>OX451738.1:874997165-875690940 GCA_948472305.1 Vicia faba
CTGTGCCAACTCTTGTGATGGATATGGGCACTCTGCTTTCAACTTTTGTGCATTCTGACTCCACGGTTGCTATTCCAAAGGCTATTTCTGTTGAAGCTTCGTCATCCTTTGCTCCTACTCCACTTATCATGAATACTCTGAATGAGCTCAAGAGGGACAATGAAGTCATTCATGAGTGCTTGGATAAGCAAGACCAGATAAATTAAGAAATCAGGAACTGGATGATGAAACAAGAAGAATCTGCCTCTGAGATCAAGAATCTTCTGATGGCTCTTGTTACTAAGAAATCCTAGTGTCTTTCTGTTTCTTGTCTTTTGTTTGTTGTTTTGTACTTCTGGATATCTTTTGCTATTTTATGAAAACTTTTAAGCTCTTCAACTATTTTTTTCCTATATACTTTTTGATTATGCAAAAAAGGGGGAGAAAATGAGTATTTTGATCTAATCTCTGATTAACAGTTATACGACTAAGTCTCAGACATTCTAACAAAATACAAGATTTCTTTCTATGTGCAAAAGAATTTTTTTGTAGGTATCACTTAAAACTATGGAAGAGTATTTCAGCTGAACATTATCTTCAAAAGAAGTTCTGAAGAAATCCAAGAAGATATTTGCAATGCTCTGATAAATAATCTCAGGAAGTTTTATATATAGAAATATTCATTTCAGGGGGAGATTCTTATCTCTTATTATATTTTATTTCTATATCTGAATAATTTTTGTCATCATCAAAAAGGGGGAGATTGTTAGAACAAGATTAGTTCTTATCTATCTCAGAGTTTTGATTATAACAATAAATTATATTTTAGATAATTTATACACTGATGAATGTATTTGAATGTTTCAGATAATGTTCTGACATAAGCATTTTGATGTGCTGAGCTAAAAATTATGAAGAAGTTCTTTAAATGAAAAAACTATTTGCCATAAGTGCAACTGTTGTTGCTGACTCTGGTAAGACAATTATTTTAATTGCATCTTCTAAAACTTAGCAGGATTCCTTGTTCAGAAGATTACTTGAAAGTAAGTGTTGTTCATAAGTTTATTTGAAAGCAAGCGCTGATCAAGTTCTTAGCAAGCAAAGCATTGTTCAGAAGATAAGCAAAGCATGTTCTGAATTCAAGACGTCGAAACAAGTTCTGAAAGAATGCAAAAGCCAACTTGTCTTGTCAAGCTTCAGGAAACATATTCTTACAAGTGTCGTTTTCTCATTTAATACAAAGACGGCTGCAAGCACTCAAGTGTCTACGCTAGTTCTTGGAAAATGGAATAGTGCAAAGAAACACGCAAGCATTTAATGTTCTCCACTTGCTGAAGGTAGCAACGGTCTTTTTGTTCTTACTATATATAGAAGGACATTTATTGCAAGCCAATGAACCAATTAATTTCAAAAAGAAGCAAGAAACTACGTGAATAATTTTGGGCTCACAAACTCTTTGTTCATACACTTTGTGCAAATTTATTCTAAGTGAAAAATCACAGATGTGATATAGCTTGATTAGAAGAAAACTTCATTTCACTATCTGTAAGATTAAACTCTTGATATTGTTCCTTGAGAAACCAAGTTTGGTCAGATTTCTCAAGCATACTAGGACTAGATTTAAGTCTTAGTGGTGTTAGTCACTTGTAAGATTACTTGTGCATTGTTAGTCACAACAGTTGTTGTGTGTTTGTAATCAGTTGATTATAGTGGATTAAGTCCTTGTTGAGAAAGGCGAAATCACCTTGACGGATGGACTGGAGTAGTTTGAGTTCAAACGAACTAGGTTAAAAATAACCTTATTTTTCCATTATTGTTGAGCTTTGTTTTGAAAATAAAAAGAGTCACTTATTCAACCCCCCCCCCCCCCCCCCCCCTTCTAAGTGTTTTCTTACCCCTTCAGGAGATTGGATTCAAAACTCAGAAATGGCAAGTTTTGAAGTATTTTTGGTGATTCTGTGTTCTTGGTGTTTTCGGGGCTTAAGCATGCATGGGATTTGTGGCAAATAACTTGTGTATGTATAATAAAGAGGTCTTGAGTGTTTTGGAGAGTCAGAAGTACAAGCTACAAGCAAATTGCTATGTTACTTGATTTTCAAGAAAAGTGGGAAAATAAGTTTCAAGAGGAAGTACAAGCATGGGTTGAGTGATTGTAAGTTTCTAGACAAGTTTCTCTTGAGTTATAAGACATGTATGATCAGAAGAGAACAAGTGCAAGGCTCAGGAACAAGTTTTATGCAAAAAGCTACTTTATCAAAATGGCATTGTGCACTTTCTTCCCAAAATGGATATAAAGCATGACCTTGCATTGAATGCTTGAATTCAGACCTCTAACAGTTGTGCAAGAAATTAATTATGGAGTGCCTAACAAGTTTGAGGCCTGCAAAGTAGAGGTTATGCAGCATAAGTTTGAATTTTGAATCTTGTTCATCAGAAAATGACTTGAAATTCAAGTGTGAAAACCCTAACTTCATTTCTTCGATTCTCCCTACTCAAAAATTATCTCAAGGATTTCTTGGACATTTTGGAAAGCTTGTAATGTGCTCTACAACCCCTCTTTGTATCACTTTTGACAATTCCCCTTGGAACTATATGAAAAACTTCCATGAAGTTAGGTCAAAATCCTGACCAAATTGGGGCAAAATTTCAATAAGTGTTTTGTTTCATGACCATGTGTTCTTAAAATTATAACTTGATATCTAAGCACTTTTGGAAGGAGTTATGTAAAGCAATGTTGTAGATTTCATGGAGATATACAACTTTCATGTTGAAAGTTTCTTTCGAATCATCTTGCATCATGGTGAAATTTTTGCTCAAAGTTGTGAAAAAAATAAGAAATTTCCAACACTTGAAAAAATTTCTAAGTTTAGAAATTTTAACTTTTCAAAATGAAATCTGGAATTTTTGATTTCTTGATGAACAAGTTTCATATTTTGGCATGCTTTGATGAATTGTGATCTTTGGCATTTGATTTTGACGAAAATGTCAAAGTTTGACTTTTCAGTATACAATTGACTTTTGATCAGTTGACTGAAAATTCATCTGTCAATCTGTTGGACTTGAGCAATGTTTTGAGTCATGTCATTAGTTCAAAATTATGCACTTGGACCCTTGTGATCATGCCTTAAACCAATTGATCATTTGCTAGGTCAAAATCAGAAATTTCCTTTTCCCAGTCAAAACCCTAATTTTGACCAGTTTGCCCTTTTAAAGATTTGATCAAATTTCTTGAGGAATTGTGGTCCAAACTTGATCAAATGATACATATGAGTTTAAAATATTGATGTGGATAAAAAATTATGAATTTTGACTGTAAATTGGCCATAGTTGACTTTTTCCCCAATACAACTGATTTTTAGGTCAATTGTTCAATTGACTGAGCAAAAGTGTGATCCAAGGCTTGAAACTTGACATGAGTAATCTTGAGGGTCCATAATGATCAATGAAAGTCATATGGGGAATTGGAAGTTCAAATATCCTTGAGCAATCTCAAACACTTATTTTAGTCATCAATGCTTAAGAAGGTGTCTTGAGCTGATCAACCCTAATGCAGTCTTGAGCCAAAGGAGATATTGTGAGCAAATTCTTGATAAGTGAGAGGGAAAATTTTGGGGTACAACAACTGCCCCTGTTCAATCTTCTTAAACCTGAAGAGTTAGATTGGCGAGTTTTTCCATTCGTGGCTCAAAGGTGGAAGATGATTGGACATTAGAGTGCCCTGAAATTTGCACTCAGTGATGTGATGATTGATGGTATAGGGAATGGGATTAAAGATGCCATTTGGAGGGTGTTGGCTCCCAAATTTGACACTTACTATATTTGGTCTTTTAGACTAAAAAACTGGAATAAATCAAGCCAAGCTAAAGAATATTTTGACGTATGAAATAACTTAGAAAAAGATCTAAGTTATATTTGAGCCTTCGACCAGGATCCACTTTCAAGACTTCAACTGAAGAGGACTTATGACCTCCGACTGAGAGGAAGTACCCTCGCTTCAACACAAAATACGAGGGACATTTAAATTTGAATTATTGGAGGGAAAGACAGTTTTGCTAGCGGCTAAAGAGAATCAACGTGGCTGGAAGCTAGAGGTCGAGGGACATGCAGAGGACACTTGTCTTTATCTTAGCGCAGAACCATCCCTCGACGGTTACTTAGTTTTTAGTATAAATTAGGAAATTTGTGTAAGTTTTAGGGGTGTTCAACCAATTGCGCTAATCACTCAAATATTATCCAAGTAACCGCTGTGTGAGAAAGGATAAAACTGAGAAATGTACGATGGAAACACCTATTTTCGTTAATGAAAGTCTTTTATATTGCTTTATTCTTATTTTGCAAATTTACCTTTCTTGCATCTTTACCTTACCTGCATTTCTACATTTCTGTCTACTTTCTTATTTTCCAAAATCTCAAGGATATTTTCTCTGGTCGAATGTGCGTTCTTCCCGATTGCTTTTCTTACATAAAAATTAGCATATGTTCTGGGATCAATCTGATCGATCCCGCGAGTAACCGAAAGAACTTTCCTTTTTTGAGGATCAGCGGTTGTTTACCAAAAACCACGGTAAACAAATTGGCACACCCGGTGGGACGTTGCTAATTTTTAAATATCTTGTTTATGTTATTACGTTTCTTCTGTATGGTTATAACGTTGCATGTTATTAAGAAGTGGTAGAGTAATCAACGAGTATATCGTTAGGAAGAAAAGTAGCGAGAGTAGTATGGCTAACGAGTCAAATCATGGAGAAATACCTCCACCAATTACTGGAATAGTGATTACTACCGTCGTCGAAGGGAATATTCCAACTTCCGTTGGATCAATACCGACGCTAACCACAAGTCAAACTGGACCCTTACTTTCGTATGTAGGTCCAAGAGGTCCATTAGGAACGCCTCCACCAAGGGCAAATCTAGGATCTCAACCATTCGTGCCCCCAGGATTTTCAATAACCTAGATGGGTCGAGAGCAGCCATATGGCATGCCAACTACTGAAATGGCTAGCCTTATGAATGTTGCTTCCACTTTTTCAGAACCTTTGGTGAATGCATCATCGCCATTACAGGGATCTGGAGCCAGTAGAAATCAATTCTTAGGGGGGCCATCTCATACAATACCAAGCCTCACAAATGTTTCGACAGCAATTTTGAGGCAACAGATGGACGAAAGTAATCATGATATGGTACAAATGTTAGCACAAACTCTAAGTACAGTGCTAAATCCCCTCATCCAAAATGCTACGCAGTCTAACCAACAAACGACAGTGCAAATGATGCACATGGCTGAATTCTTTGGGGTACCCCAAACTATTCGACCACCCCAGAGGATACCAATAAGAGCAAATCAAGGGGCAATCATGGAAGAGGATTTGACCGATAATCCAAACCCTCAGATTCCTAGAGCAGAAATAGAACAACCAAGGGTTGAAATACCACGAAACCCTAGAGAAACCGATCAAGGAGTTATTATGGCAAATAGAAACCAAAACGCTGATGAATTGATACAGCAAGTTCGACACCAAAATTATGGAACGGACAATAATTTAACTGCCATGATCGAAAGGATTATGATTTAAAACGGGATGAACATTGGTTTTCACAGACCAAACTTCACATCCCCATTGTTAGAATATATTCTGCAAACAAACTTACCACCTAGGGGAAAGGTTCCAAAGTTTACTAAATTTTCAGGGGATACGACAGAGTCCACTATCGAACATGTAGCCATATACTTGATAGAAGCCGGGGAAATAGCAAACAACGAGAACCTTAGAATCAAATATTTCCCAAGTTCCCTGATAAAGAATTCTTTCACTTGGTTCACCACCCTCCCAGCCAATTCGATCCACAACTGGAACCAATTGGAAAGATTGTTCCATGAACAATTTTACATGGGACAAACCAAAATAAGTCTAAAAGAATTGGCTAGTGTAAAGAGAAGATTTACTGAGCCAATCAATGAATATTTGAATAGGTTTCGATTACTTAAAGCCAGATGCTTCACCCAAGTGCCTGAGCATGAATTAGCAGTGGGGGGCCTGGATTATTCAATTAGGAAAAAGTTAGATACACAATACCTAAGAGACATGGCCCAACTAGCCGACGGGGTTCGACAAGTAGAACGCCTTAAAGCTGAGAAAGCTAAAGCTGCCAAAACTCATCGATGAGAAAGGGTAGCCTATGTCGAAATGGATGATAACGATCCAGAGATATCTAGTGATTCTATAGATGTCGAAGAAGGAGAGGTAGATTTAGTAGAATTAAAACAAGGACCACCATATTCTTGTAAATTGCTAGTGCCATCAAATGGGAAAAATCCTGTAGAGTCTGAGAAAAACAGCGACAAATTTCCTAAGAAAACTTATAGTTTCGATATATCCAAATGTGACGAAATATTTGATCTATTAGTTAAAGATGGCCAGATGATAGTTCCCCCAGTGGAAAAATTTCCTCCTTTAGAACAGAGAAAGAAAATAGGTTTTTGTAAATACCATAATTTTTTGGGCCATAAAACCTCACAATGTTTCCTTTTCAGGGATCTTGTTCAACAAGCGCTAAAGGAAGGGAGGCTGAAATTTGCTGATAAGCCAGCAATGAAAATCGATGCAAACCCACTGCAGATGGAGGCACATTATGTTGAACCAGTCGACATCCACATGGTGGAAGTTTCTGAAGATTTCATTACTAAACCCATCTTTGGAAGTTTTACTGGGAACATCTCCAGGAAAAATATCGAAGGAGTGAGAAATGCCACTGAAGGCCTAGATCTGAAAAAGGAAGTTACCCAAGGCTCAAACAAGAAGGCCACTGAAGGCCTGAAACTGAATAAAAGGGTTACTGAAGACTCACACAAAAGCAAAGGAGTTATTGAGAGCTCCAACAAAAGAACCACCACAGGTTCTTATTGGCTGCTGTAAAAGGTTCAACAGAGAATCTAGAGGCCAAAATGCAGAAAATGAATCTCGTTGCCAAAAGCAACATGCAGGTCAACATGGTTGAAGTCTCTGGCGCCAAGGCCTTAGAGGAAGCTATTCGTCAGGAGGAGATAAATAAAACAGAATTTCCAAAGGAGAATGAAGATCTGGCAGATTTTCTACATAGATGCCAGAAGAAAAAATCGAAAGTAATGTTGTGCCCTAGATGCAGCTCTATTTTTGACAAGAAAGCCGCAGAACACATACAAGGTATGAGAATTGTGAAAGTGAAACAGGGAAAAAAGGCCCAACAAAAAATGGGTTCAGAAATCAGATTTGACCCCAAAAGGGGACATCAACAAGGACCCGTGAGTCAGATAAGAAGGCCACCAACTTTTCGTTCTCCAACTAATGTACCTACAGATGCTTGGCTTAACACCATGGGAAGAAAGAGGCCAAACGAAGAGAGATGACAGGCGTTCGATGTGCCAAGAGGTTCCTCTTTAGATTACAGAAAGGAGTAACATGCTTCTATGTCAAATAAGAGGGCCCATATATCGAGCAATTACAAAGGAAAAAATCCTATGTCCCATTCACAATGGAGAAGATTCCAAAGACAACGAAAAGCCGAAAAAGAGGCAGTTGGACCTCATCCAGAGGTTAGCACCAATGTGCAAAGGAAACAAACGAAGCCTCTAGAGAGGAATCATATGCCATGGACAGAGGAATGTGGGTCGAATGATGAAGACAACTCCGATTCCGATGACACTTTAGGCATCATGGTGAATGTCATATCAGTGTTACCTAAAGAATACAACCGTCAGGTCGAAGTTGAGGAAACTGACTTAATGGTTGAGCAAGAAATGGCTAGACACAGGCCAGTATGTTACTATGTAATGAACAATGGCTGCGTAGAAGAACAAAATGCATTCTTTGAGCCACCAACAGAGGCAATGAAGAATCATCTAAAACCACTGTTCATCAGAGAAAAAATAGGGGAAATAACTATAAATAAAATTCTAGTCGATTGTGGGGTGACCATCAATATCATCCCACAATTCATGTTGGAAAAGCTGGGAAAGGGAGATGCTGACATCAAACCTCATAACATGGTCTTGTCCAATTATGAAGGAGGCATTGGCACCACAATGGGTGTCATACAACTAGACCTCAAAGTGGGATGAATCCTTCGACCCACCATGTTCATGGTGATCTCAGCAAAACCAAACTACAATATGCTCTTGGGTCGAGAGTGGATACATGGCATCGGCGCAGTGCCATCCTCGATGCACCAAAGGGTTACAATCTGGCGCCCTGATGGTATCGTGGAAAACATTGAGGCGGATCAGAGTTATTACTTAGGTGAAATCAACAGTGTCGGAAAGAATAGTTTCGACAAAAATTTGGATCATATAGGGCCATGTAATCCACCTGAGTTTGATCTAACTCCAATACCTAACGCCTTCTGCTCTCTATACCTACATTCCGACTACGGCTTTCAGTGGGATAGAAAAGACTTGTCCAACATCGACTTTGGAGGAGTTGGTGATATACAGCCAACAGGCTGGGGAAGTGAGTTTGGTGACGATGACTGAGTCACAAACTCTGCAAAAGATTTCGGCGTATGTGGCCGAAAGTAGAATGATAGCAGCCTTGGAGGCTGAAGTTAAATATTTAGCCCTCGAAGCCAATGAATAGGTCCCTTCTCAAAAATGCCCCGAGAAGGATTTCGACCCAGAGCCTCCCGACTTAGAAATGAAAGACCTTCGAGATCAGCGGTTAGACGCCATCTATGACGATGAACCT
Organism: Vicia faba; assembly: GCA_948472305.1. Classification (NCBI taxonomy): domain Eukaryota; kingdom Viridiplantae; phylum Streptophyta; class Magnoliopsida; order Fabales; family Fabaceae; genus Vicia; species Vicia faba. The sequence continues at coordinate 875,005,862 of OX451738.1, forward strand.
CTAGGTTTCGAAAAGGACCCATTGGCGAACAATGTTAGAATGCTAGCGCAAGACCCTATGGAAGAGGTAAACCTAGGCGACGGTCCTTTAAAAAAGCCAACGTACATAAGCGCAAAGATAGATCCAGGACTCAGGGTCGAAATGATCCAATTGCTAATAGAGTTCAAGGATTTCTTCGCGTGGGATTATAACGAAATGCCTGGTCTCGACAGAAGTTTCGTAGAACTGCAGTTGCCAATAAATCCTGGAAAGAAACCCGTCAAGCATACTCCAAGGAGGTTTGCACCAGAGATTTTATCAAAAATCAAAACGGAAGTCGAAAGACTGCTGAGATGCAAGTTCATCCGAATGACCAGGTACGTCAAATGGATTGCAAATATCGTGCCTATTATAAAGAAAAATGGTACTTTAAGGGTATGCATTGATTTCAGAGATCTGAATGCTGCAACACCCAAAGATGAATATCCAATGCCGGTGGCGAAAATGCTTGTGGATTTTGCCGCTGGTTTCGAGTACATGAGTATGCTTGATGGCTACTCTGGATATAATCAAACCTTTATTGCTGAAGAGGATGTGTTGAAAACAGAATTCCGTTGCCCTGGGGCCTTAGGCACTTATGAATGGGTAGTGATGCCCTTTGGCCTGAAAAATGCAGGGGCAACGTATCAGAGAGCCATGAATTTGATCTTCCATGATTTTATTGACACTTTCATGCAGATTAATATTGATGATATTGTTGTCAAATCTGTTTCAGGGAAGACTCACATGGATCATCTTCGACAATCCTTCGAGAGGATGAGACGCTATGGCCTGAAGATGAACCCTCTAAAGTGTGCTTTTGGTGTCAAAGCGGGAGATTTCTTAGGATTTGTGGTCCATAAAAAAGGCATTGAGATAAACCAAAACAAGACCAAAGCTATCTTGCAAGCCAAAGCACCATCTAACAAAAAGGAATTGCAATCCTAACTTGGGAAGATAAATTTCTTAAGGAGATTTATATCCAACCTCAGTGGGAAAACACAAGCCTTTTCGCCGCTACTACGACTCAACAAAGGAGGATTTGAGTGGGGGCAAGAGCATCAACATGCCTTCGACAACATCAAAGAGTACCTCACCAAGCCACCTATTTTGGTACCTCCTTGTCGAAATAGAAGTATGAGATTGTACATAGCTGCGTCTGATAAAACTTTAGGGAGCATGCTGGCTCAAGAGGATGAGCATGGTGTCGAAAGGCCCATCTACTACCTCAGTAGAGTTTTAAATGATGCAGAAACTAGATATAACGAGGTTGAAAAACTATGTTTATGTCTTTATTTTTCATGTATAAAACTTAAGCAATATATAAAGCCAGTTGATGTTTATGTTTCGTCTCATTTTGATGTTTTCAAATATATGTTGTCGAAACCCATTTTGCACAGTAGAATTGCCAAATGGGCACTTGCATTAACTGAGTACTCATTAACCTTTATGCCTCTCAAGGCTATGAAAGGTCAAGTGGTAGCAGGCTTTATAGTCGACCATTCTATACAAGAGGGATCACTGAATTATTTGGAGATCGAACCTTGGAAATTATACTTTGATGGTTCTAGTTACAAAGATGGAACTGGAGTCGGAGTCCTCGTTATTTCTCCAAACAAAATTCTAACAACATTTAAGTACAAGATAAATGGGGATTGCTCTAATAATGAGGCTGAATACGAAGCATTAATCGTAGGCCTTGAAATCCTGTTTAAATTGGGGGCAACTCAGGTCGAAATAATGGGAGACTCAGAGTTAGTCCTAAAACAAATTACGAAAGAATACAAATGCATAAAAGAAAATCTTATCATATATTTCGTAATAGCCAGACGGTTGTTGAAGAACTTCGAGGTAGTTAACATTTGACATATACCCAGATTGGAAAATCAAGTAGCTAACGACTTGGCACAGATTGCTTCCGGGTATAAAATTTTGAAAGACAAACTACAGCAAGCAATCAAATTTGAGGGAGAGTAACATCCAAGTTGTCTCCATTATATTTAAGGACCACAACATTGGGATGCACTGATCACGAAAATTTTGAAATTTTGTTCATAGACAATCTAACAGAACAAGATTGGAGAAAGCCTGTAGTGGATTATTTACAAAATCCAACAGCTTCGATAGAACGAAAGATAAAATATAGGGCACTGAGTTATGTGCTGATGGGAAATGAATTATTCAAGAAAACACCTAAAGGTGTGCTTCTGAAATGCCTAAGTGAAACAGAAGCATACATAGCTCTTTCCACCACACACGCAGGGGCGTGTGGAGCACACCAAGTAGGCCAAAAGATGAAATGGTTATTGTTTCGACAAGGATTATATTGGCCCACTATGTTAAAAGATTGTGTTGACTTTGGAAAAGGATGCCAAGAATGTCAGATACATACAGGTATTCAGCATGTTCCGGCAAGTGAACTTCACTCGATTGTGAAACCCTGGCCTTTTAAAGGATGGGCTTTAGATCTTATTGGAGAAATTCGACCAGCATCTTCTAAAATCCAGAAATATATATTGGTGGGCATTGATTATTTCACTAAATGGATTGAAGCAATCCCTTTAGTCAATGTAGACCAAGAGAATGTCATTGAATTCATTCAAAAGTACATCATATACAGATTTGGAATTCCCGAAACAATAACTACAGACCAAGGGTCAGTCTTGACTGGTTGAAAGATGCAAGACTTTGTTGCGGAAATGGGGTTTAAATTTTTAACATCTACACCTTACTATGCGCAAGCTAATGGCCAGGTCGAAGCAGCAAATAAAGTAGTAATCAACTTAATAAAGAAACACATGGGAAAGAAACCTAGAAACTGGCACAAGACGCTAGATCAAGTTCTATGGGCATGTTGAACTTGTCCGAAAGAGGCCACGGGAACAACACCATTTCGCCTAACCTATGGTCATGATGCAGTGCTGCCAATGGAAATCCACCTAAAGGCGGCAAGGATTCAGATACATCACGATATCCCTTCTGAGATCTATTTGAATATGATGTTAGACGAACTAGTTGACTTAGACGAAGAAAGGCTGAAAGCTCTGGATCTTTTGAGACTGCAGAAGAAACGGGTTGAGAAATCCTATAATCGCAGAGTGAAACCTAAGACATTTCTGCCTAAGGATCTAGTATGGAAAGTAGTTCTTCCGATGGATCGAAAAGATAGAAATTTTGGAAAAGGGTCCCCTAAGTGGGAAGGACCTTTCAGGATTATCCAAGCTTTCTCTGGTGGAGCCTATGAGATTGAAGAGTTAAGTGAAGATCAAAGACTCTTGAGGGTGAATGGTAAATACTTGAAAGCGTATAGACCTATGCTTCAAGAGGTAAAAATAAGTAATATATAGTCACCGTTGAATAGAGAAGTGGCAAAATGGAAACTTAAATTTTCATTAAAATAGCCAAAATGGCTTTAAAAATCATTACAATGAGTGATTACATAGATGAAAGAAACATGATTCAAAAAGGGAGATTGGCCTTGATCTGAAGATACTTAATTCTTTGTAATTCCAGGCGTCGATCACATAAAGCCTTCGATTGATGAAGAGTTTCGAGCTTAGCATTAAGAGATTGGGCCCGATCAGCGTGTCTTAACCCTTCAGCCAGTTCCTCTTGGCTCTCTGACTCAGTGTTAAAAGCAAGGAGTTTCTCTTTCTTTTTATCATTGGCAGCAATTTTAGCTTCCAACTCTGTAATCTGCACTCTCATTTGAGCAGTATCTCGATCTATCTCTTCGACCTCTTTTTGCCTATCCTCTTGGGCCTTCGAAAACCCTTTTACCTTAGAAGCTTATTCGGTAGCAGCGTTCCAGGTAGCAGCCACTTGACCATTGGTTTCTTCAATCTCGCGATTAAGAGTCCTTTGACGGTTATAATCCGCTGATACTTGGTCAATAATGGAGATTAAATCCAGGATGACGTTGGCCACATCCGGAGAAGTAATGAGGAGATCGACAGCCCTCAGAGTGTTCTTTAGAAAAGAAGGAGCTGTGGGTTCCCCCTCCAAGGTTAACATTAGATCTCTTTTGAAGACTTGTGCCTTAACTTTCTGAAGGGCCTCATCGAGAGGGGATGTCGAGGTAGATTTTCCAGACGCAGTTGAGACACTATAATCAGAAGAACTTTCTCAACCTTCTAGAATTGCAGTCAAATAGCCTAAAGGATTTTGCTGTTTCAGCAAGGCCAAATCCTCCTTAGTTCTGGACCATGTCGAACGGACACTTTCATTGACAGCAACAACCACGTTGGCCACCTGCTCTAGAATTGCCTCAATGTCTGTAGGATTCTGGTTTCCTTCAGCAGAACCTTTTTCACCATCAGTTTCTAGGATCCTTTCACTCTCCTTCTCTATCACAGTCTCAGCATTAGGGACCCTTTCCTCTTTAGTTTCTTGTACGTCAACCAACTGAGCCCTAGTCTCTTCTTGATTTCCTACAGGGCCTTCTTCATTGACTTCCTCTATGGTTTCATGCTGAAGTTCGAAAGTTTGATTCACTTCATTAGTTGAACTCATGAAAGAGCCTTTCGCTGAAGAAGGCCTATAAGTAGGTTCTCCCTCACTATTTAATAGAGTGACAGAGCCTTCGACAGAGGTAGCGACTTGGTTGGAGGTGCCAGCGGTGTCCTGGAAAATAAAAGAAGTTCGTTTCTTTCAGAATTCTCATTAAGGGAGAGAGAAGTTCAAGAAGTAAATGATGGTCTATCGAAGCACATACCTGGACTGGGATTTCAGCACTGGGACTAGAGTTATCGCTCCCGCTAGGGTTGTTTAGCCTGGTAGCTACTTCCTGTTCAATAGTCTCTTTGATAACCACAGGAGGAGGCCTCGCAGCTGTAGTCTTAATTCTAATTTTGGGACGTGATTCAACGGCAGGAACTGGTTTCTTTAACCTTTGTCTCTTCAGAGGAACAAGATGAGACTCCTCTTCTTCGTCACTAGAGATTTCGATCTCCTGGACCTTCCGTTTTTTGGGGGTATTCTTCTGAATAACCAGAAAGACAAGTCAAAGAAATCAGTACCCATGTCGGACAATCGTAGAAACTAAGGGTATGGAAGAAAGTAAATACCTTGGGAGAAGGGTTGATAGAAGAATCACCCTTTTATGCTTTCAGCAGCCTTCTTCGAAGTGGTTCTCTTGATAGCTACACAGAAACTAAAGTTAATCAATCGTTAAATAACAAATCTAAAGCAAAGAGAAAGAAAAGAAGTAATACCTTTCTTGACCCGGTCGAGAACCAGCTTAAACGCCTCACGAAGGTGATGGGCGAAGTCCTTCTCATCGAAGAACTCTTCATCATAATACTTTCTCCACCACCCCTCAAAATTACCAGAACTCAAAAAATTGAGGTTAAAGTCGAACATGGTTAGTACAGTTCGACCAACGTACCTACCAATATGCTTGGTAGCAGCATCTTCTGAGTAGTCTGTGTTGTAAAATAACAACAGTTTCTCTCGAGGATAAATGGGTGAGGGAAGTGACTGGACAATGCCAAATTGTCGAGAGACAAGATTTGGTTGATAAGCGATCAAGCTTAACTGATTTTTGGAGCTCTTGAATCTCAATGGAATAATTCTAGGGTGAAGAAATGATTCCCACATACCCACATATTCATCATTCAAGTCCACCTCCTCAGTCGAAGGAAATGGTCTGGTGAACCATTCGGGACTCACTTTTCGACTGGAAAAAGGAGCCATGGTCGAAACAAAACATTTGCACTCTGCAAACATCATCACGAAACTTGTGAAAGCCTTCTGAAACTGTTGGCCTTCATTAGTAGGAGTCAACAGTGCCAGCCTGGTACCTTCGACCCTCCTGTTCAGGATTTATGGGGATGCTTCATTAATCTTATTCTTCTGAGGAAGAAAAGATTCAAAGGTGGCATTAAGCCAAAGTTGGAGAAGCCAAAAAGGGCCAGAAAGTAGCAGGCTCGCCTTATCCCCTATAACCTTGAGTTGAGTCACACCATTGCTGATGGACTCATATAGATTGGCCAAAATCAATTCATCCAGGGAGAGGGGATAGCCTTGATGAAGTTGCGTCACGAGCGTGAGCATTTTCTTGGTCACCTGAAGTGACTTGGTACAAAAAATGAAACGGGATAACCACATAGCTAAAAAAGCTATGTGCTCCACCTCCGACACAGTACTGGAGGCTTTGTCATGGAAGTGGTTGATAAAAGTGGTGTAGGTGGGTTTTGTAGCTGCAAACCCAATGACATCTTCAGACAAATCCTCAGGATCGAACTAATCACCAGTCGGTCGAAGACCGGTAATTGCGGCTATGTCAAAGAGGGTGGGGGTCAGCATCCCACAGGGAAGATGAAAGGTAAAATGTGCGATATCCCAGAAATATAGCGAAGATACCAACATGAAGGGACAATAAGACAATCCTGTCTTCGACAGCATCACCAAATTGCAAATTCCCATTTCCTTCCAGACAGGGGTTTGTGCCTTCTCCATCTTATTCAACCAATATGAATACTCGGAGGAGAGGTTAGGGCATGATCGAAAGATTCGGGTCCCTTCGTTCATAAACTGAAGGTTAATGTCCTCTTACATCTAAACATGTTGCTGGTTGGTCGGAGTGGCGTCTTCAGGATCATCCCTAGGCTTCTTCACGCAGCCTATGGGTTTGAGTCTCTGGTGAGTAGGGAAGAAGGCACGGTTCCTCATGGGATTCTCGACGCACGTAGACAAAGGACAAGACATAACATATATGTCTTCAGAGTACCTGATGGGAATAAGGAGTTGGGAATCATATGCTTTGCGCCTCTCCCTCGTCATGGGTTCAGAAACGAACCGAAGCCCATCAGTCGAGGAAGGAGAAGGGTTAGTAGAAAAGATCTCTGGATGGATTTGGATATCATCAGCATTTTTAGGTTGGGGATTGTTTAGTGCATTGGAAAGGAAAGCCATTGTTACAGATTTGGAGAAAACGAAGTTGACAATGCAAGGTGTTTAAAAAACAGAAGATTTGGAAATGCTTGGAGTTATGAAAGTTTCAAATGAAATGGCTCAAGATTATTTATAGTCTTCAGAAAGAGATATGTCTCGCCAAGGCCATTTAATGCTATAAAGATAGTGGGGCACGTGGCGAAGTATGAAGCAGTTACCGTGCAGACGTTGGGAAACGTTTTGACATGCTTGCCTAGGTGCTAGGAATATGGTCATCATGGCAGCATGGTAACGGCAGTTAGAAAAGACATCTTGGAGAAAAAGTAATGATGGGTTTTTTCGAAAGCAGCAGCTGTTGGAAGACGAAAAGCGCACGTCAAGACTTTGTGGGTAACTAGGAAGGCAGGTGTCGAATATAATGATCAAAGAATGGTTATTTCTTTGGGCGTCGAAATAGAAATTCTTAGGGGGAAATTTGTTGGATCCAAATTCGACACTTACTATATTTGGTCTTTTAGACTAAAAAACTGGAATAAATCAAGCCAAGCTGAAGAATATTTCGACGTATGAAATAACTTAGAAAAATATCTAAGTTATATTTGAGCCTTCGACCAGGATCCACTTTCAAGACTTCGATTGAAGAGGACTTATGAACTCCGACTGAGAGGAAGTACCCTCGCTTCGGGACAAAATACGAGGGACATTTGAATTTGAATTATTGGAGGGAAAGACAGTTTTGCTAGCGGCTAAAGAGAAGCAACGTGGATGGAAGCTAGAGGTCGAGGGACATGCAGAGGACACTTGTCTTCATCTTAGCGCGGAACCATCCCTCGACGGTTACTTAGTTTTTAGTATAAATTAGGAAATCTGTGTAAGTTTTAGGGGTGTTCAACCTATTGTGCTAATCACTCAAATATTATCCAAGTAACCGCTATGTGAGAAAGGATAAAACTGAGAAATATACGTTGGAAACACCTCTTTTCGTTAATGAAAGTCTTTTATATTGCTTTATTCTTATTTTGCAAAGTTACCTTTCTTGCATCTTTACCTTACCTGCATTTCTACATATCTGTCTACTTTCTTATTTTCCAAAATCTCAAGGATCTTTTCTCTGGTCGAACGTGCGTTCTTCCTAATTGCTTTTCTTACATAATGATTAGCATATGTTCTAGGATCAATCTAATCGATCCCGCGAGTAACCGAAAGAACTTTCCTTTTTGGAGGATCAGCGGTTGTTTACCAAAAACCACGGTAAACAGAGGGATGATGGAAAGTTGTTAGAGATGGGCTTGTAGATGCCTTCCAGAAATGATTGTTGAATTGTATCTGTAAGCTGAAACTGAATGAATATCAGAATGGCGTCTGTGTCTAGAGTGTGTCTAAACTATATTTGAAAGTTGAATCCGAATGAGTATCGGGATGGCATCCTTGTCTGGAGTGTATCTGAATTGTATCTGAGAGTTGAATCTGAATGAGTATCAGGATGGCATCCGTATCTGGAGCGTTTCTGAACTGTATCTGAAGATTGAATCTGAATGAGAATCAGGATGGCATCCGTGTCTGGAGCGTATCTGAACTATATCTGAAGGTTGAATCTGAATGAGTATCAGGATGGCATCTGCATCTAGAGCGTATATGAATTGTATCTGAAAGCTGAAACTGAATGAGTATTAGAATGGCGTCAGTATCTGGAGCATATCTGAAATGTATTTGAAGGTTGAATCTGAATGGCATCCGTGTCTGGAGCGTATCTGAACTGTATCTGAGAGTTGAATCTGAATGAGTATCAGGATGGCATCCGTGTCTAGAGCGTATCTGAACTGTATCTGAAGGTTTAATCTGAATGAGTATCAGGATGGCATCCGTATCTGGAGCGTATTTGAACTATATCTGAAAAGCCTTTGAACATTGTTAATGGTAGCTATTAATTAACCTTGTCCTGAAAAGGGTAAAATGTTAGCTAATACACAATGTCATGTTGTATGAAATGCATGGTATAATGAGATACATGCATTCATGTTGTCGGTGTTTATGATATATGGATGTGATGTATGCGTATGTGAGCTAGTTTTCTGCACTGTTTGTTGGATTGGGGAAAATAAATCACTGACTACTGCTGAGGATACGGAGTGCAAGTCTTCATGTTTTGAAGTGTTGATGAATTTCCACTTAGAGAAATAAAACTTTGTTGTGAGGGAAATGTCATGTACTGCTTGTACAATCCTGAGAAATTTGGCGACTTCTAACGGGGAGTCATAACTGGAAGTTTCGTTCTGCTGGGGATTAAACTGCATACTGCGGGGGATTTTATGGAAATAGCTTAGAGAGATTTCCCTATCTCTTAAAGCCAATAGTGATTGTATTTCTATTTTGTTCATTTTTAAACGGTAGTTACGTTCAAATGGATATGTTCAAAAATAAATCATTGGACATTTTCGTAAACAAAACACAAGAGTAAAGAAAAACCGATAGTTTTGCACTTTCAAAGAGATATCTTTGTATTGAATTTGAGTAAGTTTTTTTTGTACAATGAGACAAACATTCTAGTAAGAGAATGCCGTCGTAAAAAAATGGAAATTTGATACAAAGAAAAGATAGCTATGTGAAATGATCCCACGGGGTTCCCATTCTGTTATAGCCTTCATGTCTCCGAGCATCTTATCTATTTGTTTCCTTGTTCGAAGCTGATTGAATTGGTCAGAACCGTCGAGTTTGCAGGTTGTCGGGTGTACAAATTTTTGCTTTATCCATAATATTTTCCCGAACCTTTTTGGTTCGCTGGGATGCCCTTGTTTTGCCTAGGTGTGTCAACCTAGTGGGTCTCTTATGCATAGTATCTTTTGACTATGTCCGCGTTCATAGGATGCGACAGGTCGTCGCCATCCATAGTGGTTAAGATCATTGCTCCACCAGAGGATATGCTTTTGATCACAAATGGTCCTTCGTATGTAGGGGTCCATTTTCCCCTGGGATCACCCTGTGGTAGTATGATACGTTTGATCACCAGATCCCCGACTTGATACACTTGGCGTATGAACTTTTTGTTGAAAGCCTTGATCATCCGTTTTTGATACATTTGACCATGACAGACAGCAGTAAGCCTTTTCTCATCAATCAAGTTCAGTTGATCAAGTCGAGTCTGGATCCAATCTTCTTCATTTAGCCCTGCATCCTTCATAATTCTCAGAGAGGGGATTTGGACCTCAATAGGCAAGACAACCTCCATGTTGTATACCAGAGAGTAAGGTGTTGCCCCGGTTGATATGCGTGTTATGGTACGATACCCATGGAGAGCGAATGGTAGCATCTGATGCCAGTCTTTATACGTGACTGTCATTTTCTGTATGATCTTTTTGATGTTCTTATTCGCGGCTTCGACAACACCATTCATCTTTGGCTGGTAAGGGGGAGAATTGTGATGCTGGATCTTGAATTGCTCACACAGGGCGGTGATCATAGTATTGTTAAGATTCATACCATTGTATGTGATGATCCTCTCCAGGATATCGTACCGACATATGAGATTTTGCTTAATGAGTCGGGCTACAACATTCTTGGTAACAGAAGTGAAAGAGGTCGCCTCAACCCATTTTGTAAAATAGTCAATGGCCACTAAGATGAAACGGTGCCCATTAGAGGTTGTTGGTTTGATTTCCCCAATCATATCGATGCCCCACATAGCAAAGGGACAAGGAGCCGTTAAGACATTCAAAGGAACCTGAGGTACATGCACATAGTAATAACCTTCCTGTAGGATTTTCTTTGCCATCGTATGCCCACTGGAATGGGTGCCAAAAGTTCCCTCATGTAGATCAACCATGACCTTTTCTACCTCAACCTTGTCTATGCAACGGAGCAAAACAGAATCATGGTTGCGTTTGTAGAGAATGCCATTACTAAGGAAGAACTTAGCAGAGAATCTCCTTAAGAACTTCTTATCATTGACTGAAGCTCCTTCCAGATATTCTTGAGCCTCGAGATACCTCTTGACTTCGTGAAACTAAGGTTGGTCCACTACTTCTTCAGTATTAATCTCGTGACAGTGAGATGGTTCATACATTTGTTAAATGGTGATTTGGGGAGCCTCGTTATCCCATTTAAGTTTAAACATGGATGACATTATGGCTAGTTCGTTTGCTAGCTGATTTTCTTCTCACGGGAAATGCTCGAAGGTAACCTTATCAAAATGTGGGATCAATGTCAACACATGTTCTTTATAAGGGATAAGGTTAGGGTGTTTGGTGTCCCATTCCCCTTTGATCTGGATGATGACCAAGGCTGAATCTCCGAATACACTTAAGGATTTGATCTCCAAATCTATGGCAGCTTTGAGACCAAAAATGCACGCTTCGTATTCTTCCATGTTATTTTTACAATTGAAGCAGAGTCTTGCCGTAAAGGGAGTATGATATCCTTCAGGAGATATGAGTACAACACCTATACCATTGCCGAGTGCGTTGGACGCCCCATCAAAAACCAGGGTCCATCGGGATCCTTATTCAGGTCTATCATATGGTCTGAATTCTTCACAGTTGTTTACCATCATGATGTCTTCATCTGGGAATTTGAACTTCATGGACTGGTAGTCCTCCACAGCTTGGTGAGCCAGGTGATCAGCTAGTACACTTCCTGTTATTGCTTTCTGGGTAGTATATTGTATGTCATATTCTGTCAGGATCATTTGCCATCTTGCTATTCTCCCAGATAGGGCAGGTTTCTCGAAGATGTAATTTATTTGATCCATTTTAGATATCAATAAGGTAGTATGGGTCAACATATACTATCTTAGCCGGCGAGCATCCCATGCCAGAGCACAGCAAGTTTTCTCGAGCAGTGAAGATCTTGTTTCACAGTCGGTAAACTTTTTGCTCAGGTAGTAAATAGCATGCTCTTTTCGGCCAGACTCGTCATGGTTCCCCATCACACACCCAATTGAATTTTCCAAAACGGTTAGATACATTGTTGTACCCCAAAATTTGTCGTCTCATTTATCAAGACTTTTCTCACAAGATCTCCTTGACTCAAGACTGGATTAGGGTTTGATCAGCTTAAGACATCTCATCTTACACTATTGACCCAAAATTAGGGTTTGAGTTTGCACAAGGATTTTTGAACTATAAATGCTTCATATTACTTTCAAGTATCATTATGGACCCCCAAGATTACTCATGTCAAGTTCCAAGCCTTGAACCACATTTTTTATCAGTCAATGGGACAATTGACCTAAAAATCAGCTGTATTGGGGAATAAGTCAACCATGGCCAATTTACAGTAAAACTTCATAATTTTTTATCCACAACAACATTATAGACTCATATGTATCATTTTATCAAGTTTGGATTACAATTCCTCAAGAAATTTGATCAAATCATCAAAAGGGCAAAATGGTCAAAATTAGGGTTTTGACTGAGGAAGGGTAATTTCTGATTTTTACCCTAGAAAATGACCAATTTATTTGAATCATGATTTCAAGGTTTCATTTGTATCATCTTGACCTAATTACATGGTTCAAAACATTGCAAATCCATTGGATTGACAGATGATTTTTACAGTCAACTGATCAAAAGTCAATTGTATACTGAAAAGTCAAACTTTGAATTTTTGGTCAAAATCAAGTGCCAAGAGTCAAAATTCATCAAAACATGTCAAAATGTGAAACTTGTTCATCAAGGAATCAAATATTGAAGATTAGGTTTTAAAATTGGAAATTTTCTTAACTTAGAAATTTTTCTAAAAAATTTCTTATTTTTTCTCAACTTTAGGCCAATTTTCCACCATGATACAAGATGATTCAAAGGAAGTTCCCAACATGAAAGTTGTATATATCCATGAAATCTACAACTTTTATTCACACACTTTTCCCTAAAGATTCTTGGATCTCAAGATATAATTTTATGAACACATGCCCATGAACTAAAATAACTTGGTGAAATTTTGCCCTAATTTAGGCAGGTTTTGGACCCAGCTTCATGGAAATTTTTCACCTAGTCCCAAGAGGATTCATGAAATGCATTTGAAATATGAGTTATAGAGCATATTGTAAGCTTTCCAAAATGTCAAAGAACTCCTCAATATCATTTTTGAGTAGGGAGAATCGAAGAGATGAAGTTGGCAATTTCTCACTTTGAATTCAAGCCATTTTATGAAGAACAAAATTCAAATTTAAACCTATGCTGCCTAATTCATACTTTACAGGTCCCTAACTTGTTTCTAACTTCATAATTTAATGTTTATTCAGTTGACAAAGCTTTAATCCAAGCCCTAGAGTCTTTATCCAAGTTGTAATTCTATAAATGGCACAAAGTTGCCATTGCCATTTTGGAAAAGGTTCACTTTTGCAACTTTACAAATCTTGAGCATTTGACTTGTCTTCTCTGCACACACAAGTCCTACAGGCCTAAAGCAAATTGTACAAAGCTTATACCAACCCTAACCAATCCAGTATAAGCATGTGAAGACTTGTCTCTTCACTTTGCTTCAAAAGCAAGAAAGTATGCCAAAAGGTTAGAACTCACAAATCTGTTGGAGAGCTGACTTGAAACCTATTCCATACAAATATACAAACACATTACACTTGAAAAGAGGATTTCTAGAGGCCTGGAACATTCAAACACTCCATATCACCAAAAAACTGTCCAAACTTGCAGTTTTTGCACGAGCATAGCAATCCATCATTTGGCTCGTGCGTTTCAAGTTTTAACCATCAAAACACTTTACCTACTTAATATCTAACTGATCCAAACCATCATCCATGCACTGTAACTCCTTCTCCATCATCAGCAATTTTTGTTTTCAAAGCTTGCAGGTTGACTTGGATAGAGAGTTCCAGGCACTTCCAAAATAAGGCAAGGGTTGGAACACACTCAGGGAGGTTCAAGAAAGCTCAAGAAATCATCAGGCCTTCATAAAACTCACTCAAACTCCATTTACGATTTCAACTGAAAGAGGTAAAAATCTCAACTTATATCTCTTCATACATGCATCCATTGGCCACAATTTGTGAATAAACAATGTAGACCTCATTTCTACGAAGCTGTACATATATATATCTTGCATTTATTTGGCCTGAGTTGAGAGAATTTTGAACTTGAAGTTCCTGAAAAAATTAGGTTTGAATTTAGGGCTTTTAAAATTCGTTTTGATCTTTGATTGTCATCTTACATGATTTACATGGTTAGAATCGTGAGACAAAATGCTACAACATTCATGTTATCAGTTTCCATTTTTATTGTGAGATGAGAAAGTTACAGAGCTTCTGGCCAGCTTGGGGAAGAAGATGAAGTACAGGGCAAGGACATTGTTTATGTTATGTTATTTTTGTTTCACATAAATCAACGGATGTATAGTCACCCCAGTGGCAAGGTAGCGCGCTGGTGAGGCCCAGATCCTGGGTTCGAACCTTGGCGCTACCTTTTGTTTTTTTCACATTTTTCCATTTCCAGTTTTTGGCTTGTTTTGTAGGATTGGGCCTCCATGCTGGGCCTTGTGTTTTTTCTAACATTCACCATTTGATTGCTCAGGATATCCCCTGGCCCAACTTTATTTATATATATATATATATATATATTTTTATTTTTTTATTTTTTTGTTTATTAAATATTTTCTTCAATATATTAAAATCAAGAAAAATATAAATATGATAATATTGCATTTTTATTTTATTTTATTTTATTTTTCACATAAAAAAATATATTTTATCTTCAATATATACCAACTATCTTTCTTAAATAAATTTGTAAAAATAAACTTAGATATATTCTTATTTTTCTTTTATTTTTATGTTCCATACTTGTAAATATTTATTTTAACATATAAAAACTAAATATTTTTCATAAAATATTATTTTTTATTTTAATACAAAAAATACACAAAAAGATAATATTTAAAGAGCTTTACTTTAATTTAGAAATTAGGGTTAACCCCTTTTGAAGAATTAATTTCCTCCTCTTAAATTCATAGGATTAAGTCAAAATTATTTTGCATATAAAACAAAAATCCTTTTCTTACATTTTTATGTATCTTTGCATATTTAAATTGTTTTGAACATTATTTATTCCATTACTTATACAAATTTGATTTGGTTGTAATAGCTTATTTAGATTTACATTCTTGCAAATCTCCATTCAAATTTGTATTCCCCCCTCCCATAAATTGTTGTAATAGCTTAGCAAGCTTTACATTACGCAATTTACCGCTTTACATGCCTTGTTAGTAATTAGGGTTGTATGGTAAGATCAAAACAAAGTAAATAGAAAACTATAATACAAGACAAAACCAAGGCATGAAAATAACACACTCGCACACAAGCATCCTTAGGGTTTCTCCACTTGGTTGACTTATACAATAATAGCCATATTACGCATGCGTAGTATCTTGGAAAAACAAACAAATATAAGATCATAGTCCCTCGATGATGCTATTCTAAGTTGCCTTACAAAATGATCTTGGTCCCTCAAAATGCTAAGATACTTTGCAATATTTCTAATCATGGTTATATGATGACCCACGCCCGTCCCGTTTACATCCAAAGATAGGGTTGCTTATCAAATCAATGGTAAGACAACAATGTAAAAGGAATAGAAAATGCATAAGAAAGATATTTGAGTAGGTAGATTACTTCTAGTTACTTGCTCAATTTTCAAACAACTATCCTTGCTATTTTCCAAAAAAAACACACACATTTCCAAACATTTTACAAACATTGAAACATTTTCAAAAAGACGAACATCTTTGTATACATTGTTACGAACGAGAATCATTACAAAGATTTCCTAAACAATGGTCTCTTTTACAAAATATTTTCAAAACCACATCAAACACATTTTCAAACAACAAAAGCAAGTGATCTAGCAAGTAACTAAGAGCCCATGGAAAACCATGGATGAAAAGGGTGATAATACCTTCCCTTTTCATAATATACCCCCGAACTCAAGAAATAATCTCAAAGGTCTTTCCTGTGCTTTTTCACCTTTCCTTTTGGATAAAAGAAAAGTCGGTGGTGACTCTTGCTAAACCGCAACATTTGCGATAAAACGCAAAACCCTCAAGTCAGTTCTCCTACCGTATCACGGAACTAGAGACTCTGCTGGGGGAAATTTATAAAAGTGGGGTTACCTTAGGGCTAGATCATATTTATTTGCTTACATTGTTTGACTTGATTTCTTTACATTATGGTTCTTTGTTTGGGTTTGAATCCTCCACCCGGATTTGGGAAACATTATAGGTAAATAGCAATACATTGTGGAAACTGTGTGGGGTATACCGAGATGGTCTAAGCAATAGCTATGTTAGTGTGACATATTTGTGGGTACCGGTAGCCTTTGAGTCAATCAAAGAGAATACAGGGCCGCTGAGTGATGTCATGAAGCACTAATGAACTTCTAAAACCCTTTACTTGACCAACTTGGCCTTTAGGATGTAGTGAGATGACCAGTTTTGGTGCAGTCCGAAGTTGGTAGATACTCGATAATAAAATCACTGAGGGTTGTTTTTCTTGGGATATTCCGGTCGCCATTAAAGAGGCTTGAGCTGAAACAATGACCAAGGAAACAATCTGGTGATATTGAGCTCCTTAGAACCCGATTACTATTACTAGGACAGGTTTAAGCCAACTAAACTTCAAGAGGGTATTGACCTATAAAACCCCATGCAAGCCTAAACTAAGAACTTGTTTGTTTTTCTTGTATATGCATACTTGTACATAACATCATGGACATCATGAGCATCATATGCATCCACTAACCATTTCAAGGATTTTGGAGATTCATCTTTGTTCTTATTTTGTAGGATATGGATTCACTTCGCAGGAAAACTATCCAAGTCAACCTTGTAAGAATTCCACCACAACTCAAGGAGCTAGCTTCAAGGATCCCTGAGAACTCTCCATTCACCGAGAGGCATGGTCGTCTACTCAACTTTGTCACTTCTAACACATATGAGGATATGATGAAAGTACTCTTTCAGTTCTTTGACCCTTTTCACCATTGCTTCACATTTCCCGACTATCAGCTTGTGCCTACTTTGGAAGAATTCTCTCAAATCTTGAGGATTCCCATTCTCAATCAAATACCTTTCAACGGTACGGAAAGAGACCCAAAGCCAGAAGAGATTGCTCAAGCTCTGCACTTGCACTCATCTGATGTCACAGCTCATTGGGAAACTAGAAGTGGTGTCAAAGGCTTCTTAGAAAAGTTCATGTTTGAGAAAGCCCAAAGTTGTTGGAATTCCTTAGACTTGCAAGCCTTTGAGGAAATTGTGGCTCTCCTTATCTATGGGATGGTCTTGTTTCCAATTCTTGACCAACTCATAGATGTGAGCACCATCAAAATCTTCATGTCACGCAATCCGGTGCCTATATTGCTAGGGGATATCATACACTCTCTTCACACTCGTACAATGAGGAAAAGAGGTGTCTTTATGTGTTGCACTCCTCTCCTGGCAAGATGGTTTATTTCTCATCTTCCCCAATCAATTTTAAAGAATGAGCAAGGTTTTGGGTGGTCACAAAGGTTAATGACGCTCAAACATTCAGATATTCATTAGTGCCCTCGATCCAAAGAGAGTGTTATCATTGTTGACCGTTGTGGGGAATTCCCTAATGTCCCTCTACTTGGCATTAGTGGAGGCATCACTTACAACCCATTCTTAGCTCTAAGACAACTTGGTTATGCCCGAAGGGATGGCCCACATGAGATGTTGATTCAAGGCTTGGTATTCGACTACGACAACGACGATCAAGGTCTTCGCCAGAGATTCATCCGAGCTTGGAGGATGCTAAACAAGGTGGATAGCAAGACTTTGGGACACAAGAATTCCATCCCTCTTGAGCCTTACCTCAAGTGGATACAAACCCGTGCTCAAAGTTTTATGATGCTTTATCCTTCCATTCTCCCGATAATTATTGAGCCTGTTAAGGAAGGAGAAGTTCCATACACTATCCTACATCCTGACATGCCCACATCTCTTGAAGACCTACAAAGGGATTGGATACAACTCAAAGGAGAGCGAGATACTTTCGAAGCCCAATTCTACGCAAGCGAGAAGAAGGTTTTGGA
This sequence comes from Vicia faba, assembly GCA_948472305.1. Classification (NCBI taxonomy): domain Eukaryota; kingdom Viridiplantae; phylum Streptophyta; class Magnoliopsida; order Fabales; family Fabaceae; genus Vicia; species Vicia faba. Next base: position 875,023,828 of record OX451738.1, read on the forward strand.
ACTCACTAGGCTACTTCATGAGGAGCAGACTCTAAATGCCTACATTGCACCAAAGAGGATGCGCACTACTTTTTTATCTTAGAGTTTTGTATTATTTAGCCCAAGGGGAATTGATGTACTCAAACTCTATCTTATTAATATAACGTGTGTTTCTTTTTGTCTAAAACGAACTTGAATCTTTTAAAATCCTTGAAAACATTGCATGTGTACATATCATTCATCATAACGTAAACAGGTCATTTGCAACGAGTTTCCTCATCTCTCTACTATTTATTTCAGTAAGATGGATCTCGAACAGACAGTCAAAGATCTTCAAGTTCAAAACACGCAGTTTCAACAGTTGCTCATGACCCTAACCAAGGGGCAAGAAGAGTTGAAGACTATGTTAGCTGAAGAAAGAAAGAAGAAGACAAAGAAGGCCTCTGGGGTTTTGAACATGGGGAGAAGGTTTTAGGGACAGACTAGAAGAACCTTGAATTTTGTAACCACTTCCGGGGAAGGAGAAGGGAAAGGAAAAGAAACAGCGGTCCCGTCCGAATCTGAAGAGGAAGAAGAAGAGGAACACTACTCCGAGGAACAGTATCCTCTAGTAGATGATAAGTACATACATCTTGAAGAGCGTTTGAGCGCTATGGAAATACAAAAGGTGTCAGGTGTAGACTTTGAAGAATTGGGACTGGTGTCAGGAATTGTGATCCCACCGAAGTTTAAAGTGCCGTTGTTTGCAAAATATGATGGGGTGTCATGTCCTAAGATGCACCTCCGATCATATGTGAGAAAGATCCAGCCGCACTCTGCCGATAAAGACTTGTAGGTGCATTTTTTCAAGATAGCCTATCTAGAACATAACTCGATTAGTTTTACCAATTGGAAAGGGTCGACATCCACAACTGGGAAGATCTTGCCGCAACTTTCTATAAGTAATACCAGTATAGTGCTGATTTGGGGCCTACCCGTACTCAACTTTAGAGTATGGCTATGGCTTCAAATGAGGGTTTCAAGGATTACGCGCAGAAATGGAGAGATCTAGCTGGGAGAGTACAACCCCCCATGTCTGAAAGGGAGTTGGTGGATATGTTCTTAGGCACTCTGTCGGGCCCTTTCTTCAACCATCTGATTGGAAGCTCATCCGCAGAATTTACTGAGTTAATACTAACTGGAGAGAGGGTGGAAGCTGGCATAAAAAGTGGAAAGATTTAGAAGGATTCATCTGCCTCTACAGCTGTGAGAAAGCCTTTCACTAGGAAGAAGGAGGTATCTGCTGTTTATCCATAAAGGAACCAAGGGAGAGTTGAACGCTGACCAGTGGTAGGAGTTGTTATGATCCCAAAGCCTACATTTGATCAACCAAGAAGTAATCAACCGAGGGTAGAATGGCCAGTCCGACAATTCACCGAAATTAATATGAGTCTAGCCCAAGTTTTACCGCACCTTCTAAAATCTAATTTGGCAACTTTGAAAGAAGCTCCCAAAAACCCCAACACGGCGTCCCCTCATTATCACCTAAATTCCAGATGCGCATATCATTCTGAAAGTCTGGGTCACGACACTAACAACTGTTGGGCCCTGAAAAACAAAATTCGAGACCTTATAAATTCAAAAGAGATTGAGTTTGATGCACCTGAGAAGCCAAAAGTCATTTCTTCTCCTATGCCTTGGCATGGTAACAACACCAATGTTATCGAAGAAGATTTGTTTGCTACCACAGTTGATGAACTCTTGACTCCACTCCCAATCATTAAGATAAACTTGTTGAAAGTTGGTGTATTCCCGGGTTGTAATGAAGACTGTCATCTTTGTTTATCCTCACCAACTGATTTCCTTTTGTTGAGAATAGGCATTCAACGCTTGATAGACAACCAAGAGATTCTGTTTGAAAGTGCTCCTGTTTCACCTGTTCCTGTTGAAGATGTTTCAATCATAACCATCTCCGCCAATTCTTCCAGGGTCCCCAAAAGACCCGTTAGGATTACATCGATTCCAAAAGCTACTCCTCTTATAATCACAATGCCTGGGCCAGTCCCGTATGAATCAAACAAAACAGTGTCGTGGAATTACGGTGGAGACATATACTACCATGGTATCAAACAAGATGGGCTGGCCTCCGAAGAGATAAGCTCTGAATAAGAAGACTCTGACATTAGCAATATTGCCAGAACCAGTAAGATTACCCGTAGCGGTAGAATCTTCTCTCCAGAAATTTCCCCTCCAAAGGCAGTTTTTGGACCCGTGGCTGCTCAGAAGGTTACCTTCATACCAATAATCATATCTGCGAATGCTCCTATTGACAAAGACGATACAACCCCTGCTATAATTCCTAAAAACACTCCTGCTGCTGAAACTCGAGGAAAAGGTATTCAAGTAGAGCATGTCCGAACGAAGGCTCAACCACTGACTATCCCCGAAACCTCCAAGAAGGAAATGGAGGAGATCCTGAAAATAATAAAGAAGAGTGACTACGACGTGGTTGAACAGTTGGGGCAAACTCCCTCCAAAATCTCCATGATGGCATTGTTGCTGTGTTCTGAGGCACATGTGAAAGCTCTGGTGAAGTTTATGAAGACAACCCATGTGCCTCAAGAGACGTCTGTTGACTAATTTCAAGATTGTGTGGCCAGTTTGACGGTGGATAACGGCCTAGGTTTCAATGATGATGATCTGACACCAAGGGGAAGAAAGCACAATGAGGAATTGCATGTCTATGTGGAACGTAGAGGCACAACTATGGCCCATGTCTTGGTAGACACTGGCTCATCTTTGAATGTTTTACCGAAGAAAGCTCTCGACAGACTAGACTGCGAAGGACTGACGTTGAAACCCAATAACATAGTCATAAGAGAATTTGATGGCTCAAAGAGGATGGTTCACGGGGAGGTGGACATCCCCATAAAGGTTGGGACTTAAACTTTCAACTCAACCTTTTATGTAATGGACATCCGCCCCTCTTACTATTGTTTGCTAGGACGGCCATGGATCTATAATGCCGATGCTGTCACCTCTACACTGCACCAGATGTTGAAATACCCGGTCCATGGAAAGATTATCACTGTCCACGGAGAGGAAGAGTATATGATTAGCCACCTTGATTCTTTCTGGTATGTGGAATTGGACGGAGAGTTCATTGAAACTCCTTTTCAATATTTCGAAGAAGTCTCCCAAGAGGTAGAAATAACCAAGATGGTGTCCCAGATCCCTAAGATTACAAGACCTCCTCTCTGGATGTCATCTCTAAAGGACGCCAAAGAAGTAATATATGAGGGTGGATGCACAATCTGGTGGAAACTTCCATATATTCCATATAAATCTGACAAGTTTGGCTTAGGGTTTACTTCAAGTGCTCAGAAGGCTGTGCGTCGTGCCCGTGCTGGGGGGCCACCCTTGAAGATTAGCAACCGAGAGGTCAGTGCGGTAGAAGATGGTGAATAGGATTGCATCTTGGAGGATTGGATATTTCCTACTATCAACGGAGGACTTCGCAATTGGGAAGCCAAAGACTTTGTCCCAATAACTTTCATCCCTCAGTAACTTATCTTTTACATTTCTGTTGGACTTGTAATATTCACAAATAATTCGCACATTTAAAACCTTGTGTCTTGCCCGAGGCACAATGGTCCATTTGTAAGGGTTTTTATTTCATATTCATATGACATTCAATGAATCATAGGCATTTTTCACACACAAACTTTTTGTGCTCATTGTTTTTATTTTACATTTTATTTTTTAAAGATGGCTATACCCTTACACACACCACACTCACAAATGCAGGTACCCCTCCATTCCGGATCCCACGGGTAACGATACTGTTATGGCTTTTTGTGACTCTGAGGATCTAATCTACCAAGCCGAAGAAGAAGGTGAGGAAGATTGTGAGGTACCAGGGGAATTGGCTAGACTACTACAACAAGAGGAAAGAGTTATTCAGCCTCATGAGGAACCGGTGGATACAATCAACTTAGGTACCGAGGAGGATAAAAAAGAAATCAAGGTGGGTGCCAATCTAGAGCCTAGTGTTAAGGAGCGTCTGATTCAGCTGCTGTATGATTATGTTGAGATCTTTGCCTGGTCATAAGAAGACATGTCAGGACTTGATGCAGACATCGTGGTACATCGTCTGCCAACAAGAGAAGACTGTCCACCTGTAAAACAAAAAGTTTGCCGCATGAGACCTGATATGTCAGAGAAGATCAAAGCGGAAGTCATGAAACAATTCAATGCCGGATTCTTGGCTGTTACTTCCTATCCCCAATGGGTTACCAACATTGTTCCCGTGCCTAAAAAAGACGGCAAAGTACGAATGTGCATGGATTATAGAGATTTAAATAGGGACAACCCTAAAGATGATTTTCCACTCCCCCACATCAGTATCATGGTTGACAATACGGCCCATCACAAATTGTTTTCCTTCATTGACGGATTCTCAGGTTACAACCAAATCAAAATGGAACCTGAAGACATCGAGAAAACTACATTTTTCACACAGTGGGGCACATTCTGCTACAAAGTGATGCCATTCGGACTGAAGAATGTTGGGGCAACCTATCAGCGCGCCATGGTAGCTTTGTTTCATTACATGATACATCATGAAATAGAGGTCTACGTAGATGATATGATAGCCCGATCACAAACGAAAGAAGAGCACCTTGGACACTTGCAGAAGTTGTTTGAAAGGTTGAAGAAGTACAAACTAAGGTTGAACCCAAACAAGTGCACATTCGGAGTACGGTCTGGTAAACTTTTAGGTTTTGTCGTCAGTAACAAAGGCATTGAGGTCGATACTTCCAAGGTTAAAGCAATACAATAAATGCCTGCTCCTCGTACTGAGAAGGAGGTCAGAGGATTCTTGGGACTCCTAAACTATATTTCCAGATTCATTTCTCACCTAACAGCTACTTGTGAGCCAATCTTCAAACTATTGAAGAAAGATCAAGTAGTCAGATGGAATGATGAATGCCAGATTGCTTTTGACAAGATCAAAGAGTACTTACAAGAGCCTCATATTTTAATGCCACCAGTCGAGGGAAGACCACTAATCATGTATCTGACTATTTTAGAAAACTCAATGGGGCGTGTATTGGGGCAGCATGACGAGTATGGCCGAAAAGAGTACACTATTTAATACCTGAGCAAAAAGTTTACCGACTGTGAAACCAGATATTCACTGCTCGAGAAAACTTATTGCGCTCTGGCATGGGCTGCTCTCCGGCTAAGACAGTATATGCTGACTCATACTACTTTGTTGATATCTAAGATGGATCCAATAAAATACATCTTCGAAAAGCCTGCTCTGTCTAGGAGGATATCTAGATGGCAGATGATCCTAAATGAATATGACATACAGTATACTACCCAGAAAGCTATAAAGGGTAGTGTGCTAGTTGATCATCTTGCTCATCAAGCTGTAGAAGATTGTCAGTCCATGAAGTTTGAATTCCCGGATGAAGACATCATGACATTAGACAACTGTGAAGAAATCAGGCCATATGACGGACCTGAACAAGGATCCAGATGGACCCTGTTCTTTGATGGGGCATCCAATGCCCTTGGTAATGGTATCAGAGCGGTACTCATATCTCCAGAAGGGTGTCATACTCCCTTTACTGCCCGACTTTGCTTCAACTGTACAAACAACACGGCGGAGTACGAAGCTTGCATCTTTGGTCTCAGAGCTGCCATAGACTTGGGAATCAAATCCTTAGATGTATTTGGAGATTCAACTTTGGTCATCAGTCAGATTAAAGGGGAATGGGACACTAAGCACCCAAATCTTATCCCTTACAAAGAACATGTTTTGACATTGCTACCACATTTCGAGAAGATTACCTTCGAGCATTTCCCGCGAGAAGAAAATCAGCTAACAGACGCTCTAGCCACAATGTCATCTATGTTTAAACTTAATTAGGATAATGAGGCTCCCCAGATCACCATCGAACGAATTGATGAACCAGCACACTGTCACGAGATTAATACTGAAGAGGTAGTGGACCAGCCTTGGTTTCACGAAGTCAAAAGGTATCTCGAGGCTCAAGAATATCCAGAAGGAGCTTCAATCAATGATAAAAAGTTCTTAAGGAGATTCTCTGCTAAATTCTTCCTTAGTAATGGCATCCTGTACAAACGCAATCATGACTTCGTTCTGCTCCGGTGTGTGGATAAGATTGAGGCTGAAAAGATCATGGCTGAATTACATGAAGGTACTTTTGGCACTCACTCCAGTGGGCATACGATGGCAAAGAAAATCCTACGGGTGGGCTATTACTGGTCTACCATGGAAGCAGATTGCTATCAACACTCTCGGACCTGTCATAAGTGTAAAATTTATGCTGACAAGGTGCACGTACCTTCGGTTCCTCTAAATATCTTGACGGCTCCTTGGTCCTTTGCTATGTGTTGAATTAACATGATTGGGGAGATCGAGCCTACAACCTCCAATGGAAACCGCTTCATCCTAGTGGCCATTGACTATTTTACCAAGTCGGTTGAAGCAGCTTCCTTCGCATCCATTACCAAGAATGTTGTTGCCCGCTTCATCAAGAAAAATCTCATTTGCCGGTACGGTATCCCTGAAAGGATCATCACTGAAAATGGTACAAATCTTAACAACACTATAATCACCGCCTTGTGCGAGCAATTCAAGTTTCAGCATCACAATTCTTCCCCCTATCGGCCAAAGATGAATGGTGTTGTCGAAGCTGCAAATAAAAACATTAAAAAGATCATACAAAAGATGAAAGTCACATACAAAGACTGGCATGAGATGCTACCATTCGCTCTCCACAGGTACCGTACCACGGCTCGCACATCAATCAGGGCAACACCTTATTCTTTGGTTTACGGCATGGAGGATGTATTGCCTATTGAGGTTCAAATCCCCTCTCTAAGAATTATGAAGGATGCAGGTTTGGATGAAGACGATTGGATCCAGACTCGACTTGATCAACTGAACTTAATTGATGAAAAAATACTTACTATTGTTTTCCATGGTCAGATGTATCAAAAGCGGATGATCAAGGCTTTCAACAAGAAAGTCAGGCGCCAAGTATATCAAGTTGGGGATCTGGTGATCAAACGTATCATCTTGCCACAAGGTGATCCCAGGGGAAAATGGACTCCTACCTATGAAGGACCATATGCAATCAATAACATATTCTCCGGTGGGGAAATGATCTTGACCACCATGGATGGTGACAACCTGCCACACCCTGTGAACACGGACATAGTCAAAAGATAATACGCATAAGAGACCCGCTAGATTGACACACCTAGGGAAAACAAGGGCATCTCGGCAAACCAAAAAGGTTCAGGCAAAAATTAGAGATAAAATAGAAAAAAAATTTGTACACCCGGAAAGTTGAAAACCCGAAAGGGCGACTTGGGCAAAAAAGGGTTTCCCGGTGGACTGAAAACCCGAAAGGGCGGTCCAGGAAAAATTTAGGGAATTAAAGTGTATGACTGTGTCCCGTCGGATCACTTTACGGACAACCTTTGACTTCCACGGACAAACTCGGAGTTCCTGATCTATCCAATCATCCTCGAATGAAGCAACAAATAGACAAGATGCTCGGAGATATGAAGGCTATAGCAGAATGGGAACCCCATGGGATTATTACACATAGTTATCTTTCTTTGTATAAGTTTTTCTTGTTTTATGGCACCATTCTCTTACTAGAATGTTTGTATCCTTTGTACAAAATACTTACTTAAAGTCAATACAAAGATCCCTCTTTGAAAGTGCAAACACTATTTGTCTTTTCTTTATGATTGTGTTTTGTTTGCAAAAACGTCCAATGATTCATTGATGAACATATGCATTTGAATATAATTACTGTTTACAAATAAACAAAATGAGAAAGACAATTACTGATAGGTTGAAAGGACAGGAAAACGTCTCTAGGCTATTCCATAAGTAATCCCCACAATACATCATTTTAAACCCCCAGCTGAATAAATTTCAATTTATTAATCCCCGATAGAAATCGTCAAATTTCTCAGGTTTCCCCAAAGCAGATCTTACAAAGTAATACATAACATTACCCTCACAACAGATTTTACTTCTCTCAACAAAAGTTCAAGACATGAAAATTCAACATAGCCTCAGCAGCATTCAAGGATTTATTTTCCTCAATCAGATAGCAATACAGCAAATCAGCTTACATGCGCATACATTTCATCCACATATCATAAACATTAATAAAGAAAATACATTGTATCATACATTTCATGCAACATAATTTTGTGTTTCAGCTAACATTTTACCCTTTTCAAGACAAGATTAACAGCTATCATTAACAAAATGCAATCATGAAAGAGTACAGATACGCTCCAGAAACGGATGTTATTCGGATACTCATTCAGATTTCAAGTTCAGATACAGTACGGATACACTCCAAACGTGGATTCCATTCTGATACTCATTCAGATTCAACTTTCAGATACAGTACGGATACGCTCCAGACACGGATGCCATTCTGATACTCATTCAGATTTCAAGTTTAGATACAGTTCAGATACGCTCCAGACATGGATGCCATTCTGATACTCATTCAGATTTCAAGTCCAGATACAATTCAGATACGCTCCAGACACGGATGCAATTCTGATACTCGTCCAGATACAACCTTCCAGATACAGTTCAGACACGCTCCAAACACAGACGCAATTCTGATACTCATTCTTTCAGCTTACAACCTGCAATTCAACAAACATTTTTGGATGGCATCTGCAAGCCCATCTCCAACAAAGTTTTATCACTTCTCCAAATGGCATCTCTAAGCCCATTCCCTCAACTACACATTGTCGAGTGCAAATTTCTGGGCACTCTAGTGTCCAATCATTCTTTCACCTTCAAGTCACGATTGGCGAAATTCGCCAATCTAACTCTTAGGTTTAAGAAGATTGAACAGGGGCAGTTGTTGTACCCCAAAATTTTCCCTCTCATTTATCAAGGCTTTTCTCACAAGATCTCCTTGACTCAAGACTGGATTAGGGTTTGATCAGCTCAAGACATCTCATCTTACATTGTTGACCCAAAATTAGGGTTTGAGTTTGCACAAGGATTTTTGATCTATCAATGCTTCATATGACTTTCAAGTATCATTATGGACCCCCAAGATTACTCATGTCAAGTTCCAAGCCTTGAACCACATTTTTTATCAATCAATGGGACAATTGACTTAAAAATCAGCTATATTGGGGAAAAAGTCAACCATGGCCAATTTACAGTCAAACTTCATAATTTTTTATCCACAACAACATTCTACACTCATATGTATCATTTGATCAAGTTTGGATTACAATTCCTCAAAAAAATTGATCAAATCTGCAAAAGGGCAAAATGGTCAAAATTAGGGTTTTGACTGAGGAAGGGCAATTTCTGATTTTTAACCTAGAAAATGACCAATTGATTTGAAGCATGATTTCAAGGTTTCATTTGTATCATATTTACCTAATTACATGGTTTAAAACATTGCAAATCCATTGGATTGACATATGATTTTTGCAGTCAACTGATCAAAAGTCAACTGTATATTGAAAAGTCAAACTTTGACTTTTTGGTCAAAATCAAGTGCCAAGGGTCACAATTCATCAAAATATGTCAAAATGTGAAACTTGTTCATCAAGGAATCAAATATTGAAGATTAGGTTTTAAAATTGGAAATTTTCTTAACTTAGAAATTTTTCTAAGTATAGAAAATTTCTTATTTTTTCTCAACTTTAGGCCAATTTTACACCATGATACAAGATGATTAAAAGGAAGTTCCCAACATGAAAGTTGTATATCTCCATGAAATCTACAACTTTGCTTCACACACTTTTCCCTAAAGATGCTTGGATCTCAAGATATAATTTTATGAACACATGCCCATGAACTAAAATAACTTAGTGAAATTTTGCCCTAATTTAGGCAGGTTTTGGACCCAGCTTTATGGCAATTTTTCACCTAGTCCCATGAGGATTCTTGAAATTAATTTCAAATATGAGTTATATATAACATTGCAAGCTTTCCAAAATTTCAAAGTACTCCTCAAGATCATTTTTGAGTAAGGAGAATTGAAGAGATGAAGTTGGCAATTTCTCACTTTGAATTCAAGCCATTTCATGAAGAACAAAATTCAAATTTGAACCTATGCTTCCTAATTCATACTTTACAGGTCACAAACTTGTTTATCACTTCATAATTTAATGTTTATTCAGTTGACAAAGCTTTAATCCAAGCCCTAGAGTCTTTATCCAAGTTGTAATTCCATAAATGGCACAAAGTTGCCATTGCCATTTTGGAAAAGGTTCACTTTTGCAACTTTACAATTCTTGAGCATTGGACTTGTCTTCTCTGCACACACAAGTCCTACAGGCCTAAAGAAAATTGTACAAAGCTTATACCAACCCTAAGCAAGCCAGTACAAGCATGTGAAGACTTGTCTCTTCACTTTGCTTCAAAAGCAAGAAAGTATGCCAAAAGGCTAGAACTCGCAAATATGTTGGAGAGCTGACTTGAAACCTATCCCATACAATTATACAAACACATTACACTTGAAAAGAGGATTGCTAGAGGCCTGAAACATTCAAACACTTCATATCACCAAAAAACTGTCCAAACTTACAGTTTTGCACAAGCATAACAATCCATCATTTGGCTCGTGCGTTTCAAGTTTTAACCATCAAAACACTTTACCTACTTGATATCTAACTGATCCAGACTATCATCCCTGCATTGTAACTCCTTCTCCACCATCTGCCATTTTTGTTTTCAAAGCTTCCAGGTTGACTTGGATCGAGAGTTCCAGGCACTTCCAGAGCAAGGCAAGGGTTGGAACACACTCAGGGAGGTTCAAGTAAGCTCAAGCAATCATCAGGCCTTCATAAAACTCACTCAAACTCCATTCACGATTTCAACTGAAAGAGGTAAAACTCTTAACTTCTATCTCTTCATACAGGCATCCATTAGCCACGATTTATGAATAAACAATGTAGACCTCATTGCTACGAAGCTGTACATATATATATATATATATATATATATATATATATATATATATATATATATATATATATATATATATATATATATATATATATATATATATATATATATATATATATATATATATATATATATATATATATATATATATATCTTGCATTTATTTGGCCTGAGTTGATAGAATTTTGAACTTGAAGTTCCTGAAAAAATTAGGTTTAAATTTAGGGCTTTTAAAATTCATTTTGATCTTTGATTGTTAGCTTACATAATTTACATGGTTAGAATCGTGAGACAAAATGCTACAACATTCATGTTATCAGTTTCCATTTTTATTGAGAGGTGAGAAAGTTATAGAGCTTCTGGCCAGCTTGGGGAAGAAGATGAAGTACAGGGCAAGGACATTATTTGTGTTATGTTATTTTTGTTTCACATAAATCAACGAATGTATAGCCGCCCCAGTGGTAAGGTAGCGCGCTGGTGAGACCCAGGTCCAGGGTTCGAACCTTGGCGCTACCTTTTATTTTTTTAACATTTTTCAATTTCCAGTTTTCTGCTTGTTTTGCAGGATTGGGCCTCCACGACGGGCCTTGTGTTTTTTCTAACATTCACCATTTGGTTGCTCAAGATACCCCCCCTGGCCTAACTTATATATATATATATATATATATATATATATATATATATATATATATATATATATATATATATATATATATATATATATATATATATATATATATATATATATATATATATATATATATATATATATATATATATATATATATATATATATATATATATATATATATATATATATATATATATATATATATATATATATATATATATATATATATATATATATATATATATATATATATATATATATATTTTCTTCAATATATAAAAATCATGAAAAATATAAATATGATAATATTGCATTATTATTTTATTTTATTTTTCACATAAAAAAATATATTTTATCTTCAATATATACCAACTATCTTTCTTAAATAAATTTGTAAAAATAAACTTAGATATATTCTTATTTTTCTTTTATATTTATGTTCCATTCTTGTAAATATTTATTTTAACATATAAAAACTAAATATTTTTCATAAAATATTATTTATTATTTTAATACAAAAAATACACAAAAAGATAATATTTAAAGAGCTTTACTTTAATTTAGAAATTAGGGTTAACCCCTTTTGAAGAATTTATTTCCTCCTCTTAAATTCTTAGGATTAGGTCAAAATTATTTTGCATATAAAACAAAAATCCTTTTCTTGCTTTTTTATGTATCTTTTCATTTTTATGTATCTTTGCATATTTAAATTGTTTTGAATATTATTTATTCCATTACTTGTACAAATTTGATTTGGTTGTAATAGCTTATTTAGATTTACATTCTTGCAAATCCCCATTCAAATTTGTATTCCCCCCTCCCATAAATTGTTGTAATAGCTTAGTAATCTTTACATTACGCAATTTACCACTTTACATGACATGATAGTAATTAGGGTTTGTATGGTAAGATAAAAACAAAGCAAATAGAAAACCCTAATATAAGACAAAACCAAGGCATGCAAATAACACACTCGCACACAAGCATCCTTAGGGTTTCTCCACTTGGTTGCCTTATACAATAATAGCCATATTACGCATGCGAAGTATCTTGGAAAAATAAACAAATATAAGATCATGGTCCCTCGATGATGCTATTCTAAGTTGCCTTACAAAATGATCTTGGTCCCTCAAAATGCTAAGATACTTTGCAATATTGCTAATCATGGTTATATGATGACCCACGCCCGTCCCGTTTACATCCAAAGATAGGGTTGCTTATCAAATCAATGGTAAGACAACAATGTAAAAGGAATACAAAATGCATAAGAAAGACATTTGAGTAGGTAGATTACTTCTAGTTACTTGCTCACTTTTCAAATAACTATCCTTGCTATTTTCCAAAAAAACACACACATTTCCAAACAATTTAGAAACATTGAAACATTTTCAAAAAGACGAACATCTTTGTATACATTCTTACGAACGAGAATCATTACAAAGATTGCCTAAACAATGGCCTCTTTTACAAAATATTTTCAAAACCACATCAAACACATTTTCAAACAACAAAAGCAAGTGATCTAGCAAGTAACTAAGAGCCCATGTAAAACCATGGATGAAAAGGATGCTAATACCTTCCCTTTTCATAATCCACCCCCCGAACTCAAGAAATAATCTCAAAGGTCTTTCCTGTGCTTTTTCACCTTTCCTTTTGGATAAAATAAAAGTTGGTGTCGACTCTTGCTAAACCGCAACATTTGCGATAAAACGCAAAACCCTTAAGTCAGTTCTCCCACCGTATCACATACATGATCAAGGGTCTTCCCTCGACTGGTGGCATCAAAACCAGAGGCTCTTGCAGGTATTCTTTGATCTTGTCGAAGGCAGTCTGACACTCATCATTCCATTTGACTACTTGATCCTTCTTCAATAATTTGAAGATTGGTTCATAAGTAGCTGTCAGGTGAGAAATGAATCTGGAAATGTAGTTTAACCGTCCCAAGAATCCTCTAACTTCCTTCTCGGTACGAGGGGCAGGCATTTCTTGTATTACTTTCACCTTGGCAAGATCTAATTCAATACATTTATCACTGACGACAAATCCTAGGAGTTTACCAGACCTCACCCCAAATGTGCATTTATTCGTGTTTAACCTCAGCTTGTATTTCTTTAACCTCTCAAATAGTTTCTGTAAATGATCAAGATGCTCTTCTTCTGTTTGAGATCTGGCTATCATGTCGTCCATATAGACCTCTATTTCGTGATGTATCATGTTGTGAAATAAGGCTACCATGGCACGCTGATAGGTTGCCCCTATTTTCTTCAACCCGAATGGCATAACCTTGTAGCAGAATGTGCCTCATTGTGTGACAAAGGTTGTTTTCTCCATGTCCTCGGGCGCCATTTTGATTTGGTTGTAGCCTGAGAAACCATCCATGAAGTAAAACACCTTATGTTGTGTCGTATTGTCAACTAGAATATCAATGTGGGGAAGTGGAAAATCATCCTTAGGGCTTGCCCTATTCAAATCTCTGTAGTCCATGCACATTCGTACTTTGTCGTCCTTTTTAGGCACGGGAACAACATTGGCAACCCACCGTGGATAGGAAGTGATGGCCAAGAATCCAGCGTTGAATTGTTTCATGACTTCCTCCTTGATCTTCTCTGACATGTTCGGTCGCATGCGATAGACCTTTTGTTTTATCGGTGGGCAGTCTTCTTTTGTTGGTAGACGATGTACCACGATATCAGCATCAAGTCCTGGCATGTCTTCGTACGACCAGGCAAAGACCTCAACATAATCATGTAGCAACTGAGTCAGACGCTTCTTGACACTGGGTTACAGATTGGTACCCACCTTGACTTCTTTCTTGTCCTCTTCGGTACCTAGGTTAATTGTTTCCACTAGTTCTTCGTGGGAGTGAATGGTCCTCTCTTCTTGTTGTAGCAACTTGGCGAGTTTCCCTGGTACTTCACAATCTTCCCCACCTTTGTCTTTGGCTTGATAGATTGGATTTTCAGAATCACAGAAGGCCATAGCAGGATCGTTACCCATGGGATCCCGAACGGATATAGATCTGCAATTTGAATGTGAGTGTGTGTAAGAGTATAGATATCTTTGAAAGAAATGAAAATGTAAAAAGAAAAACAATGAGCACAAAGTTTTGTATGTAAAAACGTCCATGATTCATTGATGTCATATGGAAATAAGATAATAACCCTTACAAATGGACCATTGTGCCTCGGGTAAGACACAAGGTTTTAAGAGTCTGAATTGTTTAATATTACAGATCCGACAAAATTTAAAGACAAATTACTGTTGGATAAAAGTGATTGGGACAAAGTCTTTAGCTTCCCAGTTGCTGAGCCCTCCACTGACAGTTGGAAAAATCCAATCCTCCAGGTTATAGCTGTCTTCATCATCCTCCACTGCGTTGACTTTGTGGTTGCTGATCTTCAAGGGTGGTTCTCCGGCACGAGCACGGCGTACAGCTTTCTGGGCTCCTGAAGTGAAACCCAAACCAAATTTGTCAGATTTGTATGGGATATCTGGGAGTTTGGCCCCAAATAGTGCACCCACCTTCTTCGATCACTGCCTTGGCATCTTTCAAAGACGACATCTTGAGCGGAGGCCTTGTAATCTTTGGGACTTGAGAAACAGCCTTGGTTACTGCCATAATTTGTGGGACTTCTTCAAAGTGCTGGAATGGAGTTTCAATAAATTCACCATCTAGTTCCACATATCTAAAGGAATTTAGATGACTGACCATATACTCTTCTTCTCCATGAACAACGATGATTTCCCCTGAATTGGATATTTCAGTAATTGATGCAACGCGAAGGTAACGGCACTAGCATTGTGAATCCACGGTCGGCCTAATAAGCAGGAATATGAAGGGCGAATATCCATTACATAAAAAGTTGAATCAAATGTTTGGGTTCCAACTTTTATGGGGATGTCCACTTCCCCATGCACCATCATTTTTGAGCCGTCGAAGGCCCTCACTACTATATTGCTAGGTTTCAAGGTTAATCCTTCACAGTCAAGCCTATGAAGAGCCTTTTTAGGCAACACATTCAGAGACGAACCGGTGTCAACCAAGACATGAGCCAAAGTCGTGTCCCTGCATTTGACTGAGATATGTAATGCCTCGTTATGCTTCATCCCCCTTGGCGTTAAATCAGCATCTGAAAAACCTAAACCATTATCTGCGGTCAAGCTGGCTATGTAGTCTTGGAACTGATCGGAAGATGTTTCTTGGGGTACATGGGAGTTTTAAGGAATTTTACTAAGGCCTTTACATGAGCCTCGGAACATAACAATAAAGCCGGCATGGAATTTTTTGATGGAGTTTGCCCCAGTTGTTCGACTATGTTGTAGTCGCTGCTTTTAATAATCTTTATAATTTCCTCCATCTCTTTTCGGGAGGTCTCAAGGATAGATACTGATTATGCCTTCGTCTTGACAGGCTCAACCAGAATACATTTGCCTCGAGTATCAGTTGACTCGGCAGTAGGAATGTCAGTAGGGATGATAATAGGGACTGCAACAGTTTTGCAACGGGAGTATCAGCAGAGATGATTGCAGGACTGGGGATAGCCTTTGGAGGAGCAACAACAACATGAATAATTATAGGTCCAGAAATAGCTTTGGGAGGAGCAATTTCTGGAGAGAAAACCCTTCCACTTCGGGTTAGCTTGCTAGTCCCTGTGATGTTACTGATATCAGAGTCAACTTTCTTAGAACTTGAATTTTCAGCAGCTTGCCAATCTTGCTTGATACCGTGATAGTAGACATCACCTCCATAATTCCATGGGATGGTTTTGTCTGATGAATACGGGATTGGTCCAGGCATTATAATTATCAACGGAGCTACTTTAGGAACTGATGTAATTCTAATGGGTCTTTTGGTGGAGACCCTGGAAGAATTGGCGGAAATGGTCACTATGGAAACATCATTATAAGAAACAGTTGGAATAGAAGTCTTCTCGAACAAAATCTCCTTGTCATATATTAGGCATTGAACGTCTACTTTTAACAAATGACAGCCGGTTGGTGAGGATAAACAGAAATGATAGCTTTCATTATAGCTTGGGAATATACCGAAATTCAACAAGTTCTTTTTTATAGTCAGGAGTGGGGTCACAAATTCATCAACCAAAGTAACAAACATATCTTCCTCAACGGTGTTGACATTACGGTCGTGCTTGGGCATAGGGGCAGTGATAACATTGGGAATTTCTAGTGCGTCAAATTCAATCTCTTTGGCTTCAAGAAGGTCTTGTACCTTGTTTTTCAGAGCCTAACGGTTGTTAGTGTCGTGGCCAAGACTATCAGAATGGTATGCACAACGGGCATTAGGATGATAATGAGGAGAGGTTGTGTTAGGATTCTTTGGAGCTTCTTTCAAAGTCACTAGATTGGATCTTAACAAATGTGGCAATACTTGAGATAGTGTCATATTAATTCGGGTGAACTGTCTGACTGGTCTTTTCGTTCTTGGCTGGTTGCTTCTTTGCTGAGCAGGTGCAGGTTTAGGAATCATGATAGCCCCCACCATTGGACGGTGTTCAGTCCTATCTTGATTTCTTTGAGGATATACAACAACAACTTCTTTTTTTCCAATGAATGGTTTTCTTACAGCAGCAGAGGATGCATCTTTTTGAATCTTCCCATTCTTTATCCAGGCTTCCACTCTTTCTCCGGGCAATATCAATTCGGTAAAACATGCTGATGAACTCCCAATTAAGTGATTGAAGAAAGGACCGGACAAGGTGCCTAAAAACATGTCTACTAGCTCTCTTTCTGATAGGGGAGGCTGGACTCTTCCTGTTAAGTCCCTCCATTTTTGCGCGTAGTCTTTGAAGCCTTCACTTGAAACCATGGCCATACTCTAGAGTTGAGTACGGGTGGGAGCAAGGTCTGCATTGTATTGGTATTGTTTGTAAAAGGCAGCGACAAGATCTTCCCAATTATGAACATTGGCTCTTTCTAGCTGATAAAATCAATCAAGTTGAGTTTCGGACAGGCTGTCTTGAAAGAAGTGTACCCATAAATCCTTGTCAGCAGTATGAGGTCGTATTTTCCTCACATACGACCGGAGATGCATTTTGGGACATAAAACTCCATCGTATTTGGCGAATACCAGTCCAGGAACTTTTTGTATTTCCATTGCACTTAACCGTTCTTCCAGATGCTTATACTTGTCGTGGCCAGAGGATATTTTTCTTTAGAATAATCTTCTTCTTCCAATTCCTCTTCCCAATCTGGTTGGGCAACTGCTTCCTTGCCTTTCCCATCTTGATTATCTTTCTCACCAGATGACGTTGCATAGTCTAAGGTCCATCTAGCTTGTCCGTGAAACCTTCTTCCCATATTTAGAACTCCGTTTATTTTCTTTTTTTTCTTCTTTTTCTCTTTAACCAGCAAGGTCTTCAACTCTTCCTGTCCTTTGGCTAGATTTAAGAACAATTGTTGAAACTGGGCATGTTGTGCTTGGAGGTCCTTCACTGTCTGCTCGAGATCCATCTTACTGAAATAAATAGTAGAAAGATGAGGAGAGTTTTTGCAATAAACCTGCTTATGTTATGATGAATGGTAAATGCATATGCAATGATTTCAAGGATTTTTAGAGATTCAAAATTGTTTTAGACAAAAAGGAAACACACGTTATATTAATAATTTAAAGCTTGAGTACATCAATACCTCTTTTAGGCTTACACAGAAATACAAAACTCTAAGATAAAAAAGTTGTACGCATCCTTTTTGGTGCGATGTAGGCATTCAGACTTCGTTCCTCATGAAGTTGCTTAGTGAGTTCCAAAACCTTCTTCTCACTAGCGTAGAATTGGGTCTTAAAAGTGTCTCGCTCCCCCTTGAGTTGTATCCAATCCCTTTGTAAGTCTTCAAGAGAGGTGGGCATGTCAGGATGCAGGATATTGTATGGTACATCTCCTTCCATAACAGGCTCAATGATTACTGGGAGAATTGAGGGATAAGGCATCATAGGACTTTGAGCGTGAGCTCGTACCCATTTGAGGTAAGGCTCAATAGGGATAGAGTTCTTATGCCCCAATGTCTTGCTATCTACCTTGTTAAACATCCTCCAGGCTCGGATAAATCTCTGGCGATGACCTTGATCGTCGTTGTCGTAGTCAAATACCAAACCTTGAATCAGCATCTTATGTGGACCATCCCTTCAGGCATATCCAAACTATCTTAAAGCTAAGCAGGGGTTGTAGGTGATACCTCCCCTAATACCAAGTAGAGGGACATTAGGGAATTCTCCATAATGGTCGACAATAGTAACATTCTCTATGGATCGGGAACACCAATGAATGTCTGAATGTTTGAGCATCATCAACCTTTGTGACCACCTTGAGCCTTGCTTGTTCTTCAATACAGATTGGGGAAGATGCGAAATAAACCATCTTGCCAAAAGAGGAGTACAACATATAAGGATACCTCTTTTCCTCATAGTGCAAGTGTGAAAAGAATGTAGGATGTCCCATAGCAAAGTAGGCACTAGGTTGCGGGATATGAAGATTTAGACGACGTTCACATCTATGAGGTGGTCAGGATTTGGAAACAAAACCATCCCATAGATGAGGAGAGCTATAATTTCTTCAAAATCTTGCAAATCCGAAGAGTTCCAACAGTTTTGGGCTTTCTCAAACAAGAACTTTGCTAGGAAACCCTTGACACCACTCCTTGTTTCCCAATTAGTTGTGATATCAGATGGTTGCAAGTGTAGAGCTTGAGCAATATCTTCTGGATTTGGATCTCTTTTCATACCATTGAAAGGTATTTTATTGAGAATCGAAATCCTCAAGAGTTGGGAGAATTATTCCAAAGTTGGCACAAGTTGATAATCGGGAAATGTGAAGCAGTGGTCTAAAGGATCAAAGAACTGAAAGAGCACCTTCATCATGTCTTCATCAATGTTGGTGATGACCAAGTTTAGTAGGTAACCATGTCTCTCGGTAAATAGAAAATTCTCAGGAATCCTTGAAGCTAGCTCTTTAAGTTGTGGAGGGATCCTTACAAGATTGACTTAAATGGTTTTCTTGCGAATAGAATCCATGTCCTACAAAACAGAACAAAGATAAATCCCAAGATCCTTGAAATAGTTAGTGAATATGAGTATGATGTTATGATGTTCATGATGTTATGTACAAGTATGTATATACAAACAAAGCAAACAATTCCTTAGGTTTACGCTTGCATGGAGTCTCATAGGTAAGTACCCTCTTGAAGTTTAGTTGGCTAAACTTGTCCTAGAAATAGTAACCAGGTTCTAAGGAGCTCAATATCACTGGTTTGTTTCCTTGGTGATTGTTTCAGCACAAGCCTCTTTAATGGCGACCGAAATATCCCAAAAAACCAAACCTCAATGAGTGTAGTATCGAGTATCTACCAACTTCGAACTGCACCAAAGCCGGTCATCTCACTACGTCCTAAAGGCCAAGTTGGTCAATTAAAGGTTCCAAACGTTCATTAGTGCTTCATGACATCACTCAACGGTCCTATATTCTCCTTGATTAACTCAAGGGCTACGAGTACCCACAAATATGTCGCACTAACATAGCTATTGCTTAGACCATGTCAGTATACCCCGCACAGTTTCCACAACGTATTACTACTTACCTATAAGGTATCCCAAATCTGGGGAGAGGATTCAAACCCAAACAAAGAACCATAATGTAAAGCATACAAGTCAAACAATGAAAGCAATTAAATATGATCTAACCCTAAGGTAACCCCACTTTTAGAACATCCCCAGCAGATTCGCCAGTTATGTGATACGGTGGGAGAACTGACTTGGGTGTTTTTCGTTTGATTGCAAATGTTGCGGTTAGCAAGAGTCGCCACCGACTTTTCTTTTATCCAAAAGGAAAGGTGAAAAAGCACAGGAAATACCTTTGAGATTATTTCTTGAGTTCGGGGGTAGATTATGAAAAGGGAAGGTATTAGCACCCTTTTCATCCATGGTTTTCCATGGGCTCTTAGTTACTTGCTAGATCACTTGCTTTTGTTTGAAATTGTGCTTTGTGTGATTTTTGAAAGTATTTTGTAAAGAAGCCATTGTTTAGGCAAACTTTGTAATAATTCTCATTCGTAAGAATGTATACAAAGATGTTTTGATCTTTTAAAAATGTTTTCAAGTTTGTAAGATGTTTTGAAAGTGTAGGTGTTTGTTTTGAAAATAGCAAGGATGTTTTGTTTTGAAATGGAGCAAGTAATTAGGAGCATTCTACCTACTCAAAAGTCTTTCATGTTCATTTCCTCTTTCCTTTGACATTGTTATCTTACCATTGACTTGGTAAGTAACCCTATCTTTGGATGTAAATGGGACGGGCGTGGGTCATCGTATAACCATGATTAGCAATGTTGCAAAGTATCTTAGCATTCTCTTTTAGGGACTAATATCATTTGAAAGGCAACATAAATAGCGTCGTCGAGGGATTATGATCTTATATTTTACTTGTTTTTTCTAAGATACCTTACATGTATAATATGGCCATTTTATAAGGCAACCAAGTGGATTTACCCTAGGGGTGCTTGTGTGCAAGTGTATTGTTTTTCATGCTTGGTTTTGTCTTTGATTAGAGTTTTCTAATTGATTGGTTTTAGTCTTTCCATACAAACCCTAATTACTATCATTTGTATATAAAGCGATCAATTGCGGAATTTAAAATTACTACGCTATTACAATACTTGTGGAAGGGGGTGTACAAATTACAAATGGGGATTGCAAGAAAATAAAGCCTAATTATCTATTACAACCATATTGAATTTGGATAAATAATGTACAAAAAATGAATAAATATACAAGAATGTAAAAGGGAAAGAAAATGGATTTTTGTTTGGATTTTTTAGAGAAAAAGGGTTTTGGTTTTAACTAATTAACTAAAAGAAAAATAATTAAGTAAATTAGTAAAAAGTAAAACCTAAATTTACTAGGAAAAGAATTTAAATAAAACCCTAATCTATTAATTGATTAAAAAAGAAATTAAATTTATAAGAAGAATATTTTTGGTATTTTTGTTTTAAAAAATAATTTATAGTATTATGAAATGTTTTTGGTCATTTTTGGTTTTTAAAATAATATATTTTAAGAAAATAACTAAAAACCTACTTTCTAATTAAATTTACAAACCAATTAGTAAAATAAATAAAGCATGATTAAATAAAATAATTTTTGTGTAAAAAATAAATAAACTATAACAAAATATAAATCTAATGTTTTTATATTTTTTTTCTGATTTTTTAGTATTAGATAAAATATTTAAGAAAACAAATAAATAAAAAATGAGAGAAAAAAAATAAAATGGGTCAGGGTGTGAATAGCCAGCAATGGGGTTAGAAGTGAAAAAAAAAACATAAGGCCCAAGGGATGAGGCCCAGCACTGCCAAAAAGTCAGAATATGTGAAAACTATAAAAAAAATCCAAAAGGGTACCACTGGGGCTCGAACCCAGGTCCCTATAATCATAGGCGCGCGCTTCTACCACTGGGGTGGCTATACATCTGTTTATATAAATCAAACCATAAGTATATATGGTAAACACGTTCCTGAGGCCAACTTCATCTTCAACCTCACGCCCAGCCAGAACCTCTGTATCTTATTCAATTCTCAACAAAAATGAAAAATGTAAACAGGAAACTTGTAGCAAATTTCTTCACGATTTCAGAAATGCAAAGCAATAAAATTATAGATCAAAGATAAGCATGAATTTTAATGGCCCTAATCTGAACCCTAAAAATTTCATAAACTTCAATCTTAAAATTCTCTAAGCTCAAGCAATATAAATGAAAACTATGGACATTGTTAGCTTTAGGACAATGATATCTACACTTTTCATTCACAAATAAATCATTAATGATGCTTGTATGAAAAGTTTAAAGTTGAGATGACTTACCTTGCAAGAGGGTATCATGTTTTGGGTTTGAGAAGCTTTTAGTGAGTTCCAATGATTGAATTAGCTTCCTCAAATTCCCAGGAAGCTAATGTGATGCTTAGCTTGAGCTGAAAGTGCCTGAGGAGTTCTGGAGAAGTCAAGGTGCAAGGTGTTGTTTTTGAAAATGGTGGATGATGATGGAGGTGTTATAGTGGTGTTGCAGGTGTTGGGATTGTTTGTGTATGTTGTTTAGAAGCTTTTGAAAGTAAAAGTCTAAGAAACGCACGAGCAAATTTGGAGATTGGATTCAAAACTCAGAAATGGCAAGTTTTGAAGTATTTTTGGTGATTCTGTGTTCTTGGTGTTTTCAGGGCTTAAGAATGCGTGGGATTTATGGCAAATAACTCGTGTATGTATAAGAAAGAGGTTTTGAGTGTTTTGGAGAGTCAGAAGTACAAGCTACAAGCTAATTGCTATGTTACTTGATTTTCAAGAAAAGTGGGAAAACAAGTTTCAAGAGGAATTACAAGCATGGGCTGAGTGACTGTAAATGTCTAGAAAAGTTTCTATTGAGTTATAAGACATGTATGATTAGAAGAGAACAAGTGCAAGGCTTAAGAACAAGTTTTATGTAAAAAGCTACTTTATTAAAATGGCATTGTGCACTTTCTTCCCAAAATGGATATAAAGCATGGCCTTGCACTGAATGCTTGAATTGAGACCTCTAACAGTTGTGCAAGCAATTAATTATGGAGTGCCTAACAAGTTTGAGTCCTGCAAAGTAGAGGTTATGCAGCATAAGTTTGAATTTTGAATCTTGTTCATCACAAAATGACTTGAAATTCAAGTGTGAAAACCCTAACTTCATTTCTTCGATTCTCCCTACTCAAAAATGACCTCAAGGAGTTCTTGGACATTTTGGAAAGCTTGTAATGTACTCTGCAACCCCTCTTTGTATCAATTTTGAAAATTCCACTTGGAACTATATGAAAAACTGCCATGAAGTTAGGTCAAAATCCTGACCAAATTAGGGCAAAATTTCACTAAGTGTTTTGTTTCATGACCATGTGCTCTTAAAATTATAACTTGAGATCCAAGCACTTTTGGAAGGAGTTGAGTAAAGAAATGTTTTAGATTTCATATAGATATACAACTTTCATGTTGAAAGTTTTTTTTGAATCATCTTGCATCATGGTGAAAATTTTGCTCAAAGTTGTGAAAAAAATAAGAAATTTCCAACACTTAGAAAAATTTCTAAGTTTAGAAATTTTAACTTTTCAAAATGAAATCTTGAATTTTTGATTTCTTGATGAAAAAGTTTCATATTTTGGCATGCTTTGATGAATTTTGATCTTTGGCATTTGATTTTGACCAAAAAGTCAAAGTTTGACTTTTCGGTATACAGTTGACTTTTGATCAGTTGACTGAAAATTCATCTGTCAATCCATTGGACTTGAGCAATGTTTTGAGCCATGTCATTAGGTAAAAATGATGCACTTGGACCCTTGAGATCATGACTTAAACCAATTGATCATTTACTAGGTCAAAAATCAGAAATTGCCCTTTCCCAATCAAAACCCTAATTTTGACCATTTTGCCCTTTTGAAGATTTGATCAAATTTCTTGAGTAATTATGGTCCCAAACTTGATCAAATGATACATTTGAGTTTAAAATGTTGATGTGGATAAAAAATTATGAAGTTTGACTGTAAATTGGCCATAGTTGACTTTTTCCCTAATACAGCTGATTTTTAGGTCAACTGTTCAATTGACTGAGCAAAAGTGTGATCCAAGGCTTGAAACTTGACATGAGTAATCTTGAGGGTACATAATGATCCATGAAAGTCATATGGGGCATTGTAAGTTCAAATATCCTTTAGCAATCTCAAACCCTAATTTTAGTCATCGGTGCTTAAGGAGGTTTCTTGAGCTGATCAACCCTAGTGCAGTCTTGAGCCGAAGGAGATCTTGTGAGAAAATTCTTGATAAGTGAGAGGGAAAATTTTGGGGTATAACAGACCTGAACAAGGATCCCGATGGACCCTGTTTTTTGATGGGGCGTCCAACGCACTCGCAATGGCATAGGTGTTATACTCATATCCCCTGAAGGATGACACACTCCCTTCACTGCAAGACTTTGCTTCAAATGTACAAATAACATGGCAGAATACGAAGCGTGTATTTTTGGTCTCAAAGCTTCCATAGATTTGGGGATCAAGTCCTTAAGTGTATTCGGAGATTCAGCCTTAGTTATCATCCAGATCAAAGGGGAATGGTACATTAAACACCCTAACCTCATCCCCTATAAAGAACATGTGTTGACATTAATCCCACATTTCGAGGAAATTACCTTTGAGCATTTTCCACGAGAGGAAAATCAACTAGCGGATGCGCTAGCCACAATGTCATCCATGTTTAAACTCAAATGGGATAATGAGGCTCCCCAGATCACTATTGAATGGATGGATGAACCAGCTTACTTTCACGAGATCGATACTGAAGAAGTAGTTGACCATCCTTGGTTCCATGAAGTTAAGAGGTATCTCGAGGCTCAAGAGTATCCGGAAGGAGCTTCAGTCAATGATAAGAAGTTCTTGATAAGATTCTCTGCTAAGTTCTTCATCAGTAATGGCATTCTATACAAGCGCAACCATGACTCTATTTTGCTTCGTTGTGTAGACACGGTTCAGGCAGAAAACATCATGGATGATCTACATGAAGGAACTTTTTGCACCTATTCCAGTGGGCATACGATGGCAAAGAAGATCCTACGGGCAGGTTATTATTGGTCTACCATGGAAGTAGATTGTTATCAGCACTCTCAAACCTGCCACAAGTATCAGATCTATGCGGACAAAGTGCATGTACCTCCAGTTCCTCTAAATGTCCTGACTGCTCCCTGGCCATTCGCGATGTGGGGCATCAATATGATTGGAGAAATCAAGCCCACAACCTCTAATGGACACCGCTTCATCTTGGTGACCATTGACTACTTCATAAAGTGGGTTGAGGCGGCTACTTTCGCTTTCGTTACCAAGAATATTGTCGCCTGGTTCATCAAATAGAATCCCATCTGTCGGTACGGTATCCCAAAGAGGATCATATAGACAATGGCACGAATCTCAACAATACTATGATCACTGCACTATGCGCGCAATTCAAGATCCAGCACCATAATTCTTCCCCTTACCGGCCAAAGATGAATGGCGTTGTCGAAGCTGCAAACAAGAAAATTAAAAAGATTATACAAAAAATGACAGTAACCTACAAGGACTAGCATGAGATGCTACCATTTTCTCTCCATGGTTATCATACCACAGAGCGCACATTGACCGGGGCAACACCTTACTCTCTGGTATATGGTATGGTAGTTGTCTTGCCTATTGAGGTCCAGATCCCTTCTCTGAGAATCATGAAGGATGTAGGGTTGGATGAAGATGATTGGATCCAAACTCGACTTGAACAACTGAACTTGATTGATGAGAAAAGACTTACTGCTGTCTGTCATGGTCAAATGTATCAAAGATGGATGATCAAGGCTTTCAACAAAAAGGTCAGACGCCAAGTGTATCAAGTCTGGGATTAGGTGATCAAGCGCATCATACTGCCGCAGGGTGACACCAGGGGAAAATGGACTCCTACATATGAAGGACCATTTGTGATCAAAAGCATATTCTCTGGTGGTGCAATGATCTTAACCACTATGGATGGCGACGACCTGCCACACCCTATGAACACGGAATTAGTCAAAAGATACTACGCATAAGAGACCTGCTAGGTTGACACACCTAGGAAAAACAAGGGCATCCTGGCGAACCAAAAAGGTTCAGGCAAAAATTAGGGATAAAACAAAAAAAAATCTGTACACCCGGCAAGTTGAAAACCCGAAAGGGCGACTTGGGAAAAAAAGGGTATCCCAATGGACTGAAAACCCGAAAGGGCGGTCCAGGAAAAATTTAGGGATTTAAAGCATATGACTATGTCCCATTGGATCACCGTACAGACAACCTTTAGCTTCGACTGACAAACTCAACGGTCCTAATCAATCCAATCAACTTCGGACAAGGCAACAAGTGGACAAAGACGCTCAGAGAGACGAAGGCTATAGCAGAATAGGAACCCCATGGGATTATTGCACATAGCTATCTTTTCTTTGTATCAAACTTTCATTTTTTTTACGACGACATTATCTTACTAGAATGTTCGTCTCATTGTACAAAAAATACTTATTCAAGTTAATACAAAGATACCCCTTTGAAAGTGCAAAGCTATCTGTTTTTTCTTTATTTATGTGTTTTTTTTTACAAAAACGTCCAATGATTTATTTTTGAACATATGCATTTGAACGTAACTACTATCTACAAATGAACAAAAGGGAACAGAAAATAGGAAGAAAATCACTAATGGCTTTAAGAAATAGGATAATATCTTTAGACTATTCCATAAAATCCCCCATAGTGTGCAGCTTAATGATATCAAGCTCTCTCACATCCCCGACGGAATAAAACTTCCAGTTATCACTTCCCAGTAGAAGTCGCCCAATTTCTCAGGATTTCACAAGAAATACACGGCGTTTCCCTTACAACAGAGTTTATTTCTCTAACAAATAGAAGCTCATCAACTCATCAGCACTTCAAAACATGAAGACTTACACTCCACGTCCCCAACAGCAGTCAGGGACTTATTTTCCCTAATCTAACAGTATTACAGCAGCATAGCTTACATACCCATACATCGCATCCATATGTCATAAACATCTATGACACGAATGCATACAACATAATTTCATTCATTTGTTAGAACATCATTGTATAATGCATTTCATACATCATGATATTGCATACAACTAATCTTTCATCTCTTCAGGAAAGATCAGTCAGCAGATTGTTATCATCAACAATTTGCAAAAGGTCAGAGATTGATACCTGAAACAAGCCAGGATAATTATCTACACAACAGTTGAAGCAATCCTACACGGGCTTCTTCTCATACACTATTTCAGATACAGTTCAGATACACTCTAGATACGGATTCCATTCTAATACTCTTTCAGATTCAGCTTTCAGATACAGTTCAGATATGCTCCAGATGCGTATTCCATTCTGATATTCATTCAGATTCAGCTTTCAGATACAGTTCAGATACGCTCCAGATATGGATTCCATTCTGATACTCATTCAGATTCAGCTTTCAGATACAGTTTAGATACGCTCTAGATACGGATGCCATTCTGATACTTATTCAGATTTAGCTTTCAGATACAGTTCAGATACGCTCCAGATATGGACGCCATTCTGATACTCATTCAGATTCAGCTTTCAGATACAGTTCAGATATGCTCTAGATACGGATGCCATTCTGATACTCATTCAGATTTAGCTTTCAGATACAATTCATATATGCTCCAGATACGAATTCCATTCCGATACTCATTCAGTTTCAGCTTTCATATGTGAGCAAATACAATCAATTTATGGATATTATTCTGGTACTCAACCCAACACATCCACTATTTCAGTATAAATCGACCAGAGATTTATTCTGACACTTCTTCCACTCCTGCCAATAATCATTTTTGGATGGCATCTATAAGACCATCTCTGGAAAATCTCCATCATCCCTCCAAATTGCATCTATTAGCCCATTCCCATTTCATCTTCGAGTGCAAATTTCTGGGCACTCTAGTGTCCAATCATCTTCCACCTTCAAGTCATGAATGGCGGATCCGCCAATCTAATTATACAGGTTTAAGAAGATTAAATAGGGGCAGATGTTGTACTCCAAAATTTTCCCTCTCATTTATCAAGTATTTTCCCACAAAATCTCCTTTGGTTCAAGACTGTACAAGGTTTGATCAGCTCAAGACACCTCCTTAAGCACTGATGACTGAAATTAGGGTTTGAGATTGCACAAGGATAATTGAACTTTCAATGCCTCATATGATTTTCATGGATCATTATTGACCCCTAAGATTACTCATGTCAAGTTTCAAGTATTGGATCACATTTTTGCTCAGTCAATTGCGTAGTTGACCTAAAAATCAGCTGTATTGGGGAAAAAGTCAATTGTGGCCAATTTACAGTCAAACTTCATAATTTTTTATCCACATCAACATTATAAACTCATATATATCATTAGATCAAGTTTGGACAATAATTCCACAAGAAATTTGATCAAATCATCAAAAGGGCAAAATGGTCAAAATTAGGGTTTGACTGAGAAAGGGCAATTTCTAATTTTTGACCTAGTAAATGGTTAGTTGGTTTAAGGCATGATCTCAAGAGTTCAATTTCATAATTTTAACCTAATGGCATGACTCAAAACATTGTCCAAGATCAATTGGATTAATAGTGGATTTTTAGTCAACTGATCAAAAATCAACTGTATACTGAAAAGTCAAACTTTGACTTTTTGGTCAAAATCAAGTGTCAAAGATCACAATTCATCAAATCATGTAAAAATATGAAAATTGTTCATCAAAAAATCAAAAAGTCAAGATTTCATTTTGAAAAGTCAAAGTTTTCAAACTTAGAAAGTGTTGAAAACTTCATATTTTTTAACAACTTTGAGCCAATTTTTCACCATGATGCAAGATGATTCAAAAGAAACTTTCAACATGAAAGTTGTAGATCCCCATGAGATATACAACATTTCTTTACACAACTTATCTTATAAATTCTTAGATATCAAGTTATTAATCCATGAAGTCATGGTCATGAAACTAAACACTTAGTGAAATTTTGAACATTTTTGGTCAGGATTTTGACCTAACTTCTGACCCAAGTTTCACATAGATCCATTTGGATTTTTCAAAATTGATTCAAATAGGGGTTGTAAATCACATTACAAGATTTCTAAAAATTCCAAGAACTCCTTGAGATCATTTGTGGTTTCAAGTTGTTTTACAAGACAAATTTTGTGATGAACAAAATTCAAATCTCAAATCTATGCTGCATAATCTTTGCTTTGCAGGCCTAAAACTTGTTAGGCACTCTATAATTAAATGCTTTCATAGCTGTTAGAGGCTTCAACTCAAGAATTCAATGCATTGCCCATGCTTTATGGCCATTTTATGAAGAAAGTGCACTATGCCATTTTGAAAAAGTAGCTTTATACACAAAACTTGTTCTCGAGCCTTGCAATGTTTTTCTTCTTATCATACACGGCCTATAACTCAAAAGAAGTTTGTCTCAATCCTCACAATCACTCAGCCCATGCTTTTACTTCATCTTGGAACCATACTTTCACTTTTTTAAAAATCAAGTAACATAGAAATCATCCTATATCTTGTACTTCTGACCCCCTCAAGCACTCAAGCCTTCTCCTTACTTATGCACAAGTTATTTGCATCAAAACAGAAGCATACACAAACCCAAAAAAAGACCAAGAACTCATAATTGTATCACATACCTCCATTCTTGCATAACCTGACCAAAATTTTGAAACTCATATCTGCCTCGTGTGTTTTCAAGCCTTTTTGTTCCTTAAGCTTCTAAACATCATTTAGAACTCATCCCACACCCTGTTACAAGAATGTAACACCACTAACACCATCCTCCATTTTCAAAAACATAGTTTTGCACTTGGACTTCTCCAGCACGATTCATCCATCTCTAGTACAAGCTAAACATTGCATTAGCTTCTTGGGACCTCAGTGGAGCTATTCTGATCATCACAACACCTTGAGGAGTGCTCAAACTCAGAATACGATTTCCAGTTTTGAGGTAAGTTTCCTTAACTTGGAACTCTTCATACAACCATCATTAATGTTTAATTTGTGAATGAAAAATGTAGACATCATTGTCCTGAAGCTAACCATGTCTTTAGATTTCATTTATATTGCTTAAGTAGTTAGAATTTTGAATCTGAACATCCTGGAAAAGTTAGGTCAGAATTTGGTACCATTTAAAATTCATGCTCATTTTTGAGAATTAGTTTAATTTATTTACATTTCTGGAATCGTGGTGAAATTTTCCACAAGTTTCACGTTTACATTTTTGTAAATGGATGAGAAATGAACAAGATAAAGGTGGTCTGACTAGAGGTTGAAGATGAAGTTGTTTTCAGGAAGCAGTTTCTAATATATATTTATGGTTTGACATAAGTTAACGGATATATCACCACCCCAGTGATTAAAGTGCACGCCTGTCACCCTTAGGTTATGGGTTCAAGCCCCATCGTGACCTTTTGCATTTTCTCCATTTTTTTGACACTTTTCTATTTTTGCAGCGCCTGGGCCAATAGTTTGGGCCTGACCTTTTTTTCTTACAATACTCCCTGTTTCACTTATCAACCTCCCTGACTTTATTTTTTTATTTTATTTTATTTTTACTTTTTTTACCTTTTATTATTAATATTATTATTATTATTATTATTATTTTCATTAATAAAAAATCTAAAAAATATTTATATTTTATTATTTATATTGATTTAATTTATTTTTCTTCACAAAAGTAAAAGAATAAAAACATTTTCTTTAATAAACTAATTTACTTTTTTTAATACATAGATAATAAATTTTAATTATTATTTTTGAAAATTTAAATCAATTTAGAATTTAGATCTTTTATTTAATTAATTTTATTTACTAGTTTAATTAAATTCACAAAAACCCTAAAAAGTAGTTTCCTTTAAATTAATTTATTTTACTTAATATTAATTTTCTTATTTTAATTAATTATTTTATTTTAATTAATTAGGTCAAAAAACCCTTTTCATGAAAAACCAAACAAAAATCACATTTCTTACATTTTATATTTTTGCATTTTGTCCTTATTTTGTACATTTATTCAAAAAATTCAATATGGTTGTAATAATTATCTAGATTTAATTTCTTGCAATTCCCCATTTGTAATTTGTACACCCCCTTCCCTAAATGATGTAATAGCTTAGTATTTTTATTTTTCGCAATTTAAATGTCTTATATACAAATGCTAGTAATTAGGGTTTTGTATGAAAAGATTAAAACCAACAAGTAGCAAACCCTAATCAAAGACAAATCAAGCATGTAAATTAATACACTTGCAAACAAACACCCCTAGGGTAAATCCACTTGGTTGCCTTACCAAAATGGCCATATTATGCATGTGAGATATCTTAGCAAAAACAAAATCCAAGATCATAGTCCCCCGATGATGCTATCTATGTTTCCTTTCAAAATGATCTTAGTCCCTAAAGAAAAATGCTAAGATATCTTGCAATATTGCTAATCATGGTTATACGATGACCCACGCTCGTCCCTTTTACATCCAAAGATAGGGTTACTTACCAAATCAATGGTAAGGTAACAATGTCAAAGGAAAGAGTAAATGAACATGAAAGACTTTTGAGTAGGTAGAATGTTCCTAGTTACTTGCTCAATTTCAAAACCAAAATATCCTTACTGTTTTCAAAACAAACACTAAAACTTTCAAAAACATCTTTCAAACTTGAAAACATTTTCAAAATATTAACACTTTGTATACATTCTTACGAACGAGAATCATTACCAAGTTTTCCCAAACGATGGCACCTTTTCAAAATACTTTCAAAAACCACACAAAGCACATTTTCAAACAAAAGCAGGTGATCTAGCAAGTAACTAAGAGCTCATGGAAACCATGGATAAAAAGGGTGCTAATACCTTCCATTTTTATAATCTACCCCCGAACTCAAGAAAACATCTCAAAGGTTTTTCCTGTGTTTTTTTACCTTTCCTTTTGGATAAAAGAAAAGTCGGTGGTGACTCTTGCTAACCGCAACATTTGCGATCAAATGCAAAACACCCAAGTCAGTTCTCCCACCGTATCACAGTTGTTATTGAGGGTGTGTCTTTTCTGTTGTGTATGTCTCTGATGAAATAACTCTGGTAGACATGTGAGCTTTTTAATCTATGGTTCGAGGAAGATCTACTCTTGGAATAGTTTGGTTTACATTCTGTACAAGACCAATAGGGAACGAGTTAAAGAGATGGAGGTGAGTTGATTATTTCACACTTTGATCTGCAAATGAAGAATATTTTTGGCACACATAAAGTCGCCAAGGATACTTGCAATTCCTATCAAGTCGACTCATAAAGGAACTTCTATTTGTGAAAATAGCTCAAAAGATAAAGATCAAGGTGGAGGTGGTCTGGGTTTGTTCTGGTCAGTGAATCGCATAGTGACAAATCACTCACAAAAACAAGAGCAATTTATTTTTGTTCTTGGTTTCTGATCTCTGTATGGATGATTTATTTTTCACCATCCTTATTCCTAAAGATTAATCTGATCTGTTATGATATGATCTCTCTCAAGAATGGTTGGTAGGACTTGGCCAGCTTAGTCATCAAGATAAGTCACAATAGTCAAAGGCAAGTTGAGAAT
The DNA here is from genome assembly GCA_948472305.1 of Vicia faba. Taxonomy (NCBI): domain Eukaryota; kingdom Viridiplantae; phylum Streptophyta; class Magnoliopsida; order Fabales; family Fabaceae; genus Vicia; species Vicia faba. Next base: position 875,056,623 of record OX451738.1, read on the forward strand.
GTATGTCTTGATATCTCAACATTTTCCTTGACAAGGGAAAATACATGATATGTATTTCTATAATGATGATTTTTTTCGTGTGCATGGCTATCTAAACAAGGATTGAAAAATAATTGATAATTGTGACATTCACAATTATTTAATTGTTTATCCTTTAATCAACATTGAAAGGATCTGTAGTCAAGATGTTACACGGGTTTGCAACATCATCAGTTGAGAAATCTCAAGAACTTGCCTCCTTTGGCATGTGTATCATCTGTGTAATCCTCCAATCCTTGATCAATATGGTATGAGGATGTTGAGATAGGTAAAGACATCATCATTTTGATGAAGATCCTTGGGTCAGTTTATTTCTGATCTAATTTTCAGAAGCACGGGAGCCAATTCTATGCCTGTGAAGAAGTGTGTATTTGTTTGAATTTGTTTAGATATCTTGAAGATTGGTTGATGTTAAGTAGGAAGTAGTGTGGAAGTCTGATGACTCTCAAGACTATAGTCAGTTAAGCTATTGATGTTCAGACATCAGGTTGCATATCTGGATCTAATGGTTGAAGTATGCTGAATCATCTTGGATAGGCTGATCTTATGTCAAGAGTTTGACTCATGAATATGCAAAGGGCTATGAAAATTCTCTATACGTGTGTAAATTATTCAATAATTTATTTACTTGTATTTATGCACTTGCATTGGAGTCTCATCTAAGTTATTTCGTATGAGCATTTCAGAATTTTGAATAGTGCAAGGAGGATTTAGAACTAAAATATTCAGTCTTACGGGTGGACCATTGATCACCTCAGTAGAATGCTGTGACAAATAACCATAGTTATCTGTATGATCAAGAGAGGTTTTTTCTAAGCATGGGTCCATGAAATGTGTGTCAGTTGCTCTTAAAATACTAATGCATCTTGTGGTTTGGATGATTGTACAAAGGATGGAGGAAATGAGGAGAAGCTGGTTTCTTTCGTGCCTTAAAGTTTTAGAGGGAATCTCCTCTTAAGGTGCTTAAGGATGATTATTATCTTTGTGGGTCTGTTTAGGGCTTCATGAGAAGTATGAGAGTTTATTTCTCTATGTGGTATTTTTTTTAAGCCTAATTAATGAAGACTAAGCTATTGCACCTATGAGATCATTGTAGAGGACTTATAAGAAAACTCTGATGTCCTGTGTAATGTTGCAACATCATATTTGTGGATGACTTTGAATTATGGTGTGATGTTTAATACTCGTCGTTTGATTTGGAGAGTATGGATTTAAGGATGTTATGGATTTTAATGAGACTAGGTTGGACATCAGACATAGTGCACTGACTCAGACTGAGATTAGAATGCTGGTGGGAAAGTGGTTCCTTATGATACAAGTTACTCTAGAAAGAATGGATTAATTTGAATCTTGTTAAGCAAGTGAAAGAAATTTGTCATTCTAAAGAATGTGATTGATATGAATGACATCTTGCCATACATGTCCTGGAGGGGTGAAAATTGGATGTTTTCTCAATGAGCAAAATCTTCTATATCTGAAGAAGTCCTGATTGGATTTATAGTATGTAAATATGTTCATCAGGTGTGGTTAACAAGGTGTGTAAATATGTGTGGCTCTCACGGTGTGAACATAAAGATGATTCTTGTGTTTCTGTTCATTGTTATTGTTAAAGGAGTTTCGGTCAACTGTGATAGGGGGAGTTGATTTTATCTGGGATGTTGTGTTGAAGAAGTGCAATCTTCACATAGATTACTGGAAGGTCAAACAAGTTATGTTTAAGGTCATCTGTGAGGATGTGATGTTAGGGAAAGGGTCCAAACATTAGGTTACTGGTAGAGGTCATGATGGACCTGGCAGTTTGAGTTGGATTCTGTCATTGGGAAAACAGTTGGTTGAATCAAACCATGTCTATACTCCATAGGAGTGATCTAAGACTCATTTTTGATAATTTATTTTTCTCTGTAGATTGATGTCAGTATCAAAGAAAGTTTTAGTTGATAAATAGAAGATGGCATGCTCAAGTCTCTCTAGTTTTAGCTGAAATAAGTACCTTGTGTATTCAGTAGAAGGGTTTGTGTTTATGCTTCAGAACATGATTATCTCCCTGAAGAATTTTTTTAAATCTCTTTGTGGCCTTGGTCTAAAAAATTATTGGCTGAATACTGAAAAAGGTGATGGTTCCTTTGAGGAAAGAAATAGTAGACAATGTCTAGATGGATGTTAGGACATTGTTTAGGACGTGTCTCTATGAAGATCAACAAGTGGTGATTATGGACGGTGTGTCCAAATACGTGTCAACAGGGTGTGAGAAAAGCATCTTTGGCCATGCATGCTCATTCATTGGAACTTAAATTTCTTGGAGAAACGATCTTGAATAATTAAAGGCATGAAAAAGGCTTTGTAAACGATGCTCACTCAAGAAGAAACAGTCAACAATAACATGGACGTTGCACATTTATTTGTGTTATTGCTTTTATTGACTAAGACCATTGTTACAAACTAGGAGAGTTACTTCCTAGGTTTCTGCCCGGATATAAAAGGGGGTTATCTCTTCCTCTCTTCCAAGCTGTGTCTTGCTGAGTTGTAGTCTTATGGGTTTTGTTTGTGTTTGGGTAAGTACAATATGGGTATGAGTCTGTTTTGGGTAATATTTCTCAAGTTTTGGCTAAAAAGAAGGATAAATTTATTGATCACCATATGGATGTTATGTTTGTCCCTACTGTTGTCCATACGGGTTGGTGTTTGGTTGGTGAGGGTAAAGTTCCTGGTTCTTCTTAAGGGTTCTATTATGCCACCAGATATGAAGATTTATCCCTTTGTGACAAGAACCAGTTCTGGATTAAGGGAGAGTAACTGGATAATCTCATGTGTGTTCTGGTTATCTTCTTCCTCGTGTACAGGAAGAGTACAAGTTTCTTCTAGCTGAAATGACTTCATGACTTGTGTTCCTAGGTTTATTGGGAAAAAGAAGCTTTGGCAAATGTTTCTGGATTTATTGTACAAAAGGTGTTTTAGCCAAAATTTTCCAAAAGGGGGAGATTGAAAGCTCCAAATATTTGAGCTCTAAATATTTGACTAATTTTGGTAAAATAAGATGTTGGTGAAGATGTTAAAATATGTAAAGAACAACATGTCGAACAAATATGTCCTACCATGAAGACTCGACATTTTGGACTGCTACAGCTGGACTTTAGTAAACCTATTGAAAGATTTAAGGAGCGGTTTAGCAGCTGATCGAGGAATATTTTAACAGAAGATTCGAAGCCCATGGACAAAATGAAAATTTGAAAAGGAAGTGTAAGAACAAGAAGTGTTTTTACATCTGGACTTGAGATTTTGATGACAACTTTACATGTTATCTTAGAGAATAATTGTATACACTAATGGTTTCATTTAGTGTGTAGCTGCTTATATAATGTTCTGACTCTGGTACAAGGTGTGTGACGTCATCGGGTTCTGAACATACACTCTGGAAGAAAACATGTGGTTACATGTTTTGCTGAATTCAAGGTTCTAAACTGGTCTTCTACAACGTGTCTTAAGAATGTTAGTACAAGAATTTCTGATTGTGACTATGTGGTTTAGCTTTGGAGGCCTTCTAAAGCTTTAATTTTGTGTTACAAGTTCTGAAGATTATAAAGATGAGGTTCTGCTGAACAAGTTCTTATGATCTGAAGAAAAGAAAGTTCTTACAACCAAGTGCTGAAGACTCTGAAGAGCAAGGTTTTGCGTGATAAGTTTTAAAGACTCCAAGACTTAGGTTCTAAGACTTAAGAAAGATTCTTCTACGACAAGCTTCAATGTTCAACATTCAAATATCTGAAGCCTCTGAAGATAAGAAGAAAAGTTTAAATGGTTAACATGTGATGTTTTGTAAAAGGTACATAAAGTGTTTGTGACCTCTACTCTGTAGGATGGCATAAGGACAATCCTTTATATTGTATTGACAACCACTCTCATTATGACCATTAGGAACAAACACCTGGATTTACAGCTATCTTTCTTTACTTAACGGATCTCTTTTACAAGCTTAATAGAAAAATATTATTCAGAGGAAAAGGTGAAAATTTATCATTGAACAGTGACAAGATACAAAAATATTATTTTATATTGTCTAAACTCTTAAACCTTATTTTATTCGTTGGGAACTAATCGTTGGTGCGGGAAAAGTTTGTTTTATCCTCAAAAAGTCTCTCTATATCAAATTCTATAAAAGGAGATCAAAGCTTCAAAGATAAATTGCTGGAATTCGACTATCATTGTCGTTGTCGTTGGCCATCAAGCTTCATCTAGTGGAAGGAAAGCAATGGATAATGAATATGTTAAAGCTGCAATGTTATACATACTGAAGACCACTAAAAGAAGAGAGAAAAGAAATAAAGAAGATTTCAACAAGATTCCATTCAACTATCATTATATACATCTTGGATGAAACAGAAGAAGAAAGGAGTTGCCACTGGTAGCATGCTCAAAGAAGAAGAAGACTACAAGATGTTATTCTACTTTCAATCACATACATCTTTGTAGATCTCATAAGAAGAAAGGAGTTATTACTTGTAGCTTGCTCAACAAGAAGATGAAGAAGAATGCTACAATATGATACTTAACTTCTGATCATATACATCTTTGTAGAATATTGTAATGAACACTAGAGTTGTTGCTCGAATAGTGTTTCTATTCATATCTCTTCATGTAAATTGTTTTAACACTTGAGTTGTTGCTCTTAAAAGTGTTAAACATTATATGATTAAATGTTTTGTGTAATCTGCTTAGAAGAAGCAACCATGTAAACACAGAAACCCCATCAACTGTTGTTGATTGATTCCTTAAGAGACTGAGTGAAGGTATGATTTCAAGAAGACAATGGCTGCGACCATTGTGGGAAATTCTGATAGAAGATCTTAAGTGATCAGATTCTACTGGGTCTATAATTATTATATTCGGTTGGATCACTAAACATATCATTGAAAGGTTCCTTGAGAGGGTAATCATTTTGGTTATAGTGGATTAAGTCCTTGGATAAGGAGAAATCATCCTTTCAAGGATGGACAGGAGTAGCCTAGTTAACGGCGAGCCTGGATAAAATACTTGTGTCCTTTTCTCTTCATTATCTCTGTAGCTATTATCATTTAAGTGCAAATAATTTCTAATGGGGAATGTTTTCTATGAGCATAATTCAAACCCCTTTTTCTTGTGTTTTCTCTACCTTCAATTGGTATCAGAGCCCGACTATGTTATTGATTTAAGATCAAACACGTAATCGTGTAGAGAGATACAATAAAGAGAATATTTTGTAGTTATCTGCTACTTAAATGATAGAAAGCTTTTTTGATTCAAAACCTATTATGTAGAGTATTAAAAACTCCAGGCTAGAATCAACAATACGAAGACAGAATCCCTAAAACAAGTTCTCAAGATTCAGAAGGCTCAAGTACCTGATGGAAATGGATTTATCTTCTCAATCAAAAGAAGTTTTCCATCATAGGCAAAGGTCATCATTCAACACTCTAGATCATCAACTGAAGTTTTCATTCAAGACAATAACTGTAAGCTACATTGCATCTAATCAACGACATCTTATGAAGATCCATCAAGAACTCTAAGAAGTCTGAAGCTTCTCAAATATGCACTCAAAAATCAGAACGAGGAGTCTCCTGAAAGCTTTAAAGAAGTGTTATGCAAAAGAATCTTCTGCTCAGTTAAATGTTTAGAATCACCAGAAAAATTGAGAGTGAAAAGAAGAAGATGTCATCCACCAAGGAGAAGAACAAGTCAAGATAACTCGGAAAATATATGCAAACTACTTTCAGAATTTGAAGAAAATAAAGTTGCCACTAAAGAACAAGAAGTGAAGAAATCATAAGATAATCATCCAGAAGCTTCTTATTTTCAAGTTCTAAAGAAAGCAAAGACAAAGAAGTTGTGAGTTGTCAAGCATGAACGAAATAGAAAATTGTGATCCTCAAATAATCTCTTAAAGGAAGATCTAGAATCAGACTCATAAAAGCGTAAACAAGTGTCATCTAAACTCTCTCTCTTTTTTTTTTACTATTTAGATTTGACAATTATCTTTTTTTTCTTTTCATTTCACTGTAATACGTCACAGCATGTGCTATAGCGTCTTCTTGAAAATATGAATATGTCATCATTACTTTCCTTGCGTACACGTTTATAAAACTATCTCTATATATCTTTTAAATACTCTTCCCCTCCTTTATCGCTTTCTTGGTTTTAGTTCTAGTCCTAGTTCAATCCCTAACTCCCAAAATCAGTTATGAACTCTCAAATTAAAATTGCTCTTAAAAGGCTCTCTCCTCCCAACCGAAAACCCATTCCTCATCTTCTCTCTTTATTACATGGAAATGATCAAGAGGGTTTAGAAGAGAAAACATGTGATTCTCCTGAAGTTACTCTATCTACATATTTGGACTCTTTAAAAGTTCTTTGTGAACCCCTCATAGATTTTCAAAACATCAAAGATAGTGGCTTTGATCTTTTGGTTGATGTTAAAAACCAAGGGTGGGAAACTACTTCATCCTTCTGAATGGACATTTTATTCCTCAACTTGTGAAATACTTCTGGGCACATGCAAGGTCATCAACCTTCCAAGTAGTATCGTTTGTTAAAGGGAAAAAGGTTATCGTCAATGAACAAACCATCGCCATAGTTCTTAATCTTGATGGAAAAGGAATAAGATTCTATGAAGAAAAAAGTCGATTGTCAGAAATGTTAGAGGTCTATCAAGTCATCTTCAAATCACAAGAAGCCTCGAAGAGTGATGGTCTTTATGATTATCTAAGAATTTGTGCCAAAATCTTTGATTCATCAATAATCCAAGTACCTCAAAGGAAGCATGCATCAATTGTTCCTGGAAATTTGTTATACATAATGTACTTCATTTCCTTAGGCGTCTGTATAAATCTCCCCTCTCTAATTTTCCATCATCTAAGAGATAATGTAAGAATGATCAGAGATGGAAGTGATGGAAGGAAGAGTTATATTCTTCTAGGAAGACTCTTATCCAATATCATCACTGAGAGTATCGATTTGAAGGATCTGGATGAAAAAGACCTTAAGATGACAATTGGTGAACCCTTTAACTCTGTGAACCTGGTAGAAATGGGAATTCTGGAAAAGGTATCTAAACCACCTGAAGAAAAGGCTATGAACGTCAGTCTACCAAGAAAAAAATCCTCAGCTCAAAATTCAAAATCAGAATGAAATCCTAAGGGAAATGTTTCTCTTTAGAAGCTCCTGCATGGAAGCACATGGTGAAGAAGAAAGAAGATGATGTTGTAAGAAACCACATCTCTTTCCACCAGACAAAAATCTATCTAGCAAGAAAAAGTCAGCCATATATGTCATATTTCAAGAGTCTGAAACATCTCAAGAGAAAAAGAAGAAAAGGAAAAGGATAGATTCATATATGGATATGAATGAATCTAATTCTCCTCGCTTTAGCTCTGATCCTAGGAATATTGTCTTACCTATTACCTCATCCTCCATAGTGTTCCCCACAACCACTGTTGCCTCCCCACTCCATCAATGTTCTGAGGTACCAGTACTAGATCTTGAAGAAAGCATCTCATTGATCACATAAAATGCTTTAACACAAAATGGGAAGCTTCAAAACCAATATGGATCAAGCATTGATCCATCTCTTATAAAAAACAACTGAAATGAGTTCAACAAATGGGTGAATGCTGAATTTCTAAGAATACAAGATTTGTTTGACCAGACCAAGGAAAAGTATTTAACTGAGACAGCAGAAAAGGCTCTATCCGTGGAAGCCCAAAGAGCAGCTGAAAAGGAAACAACTAAAAAGAAGGCTGCAAAAATAGAAGCTACCAGAAAGGATCAAGCTGAGATAGAAGAATTCTCTAACAGAAGTTATGGCATGTGTCCCAAGCTTCTAAATTCTATGAAGGAGATGTAGAAGGAATAAGAATCGGTTAAAGAGTTTATTGCAAAAAAAATGGAGTTTAATAACTTGATTAAGGAGATTATTAGAAAGTTTGATCAAAACAACCAAGACAATCCTTTACCTTAAACCTTTGTCATGTATGTTAAGATAGGTTGATTAGTTCGAACCCCTCATCATAGTTATCTTTCTTGTATCATGATAACTGCTTGTATGCCATTTGTTGTCTTTTGAAATAGGGATATATATGTATCTAACCTTCATACCTTTTGGAATAGCTCTATCTGAAATCTTCTTGAGAAATGACTCTTTTTGGGTACCTAGAGAAATGGTCCTGCAAATAGTCTGGTGAAGAAAAAGTGTGAAGTCTTTAAGGATTGAATGATGTCTGTTTATTATTTAAGTGTCTCTATGTTTACTATCGCTAGTTTCTTTATTGATTCTATATTGTTTTTCTTTTAGTCAATGAGTTTTGTTTTCTGTGTTAATTACCTTCTCAGTTTAAGTTTTCTCTATCTTTATTACAATTCTAATTCTACAATTAATCTGTTCTAAATTATATTATTCTTTATTCCTTATATTTCCTTCAAATGGTATTTCAATTATTTTTATGTTTAATAAAAAAAGTTATTTTTGTTTTATTACATGGTTGTATTGGATATATGCATGCTGAACCAATATTTCCATAACGTCTTACCAAACATTTCTTTTAAGAATATCATGTTTAAAGATAGAATTTAACTTAAATTTTATCCAAACATTTTTTTTGGTTTGAATATGTTTTTCTTCAAAGTTCATTTCCCTGTCCCCTTATCACCTTTTTGATTTCTGACAAAGGGGGAGAAAGTAAAATGATATTTTGATAATGCTTATGCTCAGACCATTAAACTCAAACATGTATAATATTGTTTCTACTAGTTAGAAACTAGGTTCTGAGATGAAGACAGTGCGTTCTAGTCATACTCTGATGAGTTGTTGTAGGGAAGTGTTACTTCTCTATTATTATGTTCTGAATGCTCAAAATTTATTTTGTGAGTCTTGGTCTCAGGGGGAGACTCTGTACAAGCTTAAATGAATTTTTGGCTTTAACAGATTCAGGGGAGCTGTGAGCTTAACTCTGAATTTGTCAGTTACGGTGATTACCCTGTATAAATTATTCTATCAAAATACATGGCTTTGTCATCATCAAAAAGGGGGAGATTGTAAGAATAAGAAGTGTTTATACATCTCTCCTTGAGATTTTGATGATAACTTTACATGTTGTCTTAGAGAAAAATTGTATACAATAATGGTTTCGTCTAGTGTGTAGTTGTTGCTATAATATTCTGACTCTAGTACAAGGCATGTGGCGTCATAAGGTTCTGAACATACACTATGGAAGAAAACATGTGGTTACATATTTTGTTGAAGTCAAGGTTCTGAACTGGTCATCTGTAATGTGTATTAGGAACGTTAGTACAAGAAGTTCTGATCGTGACTTTGTGGTTTAGCTTTGGAGGCCTTATAAAGCTTTACTTTTGTGTTACAAGTTCTGAAGATTATGCAGACGAGGTTCTGCTGAACAAGTTTTGATTCACTGAATAAAAGCAAGTTCTTACAACCAAGTGTTGAAGACTCTGAAGAGCAAGGTTCTGAGTGACAATTTCTGAAGACTCTAAGACTTAGGTTCTAAGGCTTAAGAAAGATTCTTCTATAACAAGCTTCAATGTTCAACATTCAAATATCTGAAGCCTCTGAAGATAAGAAGAAAAGTTCAAATGGTTAATGTGTGATGTTGTGCAAAAGGTACATAAAGTGTTTGTGACCTCTACCCTCTAGGATGGCGTAAAGACACTCCTTTATACTGTATTGACAGCCACTCTCATTGTGATTGTTGGGAACAAACAAATGGATTTACAACTATCTTTATTTACTTAATAGATATTTGTTAACAAACTTAATAGAAAATGTTATTCATAGGAAAAGGTGAAAAGCTATCATTGAACAATGACAGGATACAAAAATATTATTTTATACTGTCTAAACTCTTACACCTTATTTTATCCATTGGGAACTAATCATTGGTGCAGGAAAAGTTTGTTCTATCCTCATAATTTCTCTCTCTGTCAAAGGCTATAAAAGAAGATCAAAGCTTCAAAGATAAATTGCTGGAAGCCGGTTGTCATTGTCGTTGTCGTTGGCCATCAAGCTTCATCCAGTGGAAGGAAAGCAGTGAATTTTGAAGATGTTAAATCTGAAATGCTATACATACTGAAGACCACTAAAAGAAGAGAGAAAATAAATAAAGAAGATTTCAACAAGATGACATTCAGCTATCATCATATGCATCTTCGATGAAACAGAAGAAGCAAGAAGTTTCTGCTTGTAGCTTTCTCAAAGAAGAATAAGATTACAAGATGTTATTTTACTTTCAATCACATACATCTTAGTAGATCTCAGAAGAATCAAGAAGTTGTTGCTCATAGCTTACTCAACAAGAAGATGAAGAAGGACACTACAAGGTGATACTTAACTTCTGATCATATACATCTTTGTAGAAAATTGTAATGAACACTAGATTTGTTGCTCGATAATGTTTCTATTTATATATCTTCATGTAAATTGTCTTAACACTTGAGTTGTTTCTTGTAGAAGTGTTAAATAATATGTGTTTAAATGTTTTGTGTAATCTTCTTAGAAGAAGCAAACATGTAAACACAAAAACCCCATGAACTGTTGTTCATTGATTCCTTGAGAGACTGAGTGAAGGTCCGATCTCAAGAAGACAGTGGTTACGGTTTGTGATACAGTGGCAGAACCGACTGTTATACTGGTTTTGCATTTGTATTCACAAATTTTACGGTAAGCAAGAGTCGCCACCGACTTTTCTTTTATCCAAAAAAGGAAAGGGTGAAATGAACAGAAAAAGACCTTTCAAGATTATTTTTGAGTAAGGGGGTAGATTATGGAAAGGGGAGGTGTTAACACCCTTTCCATCTGTAGTTATCTACGGGCTCTTAGATGCTTAGCTCATTTTTGAAATACCTTGTGCTTTGTGTATTTTTTAAAAAGTATTTTTGAAAGCGCCTTAGGGCGGAGATTTTCTTTATGGTAACTCTTGTATCAATCTACAAGAGTGTTGATAAAGCATTTGAAAATGTCTTTTGAGAATTGTTTTGTGTAAGTGTAAAAATTTGTTTTTGAGCATAGCATCTAGGAACTATCTACTTTACTCGAAAGGGTCGTTCTTTTCCTCTTTTCCTTTAGATAGTGTTATCCTACTATTAGTGAGTAGGTATCCCTATCGTTGGATGTTTGAGGGATATTAGAAGGGACGTTTATAGTCACGAAGGCAACTTGGCAAGAAATCTTAGTAACTACCCTAGGGTTTTAGGATCATTTTTACCGAGGCAATGTCGAGAGGGTCATCGAGGGACTTATGATCTTTTAAACCGAAGGGTAGCCACTAAAATATCTTACGTTTCAAGAGTTGTGACTATTTTTCAAAGGCAACCAAAGTGGGAGTACCTTAAAGGTGCGCATGTGCAAGTGCGTTTGTTTCAGTTATTTATCTTTGTGTCAGGTTTGCTAACATTCACTTTTAGTCTTATCATGCAATCCTATTAACATACATCTAACAGTTAATATTTGTGCAGGAATCTAAAGTGTGGAAATTAAATCTAACTATTACATGGCTTCAGGGAGGGGGAAAATTACAAGTCCAAAATGGAAAATAAAGTAGAAAAAAGTAAAGGTCCTAATTTAAACTATTACATCCCAGTAAGCAGATACAATAATATGAAAAATAATAATACTAAAATAAAATTGCGCGTGAATCGGAAATACGTCTAAATCCTAGAAAGAAAAAGTCTTTTTGTTTGTTTTTTATTTAGTAAAAGAAAAAGAAAAATCTAAATCTACTTAATTTTTATTTAAAAAAATGTTTAAGTAATTCATAATTAATTAACGAAATTAATTTAAATGAAAAGACTAGAACCTAATTTTTGTGATTTTTTTTATCTGATTTTATAGTTAAATAAAAAAACAATTAAAATAACCAAAATAAAATGGGCCAGGATAGCAAAGACAACAGGGGGTGGTGTAAGTAAAAGAAAACACAGGCCCAGGTTGCCTTCTGATCCAATGAAGGAAGCTTCCTTTCGATCCAAGGAGGGAAGCTGCCTTTTGATCCAAGGAGGGGGATGCCTTTCAATCTAGATCTGCAAGATAATGGTTAAAGAAAAAAACATAATACACAACATGGGTATCAAACCCAGGCCCTTTCCACTGCACATGTCCCCCTTTACCATCTGAGCTGTTTGTTCATTCGTTGATACAAATAAAACCATGACATTAGATTAATAAAGCAAATCAGATATATATATATATATATATATATATATATATATATATATATATATATATATATATATATATATATATATATATATATATATATATATATATATATATATATATATATATATATATATATATATATATATCAAAACATGCACGCTACACAAGCCAGAAGGAAAGAGGTGCCTAGATGTTGAGATTCGAATGACTTAGTTTTCAAATTCCCTAATAATGGTGTCTTGTTACTTTGGTACTGATTTTCACATGTAACAACATTAACAATCACAAATATCGTTCATAGCATGGATATACAATCAATATGAATTTAAATTACATATTGAATGAGTTTGAGATTGTAGGAAAGTTACCAAAATAGAGGGATTGTGTGAGTGATGTTCCTGCGTGCGTTGGTCCTGCCTAATGCTTGAAAATGTCTCCTCGAAACTTCAAGGAGTGACTGGAGTGCTTGCCTTAGATTGAGTAGGCCTGCCCAAATTGTTTCGATTTTGACCACTTTATAACGTGTGTATATAGGTAATGTGTATGTAGGAAATGTGTTTCAATGGGTAATAAATCTGTGCGTTTGCTTTCACTCTAGCTCTGTATTTATATGGAGCAGTGGTGAATGGAAATGGCAAGAAACAGCCATTAATCAGGCTTTGAAGGCAGAATCGAAAGCCCTAAACAGGTTTCCTTTTTGAGGATTTTCTACCCTTTTGGATTTTGAATGAACCTGGACATATTTCTCATCTTGACTCCTTCGAATGCCCTCAAGCCTTGTTCTTCGATTGGCTCTAGAATGCTCCTTTTGATTTGCTCTGGCTCATTATTGTGGTTCCTTCGATTCTAAACCCAACCCTTGGTTTATGTCTTTGCTTGCCTGTAAGAAACAAATTTGTTGTGTATTAGTCCACCTTCAATTGGTGAATACAGCTTGTATTGCACCAATCGAAGGGTAACCTAAGAGCATCAGAACTTCTCTTCAAACATCCGACTCTTGTTCAGGAACATGCTAGAAGTTCTGAGGTGGCTCATACTTGGCTAGTTCATCCCAAATTTTCCTTAGATCATGCCACGCTTAAAGATGGCATATCCTTCAAATCCACAAAATTCATGTTCTTCGAATGGACCTTTTGAATGTTTCTTCAAATGGACTATATTTTATGTCATAGTGTAGAAACTGTGTGTTGAAGGGTTTGGAGGTGTAGTCAAAGCTAGCATGAGGGAAGTTACTGCTTTGTGAATCAAAGCACGCATGAAAGAAGTTCTTGCCTTATGAATCGAAGGCAGGCCTAAAGGATGTACTTGCCTTGTGAATCAAAGCCAGGCCTGAAGGATGTACTTGCCTTGTGAATGGAAAACAAGCCTGAAGGATGTACTTGCCTTGTGAATCAAAATCAGACATGAAGGAAGTATTTGCCTAGTGAATCGAAGGCAGGCATGAAGGAAGTATTTGCCTAGTGAATCGAAGGCAAGCCTGAAGGATGTACTTACCCAGTGAATCGAAAGCAAGTTGCTTCGAAGGATCCTTTTCCTTATGAATCGAAAGTAAGTTTCTTCAAAGGAATCCTTTTCTTTGTGGAAGCTTGGGAATCAAAGCAAACTTGCTCTTTATTTGATTTGATTCTTGAGAGCCCAATATGACTATATGAAAACTATATGGGGCATCAAAAATCCTATTGTACTTGTGCAAACTTAGACTTTTGACAACCCTTGTGAGAAAATGTCTTGAGAAAAGTGAGGGAAAATTTTGGGGAACAACTGTTGCCTCTGTTTAATCTTCTTAAAACTGAAGATTTAGATTGGCTTGTTTGCCTTTCATGATCTGAAGGTTGAAGATGATTGAACACTAGAGTGCCCAGAAATTTGCACTCGATGATGTGATGGTTAATTTTGTAGGGTATGGGCTTAAAGATGCCATTTGGAGAAGATGACTGAGAGTTGTCAGAGATGGTCTTAAAGATGCCATCCAAAGTAGATGCTGACTTCGTAAGAGGTCACTTTGTGGGGATTCTTGTTCCTGTTGTCGGAGGAGGATTCCACTGGGGAATGTTGATTTCTATTGTTCTCCTGTTTGAGTAAAACTTTGTGGGGAATAAAGTCTAGGAGCTTTAGCTGTCCATGGCTCTACTGAGGAGTTATATTTGGACTGGAGAGATGAAAGTTAGCTGTTTTCTGGTTGAAATTCAGGCTTCACAGTAACTTGCTGGGGAGAATAAAATTAACTGTTATCTGGACATGTATTAGAAGGATCCTGTGTAGGGCTGCTTCAGGATAAGTCCATGTTAAACTTCATATGGAGATTTGTGAGAAGAAACCCGTGTAAGATTGCTTCAGGATGAGCTCGTGTAAAGCTGCATCTGAAAATTGTGAGAAGGAATCCATGTAAGATTGTTTCAGGATGATCCCGTGTAAAGCTTCATTTGGAGATTGAGAAGGAATCCGTGTAAGATTGCTTCAGGATGAGCCCGTGTAAAGCTATATCTGGAGATTGAGAAGGAATCCATGTAATATTGCTCCGCCTGGTCATGTAGATGGTCACCCCGTCTTATTTCGGGAATTGATCCACAGTCAGCTGTTCACAGATAGTTGTCTTGTCTTGTTTCAGGTATTAATCTTGAACTTACTTTCGTTGGTTATTGAGATGGTTGTCCTGTCTGGTTTCAGGTATTAATCTTTGGCCTTATAGAAAGAAAGATAGTTTCCATGTCCTGTTTTGGGAGTTAATCTTCAATATGCTCATGTAGATAGTTGTCTTGTCTGGTTTCAAGTAATAATCTATAATCAGTCGTCCACAAATAGTTTTCCGGTCTTGTTTCAGGTATTAATCTGGAACTTGTTTTTGTTGGTCATTGAGATAGCTTCCCTGTCTGGTTTCAGGAATTAATCTCTGACCTAAGAGAAAGAAAGATAGTTTCCATGTCTTGTTTCAGGAGTTAATCTTTAATTTGCTCATGTAGATAGTTGTCCTGTCTGGTTTCAGGTATTAATCTACAATCAATCATCCACAGATAGTTGTCCTATCTTATTTCAAGTATTAATCGGGAACTTGTGAAAATTATTGATGATATTCATCTATCGATCTATCCTAAAAAGGTAAAGAATTAGCTGCATGCAATATCATGATGCATGAAGTGAAAATGATGCTCTCAAAATAAAGGAGATTGTGATATATGCATTCGTGTTGCATATGCTATGACGCTTGTAAAATGGTGTATGAATGCAATGTATGAACGTGTCAATCGTTTTATTGTTGTATTATTGAACTAGGGAAAATAAATCCCTTATTGTTATGGGGATGAAGAGTGTAAGTATTCAAATTTTGTTGAAGTTGAAATGCTGGGAGATGGATTTCCGTTGTTACAGAAATATACACTATTGAGGAAGGGAAACTCCATAAACTGCTTAGGGATTTTTATGAAATCTTGCTGGGGAGTCCTGAAAAGCTTGTGAACCAGGTTAGGGAATTCTTTAAGATGTCGGGGCAGTAATTGGAGATTTTTGCTCCACCGGGGATATAAGAACATCTGACATCATTAGGCTGTATGCTGAGGACATGGTAGTGACTTTATAGTAGGATGCCCTTGTCTCTGTACCTGCTGGAGAAAGTATCTGCGGGGATTTTGTGGATGGCCTTTAGATGTTGTCCCATTTCTTAAAGCCATTAGTAACTATCTTTTTGTTTTTATGTGTGTATTTGTAAACAGTAATCATATTCAAATGAATATGTTCAAAAATAATCACTGGATGTTTTCGCAAACAAAACAAAAAAATAAAAACAAATAGTTTTGCACTTTCAAAGGGATAGTTTTTGTATTAATTTGAATAAGCATTTTTTGTACAAGGAGATAAACATCCTAGTAAGAGAATGTCGTCATAAGAATGGAAAATATACAAAATAGTATACAAAGAAAAACAGCTATGTGAAATAATCCCATTGATTTCCCATTCTGCTACTTCCTTTATGTCTTTGAGCGTCTCATCTCTTTGCTGCTTGTCCGAAGCTTACTGGATTGATTAGTACCATTTGAGCTTGATAGTTGTCACCAAAGATTGACTGTAAGGTGATCCAACAGGACATAGTTATACTCTTTCAATCCCTAAATTTTTCCTAGACCGCCCTTTCATGTTTTCAGTCCACTAGGATACCCTTTTTTTGCCCAAGCCGCCTTTTTAGGTTTTCGACTTGTCGGGTGTACAGATTTCTCCATGTGTGTGGCGGTAGAAATGTTTAAGACTAAGCCATTGGATTGACTAGACTTATACAGATTAAAATAAAAATCTCCACCGCGCTTTATTATTTCCAAAGGAATGGGAAAAGAGTGAATAACTAAAAAGAGGGGGAAAGATTCAAGGTAAGGGGGTTGGTTATGTAAAGGGAAGGTATTAGCACCCTAAACATCTATGGTACTCCGCAGGAACCTCTTTGAAAAAATTTGTATATTTTGGCTATAAAATGTTGTATGAAAATAGATGGTGGAGGTGAGAAAAGAAATATTTTTATGATTTTTTCACCCGCAGCGGTTGTGAACCTTTAGTGCTTACATACCACCTTTCATGCAATAGGGGATCAGAGTACACGTAGTTCACCTTTTTAAAATTTTAAAACACAAGTGTGTTGATTGATTTTATGAGATAAGACATCATTGTCATTGTCTGTGAGGAAAACATACTTACTACTCACGATCATGAGAAAGGAGAATTTGCATCATCTCAAAGTGGAGGATATGGCTTGGATTTTAAAAATCAACAAAACCTCAATCAACACCCAAGTGGAAAATATCTCTCTTTACTACATATTATAGAAGTATAGTTGTTTACATCACTACAAGGATTGACAAGAGTCTAATCTTTTGAGAAAAGTTTTAAAATAAAAGTCAAAGTGGCAAAATGGTTTGAAATGAGATTGATTGACTTTTAGTCTTCTCACAAAAAATATCAAGGTATTATTTAAGTTGATTGAAGTTTATTTATGAAAAGGTTTCAAAGATACATGGGCCTAGGTCCAAGTTTATTTTGAAAGTGATTCAAGTTTAAAAACAAGAAGAGTTTTCAAAAGGAGGAAGAAAATTTTTTAAATTAAAGAAGATGGGAGGAGATGAAGGGACTATCCTAAAGCATAAGTAAAAGATAAGGAGAAGAACCATCTAACCAACAAGAAGCCAATACTTGACATTATGAGTCAAGATAGAGTTCCCATTCTTTGGATTGAAACCAAGCAAGAAAAGATACTAGATCTCTTGAGAGAACCAAACTTCAAGTGTATTAAGTCTTCACAAAAATTGGGCAGAGTAACGGCTGTATACGGGTGAATTCCATATTACAAACAAAGTATGTAATCACAATAACCTGCACACAAAATAAACAAACAACCCAATGTCTTGAGGTAAACCTCAAGAACTCTAGACAAAATATTAATTAAGGTCACAAGGTCTCTAACATAGGCCAAGGTTTCTAATCCTAAGTCCAAGAAGTCTAATACTCCATAATGCTAAGGATAGTAACCAAATAGTCCAAGTATCATTAAAGTTTTTATGGTTCATGTTGATTATTACGTATCTTAAAAAAGAAAAGAAAAGCTCAAATGAGCAAAATAAAAATGACAAGAATATAAAGGGGATCAAGTGAGAAAAGATGAAAAATAGCATGAAATGTAAATGCTAAAGTAAACGGTGCATAAAATAAAAGAGCATAAAATAAAAACACAAAATAAAATCAATTATTAGAAATTAGTGGTTAGTTGGATGATCATCTTGAAACTTGAATTTGGAACTCATTAGAGAATTGGTAGAACCAAAGCCTCCACACAACAAGTTGCATTTGCTTTTTGTCAAGTATATCATCCATTTTGGAATTCTCAAAAAGTAACATTTAATGTTCAACGATGTTTAAGTGATCCGCGTTGACCAAAAGTGATGTAGATCTATTAGAGGATTGGTAGAACCAAATCCTCCACACAATGAATCTCAAGGTTGTTGGATCAAAGAGATCAAATTAACATACTTGGGCTTGCAAACATAGGTTTGGACCACGAATGATCATTTATTCGAATCGGGACAAAATTTAGCGCTATGTTAAGCAATCGTAAGTGGACTTATATAAAAGTCGTACCTATTTTGAGGTAGGTCAATAGCAATCTATGCACCATTTGTTTTGAGACATGATATAGAGATCATGCTCCAATGACACTTAGTGTAATAAGAAAGGGATGAGATGAAGGGGGGTGAGAAAGAATATACAAACCACATTTGAATTAAATTTTAATCAAACTATTACTAAAATCATTCAGCCATTTTTATGGAGTTAGACTCAACACCATGGATCCAATGATGTTAATAAAGTTCATGATCAAAAATTCAACCCAAGATCAGCCAGAAAGTAATCACAAAATAATATTACATTTAATGTATGCATTGAAAAGGGTTTTAAAATTTTTTAAAATAGAAATAAAAGAGAAAAATATCAAATATGTTCAAATTAATCAAGAAATATTAAGTAAAACCATAGAAAAATCAGAAATGAACTCAAATATTTTTATAAATTTTTTGGTAATTTATTAAAGTCAGAAACTATTTTTAAAATTAAAAGAAATGAGTAAAATAAACCAAAAATGATGAAAAATAACAAAGTCAGAAATAAAAAATATAAATGAGGTCACTAATATTTGTCACAATATCATTGGTTCATTCAAAAAAATTCAGAATTTAAAAATGCATAAAAGTATTTTTAAACATTTAAAATAATTCAAATAAAGTGAAAATTTATAAAAAAAATATCAAAACACAAAATAAAATTGTAAAAACATAAAAGTCAGAAAGCGAAAAATCAAAAATATTTTTCATAATATTTTTCATATTTTTTGGACTTAAAATGAATTTTCTATGATTTGTTGAAGTTTAAAACAATTAAATATAAAAATCAGAAAATAAAATAAAAACCAAAAATATACGGACCAATGGATGAGAGTCAAAACACGTTAGTAATCAAATCCAAGGGATCTGGCGCGTTGTGCATAACATGGTCATTACTGAATAAAACACTGAATCAAATATAAATCAGATTTTCAAAAACTACAAATGGCATGACATCATTGGTTGGAAGATGACACGTTGGTCATCTTTAACCTCCAGCCAACGTGAAACACAGGTCCCTCAAACTGTAAAATCATAAGCTCAGACCTATGCCATTCACTTCGTCTCATCAAGATGAAGACAACCACACCTTCGCGAAAAATTTATATAAAATGTAGCTCAAGCAATTTGGAAGGAAAGTTTTGAAAAGGAATTTGAAATTTCATGGTCAAAACGTGTTTCCAGTTAAAAGTAAGTGTTGCAACTAGAACCAGGGCAATAAGAACTTCACGATAGTATCAAAGTTTGAGAGAATTGGTGAAGGAATCTACCTATTGAAGTTAAGTTGCAGAGCTTTGAAACTGGACTTCTATGGATCAATATAGGTCACGATTCTTGAAGGTAATTGTATGGTTAGCTTCAGGGAAGATCAAGGAAGGTGAATTGATAGAAAAATGGATTGAAAAAGGCTTGAACAATGATTTCGAAGTTGCAGAAAAGTGAGTTATGGAGTGAGTTTGGCAGGGTGATTTTGGCTTTTCAAGCTTGAGAAAATGAATGGGGGATGACCCTCTATTTATAGGAGAATGAATGGGATCCTTAAGCGTGTGAAATGATGAAGTTTGGAGGGAAATCATGGGGGGTCTATAGCATGAACAAAGTGTGACTTGTTTAGCATCAAAACTCAGTCAAATCATGCGTTTCATGATGCTAAACGCTTTTGGAAAGTTGCTAAACATGATTAGAAGCAAAAATGCGTGGAAAACTTGTTATTAGAAGCTAAAACAAAGATTTCAAAATCTGACTTATGATGAAACTTCCATTTCAAGTTACCAAATTCAAATCAATGGCATTCTCAAGTCAAGTGGTCTTAAGGCATGGTTCTTGATGCTTTAGAAAGATGAGATTACAAGCTTTGTAATGGGAAAATAATGGAATCAAATGGATGCTTGAGCTGAAAGTTGCAATGAGTCAAAGTTGGGAAAAAGAAGTTGACTTTCCATACTTAGAAATATTTCAAGTTTTTCTTCAAAAGTGACCTATAATGTTTTGCATCCAAACATGGCCTTCAACTTGGAATTTGTTCTTGACCAAAAAAGATGGAATGAAGTAGATATCTTGAATGTCATTTTGAGACTTGAACCATTTAAAATCTCCAAAAATTGAGAGAGGTATGACTTGTTGAAGTTGGCAAAAATTCATGAAATGACCTATAATCTTTTGTATCCTTAAGGCATCCTACATCCATTTTCTCACTTTTCACATAAAAGAAGGAATAAATTTCACATCCTCGAGATAATTGTTGAAATAGAGTGGGATCAAGGTGATAAAAATTGACCAAGTTATGATCATTTGAAGTCAGACATGGGAAATTGGGGGTTCATCTGGAGGACTTGTAATCTTTCTTCATCATCGAGTTTCTTCCACATGAAAACTCCTTGAAACTTTTTAAGTGATTTGTTAAAAATCATTTTAAGAGAAGGATGTTTTTGGAATCACTCAAAAATACCAAAAGATGAGCAAGATATACTTCTTTGAAGTTCAAAACCCTAGCTCCTAGATCAAGAAAATGCTTTGAGGAACTTTGACAATTTTAAACAACCTTCTCGTGCCAACACTTTTGCTTTGTATATAGAAGTTTTTGAGGATGATAATGAGAACTCATAGCAACCAAAACCACTTCCATATCTTGAGATTTGAGAAAAATATGCACTTGTGACCCATGGGAACAAGGCCTTGTCCAACCATGACAACTTCTTCAATTAACCCCTTGTACTTTTGAATCAATCTTGATAAATATGAAATGTGGTGAACCAAAATAAATCTTTCCATGCCATTTCTTCCAAAACAACTTCAATGGTGAGGTTTGAATTTCTCAAGCTTTATTGACTAGGGCATGGAAATAAACTCATGAACTCATGGATCAACTTGCTAAGCCACATTGCCTTCACCTACATTATTGACAAGTAAGACAAACCAACATTGCATTTTATTAATTAAAAGGAAATCCAAAACAAAACATGCATGATCGCAATAGAAAAACAAGTCAAGGTTCTTGGTGATTCCTCAAAGAGCAAAGCTAAAGATAGGGAGGAGAACCAAAAGCCCTAATGTGATCTTGTTGTGATTGAATCAATATGGTATGATGAAGGGATCTTAGGGGGGGAAATTGGGGTACAACAATGTGTATATCCCTAATTTTGCCCGAACCCTTTTGGTTCGCCGGGATGCCCTTATTTTTTCCTAGGCCAGTCAACCTAGCGGGTCTTTGTTCATGCGTAATATTTTTTAACTATGTGTGCATTTACAGGGTGCGGAAGTTTGTTATCGTCCATAGTTATTAAGATCATGGCTCCACCAGAAAATATGTTCTTGATCACAAATGGCCCTTTTTATGTGGGAGTCCATTTTCCCCTGGGATCACCTTGCGGAAAGATAATGCGTTTGATCACTAGTCACTAGCCTGATATATCTGACGTCTGGAATTTTTATTAAAAGCTTTGATCATACGTTTTTGGTACATCTGACCATGGCAGACAGTCGTGAGCCTCTTTCCGTCAATCAGATTTAATTGGTCAAGTCGATTTTGAACCCATTCGTCCTCATTCAAACCTACATCCTTCATGATTATCAAGGAAGGGATCTGGACTTCAATGGGTAGGATAGCTTCCATCCCGTATACCAAAGAGAAAGGAGTTGCTCCTATTGATGTGCGCACTATGGTATGGTAACCATGAAGAACAAATGGTAACATCTCGTGCCAATCTTTGTATGTCATTGTCATCTTCTGTATGATCTTTTTGATATTTTATTAGCAGCTTCTATAGTGCCATTCATCTTCGGCTGGTAAGGAGAAGAGTTATGATGTTGGATCTTGAATTGTGTGCAGAGCTCGGTGATCATAGTATTATTGAGATTGGTGCCATTATCCGTAATGATTCTTTCTGGAATACCATACTGACTGATAAGATTATTTCTGATGAATCGAGCCATGACGTTCTTGGTAACAGAAGCAAATGAAGCCGCCTCGACCCATTTTATGAAGTAATCAATGGCGACGAGGATGAAGCAGTGTCCATTAGAAGTTATAAGTATAATCTCCCCAATCATATCGATGCCCCATATTGCGAATGGCCAAGGAGAAGTCAATACATTCAAGGGGACCAGGGGCACATGTACTTTATCAGCATAGATCTGGAACTTGTGACAAGTTCGTGAATGCTGATAACAGTCTGCTTCCATAGTGGACCAGTAGTATCCTACCCGTAGGATCCTTCTAGCCATTATGTGCCCACTAGAATGGGTGCCAAAGGTACCTTCGTGCAAATCTTCTATAACCTTCTCTGCTTCACTCTTATCCATACACTGAAGTAAAGTAGAATCATGGTTGTGCTTGTAGAGGATTCTGTTACTGAAGAAAAACTTGGCAGATAACCTTCTTAGGAACTTCTTATCATTGACTGAAGCTCCCTCATGATACTTTTGGGCTTCGAGGTATCTTTTTACTTCATGGAACCAAGGTTTTTCCACTACTTCATAAGTATCAACCTCATAACAGTATGCTGGTTCGTCCATTCTCTCAATAGTGATCTGAGGAGCTTCATTATCCCACCTGACCTTGAACATGGATGACATAGTAGCTAGCGCGCCCGCTAGTTGATTTTCCTCTCATAAAAAATGCTCAAAGGCAACTTCTTCAAAGTGTGGCATCAGTGTCAACACATGCTCTCTGTAAGGGATGAGATTAGGATGCTTTATGTCCCATTCTCCTTTGATTTGACTGATTACTAAGGTCGAGTCTCCAAATACACTCAAGAATTTGATCCTCAAGTCAATAGCAGCTTTGAGACCCATAATGCATGCTTCATATTCAGCCATATTGTTGGTAAAATTGAAACATAGTCTGGCAGTGAAAGGAGTATGATAGCCTTCGGGAGATATGATCACAACACCAATTCCATTGCCAAGTGCGTTGGAAGCTCAATCAAAAACTATAGTCCATCGGGATCCTCTTTCAGGTCCTTCATCCGGTCTGGGTTCTTCACAATCAGTCACTAACATGATGTTCTCATCCGGGAAATCAAAATTCATGGAATGGTAGTCGTCCACAGCCTGATGAGCTAAATGATAAGATAATACACTTCCCTTAATTGCTTTCTGGATTGTGTATTGAATATCATATTCAGTCAGGATCATTTTCCATCTCGCTATTCTTCCTGAGAGAGCGGGCTTCTCAAAGATGTATTTGATAGGATCCATTTTAGATATCAACAAGGTAGTGTGAGTCAACATATATTATCTTAGTCGGCGAGCAGCTCATTCCAAAGCACAACAAGTTTTCTCGAGCAGTGAGTATCTTGTTTCATGGTCGGTAAACTTTTTGCTAAGGTAGTATATTGCATGCTTTTTTCGACCAGAATCGTCATGTTGCCCCAGCACACACCCCATTGAATTCTCTAATACCATTAAGTACATGATCAGAGGTCTTCCTTCAACCGACAACATCAAAATTGGAGGCTCTTGAAGATATACTTTGATTTTGTCAAAGGCAATTTGGAAATCATCATTCCACTTCACTGCTTAATCTTTCTTCAATAATTTGAAGATTGGCTCAGAAGTAGCGGTTCGATGGGAAATGAATCTAGCAATGTAGTTTAGACGTCCCAAGAATCCCCTAAACTCCTTCTCAGTGCAAGGAGTTGGAATTTCTTGTATAGATTTAACCTTTGAAGGGTCTACTTCAATACCTTTGCCGCTGACAATGAATCCTAATAGCTTATGAGAAATTACTCCAAAGGTGCACTTATTCGGGTTCAGTCTCAGCTTGTATTTCTTCAGCCTTTCAAATAGCTTCTACAGGTGATCAAGGTGCTCCTCCTCAGTCTGAGACCTGGCTATCATATCATCGACATAGACCTCTATCTCGTGATGGATCATATCATGAAACAAATCTACCATGGCAGGTTGATAGGTTACCTCGACGTTCTTTAACCCAAAGGGCATAACTTTGTAGAAGAAAGTGCCCCACTGTGTGATGAAGGTTGTTTTCTCCATGTCCTCATGTGACATTTTGATCTGATTGTACCTGGAGAAACCATCCATGAAGGAGAATACCTTATGTTGTGGAGTGTTGTCAACCAGAACATCAATATGGGGGAGCGAAAAGTCATCCTTGGGGCTTTCCCTACTCAGGTCTCTGTAATCCACACACATACATATTTTATTGTCTTTCTTAGGTACCGGAACAACATTAGCAACCTATTATGGATAAGAGGTAACAGCTAAGAAACCTGCATTGAACTGTTTCATGACTTCAGCCTTGATCTTTTCTGACATCTCTGGCTACATACGACGAACCTTTTGTTTTACAGAAGGGCAGTCTTCTTTTGTCGGTAGGCGATGAACTACAATATCAGTGTCAAGTCCTGGCATGTCTTTGCATGACCAAGCAAAGACCTCAACATAGTCATGTAACATCTGAATTAACCTCTTTTGGACACTATGCTCCAGATTGGCACCTATTTTGACTTCCTTCTTATTTTCCTTCGTACCCAAGTTTACTGTCTCAACTAGATCTTCATGAGGTTGTATTGCCCTTTCCTCCTGTTGTAACAGTCTGGCAAGTTCTCCTGGTACTTCACAATCTTCCTCACCTTTGTCCTCGACTTGGTAGATCATATTTTCAAAGTCATAATTGGTAATAGCATAACCGTTATCAATGGGATCTATAGTGGATGTGGATCTGCAGTTTGATATGTGGGTGTATGTAAGAGAGCATAGCTATTTTTGATAAAGTAAGAAACATAAAAGAAAGACAAAGAGCGGAAAAAGTGCATGCAAAATGTTCCATGATTTATTAATGACATATGAAGATGAAGTAATAACCATCACAAATAGACCATTGTGCCTCGGGTAAGACACGAGGCTTTAGAGTTTCAATTGTTCAAATATTACATATCCCAAAAAAATAAAAGGCAGTTACTCTTGAATAAAAGTAATAGGAACAAAATCCTTGGCCTCCCAATTGTTGAGTCCACCATTGATAGTTAGGAAGATCCACTTGTCCATGTCGCAGTCGCTATCACTATCTTTTAGAGCATTAACTCCATGGTTGTTGATACGTGGTGGTGGTCCCCCGGCGTGAGCACGAAGAACAGCTCTTTGAGCCCCTAAAGTAAAAACCAAACCAAATTTGTCATATTTGTAGAGAATATCTGGAATTTAGCCCCAAATGGTACACCCACCTTATTCAACTACTACTTTGGCATCCTTCAGAGAAGCCATCTTCAATGGAGGTTTGGTAATCTTCGGCACACTAGGAGCAGTCTTAGTTGCAACAAATGTTTGTGGAACCTCCTCAAAGTTCTGACAGGGGGCCTCAATCAACTCATCGTCCATCTCAACATATCTTAAAGAGTTTAGGTGGCTCACCATGTATTCCTCCTCACCATAGACTGTGATAATCTTTCCATTAACTAGATATTTCAACATTTGATGCAGAGTAGAAGTAACAGCACCTACCCCGTGGATCCAAGGGCAACCCAATAAACATGAGCAAGGCGGGGATGTCCATCACGTAGAAAGTTGAGCCAAAAGTCTCAGTACCAACTTTGATAGGGATGTCTACCTCCCCTTCCACCATTCTCTTGGAACCATCGAAGGCCCTCACCATAATATTATTGGGCTTCAGTGTGAGTCCTTCACAATCCAAACCTGTCCAAAGTATTCTTGGGTAATACATTCAATGATGAACTTGTATCTACCAGAACATAAGCTAGGGTAGTTCCCCTGCACTCAATGGAGACATACAGGGCATCATTATGCTTTCTTCCCTTGGATGTCAAATCCGCGTCAGAGAAACCTAGTCCATTGTCAGCTGTCAAACTAGCAACGCAATTCTCGAATCGATCGACGGAGGTCTCTTGAGGCACATGGCAGACTTTAGGAATTTTACCAAAGCCTTAGCATGGGCTTCAGAGCATAAAATTAAGCCCAACATTGAGATTTTTGAAGGGGTCTGCCCCAACTGCTCCACAATGTTGTAATCACTTTTCTTTATTATCTTCAGTATCTCTTCCATTTCTTTTTTAGAAGCCTCGGGAATGACTTCTTTGTGTGCCTTCGTCTAGACAGGCTCAACCAGTACCTCTTTGCCCCGAGTCTCAGCTGACTCAGTTGCAGGGATAACAACAGGGATAATAATAGGAGTAGCAACGGGGTAATAACAGGAGTAGCAGTAGGAGTGGCAACAGGAATAACCAAAGGAGTAGCAATAGTCTTCGGAGAGATTTCAGGAGAGAAAACTCATTCTCTTTTTGTAATTTTACTGGTCCCAACGTTGTTGTCGATGTTAGGATTAGTATCTTCAGCAATTTTATTTTTAATAGCCAATAGGTCTTGCTTGATGCCATGGTAGTAGACGTCAGCCCCATAATTCTAAGGAACAACTTTATCAAAGGAATGTGGTATCGGCCCAGGAAGGGTGATAATCAAGGGAGAAAACTTAGGAACGGATGTAATCCTGACGGGTCTTTTGGTGGAGACCCTGGAAGGATTGTCGGAAATGGTAATTATTGATATATCTTCACACAAATTTCTTGCAGGGGAACTTTCTCAAACAGGATTTCTTTGTTAATCATCAGGCGCCGGACACCCATCTTTAACAACAACAACCATCTCGTAGAGACATACATAAGTGGAAACCCTTACCACAGCCCAGAAATAAACCGGCTCGCAACAGATTCTCTTTAACAATCAGAAGAGGATTAGCTAAATCATCAACAGAAGAGATAAGCAGGTCGTCATCAACGGCATTGACACCTTGTCCATGTTTGGGCATTGGTGCAGTTATTACATCAGGGGTCTCCGAAGGGTCAAACTCAATCTCCTACACCTGGATAAGATCCTGCACCTTATTTTTTAGAGCCCAACAATCATTTGTATCATGCCATAGACTTTCGGAATGGTAAGCACATCGAGCATTTGGATTGTAGCGAAGAGATGTAGTATTGAGATTCTTAGGAGCTTCCTTTAGAGTCACCAAATTGGACTTTAACGGGTGTGGTAAAACCTGAGATAAGGTCATGTTGATCCGGGTGAATTATCTTCTGGGCACATCCGGCTTACACTGATTGTTCCGTTGTTGATTTGATGCAGGATTAGAGATTATAACAGCCCCTACCGTCGAACGACGTTCAGTTTTGCTTTGATTTCTCTGGCCATAAGAAGCATTGACCTCCTTGTTTCCAGTGAAGGATTTCTTCATTGTACTTGAGGATGCATCCCTCTTAATCTTACCACTCTTGATTCCAGCTTCTACCCGCTCACCAATCAAGATCAGCTCAGTAAACCCAATTGAAGAGCTTCCAATCAAATGTTTTAAGAATAGACCAGACAACGTGCCCAAGAACATGCTACCAGCTCTCTATCAGACAGAGGAGGCTGGACTCTTCTCGTAAGATCCCTCCACTTCTGGGCATAATCTTTGAAACCCTCGCTGAAACCCATAGACATAATTTGCAATTGTGTACGGGTTAGAGCAAGGTTAGCATTATATTGGCACTGCTTGTAAAAAGCAGCAGCCAGATCTTCCCAATTACAAATGTTGGTTCTTTCCAGCTGATAGAACCATTCCAATTGCGTCCCTGACAAACTTTCCTGGAAGAAATGTACCCACAGATTCCTATCAGTAGTGTGGGGTTGAATCTTCCTGACATATGACCTTAAGTGCAGCTTAGGACATGAGACACCGTCATACTTAGCAAATGTGGGGAATTTGAACTTCTGCGAGATGACCACCCCTGAGACCAGTCCTAACTCTTCAAAATCCACCTTGGGTACCCTCTGAATCTCCATAGTATTGAGACGATCCTCCGGCTGTTTGTATTTATCATTAGCATGAGGATATTGTTCCTCAGAGTAATCAACCTCTTCTTCATCAGTTCCTAGGTTATTGTTTTCTTCTGTTAGCTTTTCTTCTTGATTGTCCCCCTCATTTAACGGGGTTGCGAAATCTAGAGCTTGCTTAGCCGGTCCTCTAAGCCTTCTTCCCAAATTCAAGACACCAGCTGGTTTCTTTGCCTTCTTCGTCTTCTCTTTGATGATAAGAGCTTTCAGATCTTCTTGTCCCTTAGCCAGAGCTAGGAACATTTGTTGGAACTGAGCATTTTGTGCTTGAAGATCCTTAATTGTATGTTCAAGAGCCATTTCTTTTTGCTGAAATAAACAGCGAAAAGAATAAGAAACCTGTCTCGAAATACCTGTTTATGTAATGACATACATGATATGCTTATGCAATACTTTCAAGGACTTTTAAGATTTTAAATTTTCTTAAAAAAGGAGAGAACAAACATTAATTGCATTCATAAGTTTAAATGATTAAAATGGTGCCTCTTGGGCTTACAATGGAAGAAACAAAGATAAAACTAAACTCCTAAATCAAATAGGACTCAGGCTTCCCATGAGCGCATCCTCTTTGGTGCAATGTAGGCATTCAAACTTTGTTCTTCATGCAGTTGTCTTGTAAGCTCCAAAACCTTCTTCTCGCTCGCGTAGAACTGGGTTTCAAAGGTGTCTCGTTCCTCTTTGAGTTGAATCCAAGACCTTTGCAATTCCTCGAGAGTAGTCAGCGTGTCGGGATGGAGAATAGTATAAGGTACATCTGTCTCGGCAATAGGTTCCATGATGATAGGTAGGATGGCAGGGTAAGGCATCATGAGATTTTGAGCGTGTGCTCGCACCCACTTAAGATAAGGCTCCAAAGGGATGGAGTTCTTATGCCTCAATGTCTTGCTATCCACTCTGTTCACCATGCCCCAAGCTCGAATGAACCTCTAAAGTTACCCTTGGACATCGTTTGCATAGTCAAATGCAATTCCCTGAACCAGTGCATCATGAGGACCATTCCTCCTAGCATACCTAAATTGTCGCAACGACAAACAATGGTTATAAGTGATTCCTCCCCTAATTCCTATGAGAGGGACATTAGGGAATTCCCCATAGCGATCAACGATGGTAACATCTTCCACAGATCGAGGGCACCAGTGAATATCCGAATGCATGAGGGACATCAACTTATTAGACCACCTCATGACTTGCTCATTCTTCAACACAGATCGAGGTAGGTGTGAAATAAACCACCTAGCCAACATAGGAGTGCAACACATAAGGGTTCCTCTTCTCTTTACGGTGCGAGTGTGAAAAGAGTGCAGAATGTCTCCAAGTAAAATAGGCATCGGGTTACGAGACATGAAAATCTTGATTGTATTCACGTCTATGAGTTAGTCCGAATTAGGGAACAGTACTATCCCATAGATGAGAAGGTCTAACACCTCTTTAAAGGCTTGTAAGTCCAAAGTATCCCAAAAATGGTGAGCTTTCTCAAACAAAAACTTGGCTAGAAACCCTTTGACACCGCTTCTTGTTTCCCAATTTGTCACAACGCTGGACTGTTGTAAATACAGGGCTTGAGCAATCTCCTCAGGATTTGGGTATCTTTTCCTACTGTTGAAAGGTAATTGATTGAGAATAGGAAATCCCAATAACTGAGAAGACTCTTCCATGGTAGGCACCAACTGGTAATCGGGAAATGTAAAGCAATGATGTAAAAGGTCAAAGAACTGAAAGAGATCTTTCACCATGTCTTCATCAGGACTTAAGGTGACCAAACTGAGGAGTCGACCATGTCTTTTGGTGAATGGAGAATTCTCAGGAACCCTTGATGCCAACTCTTTGAGTTGAGGAGGCACCCTTACTAGGTTGACTTGGATAGTATTTCTGTGAGTGGGAGCCATGTCCTACAAAACAGACACAGAGATAAGTCCTAAAAGTCCTTGAAATGTTTAGTGTGACATGCCATGTTATGATGTTATGATGTTATGTACAAACAAATATATATACAAGCACACAAACAAATCCTTAAGTTTAGGCTTGCATGGATTCCATAGGTAAGTACCCTCTTGAAGTATAGTCGGTTCAACCTGTCCTAGAAGGTACAGGTTCTATGGAATCTCAATATCACTAATCTTTCTTCACCGGGCATTATTTCAGCGCGAGCCTTTTTATTGGTGACTGAAATATCCCGGAAGTCAGATCTTTATAATTGTAGTATTGAGTATCAACCAACTTCGGAATGCACCAAAGTCGGCTATCTCACTACTTCCTAATGGCCAAGTTGTTCAATTAAAGGTTCTAAGGCCAGTTGGTGCTTCATGACACCACATAGTGGCCCCGTATTCTCCTTGACTACTCAAGGGCTACCGGTACCAACAAATGTGGCACACCAACGTAGCTATCATTTCAACCGTGTCGGTATACCCTGCACAGTCCCCACGGTCTATTGCTACTTACCTAAAAGGTGCTTCAGATCCAAGTGTAGGATCTTTACAAGTAAACCCAAACAAATCCTTAAAGATAAAGCAAACAAAATACACAATGTAAAGCAAAATGAAGCATGAACTAAACTTTAAGGTAACCCCACTTTTTTATTAATCCCCAGTAGAGTCGCAAGTTCTATGATACGGTGGCAGAACCGAATGTTATACTGGTTTTGCATTTGTATTCGCAAATGTTGCGGTAAGAAAGAGTCGCCACCGACTTTTATTTTATCCAACAAAGGAAAGGGTGAAAAGAACAGAAAAATACCTTTCGAGATTATTTCTGAGTAAGGGGGTAGATTATGGAAAGGGAAGGTGTTAGCACCCTTTCCATCCATAGTTATCTATGGGCTCTTAGATGCTTAGCTCATCTTTGAAATACCTTGTGCTTTGTGTGTTTTTGAAAAAGTATTTTTGAAAGCGCCTTAGGGCGGCAATTTGCTTTATGATAACTCTTGTATCAGTCCTCAAGAGTGTTAATAAAGCATTTGAAAAATGTCTTTTGAGAATTGTTTTGTGTAAGTGTAAAAATTTGTTTTTGAGCATAGCATCTAGGAACTATCTACTTTACTCGAAAGGGTCGTTCTTTTCCTCTTTTCCTTTAGACAGTGATATCCTACTATTAGTGAGTAGGTAGCCCTATCGTTGGATGTTTGAGAGACATTCGAAGGGACGTTTATAGTCATGAAGGCAACTTGGCAAGAAATCTCAGTAACTACCTTAGGGTTTTAGGATAATTTTTACCGAGGCAGCGTCGAGAGGGTTATCGAGGGACTTATGATCTTTTAAACTGGAGGGTAGCCACTAAAATCTCTCATGTTTCGAGAGTTGTGACTATTTTCCGAAGGCAACCAAAGTGGGAGTACCTTAAAGGTGCGCATGTGCAAGTTTGTTTGTTTCAGTTATTTATCTTTGTGTTAGGTTTGCTAACATTCACTTTAGTCTTATCATGCAATCCTATTAACATACATCTAACAGTTAATATCTGCGTAGGAATTTAAAGTGCGGAAATTAAATCTAACTATTACATGGCTTCGGGGAGGGGGAAAATTACAAGTCCAAAATGGGAAATAAATCAGAAAAAGTAAAGGTCCTAATTTAAACTATTACATCCCAGTAAGTAGATACAATAATATGAAAAATAATAATACTAAAATAAAATTGCGCGCGAATTGGAAATACGTCTAAATCCTAGAAAGAAAAAGTATTTTTGTATGTTTTTTATTTAATAAAAGAAAAATAAAAATCTAAATCTACTTAATTTTTATTTAAAAAATGTTTAAGTAATTAATAATTCACGAAATTAATTTTAATAAAAAGACTATAACCTAATTTTTGTGATTTTTTAGTTAAATAATAAAAAACAATTAAAAAAACAAAATAAAATGGGCCAGGATAGCAAAGACAACAGGGGGTGGTGTAAATAAAATAAAACACAGGCCCTGATCAAGGAAAAGGCCCAGGTTGCCTTCTGATCCAATGAAGGAAGCTGCCTTTTGATCCAAGAAGGAAACCTGCCTTTCGATCCAAGGAGGGGGCTGCCTTTCGATCTAGATCTACAAGATAATGGTTAAAGAAAAAAACATAATACGCAACCTGGGTATCAAACCCAGGCTCTTTCCATTACACACGTTCCCATTTACCATCTGAGCTATTTGTTCATTCGTTGATACAAATAAAACTATGACGTTAGATTAATAAAGAAAAGCATATATATATATATATATATATATATATATATATATATATATATATATATATATATATATATATATATATATCAAAACATGTGCGCTGCACAAGCCAGAAGGAAAGAGGTGCCTGAATGTTGATATTCGAAGGACTTAGTTTTCAAATCCTCTAATAATGGTGTCCTGTTACTTTAGTACTGATTTTCAGATGTAACAACATTAACAATAAAAAATATCATTCATAGCATGGATATACAATCAATATGAATTTAAATTACATACTAAAGGAGTTTGAGATTGAAGGCAAGTTACCAAAACAGAGGGATTGTGTGAGTGATGTTCCTGCGTGCGTTGGTCCTGCCTAATGCTTGGAAATGTCTCCTGGAAACTTCAAGGAGTGAGTGGAGTGATTGCCTTAGATTGAGGAGGCATGCCCAGATTGTTTTGATTTTGATCACTTTATAACGTGTGCGTATACGTAACATGTATGTAGGCAATGTGTTTCAATGGGAAATGAATTTGTGCGTTTTCTTACACTCTAGCTCTATATTTATAGGGAGCATTGGTGAATGGAAATGGCAAGAAACAACCATTAATCAGGCTTTGAAGGTAGAATCGAAAACCTTAAACAGATTGCCTTTTTTGAGGATTTTTTACCCTTTTGGATTTTGAATGAACCTGGACATGTTTCTCATCTTGACTCCTTCGAATGCCCTCAAGCCTTGTTCTTCGATTGGCTCTGGATTACTCCTTTTGATTTTCTCTGGGCTCATTATTGTTGCTCCTTCGATTCTAAACCCCACCCTTGGCTTATGTCTTTTCTTGCTTGCAACAAACAACTTTTTTGCGTATTAGACCACCTTCAATTGGTGAATACATCTTGTATTGCACCAATTGAAGGGTAACCTAAGAGCATCTAAAATTCTCTTCAAACATCCCACTCCTGTTGAGGCGCATGCCTGAAGTTCTGAAGTGGCTCATACCTGGATATTTCATCCCAAACTGTCCTCCGATCATGCCACGCTTAAAGATGGCATGTCCTTCAAATCCACCAAATTCATGTTCTTCGAATGGACCTTTTGAATGTTTCTTTGAATGGACTATATTGTGTGTCATAGTGTAGAAACTATGTGTTGAAGGGTTTATAGGTGTATTCAAAGCTAGCATGAGGGAAGCCACTACTTTATGAATCGAAGCATGCATGAAAGAAGTTCTTGCCTTTTGAATTGAAGTCAGGCCTGAAGGATGTACTTGCCTTGTGAATCGAAGGCAGGCCTGAATGATGTACTTGCCTTGTGAGGTGAAAACAAGCCTGAAGGATGTACTTGCCTTGTGAATCGAAAGCAGGCATTAAGGAAGTATTTTCCTAGTGAATTGAAGGCAGGCATGAATGAAGTGTTTTCCTAGTGAATCAAAGGTAAGCCATAAGGATGAACTTACCTAGTGAATCGAAGGCAAGTTGCTTCGAAGGAATCCTTTTCCTTGTGAATCGAAAGTAAGTTGCTTCGAAGGGATTCTTTTCTTTGTGGAAGCTTGGGAATCAAAGCAAACTTGCTCTTTCTTCGATTTGATGCTTGAGAGCCAAATATGACTATATGGAAACTATATGGGGCATCAAAAATCCAATTGTACTTGTGCAAACTTGGACTTTTGACAGCCCTTGTGAGAAAATGTCTTGAGAAAAGTGAGGGCAAATTTTGGGGTACAACACGGTCATTGTGGGAAATCTTGATAGAAGATCTTAAGTGATCAGATTCTATTTGGTCAATGATTGTTATATCCGGTTGGATAATTGAACATATCATTAAAAGGTTCCTTGAGAGACTAAATGAAGGTCTGATCTCAAGAAGATAATGGTTGCTGGTCATTATGGGAAATCCTGATAAGAGAGTCTACGGGATCAGATTCTGTTGGGTCAATGGTAGTCATATCTCAAAGGGGACCGAGTGAAGGTCAATCTCTTGTGAGATCACTTATGGATATTATTACAATGAAATCATGGTAGGAGATCTTGAGGGATCAGATTCTATTGGTTCAATAAACATTATATTCAGTTGGATCATTGAACGTGTCATTGTGTGTTAGTCACCAACGGTTGCCCGTGTGATTGTAATATGTTTGGTTATAGTGGATTAAGTCCTTAGATAAGGCGAAATCATCCTTGCGAGGGTTGTTATAATGGATTATAATATGTCTGTGTTATGAAGTTGATGTATTAAATGATGTTGTAACATCATGTTGGGATGTGTTTGGAAGATGCTTTGGTTTGGGCATATGGAGTTGGATGCTCAAGCATTGTTGTCAAAAGTGACAGTTCTGACTATGGGGAATAAAATGTGCAGATTCTGATCCTATCTACAGTAGTATGCTTGATGAACACATGACTACTGTGTTGAAGACCTCACTAGTATTAATAATTACTAGTAGATGTAAGGGCGGAAGAATGTTGTCAGATATTGTGATCTGATCAGGATGTTTTTGAGGAGGTGTTTTCTTCTGTTGAAGTTTAATCTACCAAAATATTGGGGGTGTCTGGATCTCAATAAAGCTTTTAAGCAAACTGAGAATTTATGGAGAAGTAGTTTCTTATGAAGCAAGGAAGCTTTGTGTTTTGACATGTGAGTGATGTCAAACCAAGTATGCATGACAACCTAAAGGTCATGATATTATATGGATCTGAGAGGACATTTTTCAGTTATGTCCTTGTTAATATGGAGAAGTTAGAGGGCTTAGATGTTCTATCAAGGAGCTAGAGGATCTAGTGTGTTTTCACAAGGGTGTCAATATGTTTCACAAATATATGAAGTTGTTGTCCTTCATTATTAGCATGTGAGAATCTTTGTGTGCTTTCATCTGGTGTTGAAGTGGTTATGTTTAGAAGGATCATTGTTTATCCATCACAGAGGGAGTACTTGTCTATGGTGTATTGGTGCATTAGTGCATATAGTTATGAAGCTTGCATGCTGATCAAGCTTGTGGAGACCTCTTTAGCTAGGTGAAGTTAATTGGTTGAAACATGTGCTCACATGTTTCTTAGAATGACTCTGAAGGGAAATGTTGCTTGTGTGTGGGAGAATTTATTTTTCTCTACAAATTTTTGAAGGACTCTCTGAGGGTCTCTGGTATTGAGAGATGTCATATATGTGATATTCTGATGTTTTGGCGTGTGTCACTAAGTCTAAGTGAAAAAAGTACACTTAGAGTCCAGTTGAAGGTATCAGGTTGATGGGTGAAGTGGTGTTGGTCATGGATTTGTGCATTCAAGAGAAAGAAGACAATGTCTAACTGGATATTAGGATATTATCCAGGACGTGTTTCCTGTGTGATCAACAAAGAAGCTATGTGGACAGTGTGACCAGACACGTTTTTGAATGTGCATGTATTGGGACTATTTCTTTTCAGCAAAAATAATCTACAGCTAATAAAGACATTCAAAGTAGTTTTAGATGGTGCACATTGATTTTAGAAGTATTTTTCTCCTCAATTAACATTTCCTTTGACCAAGAACTTTGTTTCATTCAAAGATCATTAATTCCTATGTAAGTGATCAGTTATTTATATAATTTTCTCCTATCCTCTTTCACCGTGGAGCGTTTGGTGTATCCATAATTATTATGGGTTTTGTTCGGGTTTGGGTGAGTTATGCCTGAGTCTGGTTTGTGAAGGCTTCCTTTGTCAATTTTTGGCGAAAAAGGGGGATTAAGGGTTTGCTCATATGGTCAGTCTAGAGTCTGCATTTTCAGATATTATACACAAATGTTGGACAAGATGTTATATCTTATGGCCTGTGCTTTGTTTTTGTGACATGTCATCTGAGTTTTGAACATAGTTGTGACCTGTGTTCTGAGTTACCAGGGGTGGTGGTTGATTTCTCTAGGTCGACTGGTGGTTGTTGATCAAAAAGTGATTGAGAAATCTCTTATGCCACCATTGGTCTTCTGTGACAAGGAATGGTTCTTGTTTTGAGGGGGAGTGTCAGTTATCTTCTTCCTCATGTACACCAAATGGAGACCTCTGGACTTTCTACTCCTTTTCTTGAAGGTGTTGTTCTTTGGTGTTGGAGCTCTTGCTGCAATGGAGTTCATTCAGAATGTTGCAAAGAAGATGTCGAAAAAATATGTCCTGGCATCTTTACTAAAGACTGACTCCTTGATGTTATGCTATTCTGTTCAGTAGTTTTTGAGGGTAGATCTTTGTGTTTATTGTTATAATATGAATTATAATTTATATTATTTGTTTTAGCCAAAATTTCCAAATGGGAAGGTTGTAAGTTCTCATCTTTAGGCTTGGCATTAATTTTAGTAAAACAAATATAGCAACAATATGTTAAATAGGATGTGATTACTTGCTACAAAGAACGGGTTAAGCAAGAAGTCCTATTTTATGTTGGGACATGTTTAGTTGAAGTGTTTAAACGTCTGGAGCAACATGTCAGATAAGATGTCCTATGCAGGGTCATATGACATTGTGCCTGAGCTAAGCTGTTCAGCTGGATTTTTGTATTCTGTTAAGTCGCAAAGACAATATATACTTTAAGGATATTATATTATCATATGTGGCATTGTTTTATAGGTCTGGAATAATTAAGAAGAATATTGAAGAATATTGACTTTCTAATTATGGAGATAATTTAGGAAGAATATGATTTAAGGCCTATTTTGTAGCAGAAGTTTCTGCTAATTTGTAGGAGCTGATATGTTATGATCTGAAGCCTAAATCCAGTTGGGAAAAGGTTATAACTAGAAGTGTTTGTAACCTAGAAAAGGCACGGGTCTAAGATGTAGAAGTTTAGGGCTTTGTCTTTGTGCCGCTCTCTAGGAGAGTTGATCTATGATCTTACTCAGAATCCTGTAGGTAATGAGTTGAGTATTGTTCTTGGAGGAATATTTTAAGCAATTCTAAGTATTGTTCTTATTCAAGAGTCTTGGCTAGTGTGATACGGTGGGAGAACTGACTATGAGGTTTTGCGTTTGTTTTCGCAAATGTTTCGGTTGAGCAAGAGTCGCCTCCGACTTTTTATTTTATCCTAAGGAAAGGTTAAAAAGCACAGCAAAAACCTTTGAGATGTTTTCTTGGGTTCGGGGAGTAGATTATAGAAAGGGAAGGTATTAGCACCCTTTCTATCCATGGTTATCCATGAGCTCTTAGTTACTTGCTTAGATCAACTTGCCTTAATTTTCAATTGTTTGAAATGGTGCTTGTGTGTGTGTGGGTTTGGAAAATAGGCAAGTGTTTTGTTTTTGCAAGTTTGATTCAAGTAACTAAGAGGTTATCTACTCCTAAATTTCTCAAAGATTATTGCTATGTTTTAACCCTTTTAACAAGTTTGTTCCACCATTATATTTGGTGGACAACCTCATGTTAGGATGTGAAAGGGACGGGCGCGGGTCATCGTTTAGACCATAATTGCAATGGTGCCAAGTATCTTTGGGCATTTTCTTTAAGGGACTTGATCATTTGTTTAAGCAACATTTTGAAAGTGTTATTGAGGGAATATGATCATTTGATTTGTTTGTTTTGCCCAAAGAGACCTAACATGCAATATGGCCCAATTTTGAAAGGCAACAAGTGGAATACCCTAGGGGGTGCAAGTGTGATTTGTGTGTTCATTTTCATGCTTGTTTGTCTTGAGATTAGGTCATAACTATTTTGTCGTTTTTCGCATACAAACCCTAATTCTAACATGGTATAATTAGAAAGCAATAAAGTGCGAAAATAAATTTACTAAGCTATTACAAAACCAAATATGGGAAGGGGGTACAAATGTTCAAATGGGGATTTTGACGAGGAATTTAAACCTACAACTAATACATCAATATTGAATTATTTACAAGGTGATCAATTTGCATAAATTAAATAAAATAAAAACAAATATGCAAGGATGCAAAAAGAATTTTTATATGTATGAAAATAAAAAGTATTATTTATGTAAAATAAAAAGAAAATAAAAAGGTATTATCTTTGGAATATTTTCATATTTAGGGTAAAACCCTAATTCTATTAAATAAAATACATTATTCATTTATTATGTACAAATGTTTATTTATATATACAAAAATAAAATAAAATGAAGTATTTGTCAAAAATGTATTTCTATATTAAATATTAATAAGTATATGTATATATGTATTATTTTAAATATGTATTATATATATATAAATAATAATAATATTTAATATTTGTAAAAAGGTATTTTTACATAAAGTATTTTTCAGAAGGTAAAATAAAATAAAAATGAAAATAAAAGTATTTTTACATATTTCTCAATATTTTTAATGAAATGTATATATTCATTTATTTGTGTATTAATCAAAAGAAAATCACATAAATACCTAATAAATTAAAAAATGGTGAAAAAAAATATTTTTATATTTTTAATAACATGAGAAAAAATAAATGAATCAATCAAAAAAAGAAAAAGTCAGAAATCATTAAAAATAAACCAAATGGGCTCAGGGGGTGCAGAAGCAATTGTATGGTGTGAAAAGTAGAACAAAAGCTGGCCCAGCCCATGAGACACCTTCTTCAACCTCCAGCCAAAAACGCGCGTTTGTAACAGGGATTCAAACATCCTGATTCTTTGATCTTTTGCACAAACTTTCAACACAAAACATGTCAAGCATTGAATCACGATTCCAAATATATAAAAAACTCATCCTAACTCTCAGAAATGAGAGAGAATTTTAACAATCCCAAATCCTGACCTAAGTTTTCTGCCATTTTCAAACCTTAAATTCTCACAGCTCAAGCAAAAGAAATGAAAAGTAAAAACATGTACATGTTCAGTGGCATGAGTAGAACATTGTTTATTCACAAACTTAGAGCTAATGATGCCTAATAAGAGAGATACGAATTCAAAAACTTACATGTTCAGTTGAAGTCCTATCTGGCAATGGAGAAGCTCTCAGTGCAAGGTGATGATTGGGATAGTTTCCTTGAGGTCTAGGGATGCTATTCCAAGCTTTACTTTATCTTGAAAGCTTTTGAATCGAGCTAGAGCACTTCACCTGCAAATCAGAAATGTGAAAATGGTGGAACCAGTTAAAGGGATTACAGGTTGTGTTTTAGCTTTTGGTTAGCTTGCATAGATGGTAGGGAAGGTGTATGAACTGGTTTGGGAAAGAATGCTTGAAAGGATTGAGAGTTGGAACTCAATCTGTAGAGGTTGCTCTGTTTGAGCAATTCCAAGGTGATTCTGAGTTTTGGGAGGTATTGGAGGTGAAAGGCTCGTGCTTTTGCTTAGGATCAATGTTTGGATTGTGTTTGATAAGTTTGTCTAAGTGTTTGTAAGCTGATATGAGAGTTGGTACAAGTTATGCTATCTTACTTGAACTTGAAGCAAGCAATGGCCACTTGATGATTCTAGCATGTACAGGCCCTCACACTATGCTGCATACATTGGCCTTGATCAGTGCAATTTCTCACAAACTTGTGCCAAGAAGATTTGGACTGTACCACTTGGATTGCAAACTTGACATAAAGTTCTACTTTTCAAAAATGGAAATAGTGCTTTTTCTAGTTTAGGGTTAATTCTCCATGTAATGTCCAAATGCTTAGAATAATAACTTGGCACAATGGTTTTGCATTAAATTTATGAGTGTCAAAGGGTTTTATGACCTGTAATGTAGCTTAAGCATGCTGAGATTAAAATGCATAGTGTTATGAACATGTACATGGCCAAGAACAAAAGTGACTTTTTCCCATTTTGCAAAATTTGATTCTCCCTAACCATGAGGTTGTTTGAGAAGTTCTTGGACATTTTGGAAAGCTTGGAATGTGTACTACAATCCATCTTTGAAATGCAAATTGAAATTCCAAGTGGAAGTGTATGGAAAATGGCCTTGAAGTTAGGTAGAAAACCTTGTCAAAAAGGTCAAATTTTCACTAAGTTATGAATGGTTTAGTGCCCTTATTCAAAAATTTGTAACTTGAGATACAAGCCTCATTTGGGAAAACTTTGTGAATCAAAGTTGTAGATTATGCAACAATCTACAACTTTCATGTTTTGACTTTTGTTTGAATCCAAATGAATCTTGGGGAGAAAGTGAGGCAAAGTTGGGAAAAAATTAGGGTTTTCCATAACTTAGAAAAATTCTAAGTTATGAAAAATTCCCATTTCAAACCCTAATTTGCATTTCTTGGTTTCTTGGTGAACAAGTTTCATGATTTGGCATGTTTTGATGAAAAATGAATCTTGACCCTTGATTTTGACCAAAAAGTCAAAGTTTGACTTTTTCAATATACAGTCAAAATTGATTAATTGACTGGGAAATTCAACTGTCAATCTTGTGTACTTGGGATCTTTTGAACTTGTTGAGCATGTAAAGATAATTCCATGGGGTCCTTGAGTCCATATGTGAGCTTGGTTTGCCATTGGCTAGGTCAAACAGTCAAAAATTGCCTTTGTGCAGTCAAAACCCTAAAAATGACCATTTTGCCCTTTTGATGATCTGATTAAATTTCTTGTGGAATTTTGATCCAAACTTAATCAAATGGTCCATATGAGTTCATAATGTTGATGTGGGTCAATTTTCATGAGATTTGACTGTCAATTGGCCACAGTTGACTTTCTCCCCAATACAGCTGATTTCTAGGTCATCTGTCCAATTGACTAGGCAAAACTTGGAATTAAGACTTGAAACTTGGTGTGGATAAACTTGGGAGTCCAACATGAAGCATGAAAGTCATCTTAGGCATTTTAGGTCAAAACATCTTTGTTGAAACACAAACCCTAATTTGGGTCCACAGTGCAAGG
The DNA here is from genome assembly GCA_948472305.1 of Vicia faba. Taxonomy (NCBI): domain Eukaryota; kingdom Viridiplantae; phylum Streptophyta; class Magnoliopsida; order Fabales; family Fabaceae; genus Vicia; species Vicia faba. The sequence goes on from OX451738.1 coordinate 875,097,752, forward strand.
AGAAGTCTTGAGCAGAGGAAACCCTAACTGGATCTTGATCTTCAAGGGTTTTGTGATGAGAAAATGTTGAGGAAATGGGAGGGCAAATTTTGGGGTACAACAGTTGCCCCTGTTCAATCTTCTTGGACCTGAAGAGTTAGATTGGCAAGTTTGCCTTTCGTGACTCGAGGGTAAAAGGAGATTGGACACTAGAGTGCCCGGAAATTTGCACTCGCATGTTGGAGTCTCAACAATGTGATGTCGGGAATGGGCTTATAGATGTCATTTGGATAGGTGGATAGGGAGATGGGCTTATAGATGCCATCTGGAGACATGACAGAAATTTGATGGGAATGGGCTTATAGATGCCATTTGGAAGTGTTGATCGCATAAGAGATTCCTTATCGAGAATTTGTGTATTTAAGAGAGGCAGATGTTTTCCTGGCTTGTTACAGGTGTTTGATCTTCAATCTCTTTATGCAGATATGCCCTGGCTGGATATAGGTATCGAATCTATAATCGGTTGCTCACAGATGTACCCTGGCTGGATACAGGAGTCGAATCTGGAAATAGTCGTCAATAGATATGCCCTGGCTGGATACAGGAATTGAATCCTCGAACTCTTCAAACGTGCCCTAGCTAGATACAGGAATCGAGTCTGGAAATGTGGTCAACAGATATGCCCTGGCTGGATACAGGAATCGAATCTGGAAATAGTCGTCAACAGATATGCCCTGGCTGGATGCAGGAATCAAATCTTCGAACTCTTCAGACGTGCCCTGGCTAGATACAGGAATCGAGTCTGGAAATGTGGTCAACAGATATGCCCTGGCTGGATACAGGAATCGAATCTGGAAATGTTGTAGTTGAGAGATGTGCCCTGGCTGGATACAGGAATCGAATCTTCGAACTCTTTAGACGTGCCCTGGCTAGATACAGGAATCGAGTCTGGAAGCTGGTCAACAGATATGCCCTGGCTAAATACAGGTATCGAATCTGGAATTGTGACAGTTGAAGGTAGTTGTCTTTGGGATTGTCTTTTTTTCTGAAAAGGCAAAAACATAAGTTGTATGCAATGTCATGATGTATGATATGCATGATGTCATGATGTTCAACATGAGATAGTGTTGTATGCATTTTATCATGTATGTAAGAAAGATGTATGAAAATGTGAAATGTTTATGAATGTAATTTTGTCTTAGGAAAATAAATCCTTGACGACCGACCGGGGAATTGCTCTGTGGAAGAGATACTTTGCCGAAGTTTTGATGAGAGGCCTGCTGAGGACTTAAATGATGGATTCCGCTGGGGATAATGATGATAAACTCCGCTGGGGATACCAAAGATAAACTCCGCCGGGGATAGAAAGAACTTTGCCGAGGGAGATCTTCCGTGGCAATTAGCTGAGGATAACCCAGTTATAAGCCCTTGTGAGGAATAACTCTGAATAAAGCTCGGGAGAGACGTCCGTACTCTGCAGGGAACAAGCTTCCAGAACCTACTGGGGATGAGCTTTAAGACCTGTCGGTAAATGTTGTGATGATTTGGTCACATTCTTCAGTCGAATCTACCTTGGTACCTTGGCGGACAAAGCAACCAGACTGCATCAGACAACTCCACATTTGCCCCTGTTTCTGATGTCACCTGTAATTAATCTTTCGTCTCATATGCAAACATTTATGAATCAGCAATTTAATGTCAAATGCATATATCAAAAATGAACATTGGACGTTCTTCGCAAGACAAAACAGAAAAAAGGAAAAGCAATGGCAATTTGTATAGACAAGTGAATTTGTATTGATTTGAATTCTGCCTGTGAATAGGCGTTTTGTACAAGAGGCTGACATCCTAGTAAGAGGACGCCGCCAAATAACATAGAGTTTACAATTTTGAAAGGAAAACAAAACAGCTATGTGAACAATCCCACTGGGTTCCAACTCTGCTATCGCCTTTATGTCTTCAAGCGTCTCATCACTTTGCTGCTTGGTCGAAGATGAAGCTGATTGGTCGATGCCGACATCTGAGCCAGATCGTTGATACCGAATTCCGGATGCGAAGTGATCCAATGAGACATAGTGTTACGCTTTATCCCTAACTTTTGCCTGGACCGCCCTTTCGGGTTTTTAGTCCACCGGGATACCCATTTTTGCCCAAGCCGCCTTTTTAGGTTTTCGACTTGCCGGGTGTACAGATTTTTTTATTTCATCCCTTATTTTTGCCCGAACCCTTTTGGTTCGCCGGGAAGCCCTTATTTTTGCCTAGGTATGTCAACCTAGCGGGTCTTTTATTCACGCGTAGTATTTTTTCACTATGTCTGCATTGGCGGGGTGAGGAAGGTCGTCACCATCCATGGTGGTTAGGATCATGGCTCCTCCTGAGAACACATGTTTAACCACAAATGGCCCCTCGTATGTAGGGGTCCATTTGCCCCGGGGATCACTTTGAGGAAGGATGATGCGTTTGATTACCAGGTCCCCAACTTGATACTCTTGTGGTTTGACTTTCTTGTTAAACGCCCTGATCATCCGTTTTTGATACGTTTAACCATGACAGATAGCAGTGAGCCTCTTTTCGTCAATCAGATTTAATTGATCAAGTCGAGTCTGGATCCAGTCATCTTCACTCAAGTCTGGATCCTTCATAATCCGGAGAGAGGGTATCTGGACTTCAGTTGGCAAGACTGCCTCCATGCCATAGACCAAGGAGAAAGGAGTTGCCCCGGTTGACGTCCTTGCTGAGGTACGGTACCCATGAAGAGAGAACGGTAACATCTCGTGCCAATCTTTATAGGTCACTGTCATCTTCTGCACAATTTTCTTGATATTTTTATTTGCCGCCTCTACAGCCCCATTCATCTTCGGCCGGTAGGGAGAAGAATTGTGGTGCTGTATCTTGAATTGTTCACAGAGTTCAGTGATCATCGTGTTATTGAGATTGGTACCATTGTCCGTAATGATTCTTTCTGGGACGCCGTACCGACAGATCAGATTATGCCGGATGAAACGTGCCACGACGCTCTTGGTTACTGTGGCGTAGGAAGTTGCCTCAACCCACTTTGTGAAGTAATCGATCGCCACTAAGATGAAACGATGCCCATTAGATGCCGTTGGTCGGATCTCACCGATCATATCGATGCCCCACATTGCAAAAGGCCAAGGTGTCGTTAGGACGTTCAGAGGAACCGGAGGAATATGCACCTTGTCAGTATAGATCTGACATTTGTGACAAGTTCGAGAGTGTTGGTAACAATCGGCTTCCATTGTGGACCAGAAATATCCTGCCCGAAGGATTTTCTTAGCCATGGTGTGTCCACTGGAATGTGTTCCGAATGTACCTTCATGCAGTTCTATCATGATCCTCTCTGCTTCAGCCTTATCCACACAACGTAGTAGAGTTGAATCATGATTCCGTTTGTAGATAATGTCGTTGCTGAGGAAGAATTTCGCTGCAAACCTTCTCATGAACTTCTTGTCATTGACAGATGCACCTTCAGGGTATTCCTGAGCTTCCAAATACCTCTTCACCTCATGATACCAGGGTTTTTCAGTCACCTTTTCGGTCTCAAGATCGCAGCAGTAAGCCGGTTCATCCAACTTCCAAATAATGATCCGGGGAGCCTCATTGTCCCATTTAACTTTGAACATTGAAGACATCGTAGCTAGTGCGTCCGCTAGCTGATTCTCCTCTCTTGGGAAGTGCTCAAAAGTTATTTCTTCAAAGTGGGGAAGCAAGGTTGACACATACTCCTTGTAAGGAATAAGATTTGGGTGTTTCGTATCCCACTCGCCTTTGATCTGATTGATCACGAGAGCGGAATCTCTGAAGACACTCAGAAACTTGATCCTTAAGTCGATTTCAGCTTGTAGACCCATGATACATGCCTCATATTCTGCCATGTTGTTGGTGCAGTTAAAACATAACCGGGCGGTGAGCGGAGTATGAGTTCCTTTGGGAGATATGATTACAGCGCCGACGCCGTTACCCAAAGCATTGGAGGCTCCATCAAAATGCATAGACCATCGGGATCCTTCCTCAGGTCCTTCATCCGGTCCAGGTACTTCACAGTCGGTTACCACCATGATGTCTTCGTCCGGAAAATAAAAGTTCAATGATTGGTAATCGTCCACAGGTTGGTGTGCCAAGTGATCTGCCAGTACACTTCCTTTAATTGCTTTCTGAGTTGTATACTGGATGTCATATTCTGTCAAGATCATTTGCCATCTCACTATTCTTCCAGACAGAGCAGGCTTTTCAAATATGTACTTGATGGGATCCATCTTTGAAATCAATAGAGTAGTGTGAGTCAGCATATATTGTCTCAGCCGGCGAGCAGCCCATACTAGAGCGCAGCAAGTTTTCTCAAGCAGTGAGTAACGAGACTCACAGTCGGTAAACTTTTTGCTCAAGTAATAAATAGCGTGCTCTTTTCGGCCAGACTCGTCATGCTGCCCCAGCACACACCCCATTGAATTGTCAAGTACTGTCAAGTATAATATTAGAGGTCTTCCTTCCACTGGTGGCATAAGAATGGGTGGCTCTTGGAGATATTCCTTTATCTTTTCAAAGGCAGCCTGACATTCATCGTTCCAGCGTACTACTTGATCTTTCTTCAGTAATTTGAAGATTGGCTCACAAGTAGCAGTCAGATGTGAGATGAATCGGGCAATGTAATTTAGTCGTCCCAGGAAACCTCTGACTTCCTTCTCTGTCTTTGGAGTCGGCATCTCTTGTATGGCTTTTACCTTGGCAGGGTCCACCTGAATACCTTTATCACTTACAATGAAACCTAGCAATTTTCCGGATCTTACCCCAAAGGTGCATTTATTGGGATTCAACCTCAGCTTGTATAACTTTAGTCGGTCAAACAGCTTCCTCAGATGATCAAGGTGCTCCTCCTCAGTTTGAGACCTTGCAATCATGTCATCAACGTATACCTCAATTTCATGATGGATCATATCGTTAAATAAAGCAACCATGGCATGTTGATAAGTTGCCCCAGCATTTTTCAACCCGAACGGCATGACCTTGTAGCAGAAGGTGCCCCACTGAGTCACAAAGGTAGTCTTTTCCATATCCTCCGGAGCCATCTTGATCTGATTATACCCTGAAAAACTATCCATGAAGGAGAACACCTTATGTTGAGCAGTATTTTCGACAAGAACGTCGATGTGAGGTAGGGGAAAATCATCCTTGGGGCTGGCCCTGTTCAAGTCCCTGTAGTCGACACACATTCTGACTTTACCGTCCTTCTTTGGCACTGGCACCACATTGGCAACCCACTGAGGGTAAGAAGTTACCGCTAGAAACCCGGCGTCGAATTGCTTCATAACCTCAGCCTTGATCTTTTCGGACATCTCTGGGCGCATATGGCGGACCTTTTGCTTTATCGAAGGGCAGTCTTCCTTGGTTGGCAGGTGATGAACTACAATGTCGGCATCCAAACCAGGCATATCTTCATATGACCAGGCAAATATCTCTATGTAATCATGTAGCATCTGGATCAATCGTTGTTTCACGCTGAGCTCTAGATTAGCCCCAATCTTGACTTCTTTCTTATCTGTCTCAGTACCCAGGTTAACTGTTTCCACTGGCTCTTCATGTGGTTGAATAGCCCTCTCTTCCTGGAGTAGCAGTCTTGCGAGTTCACCAGGCACTTCGCAATCATCTTCACCTTCGTCCTCGGCCAAGTTGATCGGATTCTCGAAGTCATAACTGGCGGTAGCAGAGCTGTTACCAGTGAGATCCAGAGTGGATTGAAACCTGTATAAGTGAGTGTGTGTAAATATAGCTGTTTTGCAATATATATAACACAGAAAGAAAAAGAGCACAAGATTTGAAATGCAACAAACGTCCAATGTTTTGATTGATGATATATGGAAATGTCATACAAAAAGCCCTCACAAATGGAGCTACGATGCCCCGGGTAGGACACCGAGCCAATAAAGTTTTAACACATTGTTTGTTACAAATTGAAAATCAAAAGAAATAATTACTGCGTGACAAATGTGATAGGTGTAAACTCCTTTGCCGTCCAGTTGCTTGGTCCGTTGCTAGTAGTCGGGTAGATCCAACTGTCAAACTCTGCTTCCTCTACATCCTCCTCAATAGCATTCACCCTTGGGTTGGAGATAAACACCGGAGCCTTTCTGATCTTTTCCTTGCGCACAGCCCTCTGAGCCTCTACAGTAAAGCCCAGCCCAAACTTGTCGTTCTTTTGAGTGAAGTCAGGAAGCTGGCCCCAGTTTGCACAATTGCCTTTCTCGATTACAGCCCGGGCATCCTTCAAGGACGCCATCTTCAACGGAAAGTCCTCTTCAACTACTGCCTCAGCTGATGCCAACACTGGAGGTACTTCCTCAAAATGCTGAAAGGGGGTTTCAATAAACTCCCCGTCCATCTCGATATACCGAAATGAATTCAAGTGACTGACCATGTATTCCTCCTCGCCCTGCATAGTAACAATCTTCCCTTTGACAGGGTATTTGAGCTTTTGGTGTAGGGTGGAAGTTACTGCCCCAGCTTTGTGAATCCAGGGTCGACCCAATAAGCAGGAGTAAGACGGACGAATATTCATTACATAAAATGTTGAGTTGAAAACTTGGGAACCCACACGAATATGGATGTCTACTTCACCGTGCACCATCCTCTTAGAACCGTCGAAGGCTCTAACAATGATGTTACTGGGTTTCAACTCCAGGCCCTCACAATCCAAGCGATCCAATGCTTTCTTGGGCAAAACATTCAAGGAAGAACCGGTATCCACCACCACGTGTGCGAGAGTAGTGCCCCTGCATTCTATAGAGACGTGCAGGGCATCATTATGATTTTTCCCTTTGGCGGTAAGGTCAGCATCCGAGAACCCTAAGCCATTGTCAGCTGTCAAATTAGCCACACAGTCGGTGAATTGATCCACGGAGGTCTCTTGCGGCACATGGGCCGTTTTCAGAAATGAAATCAGGGCTTTTGCATGGGCCTCTGAGCATAGCAGCAATGATAACATAGAGATTTTGGAGGGAGTATGCCCCAACTGTTCAACAACGTTAAAGTCACTCTTTTTGATAATTTTAAGGATTTCCTCCATTTCTTGTTGGGAGGCTTCCACAGCGGTCTTCTTTGGTGCCTCCGTCCTGGCAGGCGAATCGGTAGCAACTTCTTTGCCCCGAGTATCAGAAGACTCGGCGGCAGTAGTAGACACAGGAACTTGAATTGGAACATGCACACTTGCGGGTGTGATGGTGAGAGGTTTTCGGATAACTGGCGGTGCAATGTCAGGTGAGAAGAGCCTGCCACTGCGGGTAATCTTGGCGGGACCAGTGATGTTACTGATACTGGTATTGGTGTTGAACTCCTGCTTCACCCCAAGCACATACACGTCGGATCCATAATGCCATGGAACAGCTCTATCAGACTCATACGGGAGAGGCCCCGGGACAGTAATAGTGATGGGTGCGACAGACATAATTTGGACTGGTTTCTTCACGGGAGCTTTGGCAGGATTGTAAATTGTGACAACAGATATTTCTTCAACGGAAACGAACGGAACAGCAGTTTTCTTGAACAGAATCTCCTTGTTATCCATCAGGCTTTGGATGCCTGATTTCAGCAGTGGACAACCGGTAGGGATAACAGCACACAGGAGGCAGCCCTTGCTACAACCCGGAAATAAACCGGCTAGTAGTAAGTTCCTCTTAACAGTCAAAAGAGGGGTAACAACTTCATTCACCGAAACAGCATACAACTCTTCCTCAATGGCATTTACTCTATGCTGGGGCATAGGAGCAGTTATAACATTAGGTCTCTCAGGTGCTTCAAACTGAATTACCTTTGCGTCGATAAGATCTTGCACTTTGTTTCTCAAGGCCCAGCAATCGTCAGTAGTGTGCCCGAGACTATCGGAATGATAAGCACACCGGGCATTTGGGTTATACTTAGGAGACGCAGTGTTGACGACCTTAGGAGCTTCTTTGATGGTCACCAAGTTGGTTGATAACAGTTGGGGTAAAATTTGAGATAAGGTCATACTCAGCCGAGTATACTGCCTCTTGGGCCTTTCACTTCTTTGTTGATTGTACTGCTGAGGAGCAGCAACAGGTTTTGAAATGACCAAAGCATTGACGGCTTGGCGACTTTCTGGCTTGACTTGTCTCCTAGGACCATAGACGGCACTTGCTTCTTTCTTGAAAGGCCTTTTCTCAGTACTTGTGGAGGCAGCTTTTTGTATCTTTCCTGACCTGATGCCAGCTTCAATTCTTTCTCCCGTCAGAATCAAATCCGTAAACCCGACGGAGGAGTTACCAACCAAATGATTGAAAAATGGACCAGACAAAGTCCCTAAGAACATATCAACCAGCTCACGATCCGTTAATGGAGGCTGCACCCTGCCAGCCAAATCTCTCCATTTTTGTGCATATTCTTTGAACCCTTCACCCGTTCCTAGAGACATACCCTGAAGTTGGGTACGCGTAGGAGCAAGATCAGAATTGTATTGATATTGTCTGTAGAATGCGGTTGCCAAATCTTCCCAGTGTCGGATGCTAGTTCCATCTAATTGGTAGAACCATTCAAGCTGTGACCCCGAGAGGCTGTCTTGGAAGAAGTGAATCCAAAGGTTCTTATCCGCCGTGTAAGGTTGGATCTTCCTTACGTACGACCTTAGATGCAGCTTTGGGCAGGAGACCCCATCATACTTGGCAAAGGCAGGCGCCTTAAACTTGTGTGGGATTACTACCCCAGAAGATAACCCCAAATCTCCGAAATCCAGCCCCGACACATTTTGAATTTCCATGGCGCTCAAGCGGTCCTCCAATTGCTTGTATCTGTCAGCAGCAGGTGGGTATTGTTCGTCATTATAGTCTGTCTCGTTGTCGGAGACTGCGGGACTAGGAGCTCCTCCCCCTTGGGGACTGTTTTTCTCAGTAGAAGAAGTAGTTGGATCAGCTTCATTATGGAGTGTGTTCCCAAATCTGCGTCCAGTGTTGAATAGCGCAGTCCTCTTTTTCTTCTTCTTCTTCAGGAGTAGAGTCTTCAACTCTTGCTGACCTTGAGCCAGGCTTAGGACCATCTCTTGAAACTGTGCACTTTGGGCCTGAAGGGCCTTGATTGCTTGCTCACTGGATGAGTCTGGATTCATGAGGACTGTTCAAAATAAACAGCGAAGGAGATTAAGCAACCTGTGAAGTAGGGTACCTGCTATGTATATGGTGCAATGGAATGCGTATGTTTTATGTTTTCAAAGACAAACAAGATTCAACTTTGTAGACAAAAAGGGAAACACACTTCATTAGATTAAAATTTTCAGTAGTTCAACAATTTGCCCTTAGGCATTACAGGAATGAAAAATACTGGAAAGGAAATGAAAGCTATAAAAGGGAACATCCAAAGTCTATCAGTGCTCCCATGGCCTCCTTTTCTCAATGCTGATGTAGTTATTCAGAACCCGCTCTTCCTCCAATTGCTTAGTCAGCCTCTGGATCTTCCGTTCCTGCTCGTTGAACTTTTCCCGATAGAAATCCCGCTCTTCCTTTAGTTGCGCCCAAGATCTCTTCATTGTGTCAAAATCAGTAGGTATCTGAGGAGGGAGGACAGTTGGAGGAACCCCATCTTCATCAGGAGATTCAAGAATGATAGGTCTGACAGCTTCGTACGGTATCCCTAACCTCTGAGCACGGATGCGGACCCACTTGCAATAGGGTTCCATTGGTAGAGAAGTCTTTGGCCCCAACTCATGTGGGTCAGCTTTGTGAATTCTGTCCCAAGCTCTAATGAACCCATGGCGTAGTTTGTCACTGTCGGCCTGAAACTCAAAATGAAAGTGAGGAACCAGCATTTCATGAGGCCCAACTCCTTTGGCTCTTCCAAACTGACGGAGAGCTAAGCAGGGATTGTAAGAGATTCCTCCTTGGATGCCAATCAAAGGAACATTAGGGTATTCTCCGCAACGGTCAATAACAGCTACCTCATCCAAACCTCTGAGAGTCTAAGTGATGTCATTATCTGTGAGAGACATTAACCTCCGAGCCCAACCTTTTCCTTCTTCATTCTTCAGCACGAACTTAGGAAGGTGCGAAATAAACCACCTTACTGGCAAAGGAGCACAACACCGCGGAGTTCCCCGTTTTCGAGCAGTACGAGCATAGAGTTGTTGCAGGATATCGCCCAAAAGAGTGGGTACAGGATTCCGAGACATGAAGATCCTTATGACATGGATACTGATAAAGGTGTCAGGATTGGGAAACAATACCATACCATAGATCAAAAGAGCCAGAATATCCTCGTACGCCTTGAAGTCCAAGTCATTCCAGAAATCATTAGCCTTGCCAACCAGAAATTTGACCAAAAATCCCTTAACTCCACTTCTAGTTTCCCAGTTAGCCAATACCTCTTCTTTGGTCAGGGGGAGGACTGCAGCAACCTCTTCAGGCCTAGGAGTCTTTTCCAAACCAGTGAATGGAGTTTGTTCCAAGACAGGGATCCCAAGCAGGTAAGAGAATTCTTCCAGGGTAGGAACCAGCTGGAAGTCTTGAAAGGTGAAACAATGATACAGAGGGTCATAAAACTGGGTCAGAACACTTATCAGTTGTTGGTCCCATTTTGCAGTGATCAAGCCAAGGAGAGAACCATGTCTATTGATGAAGGAAGAAGTGTTTGGAATCCTGCCAACCAGATCCTTGAGCAAAACTGGTGGTTGAACAAAGTTGAGCCGGATGGTATTCCTACGCACGGGCATCATGATGTCCTACAAAACAGAGCAAAGATGAAACTTTTTTGTCTTTGAAATGGGTTAGTCCTTTATTCAGGATGCATGAAATGGTATGATGGAATGATGCTATGATGAAGCACACTACAAGTATTCACACAGGCAAACATGATAAGGCACACAAGTCACACAAGACAATCCTTAAGTTTCAGGCCAGCATGAAGTTTAGGTATTACCCTCTTTTAGTTTCGTTGGTTAAAACCTGTCCTATTAAAAGTAACCGGGTTCTAGAGGATCTCAAATCATTGACTACCCTCAATCGGTCATAACTCCAGCATCGCAATCTTTTCTTGCAGCCAGAACCATCTCGAGAGTTTAGCCTCAATGAGTGTAGCATACTGCTACTGTCCTAATAGCCAAGTTGGTCAATTTAGGGTTCTAAGGTCGGTTGGTGTTTAATGACTCCTTAGAAGACCTATATTCTCCTCATTGCAACACAAGGGATATAGGTACAGGCCAAGGTGCCACACCAATGTAGCCACTGCTTCACCCATGTCGGTCTACGCCGGACAGGTCCCTCACAGATTATGCTACCTAAAAAGGGTACTTCCCAGATCCGGGTTAGGATCTATGAAACTCCGATGCAAAGCCCACAAATATAAAAGCAAACAAAGCAAACAATTGAAAACAAAGGTGATCTAAGCCCTAAGGTTACTCCACTTTATAAGTTTTCCCCAGCAGAGTCGCCAGTTCTGTGATACGGTGGGAGAACTGACTATGAGGTTTTGCGTTTGTTTTCGCAAATGTTTCGGTTGAGCAAGAGTCACCACCGACTTTTTATTTTATCCTAAGGAAAGGTTAAAAAGCACAGCAAAAACCTTTGAGATGTTTTCTTGGGTTCGGGGAGTAGATTATAGAAAGGGAAGGTATTAGCACCCTTTCTATCCATGGTTATCCATGGGCTCTTAGTTACTTGCTTAGATCAACTTGCCTTAATTTTCAATTGTTTGAAATGGTGCTTGTGTGTGTGTGGGTTTGGAAAATAGGCAAGTGTTTTGTTTTTGCAAGTTTGATTCAAGTAACTAAGAGGTTATCTACTCCTAAATTTCTCAAAGATTATTGCTATGTTCTAACCCTTTTAACAAGTTTGTTCCACCATTGTATTTGGTGGACAACCTCATGTTAGGATGTGAAAGGGACGGGCGCGGGTCATCGTTTAGACCATAATTGCAATGGTGCCAAGTATCTTTGGGCATTTTCTTTAAGGGACTTGATCATTTGTTTAAGCAACATTTTGAAAGTGTTATTGAGGGACTATGATCATTTGATTTATTTGTTTTACCCAAAGAGACCTAACATGCAATATGGCCCAATTTTGAAAGGCAACAAGTGGAATACCCTAGGGGGTGCAAGTGTGATTTGTGTGTTCATTTTCATGCTTGTTTGTCTTGAGATTAGGTCATAACTATTTTGTCGTTTTTCGCATACAAACCCTAATTCTAACATGGTATAATTAGAAAGCAATAAAGTGAGAAAATAAATTTACTAAGCTATTACAAAACCAAATATGGGAAGGGGGTACAAATGTTCAAATGGGGATTTTGACGAGGAATTTAAACCTACAACTAATACATCAATATTGAATTATTTACAAGGTGATCAATTTGCATAAATTAAATAAAATAAAAACAAATATGCAAGGATGCAAAAAGAATTTTTATATGTATGAAAATAAAAAGTATTATTTATGTAAAATAAAAAGAAAATAAAAAGGTATTATCTTTGGAATATTTTCATATTTAGGGTAAAACCCTAATTCTATTAAATAAAATACATTATTCATTTATTATGTACAAATGTTTATTTATATATACAAAAATAAAATAAAATGAAGTATTTGTCAAAAATGTATTTCTATATTAAATATTAATAAGTATATGTATATATGTATTATTTTAAATATGTATTATATATATATAAATAATAATAATATTTAATATTTGTAAAAAGGTATTTTTACATAAAGTATTTTCAGAAGGTAAAATAAAATAAAAATGAAAATAAAAGTATTTTTACATATTTCTCAATATTTTTAATGAAATGTATATATTCATTTATTTGTGTATTAATCAAAAGAAAATCACATAAATACCTAATAAATTAAAAAATGGTGAGAAAAAAGATTTTTATATTTTTAATAACATGAGAAAAAATAAATGAATCAATCAAAAAAAGAAAAAGTCAGAAATCATTAAAAATAAACCAAATGGGCTCAGGGGGTGCAGAAGCAATTGTATGGTGTGAAAAGTAGAACAAAAGTTGGCCCAGCCCATGAGACACCTTCTTCAACCTCCAGCCAAAAACGCGCGTTTGTAACAGGGATTCAAACATCCTGATTCTTTGAGCTTTTGCACAAACTTTCAACACAAAACATGTCAAGCATTGAATCACGATTCCAAATATATAAAAAAACTCATCCTAACTCTCAGAAATGAGAGAGAATTTTAACAATCCCAAATCCTGACCTAAGTTTTCTGCCATTTTCAAACCTTAAATTCTCACAGCTCAAGCAAAAGAAATGAAAAGTAAAAACATGTACATGTTCAGTGGCATGAGTAGAACATTGTTTATTCACAAACTTAGAGCTAATGATGCCTAATAAGAGAGATACGAATTCAAAAACTTACCTGTTCAGTTGAAGTCCTATCTGGCAATGGAGAAGCTCTCAGTGCAAGGTGATGATTGGGATAGTTTCCTTTAGGTCCAGGGATGCTATTCCAAGCTTTACTTTGTCTTGAAAGCTTTTGAATCGAGCTAGAGCACTTCACCTACAAATCAGAAATGTGAAAATGGTGGAACCAGTTAAAGGGATTACAGGTTGTGTTTTAGCTTTTGGTTAGCTTGCATAGATGGTAGGGAAGGTGTATGAACTGGTTTGGGCAAGAATGCTTGAAAGGATTGAGAGTTGGAACTCAATCTGCAGAGGTTGCTCTGTTTGAGCAGTTCCAAGGTGATTCTGAGTTTTGGGAGGTATTGGAGGTGAAAGGCTCGTGCTTTTGCTTAGGATCAATGTTTGGATTGTGTTTGATAAGTTTGTCTAAGTGTTTGTAAGCTGATATGAGAGTTGGTACAAGTTATGCTATCTTACTTGAACTTGAAGCAAGCAATGGCCACTTGATGATTCTAGCCTGTACAGGCCCTCACACTATGCTGCATACATTGGCCTTGATCAGTGCAATTTGCTCACAAACTTGTGCCAAGAAGATTTGGACTGTACCACTTGGATTGCAAACTTGACATAAAGTTCTACTTTTCAAAAAATGGAAATAGTGCTTTTTCTAGTTTAGGGTTAATTCTCCATGTAATGTCCAAATGCTTAGAATAACAACTTGGCACAATGGTTTTGCATTAAATTTATGAGTGTCAAAGGGTTTTATGACCTGTAATGTAGCTTAAGCATGCTGAGATTAAAATGCATAGTGTTATGAACATGTACATGGCCAAGAACAAAAGTGACTTTTTCCCATTTTGCAAAATTCGATTCTCCCTAACCATGAGGTTGTTTGAGAAGTTCTTGGACATTTTGGAAAGCTTGGAATGTGTACTACAATCCATCTTTGAAATGAAAATTTAAATTCCAAGTGGAAGTGTATGGAAAATGGCCTTGAAGTTAGGTAGAAAACCTTGTCAAAAAGGTCAAATTTTCACTAAGTTATGAATGGTTTAGTGCCCTTATTCAGAAATTTGTAACTTGAGATACAAGCCTCATTTGGGAAAACTTTGTGAATCAAAGTTGTAGATTATGCAACAAGCTACAACTTTCATGTTTTGACTTTTGTTTGAATCCAAATGAATCTTGGGGAGAAAGTGAGGCAAAGTTGGGGAAAAATTAGGGTTTTCCATAACTTAGAAAAATTCTAAGTTATGAAAAATTCCCATTTCAAACCCTAATTTGCATTTCTTGGTTTCTTGGTGAACAAGTTTCATGATTTGGCATGTTTTGATGAAAAATGAATCTTGACCCTTGATTTTGACCAAAAAGTCAAAGTTTGACTTTTTCAGTATACAGTCAAAATTGATTAATTGACTGGGAAATTCAATTGTCAATCTTGTGTACTTGGGATCTTTTGAAATTGTTGAGCATGTAAAGATAATTCCATGGGGTCCTTGAGTCCATATGTGAGCTTGGTTTGCCATTGGCTAGGTCAAACAGTCAAAAATTGCCTTTGTGCAGTCAAAACCCTAAAAATGACCATTTTGCCCTTTTGATGATCTGATTAAATTTCTTGTGGAATTGTGATCCAAACTTAATCAAATGGTCCATATGAGTTCATAATGTTGATGTGGGTCAATTTTCATGATATTTGACTGTCAATTGGCCACAGTTGACTTTCTCCCCAATACAACTGATTTCTAGGTCATCTGTCCAATTGACTGGGAAAAACTTGGAATTAAGACTTGAAACTTGGTGTGGATAAACTTGGGAGTCCAACATGAAGCATGAAAGTCATCTTAGGCATTTTAGGTCAAAACATCTTTGTTCAAACACAAACCCTAATTTGGGTCCACAGTGCAAGGAGAAGTCTTGAGCAGAGGAAACCCTAACTTGATCTTGATCTTCAAGGGTTTTGTGATGAGAAAATGTTGAGGAAATGGGAGGGCAAATTTTGGGGTACAACAGCTAGGTATTATCATGGAAGTGTGTCTTCTAGTTTGTTGTCATGGAAGTGTGTCTTCCTGTGTTTGTCCAATTGTTGTCTGTAATTGATGAGGGATTGAGGAGGACCTCATATCTAGGTGAGTCTTAGATAGAAAGTTAGCACAGGTAATGGTTAAGTGAGAAGTTGTAAACTTGGGACTAATTTAGCTTGGAATTGATACTATTATAGTGGAATTTATCCCTGGCTTGGTAGCCCCCAAAGTAGGAAGGTTGTTCCAAACTAGGTTAACAATTTTGGTGTGTTGTTTATGCTTTTCAGTAGTGTTTTGATTGTTTATACCTTGCCTGTGTTGTTTAAGTCAGATCAGATGTCCTAACATGTCATAGGACATTTGTAGTCTGATGTACCAAAATTTTAGATATCACTGTGGTGATTTAGGGAATGAGATGGGTTTTCTTATCTTGGATGGGTTTATGAGGTAAAGATTGCATTGGGTAGTGATTAGTTAAAATAGAGGTTGTTTACCTTTAAGCCTGAGGTTGTTTACATAATATAATACTATTGATAATGGAATCTTCTTCGTGGCTTGGTAGCCCCCAAAGTAGGTGTGTGTTCACCGAACTAGGTCATCATATCCTTGTGTTATTATCATTCTACATTGTTCAGTTTTTGTTTCTTGGTTGATTGACATGTCATATGAAGATGTTGGAACATTTGTGATGACATTTTTCTGATATGTATTATATCAGTATGCTTTATCTTGTCCAATGATTTTTACATAGAGATCTTTGTCTCAACATGTGTTATGACCTTGTTATATGTATACCGGAATTTCAAACACCAGTAAGTAAATTGGCACGCCCAATGGGACACTTTTGTGCAAGAAACTTAAACTTCTGCATAAAAGTATTTGTGCTTTTATTGTTTGTTTTGTTTTTCATACATGAAATATTATCAATGACTGGGTGTTTATGCGCTTGAGGAGTGGTAAAACTCTTAAAATAACACGCCCAAAAAATTCTTCCCTTCTCTATAATGATGCTCCAAACACAGAAGAACAACCAATTAAAGCGACAGTTGATGGTGTATGTGCTTTAGTGTTCTTTGGAGTAGCCTCTTATGTTAAGTCAAATGTCAATTTCAACGATATTACCAAAAGTGGTGGTTCCCCCACCACAATCAACAATTTTTCCAACTACTACCAAGGTTACACAAACTGCTACAGAAGACCCCATGATGTCTTTCCTCCCAAGCTTTACACTATTATTGTTCATTGGTGCTTTTGGAGAACAGTCATGAGTTTTATTAGCTTGTGAGATTTATTCGAAGAATCTCGGGAGATATCTATACAAATTGAATGTATTAAAGAGTGTGTGTTTGTGAATTGATTGTGCACGTTTGCACAAAGACAAAAGCGACATAAACTTTAATTGAAGAAGAGTTTTTTATGGTTACATGAGGGGCCTAAGCCCCAGAAAAAGAAAAAACTACAGCTGAATCAAGCGGGGAACACGAGCTCTTGCTAAATCATTATCAAAGAGACCCTTCACAAAATTAGGGCAATCCTTGAAGAAACTAAACTTTTGATGACGCCGAATCCTATTTTTCACAAGCGCGTTAGCACATAAATTAGCCTACCTGTAAATATGCTTTACAAAAATTTCTACGTCTTTGTGGAAGAACCTTTGGATCTTTCCTAAGAGATTATTTCCTCGAATTATGTTTGAATTAATCTAACTCTATAATAATATGCTTGAATCACATATTTGTTCCAAGGAGTAATCCTTCATAAACAGCCCAAAGTTCAGCAGTGTACACATTACTTATACCAATATTCTTCGAAAACCCTCCTAGCCACTCTCCCTCAGCACCTCTAATGATACCTCCATAACCAGCATACTCTTCCTTGTTCTTGGATCCATCAATGTTGATTTTAACCCAATTTCTCAAAGGAGCTTCCCAATTGATCAATCTTACATCCATGTTGGGATTAATGGTAATTGCAGTCGCCTCCTTAGCTTCCTTATAGTTCTTGATTTGTTGCTTGATAATGCCATGGTCATCCATAGGTCTGTTGAAATTGTCATTGTGATCCTCCTTGTTATGCCAATACCATAGATTGTAGCATGCATTGGCTCAGAATTATTGTCGATCAACTTCCTTGTTCCATCCCAACTAGCTCTCCATGTTAAGGAGAATCCAATCAGAAAGACTTCATGCATAAAATAACACACCATTGTTAGTTAAAACTGCTGATCTCCACATCTTGGTGGCACTCGGGAAATCTCGAAGAACATAAATGGTGTCTTCTTCTAAAGTTCCATATCTTCTGCACATAGCACTCCCCAGTCCCATGTGAGCCTTCTTTTGGTTTGTAAGTAATATGTTATGCAGCATTGTCCAGACAAAAAGATGAACCCTTTCCATGGCCTCCATCTTCCAAATGTTCCTCCAACAAAACTTATCCTTCACAACCTCCTGAGCCATAATCTTGTACATTTCACTAACTGAATATTTATTACATTCAACCTCTACACCAGCTCTTTTATCTGGGACTACATCAATAGAGGGAGGATGAACATTATTGATCCTGCAAATGATATCTTCTAGAAGCAAGTCTACGATAATCTCCCAGTTCCAGTTTATTCCATCCTTACTAAGGTCCAAAACATTTGCACTTACAGAGTTACCATCACCAATATGCCAAGTACAATTCCCTTCCAGCTTATCCTAGTTTCAGACAATTTGTTTCCAGAAACTCGAATCAGAATTCTTCATGCTTGTAAACCTTCTATCATTTCCTCTAACACAATTTCCCCATATGACATCACTCCATAGCTCACCAGGATTATTTTGCAAATTCCAACCCATCTTAAGAAGACAATCATGGTTCATTATATCTAATCTCCACAATCCCAGGCCGCCATCATCTTTTTCCCTCATAATCTTATCCCACCCAATTGCATGGTGTTTTTTGTTGGACTCATTATCTCCCCAAATGAATCTACATTGGATCTTATGAATTTAATCCAAACAAGATTGTGGTATCTTCGTTGTTATCATAGGTATAAGGGAAGAGCCTCAATGACACTCTTAGCAAGTGTAACCCTACCGGCAAAAGTGAGTTGTTTACCTTTCCAATTAGCCAGCTTCACACCAACGTGGTCAATAATATATTGAAAATCCTCTTTCTTATGGGCCTTTCCCGTCAATGGAACACCAAGATACTTACCAAGATTCGTTATTTCCATGAAACTCAAACGTTTGACAATATCCATACGTTGATTCCTACTGACATTCTTAGAAAAATAAACTCTTGTTTTTTGGTTACTCACTTGTTGACCAGACATCTCACAAAAATTGTGTATAATACTTATGATGCAATTAATATGATTATTAATTGTTTCACATAAGATAAGCAAATCATCCGCAAACATTAGATGAGAAACCCCATGACCATTTTAACCTGCTTTAATTACTTTCCATCTTTCTTGGTCAACTGCTTTAGATATGAGGTGAGACAGTTTTCAATACATAACACAAAAAGATACGGAGATATCGGGTCCCCCTGGAGAATACCTCTCCCAGGTCGAAAAAATTCAGAAGTCGCTCTGTTCCATTTTATGTTAGTTTCTACAGTAGAAACTCCATGCATAATAACATCAATCATAATAAGAGTTTGGATGAAAGCAATGAATGAAAGTGTTATAAATGACATAAAATAATAATGTGCATTAAATGATATTAAAATAAGAATATGGTTAAGGAAACATCAAGATAAATAAAATAAAGGGATGTATACTTGCACATGTTCCTCACACCTTGTTTCACTCTTTGACTCGGGTACTCCAGTTCTACAGAGAGATTTATGAATTTTGTGATCTCGAATACATTATAGGAGTCTAATATTTATATTACTCTAAAAATAACCATCGACAAGGGTTAATCCCTAAAAGACCGGACACAATTTCCAATACTTGAACATCCATGTTCTGACTTGGTTTCCCATATTTTCAGAGATAATTATTGAGGAACTAGACATCATGTTGATAATTGTCTTTCAGCATCTTTAAACCTCTTGTTGTATCCCAAAAATTACCCTTCCATTAATCAAGACAAATTATTTCAATAGGTCTCCCCATGCTCCTAGGGTTCTCAATTGCTCAAGACTACTCAAGGATTGATCAGACAAACCCTCCTCCTAAGCAGTTGACCTACAACTAGGGTTTTGCTTCTCTAAAGAAAAATTGGACTTCTAATGCCTCAAGTGGATTTCATGGTTTCTCATATGTCTAAAAGAATCTTCATGCCAAATTCCAAGCCTTTCAGCACAAGTTTGATCAGACAATTAGTCAGATGATTAAAAATCAGTTGTATTGGGAAAAAAGTCAACTTTGACCAATTTATAGTCAAACTTCAAGATTTTTGGTCAACATAAACATTTTGAAGTCACATTCATCATTTGATCAAGGGTTTATCATGATTCATCAAGAAAATTCAAGATTAATCAAAAGTCAAAAGTTACTAAATTAGGATTTTCTTAAGGAGAAGTCAATTGAACTTTGACCAAGCGTAATTTTCACATACTTCATCATAAATTTCACAAACAAAGCTCATTTTTAAGGAAATTCAATTATCTACAACTTTATATCTCTAAGATCAAGGCCAAAAATGCCTCATTTGAGAGATATGGGCCAAAACGTTACAGGCCATTTTAAAAGTCAACAAAAAGACACTTTTTGTCAAAGCAATTTACATCAATGATAAAGGCTTCAAATGAAAAAATGACCAGCATGAAGATTGTAGGGGATATATTGAGCTTTCCAAAGAGTCCAAGATCATCTTCAGATGATAAAAATTGAGTGAGATATGATTTGTGCAAGTTAGGAAATTTTGAGAAAATACATGAAATCCAAATTAAGCAAATTTGAATTTTTGGGCTAATGGGCAAATCTCTTAAGGTCCGGACGTGTTCCTGACCTCATAATAGACTCCTAAATCAACTCATTTATTTTTGTGGTTTTTATTTCTTTTATTTTTTATTTTATTTAATTAAAAGCAAAATAAATCAAATAAAATACCAAGTGAATGAATCAAGACATGAAGATATATTTTTGAATCAAACCATAAGTCTAAAAAGATGGTGACAACTTGCAAAAAACGTGTAAATATTGATTGGTACATGATTGGCCTAAAAAAGAAAGATTTCATGCAAAACTTCAATTAAAGATTTGATCATGAAATACAAAAGATTGATTCCACTTTTGTTGACATAAATATTTCATTATAAATAGAGGACACATTCAGACCAAGGGACACATGAAAATTTCCTCCAGAACACCCTCTCAAAAATCTTAATTTATGTCAAAACTAGGGCAAAGTCAAAACTAAAGATCCAACCACTTTCAGTCTAAGCCATCCATTGCAAATCATTCATGAGGTATCCAAAGGTAAGAATAGGTCGAAAGTCATGGCCATTGATGCTTGAAACAAGCATACTCATCTTCTATGATTTTCTTTTCTTTCAAACATTCATATAATTAATTTCATGCATTGGTAATGTTTATTAACTGCCCAAATGAGTTCCTGTTGTTACTTACAACAGGTTTGAATCATAAAACAAAAGTTGTAATGTGAGAATCATGTTTTGCCATGGCTAGGTCAGTTTGAGATGTCTTCTTCGAAACCTATGATACAAGTGTTTTAAGGCTAAACAAACACCACCATTGGATTCACAATGGTCGAATTATGGGGATAGGGTCCATTTTATGGTTTAACACATGTTACTTTACAGGTTTGAAAATCCTCTCACCGGAGAAGACGACCGGAGCTAGGGCTTCGGCGCTTCCCTGGCTCATTTACTTTATTATATATTTGTTTACTTATATTTTAATAACAGAAACGAAGCGCTGCGAAGTTAGTTGAGACAGAGGCATGTAACGTGAAGGGCGTGGGTTCGTTCCCTGTGTCTTACAGTTATTTTTTGTTATTTTTCAAACTAACGCGCATGTTTTATATATATTAATCAATGCCTATTTCTCAAACACCAACAGGCGCTTGGCCTAGTGGAAAGTAGTGCAGTTTGTGAAGCCAGGGGGCGTGGGTTCAACACACATCCCATGCAGTTTTTTTTTACCCTATTTTTCTAACCTAATTTTTCTATTTTCTTTCTTAATTATTCCTTATTATTTTTTAATTAACAATTAAGTAACCTAATCTTTTTTCTTAATAACTAACAAATTAGGATTAGAGTCTTAGTTAGTAATTAATTTTTTCTTATATTTTTTATTTACTAACTAATTAAATTGGCTTTTTTCTTAACATTAAAATAAATTTAGATTTAGGTTTTAATTAGTATTATTAACTTAAATTATTTTCTACAAAAAAATCATAAAACATTTTAACATTCTTTTTCTATTTTCTTTCTTCTTGCTATTTTATTTTCATAGAAAATTGTATAGGTTGCATTCTTTAATTGTAATAGCGTAGATTTATTTTCTTGCATTTTTTTCCTAATTATGTAACTACTCACAGGATGTAATAGCGTATGTTTAATTTCTCGTGAATTTTTATACTTATGTACCTCTCCCAAAGCCATGTAATAGCTTAGGACTTTACATTTAGCACTTTATTTTTCTGTACATATTCATCTGCTAGTAACTAGGGTTTGCATGGCAAGACTAAAAACAATCAAGAAAACCCTAATATTCAAGATAAATAATTGAATCCATACACTTCGCACACTTGCACCTTTAGGGTAACCTCTCTTGTTGCCTTACAAATATTGGCCACGTCCTTCGAAAGTGGGGATACTGTAGCAAAAGACCCTCGATCAAATCATAATGTCCCTTTCAAATAAATATCATAATCCCTCGATGACCCCTCGAGCCGCCTACAAAATGATCTAGTCCCTTCGAGTTGCCTACAAAATGATGATAGTCCCCTCGATAAAATTGCTAAAGTATCCTTACTTGTTGCCTTCGATGACCATACGATGACCCTACGTTTTTCCCTTCACATACAATAGATAAGGCTACCTACCAACTAATGGTATAGATATTACTATCCATAAAGGAGAAGGAAAATAATAAGAAAGACAAAAAACTGGTGGGTAGGACTCTTGAATGCTTGCTCACAATCAAAACATTTTTTCACACTACACTTTCAAACAAATATTTTCAAAAATAACACTTTGTATACATTCTTGAGGACTGGTACAAGAATCATTACAAAGTCAGTCTTACATTGCAATTTCAAAATATTTTCAAACAAATCACACACACAAAGCAAGATTTTCAAAAGTGAGCTAAGCAATTAAGAGCCCGTAGATAACTACAGATGAAAAGGGTGTTAACACCTTCCCGTTTCATAACTTACCCTCCGAATTCAAAATCAATCAAAGGTCTTTCCTTTTCTTTTAACCTTTCCTAAATATTGGATAAAAGAAAAGTCAGTGGCGACTCTAGCTGTCCGCACATTTGGATAAAACCAAAAAGTCAGTTCTCCCACCGTATTACACCTCTCAATTACCTTCAAGCTTATTTTACTTTGTTCCCATAGCGTTTGTCAAAGTGTTTCCTTGCTTGCTTAATATTGGGACTTATATAATCATTCTAAGTCCTTGACTACTTGTGACCTTGTGAAATCTGACCATTATGTCAAAATCCCCATTTGGAGATTTTTAACATGTTTAGAGGAGGGAGTGATCATAATCTTATAGATTTGTTCTTGAGATTCTTCCAAACCAAGCTTACCATGCTTCATCGAATGCTATCGGGTCAACGTGTTTTGATAGGTTAGACCCCATTTTCTCAAGATTCTTCAATACTTACCATCTTTCAATGTAATTAAATAGTCTTATTCATTGAATTTCTAACGTTCTTCATTGACTCTCTGACATTCTTTGTTGACTTTCTCCAACTAGAATTTCCAGGCTAACAGCTACCCTTGGTAGTAGGGAACATACATATGAAATTTACAATTGCAATGATGGTTGGCCTATAAACTAATGCATCTACATATGTGTTGCACCCCAAAATTTGCCCTCCCATACTCTTCAAGAAATTGCCAAGTCAAGTCACAAAATTCCCCAAGGGTTGCACAGTGCAAAGGCCTCCTATACAGTCAAAACTAGGGTTTGTGTTCTGAGCAAAGAAATGAAGTTTTCAAAGGCCCAACTAAGTCTCATATGCCTACAAATATGGTCAAGCATCCTCATATCAAGTTTCAAGGCATTCAGCTCAAAGTTGCACAGTCAAAACCCTAAATTGCACTACAGTCAACTGTAGGGGCAAAATGGTCATTTGACAGTCAAAAGTTCAAATTTTTGGTCAACATATCATTTTGAAGCCACAAACATCATTTGATCAATGCTTGATCATGATTCTCAAAATTTGGCTCAGAAATCATCAAGATGCAAAAGTTTCCTTATTTGGACAGTTGAAAAAGTCAACTGAAATTGACCAGGGCATAACTTTCACATGGATTGTCAGAAAAATTCCATCCAAAGCTCATTTTGAATAGAAAGACATTTCCTACAACTCATCTTCATATTTCAAGTCCAAGAAATGCTCTCACAAAAAGTTATCAATTTCAACATTATAGGTCATTTTCAAAAGTCAACAAAAAGGGACTTTAAGTAAAAGGCCATAACTTGAGATTGGTAAATCAAAATGACATGGGACCAAAGGCATTGGTTAGAGGACTCAAAGTCCTTTCCAAAATGTCCAAGAACATGAGAAAAGCTTAAAAATTGAGCAAGTTATGCCTTGTGGAAGTTGGGAAATTTTTGGATATTTTGAAAAGTCAACTTTGATCCAAATGACCTAAAAATGCTAATGGGCCCATTTTTCTTCCATGATTCATCATTCCAAGCATATGCACGACCACTTGGCCCAAAGGGAAGTATTTTCTCATTTTTTATTTATTTATTTGAATTATTATTTATATTAATTCATTTAAATTATTTAAATACATGAAAAATATCTAACTTGCCTTAACAAATCTTTTTATACATGTTTTGCCATCAAGATTTCGTGCATATACAAATTAGGAAAGAATTGGATTGATTGGCATGATTTTGAACCAAGAACACTTGAAAAAAGATATGGAAAAGATCCTTAAAATCAAATTTCCAAAAACCATTATTGCATTGGATTTTATTGAGTTTTGTTGACCTAATTTGTTCACTACATATGCTTGATGAGAAACCTAACGCAGATAGACACGCAGCTGCTCAAAAGCTTGAAGAACAAACTTGAAATTTTGGCCAAAAAGTTCAAAACTGTAAACCCCTTTACAGGTCGATTCAAAGCACAAAACATATTCCAATAGCTTCCTTGGAGACTACTGGACATATTCCAATCAAAAGCATCAAAGATAGCCTCTTGAAACGCTGTACAGAAGTCACTCTTTTTCCATTTTTTTCCATTATCGTATTTCATGTTTTAAGCATTTTTATAACATTTTGTTCATGGATTCTTATTCCTCATGAGATTCCAAAGCTAACCATTATGTTTAATTGAGTTATTACGCTGTATATACGAATGTGCCATGAGTGAATTTTAGGGTTTTCAGCGGTTGGAATTGGGGATTTGCAAACGAGGAAAAATTAAGCCTTAAGACCACCATGGTTGTACTCAACGCGTCTGGACGAAGAGATTAACATACTCGTGCCTAATTTATAAGGCCACATGACCTAATCGCTATTTTCTTTAAGGCCCTCTAAACCCACGCCATAAAAACCGTTGCTTTTGTTCTTTGTTTTACAGGGATGGTGAGGACGATGATGTCGTGGCAGCGTGTGATACGTGGGTTTGA
This sequence comes from Vicia faba, assembly GCA_948472305.1. NCBI lineage: Eukaryota > Viridiplantae > Streptophyta > Magnoliopsida > Fabales > Fabaceae > Vicia > Vicia faba. The sequence continues at coordinate 875,122,907 of OX451738.1, forward strand.
ATTTCGCGCGTTTCAATCCATTAACGCGTTGTTTCTTTTTATATTATTTGTTTGTTTATATATTGATTGAATGTGCACGTAGCTCAGCTGGCAAGGGATGGTGATTGTAACGTTCAAGACCTGGGTTCGAGCCCCAGGTCTGTATTATGCCCATATTATTTTTTCATTTATCTTCCTATACAGGCACAACCTTAAGGCACACCATGCATCCTCAATAATCAAACACACACGCGTCCAAGAGATCCAAATCAAAGGTTCAAGATTGATGAGCACGTTACACCCCCAGTCAACGCCCTGCATATGATTCAAAAAAGGTCCACAAGGCCATGCTATTGGGCCAGATTGCTAAGGCCAACACCTCACAATTGGGGCCTGAACCCCCCCTGGTTTGCCATTTTCTATTATTTTTATATTTTTATTTTCAATTGTTATTTTCTTTTCTTTATTGCTTTAATTAATTAATTATTTTTACAATATATAAAAAATGCCTAAAAAATCAGAAAAAAGACAAAAGCATGATAAATAATTTCTATTTTAATATTTTTATGTAAATAAATTAATTTAGATTAGGGTTTTAATTTTAATTCTTTTAATAACAAAAATACAAAAATATAGAATTAGGTTTAATAAATTTTTATTCCTTTTTAATTTTTTTTCCTTTCTTACCATAATATTTATTTATTTGTTTTATAATTAAATTGTACATAAATAGATTAGGGTTTAATTTAGGTTAAATTGTAATGTTTTCTTAATAACTTAAAAATAATTAGAACTAGGTTTAGCATTTAATTTTAATTTAAATTTTTTCTATTAAATCTTAAAAAAACATAAAAATACCAAAAACATTCTCTCTTAATTTTTAATTAATTCATGTAATTTTAATATGTTGCAAAAGGGTCCAACGCCCATATTTTTAATTGTTTAATTTCGCATGTTTATTTTATGTCATTTAAATAGTTATGTATCTCTCCCAAAGCTTTGTAACATTTACTTTTCGCACTTTTACTTTGCTTTATTTATTTTTCTGTCAAATCGGGTCCGGTTTAATTTTGGCGATGTGGACCCGCGCCATTTGTAATAGTTTAGGATTTACTTTTCCCGCAAATATTTTAACTGTTAAACAAAGCATGCAAGAATGAATGGCCATAATAAAATCAAGCGTAGATCACTTTAACATGACAAGACAAATGCAAATGAAAACGACACACAATTCGCACACACCACCCCTAGGGTACGCCTCACTGTTGCCTTGCCTCGAAAGGTGATCGTCGAGTAGAGGATGTCTTAGTAAGTCCTCATGATCCGGGAACCTGGCATGAGGGTAGCTTCTAAGGTGTCTTCCCATTGCTCTGGTGATCACCATGTCCCGAACCTCGAATTGACCCGAACACCTCCAATGGTGGTGCTACCTACCTCTCAATGGTGGGATGGCACTACTTTAAAGGACATTTACACAGACGAATTCCTTAGGGTAGGTAGACGACTCGTAGATACTTGCTCTAATTTCAAAAACAAATCAAAAATACTTTTCACACCAACACATTTTCAAAAAGCTTTCGAAAGCATTTTTTCAAACACTCTTGAGGACCGATACAAGAGTCGAACTGGAATTTTCAAAGAAACCTTTTTTAAACCCACAGTTGAAAAGCAAACAAACCATTTTTTGAAAACACAAATGAGCAAGTATCTAAGAGCCCATGGATAACCATGGATAGAAAGGGTGCTAACACCTTCCCTTTCTATAACCTACCTCCCGAACTGAGAGCAATCTCTTTAAGGAATTTTTCTGTGCTTTTTTCCTTTCCATTTGGAAAAAATAAAAGACGGTGGCGACTCTTGCTTCCGCGACATTTCGCGAACCAGCGTTAAACAGTCAGTTCCAGATCCACCGATCACAGTATGCAGATAATCCAATGACTATTACATATCCTCTTAATCAATACGTAGCATCAGAATCTTCTATAAGCAATCCTAGTCGAATGACACAATCATAAGGAGGGCTAATATATATCCCTCAATTAGGGTTAGGTTATGATAAAATAGGAAAATCAAAATTAATAATAATTATGTTTAAATCTAAATTAATGTCATTGATTTCTTTAAAACTAAATAAATTAAAGTAAATTTTTTAGATTTTTTATTTAATATTTAAAAAGGAAAATGAAAATAAGATTAAATATAGCAAAAAAACAAATTTATTATTTTTCAATTTTGTTTATTTTATGAAATAACATTTTTTTGTTGAAATTAAAAATTAAGTTAAAAGATTAAAATTATTATTTTTTAAATAATTTTTTAAAATTAATAGAACACAATAAGATTAAACATATTATCCATTTTTTATAGAAATTTTTTAAATGCCTTGACAAAATTGGGGTACTACAACTTGACTTGTCAGTAGACATTAGTTGTCATCATCAAAAGTTGTTATCCTTGTTAAAAGCATATCACGTGCAAAACAAGGTTCCACAATTCTCCAAAGCAAAACAAAGTTCCAAAATATCTACTCAAGAGAAAAATTGTTTGTTTGTGAATTTACATTTTCATCCTTTCCCGAAAAAATTCCTCACTTAAACAAAAGTAATTTCTCAAAGTGTTATGACTAAATTAAAGAGAGAGAGAGAGAGAGAGAGAGAGAGAGAGTAGAAAAAATATTTTTAGAGAAAGAGTGAAAAGAGTTTAAAGACTCGCGATTTTGGATGTGAAAAAAGAAGGGAGTGACCTCTATTTATAGGCTAAACGTTGGTACAAAAAAAGGAAAGGATTTGTGGGCTACTTTAATGGTCCAATCAATTAGGCCATTATTTCAATTGATTAGATGACGTAAATAAACTATTACAAATTTCCATTTTGGAAAATTTTGATAGAGATTTGTTGCTCTTCATTGAGACACTGTCACAATCGATTATGGATGCAATTTTCCCTTATCCAATCAATTGGGATATGCTCTAATCAAATGGGAAATTATTAAAATATGCCCTAATCATTCTGATAGTTTCTAATTCACCTAGCTAGGCTCAAAACCATTTTTAGTTTGTTTTCTTTGAGAAATAGAGGCTTTAAAAAAGTTTTTGTGAGTGTGTGATTTAGCCATATTAATTTATGAAAATGCCCTTTTGTTTTTACAAAACATTGATCACTCAGACACGATCAGGCAAGATTTCACACTTCCTCTCTTTTACACTATGGAGCTTCAAGACTTTACTGGATACACCAATCATATAAACATTTGCTTGAGTTTTTTTGGAGATTAAACTTGAGATATCTTCAAGTTGGATGCCATCATCAATGGTTATTAAACTCTAACATTTTGGCATTATTCAAACGAAGAGCTTGAACAAACTATCTTGGGCATATTTGACCGCCTGACATACTTGTTTGTCTTTATGCTTTAAGGTCAGATTGTATCTCCATAATTTGTCATCAAAGTCTCATCAAGGTAAGGTTGCATATTCACGAGTTTTCATAATCAAAATCAAACATGATAGTTATGACTTGCTTTGGATTTGATCACTTCTTGATTAAACTTGCAAGCACATAATTCCACATAACTTGGTTTATATCATGTACAATTTGAAGTTGAAAAGTAGAAAATGAAAAGCAAAAAGTATTGTTCTTTCTTTTTAAGATATTCATTTCCCATCAAAAAGTGACCTTTGTTCCAATACTTGAGAAACAGACCAGTACACTGTTAGAACATAGTTTGATTCTACAACCCTCAGTTAGAGTTTTGATGATAACAAAATACAAGATTAAATAAATTGTAAGATTTATATAAGACATATATGCTACTTAAAATTATGTTGTGTATTTACAGAAACTCTGATGGAATCAGCATCAGAATATCAGTATCAACATCAGCATCAGAAGATATGTTAGCATCAGAAGATCAAATAACATGTGTTATACACTGAAGCCTGATGAACAGAATCTGCGCATAAAATACTCTGATTCTGATCAAGATCCTAACCAAGTCATCAGCACTCAGAAGCGTCAGTATAAAGGAAATAACACTTTGATTACCATAAGCAGAGAAAACTCTAAAGTGTCAACGTTACTAAGCATTCAAGACAAATTTATTACCAACGATTTTATTCCAAGACAAAGATCTTCTCAAAAAGGAAAGAACGTTATTAGCATTGAAATGGATTTAGGGACAACCAACGTATCTCTTCCGTGGGTATATAAACAAGACTGTGTGAGAAAAGAAAAGGCTAATAATCTACGCACGCATATAAACGCCTACGTAAACAAACTCTCTCATTCAAATTGCTAAAACTTTCAACCACGCCTACTCAAAAGCATTAGCAGTCTAGTTTTTATTCTAAGCTTAATATTATGTATTATCACAGTTGTGATATATAGTTTTGTTAGAAAACATTAACACACTGTTTGTTCAATTATCTGTAAGAGAATTTCCTTGAGATAAATCGGTTTGTGGTTAGACTCAAGAAGGCTTTAACAGTTGTTAAAGTAGTTGTTGTATTCAGTTGAATATAGTGGATTAAGACCTCGTTGGAGAGAGGCGAAATCACCTTGACGGGTGGACTAGAGTAGTTTGAGATCAAACGAACCAGGATAAAAATACAGTGTTGGCTGCATTTGATTTAAAGTTTTACAATTCAACCCCCCTTCTTGTGTTTTTCACATCTTCAATTGGCATCAGAGTGCCTGGTTCTGAGCTATAACACTTAACCGTGTCAGTATAAGATCCAGCGTCAGAAAAACACAATGGCAGGATCACATCAAAACATCAGCAATGACAACAATGAAGAAAGAGACAGATTCAGTGGCAAACCTCCAGTCTTTGATGGAGAAAACTTTGACTACTGGAAAGACAGAATTGAAAGCTTCTTTCTTGCCCATGATGCTGATCTGTGGGACATGGTGACTGATGGATACATGCACCCAGTGGATGGAAGTGGTCAGAAGATTGACAGGAAGGCAATGTCTGATCAGCAAAAGCGTGATTTCAGAAATCACCACAAGGCCATAACAATTCTTCTTAGCGCCATCTCTTATTCTGAATATGAAAAGATATCAAATAGAGACACTGCAAAGAATATGTTTGACTCTCTGAGAATGACGCATGAAGGCAACATTCAAGTCAAAGAAACCAAAGCTCTTGCGCTCATTCAGAAGTACGAGGCATTCAAGATGGAAGAAAGTGAATCAATAGAAACGATGTTCTCAAGATTTCAAATTCTGGTTGCTGGTCTCAAAGTTCTTGACAAAGGGTATTCCACTGCTGATCATGTTATCATCAGAAGCTTGCCAAAACAGTGGAGGCCAATGGTCACAGCGCTTAAGCTAGACAAGGATCTCAACAAAATCTCTCTTGAGGAACTTGTCAGCTCCCTCAGAAGTCACGAGATAGAGCTAGAAGCAGATGAACCTCAAAAGCAAGGTAAGCCATTAGCTTTAAAATCTAACAGAAAATATGACTCCAAGGTTTTGCAGGCTGTAGAAGAAACCTCTGATGGGTCCTCATCAGAAGAATATGAATTATCTCTCCTCTCCAGAAGGGTGAACCAATTATAGAAGCAGAGGCAAAGGAAGTTCAGGAATCCCAGAAGATCAGAGAATCAGAATGAATCCTTCTCCAGATACAGAAGGTCAGAATCCTCCTCTAGACACAAGATCTGAAGGCTCTTCAGGAAGCAGAAAGCCAAACAACAAAGACATCATCTTCTATGAATGTAACGAGCAAGGGCACTACAAAAGTGATTTCCCAAAGCTTCAGAAGGAGAAGCCCAAAAAGAAGTTTGGCAAGGAAAAGAAGAAAAGTCTCATGGCTACATGAGATGATTCTGACACATCTGAAGCTGACTCAGAATCAGATGATGAAAGAGAAAACATAGCTCTCATGGAAAACATAACAGAAGACAGTGAAGCTTCTGAGTCAGACTCTGAATTAGATACAGAAGAGGTATTCCCTGACTTTGCTATAAACTTTACTAAAGCTGAACTAGCTGAAAGCCTTAATGAAATTCTGGAAAGATATCAGCAGATCAGAGTCAAATTCAGAAACCTGAAAAGGAATCTTGCTTCTGACTCTGATAAAACTGAGAGTCTCAAATTGGAGAATTCTGAGTTAAAAGATAAAATTTCAAAATTAGAAAATCTATTGCAAAACTCTCAGAAGGAAATAATCTCTGAAACTCCCAGCAGTGCTGATGATATCATCAAGGAGTATGATCATAGCTTTCAGAAGTTTCTAGCTAAAAACATAGATAGAAGCAAAATGGCTTCAATGATCTATGGAGTTAGCAGAAATGACAGAAAAGGAATAGGATACCAAGGTAAGGTACCTACACCAAAGAATACCATGGATTTAGTTATAAAACGCACTTCACTTGATTCACACTTTGTATATGGGCACACACACGACATCAAATATACTAGTAGTAATTATTCTGTCAAACCAAAATTCAACCAGAGTTTTGGTAAAACTAACAAATCATGACCCAAGAAAATATGGGTACCTAAGGATAAAATAATACATGTGGTAGATATCTTTAGCAGCAAAGCAGAAACACCAATCATGGTACCTGGACTCTGGTTGCTCACGACACATGACGGGAAAAAGGCATATGTTCCAAAGCATGGAACTTAAGCCTGGAGGCCACGTAGGTTTTGGAGGCAATCAAAGAGGAAAAATCATTGGCTTTGGAACTGTAGGTAATGCAAATCTTCCCTCTATAAGTAATGTTTTATTAGTAGATGGATTAATGCATAACCTGTTATCCATAAGTCAATTAAGTGATAACGGTTATGATATAATCTTTAATCAAAATTCATGCAAAGCTGTTAGTCAGAAAGATGGGACTATCCTATGTAATGGAAAGAGGAGAAACAACATTTATAAAATAAAACTTTCTGAACTGAAAAGTCAGAATGTAAAGTGTCTTCTGTCTGTTAACAACGAGCAATGGATCTGGCACATAAGATTGGGACATGTTAGTATGAGAAGAATATCTCAGATTAACAAACTCAATCTGGTCAGAGGACTTCCTAACCTGAAGTTCAATTCAGATGCTCTGTGTGAAGCATGTCAGAAAGGCAAGTTTGCAAAACCAGCTTTCAAATCTAAAAACGTTGTTTCCACCTCTAAGCCATTAGAACTTCTGCATATTGACTTATTTGGACCAGTTAAAAATGCTTCAGTCAGTGGCAAGAAGTATGGGTTAGTAATCGTAGATGACTATAGCAGATGGACATGGGTAAAGTTCTTAAGACACAAGGACGAGTCACACTCTGTGTTTGTCACCTTCTGCAACCAAGTTCAGAATGAAAAAGATCTTAGAATCATCAAAGTCAGAAGTGATCATGGTGGAGAGTTTGAAAACAAAGATTTTGAGTCATTCTTTAATGACAAAGGCATTCTGTATGACTTATCTTGTCCTAGAACTCCCCAGCAAAATGGAGTTGTAGAACGAAAGAATAGAACATTGCAAGAAATAGCCAGAACCATGATCAACGAGACTAACGTTGCTAAGATCTTCTGGGCAGAGGCAATAAACACAGCGTGTTACATTCAGAATAGAATCTCTATAAGACCTATTCTGGAAAAGACTCCATATGAATTGTTGAAGAACAGAAAGCCCAACATTTCATATTTTCATCCATTTGGATGTACTTGCTTTATTTTGAATACTAAAAATTATTTGAACAAGTTTGACTCTAAAGCACAAAAGTGTAATGTTAGGATACTCTAAACGCTCAAGAGGGTACAGAGTATACAATACAGAAACACAGATTGTGGAAGAATCAATCAGTGTTCGTTTTGATGATAAGCTTGACTCTCAAAAGTCAAAGCAGAATGAAGTATTTGCAAGTATGGAAGTTGAATTCACAGGTACTGAAGACAAGTCATCAGAAGCTCTTAATAGAGACACTCTCTCAACATCAGAAAGAGGCACTGCAAGCAATCCAGCACCTTCCGTTGATCAACTTCAAAAAAGAATATCCAGAAGCAGCTTGGATCACCCAGAAGAAACAATCCTAGAAAGAAAGGAAGATCCAATCAGAACAAGATCTAGCTTCAGAAACTCTGAAGAATCCCTCATGGGACTGGTCTCTCTAATTGAACCAACATCAATTGATGAAGCACTTCTGGACAATGACTGGATTCTAGCAATGCAAGAGGAGCTGAATCAATTCACAAGAAATGACGTATGGGATCTAGTTCCTAAACCAAAAGGATTCAACATCATAGGAACAAAATGGGTGTTCAGAAACAAACTGAATGAACAAGGTGAAGTCATCAGAAACAAGGCACGATTGTTAGCACAAGGTTATAGTCAGCAAGAGGGGATAGACTATACAGAAACCTTTGCTCCAGTCGTCAGGTTAGAATCTATCAGACTTTTAATTTCATTTGCTGTAAATAAAGGCATCACTCTATATCAGATGGATGTTAAGAGTGCATTATTAAATGGCTATATAGAAGAAGAGGTATATGTGCACCAACCCCCTGGTTTTGAAAGTTCCAAAAATCCAGAATATGTTTTCAAACTAAAGAAGTCATTGTATGGTCTGAAACAAGCTCCCAGAGCTTGGTATGAAAGACTAAGTAACTTCCTGTTAGAAAAGGAATTCACTAGAGGGAAAGTGGATACAACTCTATTTTGTAAGACAGTTAAGAATGACATCTTAGTATGTCAGATTTATGTTGATGACATCATATTTGGATCTACTAAACCTTCTCTGGGAAGAAAGTTTGCTAAGTGTATGCAGGCAGAATTTGAGATGAGCCTAATGGGGGAACTGAAATTCTTTCTGGGCATTCAGATCAATCAAACCCCAGAAGGAACTTACATTCATCAGAGCAAATATGTCAGAGAACTTCTGAAGAAATTTGATCTCTCAGAATGTAAGCCATCAAAGATTCCAATGCATCCCACGTGCATTCTAGAAAGAGAAGAGGTAAGCAAAAGGTAGAACAGAAGGTCTATAGAGGTATGATTGGTTCTCTTCTTTATCTGACAGCTTCAAGGCCTAATATTTTATTCAGTGTATGCATTTGTGCAAGATTCCAATCAGATCCTAGGGAATCTCACTTAACAGCAGTTAAGCGAATTTTCAAGTATCTGAAAGGTACTACTAATCTGGGCTTGTTTTATAGAAAATCAAGTGATTACAGCTTAGTAGGATATTGTGATGCTGATTTTGCTGGAGACAGAGTTGAACATAAAAGTACTTCTGGAAGCTGCCAATTTCTAGGAGAAAATCTGATCTCATGGTCCAGCAAAAGACAATCCACAATTGCTCTATCAACAGCAGAAGCTGAATACATAGCAGCAGCTAGATGCAGCACACAAATGCTCTGGATGAAAAGTCAACTTGAGGACTTCCAGATATTTGAGAGTAACATTCCTATCCTCTGTGACAATACTTCTTCCATTTGCTTAAGTAAAAATCCAATTTTACATTCTAGGGCTAAGCATATAGAAATAAAACATCATTTTATTAGGGACTATATTCAGAAAGGGATTTTAAATTTAAAATTTATTAACACAGACCATCAATGGGCTGATATTTTTACAAAACCACTTTCTGAAGATAGGTTCAACTTCATTCTGAAACATCTCAGCATGAAGCTCTGCCCAGAATAAAATTGTTTTGATTCTATATATTAACCTTCAGAACTTTGTTTATTTTTCTGTGAACTTCTGATCAATCTTCTTTCAGAATTTTAGAAGTGCAGATTGTATCAGAATCTATCCATGAAGATCTGAGCGCTTCATTTCCAGGATAGAGATGTGTTGTTCACTCAAGCAAACAAGTGTCATCCAGTCATCAGCCATTTTTCTGAGGCTAAACACGCGTTCACGTTTTTGAAAAGGCAAAGCGCTGGTTGGATGCATTGAGACATATGTCATGGGTAACCGTTCCAAATATCTTTCTGAATCCCCTAAAATCAACTATCATTAAATGCTAATAATCATTATTAATTTCTCTCTCTTAACGTTTATGTTTTCAAAACCTTTTTAGAAATCTATTTTCACATCTTCATTTGGTATTATTTAAACACACTTCACACCATTTACACATTTTACCTTCACCTTCATTTTCTCTGAATATTTCTATTTTCAGTATTCTTACTTTCTCAAGAAAACCTTTCAATCTTTTTCACAAAAACCTCGTGTGAACATGGCTTCTTCCAGCATTCCTTCTTCAGGTTCCCAGAAAAATGCTTCATCTGAACAATATGAAGTACCTTTCAGAACGTTTCTCACTCCAATCAAGAATCTTGAAGTTCTGTCTGAACTAATTGTGGATTTCAACAGTCTCAAAGAGAATGGTTTTGATTTATCTGAAGAAGTTAAAGCTCAAGGTTGGGAAAATTATTTTGACAGGCTGGTGGGTCCAACATTTCCTATTCTGGTAAAGGAATTTTGGATTCACGCTTCTTCTTCAAATCATCAAGTTACGTCTTACATCATGGGGAAGAAGATTGTTATCACTGAAAACCTTTAAGTTGCAAGACCAGAGCTATGGACAGGCTCAATAGAACTTCAGCAATCTGCTGAAGGAAATTGAAGGTCCAGTTCTGAGCAAGCTGCTTAAAAAAGAAGTACTCCCGCTGGACAATGCTCCTTAGTCTGAATATCGTCAACCAGAGTCAGAAGAACAGACGATTCCAGCTGAAGAACAGGTTCAAGAAGAAGATAATGAAGAAAGCTCTGAGAAGCACCCTGTTTCTGAAGATCCTCAAGCTTCCTCTCTTGACAGGCAGACTCTGGAGGACTTGAAAAGATCTGATATGTTGATGAATGAAAGAATGGATAAGCAGGACCTCAAAATTGATGCTATAGCAAACATGGTATCTCAGCAACAGGAAACCAGCAATCAAATCAAGAGCATGTTGGAAGCTCTGTTCACACGTCTTCCACCTCCCTCTTAGAATTTTCTTGTGTTTTCCTTGTTTTCTTTACATGTTTGTCTGTAATATTTTACGTGTTCTGAACTTATCATTGCTTCTGTTTTTAATATAAACGCTTTTTTAGCTCTGATCATTTTAACTCTGATTATTTGTGCTTTTTGATAACTGACAAAAAGGGGGAGAAAGAATGATATTTTTCAATAACGGATTACTAAGACATAAGTCTCAAACATTTTAACATTCTGATATATATGAATTTCTTTCTTCTGAAAAGCTTACAGGTACAAGAATCTGATGAACTCTGATAAAGTAAAGTTCTGATGCTCAAGGTCTCATGGAATTAAAGGGAAGTAATCAACTCAAGGGGAGTTTTTCTCTTCGTTGCTTTCATATCTTTTATTCCTTATCTTATCTCTGATACCTTTTATTCGTTATTTTTGTATCTCTGATACCTTTTATTCGTTATTTGTGTATCTCTGATACCTTTTATTCTTTAATTTTAATTGAAAAAATCCGGTTTTTGTCATCATCAAAAAGGGGGAGATTGTTAGAACATAGTTTGATTCTACAACCCTCAGTTAGAGTTTTGATGATAACAAAATACAAGATTAAATAAATTGTAAGATTTATATAAGACATATATGCTACTTAAAATTATGTTGTGTATTTACAGAAACTCTGATGGAATCAGCATCAGAATATCAGTATCAACATCAGCATCAGAAGATATGTCAGCAACAGAAGACCAAATAACATGTGTTATACGCTGAAGCCTGATGAACTGAATCTACGCATAAAATACTCTGATTCTGATCAAGATCCTAACCAAGTCATCAGCACTCAGAAGCGTCAGCATAAAGGAAAGAACACTCTGATTACCATAAGCAGAGAAAACTCTGAAGTGTCAACGTTACTAAGCATTCAAGACAGATTTATTACCAACGGCTTTATTCCAAAACAAAGATCTTCTCAAAAAGGAAAGAACGTTATTAGCATTGAAATGGATTTATGGACAACCAATGTATCTCTTCCGTGGCTATATAAACAAGACTGTGTGAGAAAAGAAAATGCTAATAATCTACGCACACATATACACGCCTACGTAAACAAACTCTCTCATTCAAATTGCTAAAACTTTCAACCACTCCTACTCAAAAGCATTAGCAGTCTAGTTTTTATTCTAAGCTTAATATTGTGTATTATCACAGTTGTGATATATAGTTTTGTTAGAAAACATTAACACACTGTTTGTTCAATTATCTGTAAGAGAATTTCCTTGAGATAAACCGGTATGTGGTTAGACTCAAGAAGGCTTTAACAGTTGTTAAAGTAGTTGTTGTATTCAGTTGAATATAGTGGATTAAGACCTCGTTGGAGAGAGGCAAAATCATCTTGACGGTTGGACTGGAGTAGTTTGAGATCAAACGAACCAGGATAAAAATACAGTGTTGTCTGCATTTGATTTAAAATTTTACAATTCAACCCCCCTTCTTGTGTTTTTCACATCTTCATACACTAGTCTTCCATCGCGGTCCCTAAGATACAAACCATTGCATGGGCATCTTTGTGAAGAGGAACAACCAAGAAGAACTGATTTTCAAAATGATTTAGGCTCTTCGAAAACATTCTAAAACAACAGATAACATGCACCATATTAATAGAGCCTTGGCCCTGCGTTTGATTTTTTAAACTATATTAGAGCCCTGGAAGACTTTAATACAATCCTAACTCACTGGGTGTAGTTGGGAAAGGCCAGTTATAACGTGGTTTAAGAACTATATCTTAAAGTTGTTGAAGAGCAAGATGAAACCCAGGATAAAAAAGATACACACATTGAAGGGAGTGACACATTGAACATACTCAGTGTAAATCCTATTGTCTTCGTCGGGGGCTCAATGCATCACAATTCGGAGAAGGACCTACATCTAGAAAGACTCTATCAAATCTACCTTCTCAAGCAAATATAGAAACAACTGAAGTGAAAAAATCAACCCATGAAGCAGGAATATGTTCTTTTGATTTTTGCTTCATGATATTCACTAATTTCTTAAGTTATATAAAATATGTTGTAGAAATACATGTGACAAAAAACAATCATCTCAAGAAATTGCAAAATTGACTCTTCAGAGATTGTATGGTGAATTACCGGAAAGTAATAAGCACTATCAACGCTCCAAATCATCTCAAGGGGGAACTCATGTATTTCAATTCCAAATATCATAATGAACAAAAGACCCTCGATCAATACTGAATCAATACACTTTGCACACTTGCACCTTTAGGGTAACCTCTCTTGTTACCTTACGAATTTTGGTCACGTTCCTCGAAAGTGGGGATACTTTAGCAAAAGACCCTCTGTGATACGGTGGGAGAGAATTGACTATTTTTTGGAATGTTGGTTCGCGTTTTGCGTTTGTTTTTGCAAAATGTCGCGGTAAGTAAGAGTCGCCACCATCTTTTATTTTATCCAACAAGGAAAGGAAAAAAGCACAGAAAAATTCCTTTTTTGAGATATTTCTCGGGTCCGGGGGGTAGATTATAGAAAGGGAAGGTGTTAGCACCCTTTCTATCCGTGGTTATCCACGGGCTCTTAGGTACTTTCTCATAATGTTTTCAAAAAATTTGCTTTCTTTGTGTTTGTGGGTTTGAAGAAGTTTTTGTTTGAAAGGTGTAAGTGTGAAAAAGATTTTGTTTTTGTTTTTTTGAAAGAGCAAGTACTTAAGAACCATCTACCTACTCGAAAAAGGAATCGTTCTATGCTAATGTCCTTTAGACAGGGCTATCCCACTATGAATGAGTAGGTAGCCCAGTCGTTGGAGTTTAAGGGTCAATTCGATTTTAGGGACATGCGGTCACCAAAGCAATGTTAGGACGCCTTAGCGGTAACCCTAATGTCTTAGATCATTTTTCCGAGGCAACTGTTTCGAGGAAACTATGATCTTTGGACAAGAGGGCGACCTCTAAAACTTCCTATACTTAATAACCGCGTTTGAAGGAAACCAAGTGAGGTGTACCCTAAGAGTGCGCATGTGCGAGTGTGTTATTTCGGTTAATTTTATCTTTGTACATGTCATGGGTGATCTATGTTGATTTTAGGTTTAAACATTTGATCTTGTCATGCATTCCCTATTATCAAACATCTAACAGTTTATAAGTTGCGGAAATTAAATTGCGGAAATTAAACTAACTATTACAAGACGTCGGTCGGGTATTTACATCGCCAAAGCAACCCTTGAAATTAAAATGCGGAAAATAAATAAAGCGATAAAAATATTTAAAGTCCTATTAAACTATTACATTCCGGGAAAGAGATACAATATTGAATAAAATGGATCACGTGCGAGAAATTAAATCGGGCGAGTTCTAGGGTTTTGACCCTTTGTCATTAAAGAAATTTTTTTTTTGGTTATTTTGAATTTATGGAAGAAATTAAATTAAGTTAATCATTAAATTAATAAACAAATTAATTAATTAATAAAAATGATATTTTTGGATTTTTGATATTTAAAGAAATAAAAATAATTTGATCAATGTTAATAAAACCTAATTATCTAAGTTGATTTTAATTATTACAAAAAAGATATCAAAGTTATTCCTAATAAAAACTAGATTAATTATATTGATATTTATTAACAAAAATAAAATGCTGAAAATTAATTTAATTAAGAAAATATTTTTTGGTTTTTGATTTTATTAAGAAAAAAAAAGTTTTAATTGGTAAGTGATTAAATAAAAATAATAACAATATATAATTAAAAGAAATAATAAAAGAAAAGAGAAAAAAGTTAGGGTTTGGGCCTGTTTTGGGAGGTTTTGATAGCAATTTCCAAGGCCCACTTGTGTTGGCCTGGCTGACTTTCGTGCATCCCATGTGGCACGTTGACTTGAGAGTATGATGGACATCTCATCTGGACCACCAGATCTGGCCTGGGGCCATCTGGCGCTTTGAGATTTGAGGGAGTATGATGCATGACATGTTTGGGTTCACATTGAATAACCTGTTGAAAAATAATAATATGCATTTGGGGGACCTGGGATTCGAACCCAGGTCCTGTTGGTATTTGGAGACACGCCTTTGCCACTGAACCAATGTGCTTCAATTGTTATTATACTGGAAACTAATAATAATAAGACAAACAAGTTAATGGATCAGAAAATATAAAAATAAAGCGCAAATATTTGAATAAGCAAATTGGAGCGTGACACGCCATCGTCCCTGTCGTTGGGACCGCGGCTAAAAACCTCTCAACATATACCAACGGACAACCGTCCGTAGCTATAAGCCATGCCATCTCCAAAATCTGCTACGAGCCACAAAAATGCAATCCAAAGGCATAGTCAAACTCGCCTCTTCATCCCAGTCTCAACCATGCCCCTTTTATTGGTCAATTTTCCCTGTAATAAAAACCCCTGAAAAAACCCTAGAAAAACCTACAATGGTGTTTTACGATACACAGCATAATAATGAAATTGGTTATTGCAGAAAGTTCACAAATGACATGAGGAATCAGAATATGCAATCGTTTTTGAGAATGGATGCAAGAATCAAGATTTGAGACTTCATGAACATAACGGATTCGTGAGATGCTTACAGTGCTCTAAGAGGCTGGAGAATGAGTGATTCTGATTGGTTTTGCTTCTGAGAATTGCCAGGAAGCGATTGATGTGCTTGTTAGGTCCTGAAAGTGCCTCTAAGAACGATTTCAGTTTCACACTTTTTGGAAATTTTTTCAAGTTTGGTTCTTGGTGATTTTGCAGCCTCTAGCCCTTGAATTCGTGCCTTTTGCCTTGTATATGTATGATGCAATGTATTAGGTCAACTTTTGGGTCTTGAATCTTTGCACATTGATGTCTTGAGATTTGATTTGATTCACCATTGATAACTTTCCAATTTTGCCAAAAATCCAATATTTTGCACATGAAATGTATGATACGAGTTTGATTCACTTGATGATGATGATTAGGTCCTGAAAATAGAAAAATATCTCATGTAATCAAGTTTTGTGATTTTATTTGATTTAAATTGATTTAAAATGGAATTATTCAATAAAAAATCCAATAAAATAGAAAAATTGATAAATGGACACAAGGCTGAAGATAGGACACATGTGTAGTGTGACAAGATCAAATCAAGTGGAAAAGAATGGGCCCATTTGACAAAATTTGAAAGTTGGGGATAAATGACTTTTGGCAATTTTGCAAAAATGCCCAACTTCAACAATGCATAACTTCTTCAATTTTGAACTTTTGGAAGTGTTCTTGGACTTTTTAGAAAGCTTGAGATGTCCTAAAACCAACCCTTTTGGTCTCATATCATTTTGATATTCCATTTTTAAGTTATAAGCTTTGGCAAAAAAGGTGTTTTTGTTGACTTTCAAAAATGACCTATAATGTCCAAATTTGTAACTTTTTGTGAGTGCATTTTCTAATCTTGGGGTATGAAGATGGATTGTAGGAAATTGCATCCTATTAAAAATTAGATTTGGATGGGTCATTTCTCATAGAGTATGAGAAAGTTATGCTTGGTCAAAGTTGAGTTGACTTTTCCTACAAAACCCTAATTTAGCAACTTTTGAGTCTTGATGAATTTTGAGCAATTCTTGATGAATCATGATCAACCTTTGATAAAATGATTAAATATCCTTCAAAATGAGAATTTTGACAAAAAATCTTGAAGTTTAACTGTATTTGGGTCACAGTTGACTTTTGCCCTAGCATAGTCGATTTTTGGACCCTTTGAGCAATTGACTGAGCAAACTTCCTCTGCAAGGCTTCAAATTTGACTTGGATGAACTTGAGAATATATTAGGACATTGGGGAGAACTTGAGGTCATTTGGATGCAAGGACCTTGATGCAACACAAAACCCTAATTTGGGATTGACTGCCTTAGGAGATAACTTGATTGTCCAACTCTTGAGCAATCTTGAGCCACTTGGAGATTTTTCTTGCAATGTCTTGGGAAATATGAGAGGGAAAATTTTGGGGTACAACAGTTGTCCCTGTTCAATTTTCTTAAATCTGAGGATATATATTGGCTTTCGGGCCTTTCGTGATCCGAAGGTGGAAGATGATTGAACACTAGAGTGCCTAGAAATTTGCACTCGCATGAAGTGGTATCAGCATTGTGATGTCGGGAATGGGCTTACAGATGCCATTTGGAGACTGTTGATAGGTGGTTTGAAATTCGACTGGAATATGAATCAGTGAGATCTTCGCGTCGGTCTGACTGAACCAGAGGAGGTCTTGGATTAACTTTGACTGGATCGGCATCAGAAAAATCTTTGAATCGATTTAACTGGACCAGACAAAAAGTCTTGGAATAACTTCAACTGGAATACGAATCAGGGAGATCTTCGCATCGATATGACTGAACCAGAGGAGGTATTGGATTAACTTTGACTGGATCGGCATCAGATAAATCTTCGAATCGTTTTAACTGGACCAGACAAAAAGTCTTGGAATAACTTTAACTGGAATACGAATCAGGGAGATCTTAGGGTCGATCTGACTGAACCAGAGAAGGTCTTGGATTAACTTTGACTGGATCAGCATCAGAAAAATCTTCGAATCGATTTAACTGGACCAGACAAAAGTCTTGGAATAACTTCAACTAGAATACGAATCAGGGAGATCTTCGCGTCGATCTGACTGAACCAGAGGAGGTCTTGGATTAACTTTGACTGGATCGGCATCAGAAAAATCTTCGAATCGATTTAACAGGACCAGACAAAAAGTATTGAAATAACTTCAACTGGAATACAAATCAGGGAGATCTTCACGTCGATCTGACTGAACCAGAGGAGGTCTTGGATTAACTTTGACTGGATCGGCATCAGAGAAATCTTTGAATCGATTTAACTAGACCAGACAAAAAGTCTTGGAATAACTTCAACTGGAATATGAATCAGGGAGATCTTCGCATCGATCTGACTGAACCAGAGGAGGTCTTGGATTAACTTTGACTGGATCGGCATCAGAAAAATCTTCGAATCGATTTAACTGGACCAGACAAAAAGTCTTGGAATAACTTCAACTGGAATACGAATCAGGGAGATCTTCGCATCGATCTGACTGAACCAGAGGAGGTCTTGGATTAACTTTGACTGGATCTGCATCAGAAAAATCTTCGAATCGATTTAACTGGATCAGACAAAAAGTCTTGGAATAACTTCAACTAGAATACGAATCAGGGAGATCTTCACATCGATCTGACTGAACCAGAGGAGGTCTTGGATTAACTTTGACTGGATCGGCATCAGAAAAATCTTCGAATCGATTTAACTGGACCAGATAAAAAGTCTTGGAATAACTTCAACTGGAATACGAATCAGGGAGATCTTCGCATCGATCTGACTGAACCAAAGGAGGTCTTGGATTAACTTTGACTGGATCGGCATCAGAAAAATCTTCGAATCGATTTAACTGGACCAGACAAAAAGTATTGAAATAACTTCAACTGGAATACAAATCAGGGAGATCTTCACATCGATCTGACTGAACCAGAGGAGGTCTTGGATTAACTTTGACTTGATCGGCATCAGGGAAATCTTCGAATCGATTTAACTGGACCAGACAAAAAGTCTTGGAATAACTTCAACTGGAATATGAATCAGGGAGATCTTCGCATCGATCTGACTGAACCAGAGGAGGTCTTGGATTAACTTTGACTGGATCGGCATCAGAAAAATCTTCGAATCGATTTAACTGGACCAGACAAAAAGTCTTGGAATAACTTCAACTGGAATACGAATCAGGGAGATCTTCGCATCGATCTGACTGAACCAGAGGAGGTCTTCGACATAGCTGAGAACTTAACTGGATCTTTCTTGAAAAGTAAAGGTCAGTCATCTGCAATGCATGATATGGATCAAGCAATGATGTTCTCAACATAAATGAGATTGTATGGTATGATGCGTATATGCATGTATCATGATGTATGGAAATGTAATGTTTTAGCTGGGGGAAATAAATCCCGGATAGCTGCTGGAGACAAGAGTTGAATTATTCGCTTCCGCTGGGGATGGTGAACGAAGGTGATTGCGAGAATAAACCTACAGGAGAAGAGAACTCCGTTGGGGAATAAACTTATGAGGAGATTACTGTGGGGTAGAGATGCTCTGTTGAGGACTCCACTGATAAATTCTGTCGGGAGGAATTATTGTTCCTGGTGATACTGAGTCCATTGAGGACTGAATTCCTGTTTGTTAAAGGAAAGAACTTCACTGGGGATGATCTTTCAGTTGCGACTTGCTGGGGATAACCCTGTTAGACTTTTGTGGGGATAATCCTTTGAATTCTGCTGGGAACGATCCTTGGAACTCGGCTGGGGAGATTTATTTTGTACTCCGTTGGGGATAAACTTCCAGAGTCTACTGGGGATGATGCTTCAACTCCGTTGGGGAAGCTTTTTCAGACTGCGCTGGGAAAATTTTAACTCCACTGGGGGTATCCTATATTCTTCCGGGGAATATTCTTATACTCTGCCATGGAATATTAAGATTGTCGGGGATATCAAGCCTTTTCAGTGTTGATGGTAAATAAACTCTGCTTGGGGAGAGCATTGTTGATTCGTTCATAGTTGCGAGTCTCAGCTGGGGAGAGATATCATTACTGTCTTATTCTGTGGGGATTGAAAGTATCTTAGCCATATTTTTCAGCTGAATCTACCCTTGCACATGGTGGACAGAGCAACTATACAGTTTGGACAATTTTTATTGCCCCTGTTTCTGATATTACTCGTAATCGTCTTTTGTTTTACATGTAAATATTTATGAGCAGCAATTAATGTCAAATGCATATATCAAAAACGAACATTGGACGTTCTTTGCAAAACAAAACGGATAAAGAAAAACAGTTTGAAATTTCTTTGAAAATGAATTGTATTGATTTTGAAGTTTGACCTGTAATTAGGCGTTTTTGTACAAGAGGCTGACGTTCTAGTAAGAGAACGCTGCCGAACAAATAGAATTTATACAATTTATGAAAAGAAAACAGCTATGTGAACAATCCCACTAGGTTCTAACTCTGCTATTGCCTTTATGTCTTCGAGCATCTCATCACTTTGCTACTTGGTTGAAGGTAGATCAGATTGATTAGTGTCGTCTGAGCTTGATAGTAGATACTGAAGTCTGGATGCAAAATGATCCGATGAGACATAGTGTTACGCTTTGATTCCTAATTTTTGCCTGGACTGCCCTTTCGGGTTTTCAGTCCACCGGGATACCCTTTTTTGCCCAAGCCGCCTTTTCAGGTTTTTGACTTGTCGGGTGTACAGATTTTTCATTTTCATCCCTTATTTTTGCCCGAACCTTTTTGGTTCGCCGGGAAGCCCTTATTTTTTCCTAGGCCAGTCAACCTAACGGGTCTTTGAATATGCGTAGTATCTTTTCACTATGTCTGCATTGACGGGGTGAGGAAGGTCGTCACCGTCCATGGTGGTTAGAATCATAGCTCCTCCTGAGAAAATGTTCTTAACCACAAATGGCCCTTCGTAAGTAGGGGTCCATTTGCCCCTGGGATCACCTTGAGGTAGAATAATGCGCTTGATTACCAGATTCCCAACTTGATACTTTTGTCGTCTGACTTTCTTATTAAATGCTTTGATCATCCGTTTTTGATACGTCTGACCATGACAAATAGCAGTAAGTCTCTTTTCGTCAATTAGGTTCAGCTGATCAAGTCGGGTCTGAATCCAGTCATCTTCGCTCAAACCTGCATCCTTCATAATCCGAAGAGAGGGTATCTGAACTTCAATGGGCAAGACTGCCTCCATACCATATACCAAGGAATAGGGTGTTGCCCCTGTTTACGTCCGCGCCGAGGTACGGTACCCATGAAGAGCAAATGGTAACATCTCGTGCCAGTCTTTGTATGTCACTGTCATCTTCTGCACAATCTTCTTAATGTTCTTATTAGCCTCTTCGACAGCCCCATTCATCTTCGGCCGGTAGGGAGAAGAGTTGTGATGTTGTATCTTGAAATGCTTGCAGAGTTCAGTGATCATCTTATTGTTGAGATTGGTACCATTGTCCGTAATGATCCTCTCTGGTACACCATATCGACAGATCAGATTATGCTGAATGAACCGTGCCACGACATTCTTGGTTACGGTAACAAAGGAAGCTGCTTCAACCCACTTCGTAAAGTAATCAATAGCTACCAGGATGAACGATGCCCATTGGATGTTGTAGGTCTAATCTCGCCGATCATATAAATGCCCCACATTGCGAAAGGCCAAGGTGCCGTCAAGACATTCAGAGGGACTGGAGGTATGTGCACCTTATCAGCATAGACTTGACACTTGTGACATGTCCGAGAATGCTGATAGCAGTCAGCTTCCATTGTGGACCAGTAATATCCTTCCCGAAGGATTTTCTTTGCCATGGTGTGTCCACTGGAATG
This sequence comes from Vicia faba, assembly GCA_948472305.1. Lineage (NCBI taxonomy): Eukaryota > Viridiplantae > Streptophyta > Magnoliopsida > Fabales > Fabaceae > Vicia > Vicia faba. The sequence continues at coordinate 875,144,197 of OX451738.1, forward strand.
AGTTTCGAAGGTACCTTCATGCAACTCTACCTAATCCTTTCTGCTTCGTTCTTATCCGCACAACGCAGTAAGGTCGAATCATGGTTACGCTTGTAAAGAATGCCATTGCTGATGAAGAACTTTGATGCGAACCTTCTCAGAAACTTCTTGTCATTAACAGATGCACCCTCGGGGTACTCCTGAGCCTCAAGATACCTTTTTACTTTGTGAAACCAGGGTTTATCTGCTACCTCTTCGGTCTCAATGTCACATCAATGTGCAGGTTCGCCCAATCTTTCAACGATAATCCAGGGAGCCTCGTTGTCCCAATTGACCTTGAACATAGAAGACATCATAGCCAGCGCGTCGGCCAACTGATTCTTCTCTCTAGGGAAGTGTTCAAAGGTTATCTCCTTGAAATGGGGAAGCAACGTCAATACATACTCCTTGTAAGGAATAAGATTAGGGTGTTTCGTATCCCATTCGCCTTTGATCTGACTGATCACAAGAGCGGAATCTCCGAAGACACTTAGAAACTTAATCCTTAGGTCAATTGCTGCTCGAAGACCCATAATGCACGCTTCATACTCCGCCATGTTGTTGGTGCAGTTGAAACATAGTCGGACGGTAAACAGAGTATGAGAGCCTTTAGAATATATGATCACAGCGCCAATTCCATTACCCAAAGCGTTCGAAGCTCCATCAAAGTACATGGACCATCGGGATCCTTCCTCAGGTCCTTCATCTGGTCCAGGTGTCTCACAATCAGTCACTATCATGATATTCTCATCCGGGAATTCAAAGTTCATAGACTGGTAATCATCCACTGCTTGATGTGCCAAATGATCTGCTAACACACTTCCCTTGATTGCCTTTTGGTTCGTATATTGGATGTCATACTCAGTCAAGATCATCTGCCATCTTGCTATTCTTCCGGACAATGCAGGCTTTTCAAAGATATACTTGATTGGATCCATCTTTGATATCAACAAAGTAGTGTGAGTCAACATATACTATCTCAGCCGGCGAGCAGCCCATGCCAAAGCGCAGCAAGTTTTCTCGAGCAATGAGTATCGGGTCTCGCATTCGGTAAACTTTTTGCTAAGGTAATAAGTAGCATGCTCTTTTCGGCCAGACTCGTCATACTGACCCAGTACACACCCCATTGAGTTGTCGAGTACTGTCAAGTATAAGATCAGAGGTCTCCCCTCAACTGGTGGCATCAGAATAGGTGGCTCTTGGAGATACTCTTTGATCCTTTCGAAAGCGGCCTGACATTAATCATTCCATCATACCATTTGATCTTTCTTCAGTAACTTGAAGATTGGCTCACAAGTAACAGTCAGGTGCGAGATGAATCAGGCAATGTAGTTCAGACGTCCCAGAAAGCCTCTGACTTCTTTCTCTGTTTTGGGAGCTGGCATCTCCTGTATAGCCTTTAATTTTGCCGGATCCACTTGAATACCTTTGTCGCTTACGATGAAACCCAACAGCTTACCAGATCTCACCCCGAAAGTGCACTTGTTCGGGTTTAACCTCAACTTGTACAACTTCAGCCTGTCAAACAACTTCTACAGATGGTCAAGGTGTTCTTCCTCAGTCTAGGACCTTGCAATCATATCGTCGACGTACACTTCAATCTCATGATGGATCATGTCATGAAACAAAGCAACCATGGCACGCTGATACGTTGCCCCAACATTTTTCAGTCCAAAAGGCATGACCTTGTAGCAAAAGGTACCCCACTGAGTAATAAAGGTTGTCTTCTCCATGTCTTCGGGAGCCATTTTAATCTGATTATAACCGGAGAAACCATTCATAAAGGAGAATACCTTGTGCTGAGCGGTGTTGTCGACCAGAACATCGATATGAGGCAGAGGGAAATCATCTTTGGGGCTCGCCCTGTTCAAATCCCTATAGTCGACACACATTCGAACCTTACCATCCTTCTTCGGCACAGGAACCACATTGGCCACCCACTGAGGGTAAGAAGTAACTGCTAGAAAACCGGCGTCGAACTGTTTCATAACTTCAGCCTTGATTTTCTCAAACATCTCTGGGCGCATTCGGCGGACTTTCTATTTTACTGGAGGACAGTCTTCCTTGGTAGGCAAGCGATGAACCACAATATCAGTATCCAAACCAAACATATCTTCATAAGACCAGGCAAAGATCTCAACATAGTCACGCAGCATCTGAATCAATCGTTGCTTCACACTAAGCTCCAGATTGGCACCGTTCTTGACCTCTCTTTTGTCTATCTTTGTACCCAGATTCACTGATTCCACCGGCTCTTCGTGCGGTTGTATAGCCCTCTCCTCTTGGAGTAACAGTCTTGCAAGTTCACTAGGCACTTCACAATCATCTTCACCTTCGTCTTCGGCTAGGTTGATCGGATTTTCAAAGTCATAACTGGCAGTAGCAGAGTCATTACCAGTGAGATCCAGAGTGGATGTAGACTTGTATATGTGAGTGAGTGTAAAATAGCTGTTTTGCAATATATAATAAAAGAAAAACAAGGAGCGCAAGATTTGAAATGCAAGAACGTCCAATGCTTTTATTAATGATATATGAAAATGACACACATAAAGCCCTCACAAATGAAGCCACGGTGCCCCGGGTAAGACATCGGGCCATAAAGTTTAAAACATTGTCTGTTACAAATTTAAAACAAAAAGTTTCATTACTGGGTAACAAAAGAAATAGGGATGAAGTCCTTTGTTGTCCAATTGCTTGGTCCGCCGTTGGTCGTAGGATAGATCCAGCTGTCGAACTCAGACTCTTCCACATCGTTTTCAATGGCATTCACTCCCGAGTTGCTGATGAACACGGGAGGTCTTCCGATCCATGAATTCCGAACAACCTTTTGAGCTTCTGTAGTGAAACCCAAACCAAACTTGTTAGTCTTCTATGTAAAATCAGGGAGTCGGCCCTAATTTGCACACCCACCTTTCTCGACAACAGCCCGGGCATCCTTAAAGGAAGCCATCTTCATAGGAGAATCTTCACCAACAGTCTCAGTTGACGCCAGTGTCTAGGGAACCTCTTCAAAATGCTGAAATGGGGTCTCAATGAACTCCCCATCCATCTCTACGTATCGGAAAGAGTTGAGGTGGCTCACCATGTACTCCTCTTCTCCTTGTACTGTCACAATCCTCCCTTTGACCGGGTACTTCAGCTTCTGGTGGAGCGTTGAGGTTACAGACCCAGCTTTGTGGATCCATGGGCGACCCAGCAAACAAAAATAAGATGGCCGAATGTCCATCACATAGAACGTAGAGTTGAAAACCTGAGAACCAACCTTGATCGGAATATCCACTTCTCCATGCACCATTCTCTTAGACCCATCAAAGGTCCTAACAACAATGTTGCTTGGCTTCAGCTCCAACCCTTCACATTCCAACCGGTCTAGAGCTTTATTAGGTAAAACATTCAATGAGGAACCAGTATCCACTAATACATGAGAGAGAGTACTGCCCCTGCATTCAATGGAGACATGCAGGGCATCATTGTGATTCTTCCCCTTAGCATTCAAGTCGGCGTCAGAGAAACCCAACCCCTTATCAGCAGTCATATTGGCCACGCACTCTTTAAACTGATCAGCTGATGTCTCTTGCGGTACGTGTGCAGTCTTCAGAAATGTAATCAGAGCCTTGGCATGGGCCTTTGAGCATAGCAACAGTGACAACATAGAAATCTTGGACGGGCTTTGCCCCAGCTGTTCAACTACATTGTAGTCACTCTTTTTGATGATTTTTAGAATCTCTTCCATCTCTTGTTTAGAAGCTTCAACAGTAATCGTCTTTGGTGCCTCCGTCTAGGCAAGCTCACTAGTGATCCCTTTGCCCCGAGTGTCAGAGGACTCGGCGACAGGGGTAAGAATAGGAACTTGAACAGGAATGGTAGCATGTACACTGGCAGGTGTAATAACAACAGGTTTACGGGCAGTTGGTGGAGAGATATCAGGTGAGAAAAGTCTTCCACTGCAGGTGACTTTGGCAGGTCCAACAATATTGCTGACGTCAGTATCAGCATCTAACTCTTGTTTAACTCCATGAAAATAAACATCAGCCCTGTAATGCCAGGGGACAGCCTTATCAGAGGTGTAGGGGATAGGCCCATGAACAATGATGATCAATGGTGTGGTTCTTGGAACAGATGTAATTCTAACAGGCTTTCTTGAGGAAGCCTTGGAAGAATTGTCAAAAATGGTGATAATAGCAACTTCTTCAGTATGAGCTAAAGGAACAACAGTCTTCTCAAACAGAATCTCTTTACTATCCATCAGGCGTTGGACACCTGATTTCAAAAGATGGCAACCAGTAGGTAGAACAGAACACATACGGCAACCTTCGTCACAGCCTGGAAATAAACCGGCTAGCAAAAGGTTCTTCTTCACAGTCATCAAAGGGGTAACAATGTCGTTTACAGAAACCACAAACAAGTCTTCATCTATGGCATTTACTCCATGCTTGGGCATAGGAGTAGTCACAACATTAGGTCTTTCGGGAGCCTCGAACTCAATCTCCTTAGCATCAATTAAGTCCTGTATCTTATTCTTCAAAGACCAACAGTCATCTGTATTATGCCCCGGGCTATCAGAGTGAAAAGCACAGCGGGCATTAGGGTTGTACTTCGGTGATGTTGTATTTGGATTCTTTGGGGCTTCCCTTGGAATCACTAGATTGGTCTTTAACAACTGCGGAAGAATCTGAGACAAAGTCATGTTAAGCTGAGTGAATTGCCTTCGAGGTCTCTCAGCCTTTTGTTGATTGTTGTGCTGAGTAGCACCAGCAGGTCTTGAAATAACAACCGCATTAACAGCTTGGCGGCGTTCAGGTCTATTCTAGCTTTTTGAACTGTATACAGTGCTGGATTCTTTTTTAAAAGGCTTCTTCTTGGTGCTTGATGAGGCACCCTTCTGTATCTTACCAGCCTTAATACCAGCCTCAATCCTCTCACTGGTCATAATTAGCTTTGTAAACCCAGATGAAGAGCTTCCAATCAAGTGATTGAAAAATGGACCAGACAAGGTCCCTAGAAACATATCTACAAGCTCCCGATCAGCCAAGGGTGGTTGCACTCTTCTGGCGAGGTCCCTCCACTTCTGAGCATAATCTTTGAATCCTTCACCCATTCCCATTGACATACCCTGGAGTTGGGTACGCGTGGGAGCGAGGTCGGAGTTGTATTGATACTGCCTGTAGAAAGCAGTAGCCAAATCTTCCCAACTGCGGATACTGGCTCTGTCTGTCTCGTTGTTAAATCTTCGTCGAAGTCCGTCTCATTGTCTAAGACCACAGAGCTAGGATCCCTTCTTTCCTCTTGGCTATCTTTCCCTTCAGATGAGGTGGTCAAGTCAACTTCATCCCGTAGCCTATTTCCAAACCTGTGACCTGTGTTTAACAGGACTTTCCTCTTCTTCTTCTTCTTCTCTTTCAGAAGCAGGGTCTTCAGATCTTGCTGACCCTTAGCTAGATTCATGAACAGCTCTTGGAATTGGGCATTTTGGGCCTGTAGGGCCTTGATTGCTTGCTCGGTTGATGGTTCAGCAGACATGATGAGTACTGAAATAAACAGCGAAGAAGATAAGAGACCTGTAATGGGTACATGTTATGAAGTGCATGGGATGAAATACGTATGCTATGATTTCAAAGACAGTCGGGAGATTCAAATTCATAAAAAAAGGAAACACACTTTTATTAGATAAACTTTGAAATTCAAATTGTTCAACAAATTGCCCTTAAGGCGTTACAAGAAAGGAAATACTGAAAAGGAAATAAAAACTGGAAAGGAAATAGTCAAAGGACAACCAGTGCTCCCATGGTCGCTTCTTGTCGCTGCGGACATAGTCATTGAGAATCCGCTCGTTCTTCAGCTTCCTAGTCAACTTCTGGATCTTCTGTTCTTGCTCGTTAAACTTTTCTCGGTAAGCATCCCGCTCTTCTCTCAGCTGCATCCAAGACCTTTTCAGTTCCCCAATGTCAGTGGGAATGTAAGGATGGAGGATGGTAGGAAGAACCCCCTCTTCATTAGCAACTTCAACAATGATAGGCAGGACGGCTTCATATGGCATACCCAGCTTTTGGGCACGGATACGGACCCATCTGAGATATGGCTCCATTGGAAGAGAAGTCTTTGGCCCCAACTCACGTGAATCAGATCTTTGAACTTTATCCCAAGCCCTTATGAATCTGCGGCGTTGCTCGTCGCTATCCCCCTGAAAATCAAAGATGATACTAGGCATTAGCAGCTCATGAGGTCCTTCTCTTCTGGCTTACCCAAACTGACGTAAGGCCAAGCATGGATTATAAGAAATTCCTCCATGGGTTCCTATCAGTGGAACATTGGGATACTCCCCACAGCGATCAATAATGGCCACCTCGTCCATACCCTTAATAGTCCAGATGATGTCATTATGAGAGAGAGACATAACCCTATAGGCCCAACCCATGCCTTCTTTATTCTTCAGCAATGATTTGGGGAGGTGCGAAATAAACCACCTTGCCATTAATGGAGCGCAGCACATCAAGGTTCCTGCTTTCACGCAGTACGGGCATAAAGCTGATGAAGAATGTCACCCAAGAGAGTGGGTACAGGATTACGAGAGATGAAGATTTTCACCACATTCACATCAACAAAAGAGTCAGGATTCGGAAACAATACCAAGCCATATATCAGAAGAGCCAGAATATCTTCGAATGCCTTGAAGTCTAGACTATCCCAAAAATAATTAGCCTTACTGACCAAGAATTTAGTCAGAAAGCCCTTTGCTCCACTTCTAGTCTCCCAATTAGTCATTACCTCATCCTTTGTCAAATGAAGGGCTGAAGCAATCTCTTCCAGCCTAAGGATCTTCTCCCAACCAGTAAACGAGGTCTGCTCCAGAATAGAGATACCGAGAAGATTAGAGAACTCTTCTAAGGTGGGAACCAACTGGTAGTCCTGAAAAGTAAAGCAATGGTACAGCGGATCATAGAATTGGACCAAAACACTCATCATCTGCTCGTCCAATTTGGAGGTGACCAAACTGAGAAGATACCCATGTCTTCTGATGAAGGAGGTAGTATCAGGCATCTTTGCAATCAAATCCTTAAGCACAGTGGGAACCTGGACAAAGTTGATCCAGATGGTATTCCTACGCATGGGCGTCATGATCTACAAAACAGAACAAAGATGAATCCCTCCTGTCTTTGAAATAGGTTAGTTTAATGCAAGATGTATGCAATGTTATAATGTCATGATGTCATGATAGAAAGCACCTCACAAGTATTCACAAATGGCAAACATGGTAAAGGCACACAAGTTACACAGAGAGCCCTTAGATTTCAGGCTGGCAAGGAGCTTAGGTACTACCCTCTTTCAGTTCAGTTGGTTTAAACCTTTCCTGAAAATAGTAATCGGGTTCTAAAGGATCTCAATATCACTGACTACCCTCGATCGGTCATAATTCCAGTTTAGCAACCTTTTCTTGTGGCCGGAATCATCGCGAGAGTTTAGTCTCAATGAGTGTAGCATACTGCTACTGTTCTATGTCCAAGTTGGTCAATTTAAAGGTTCTAAGGTTAATTGGTGCTTAATGACCCCTTAGATGACCCATATTCTCCTCGTTCCAACACAAGGGATATCGGTACAATCTAAAGTGCCACACCAACGTAGCTACTGCTTCAACTGTATCGGTCTACGCTGTACAGTTCCCTCACAGTTTATTGCTACTTACCTAAAGGGTATCCCCAGATCCGGGTTAGGATCTAAAGTAACTCTGATACAAGCCCACAAGTATAAAGCATACAAAGCAAACAATTGAAAACACAATGATCTAACCCTAAGGTACACCCCACTTATTAAGCATCCCCAGCAGAGTCGCCAGTTCTGTGATACGGTGGGAGAGAACTGACTCTTTTTTGGAATGCTGGTTCGCGTTTTGCGTTTGTTTTTGCAAAATGTCAGGTAAGCAAGAGTCGCCACCGTCTTTTATTTTATCCAACAAGGAAAGGAAAAAAGCACAGAAAAATTTCTTTTTCGAGATATTTCTCGGGTCCGGGGGGTAGATTATAGAAAGGGAAGGTGTTAGCACCCTTTCTATCCGTGGTTATCCACGGGCTCTTAGGTACTTGCTCATAATGTTTTCAAAATTTTTGCTTTCTTTGTGTTTGTGGGTTTGAAGAAGTTTTTGTTTGAAAGGTGTAAGTGTGAAAAAGATTTTGTTTTTGTTTTTTTGAAAGAGAAAGTACTTAAGAACCATCTACCTACTCGAAAAAGGAATCGTTCTATGCTAACGTCCTTTAGACAGGGCTATCCCACTATGAATGAGTAGGTATCCTCGTCATTGGAGTTTAAGGGTCAATTCGATTTTAGGGACGTGCGGTCACCAAAGCAATGTTAGGACGCCTTAGCGGTAACCCTAATGTCTTAGATCATTTTTTCGAGGCAACCGTTTCGAGGCAACTATGATCTTTGGACAAGAGGGAGACCTCTAAAGTTTCCTATACTTAATGACCACGTTCGAAGGCAACCAAGTGAGGTGTACCCTAAGGGTGCGCATGTGCGAGTGTGTTATTTAGGTTAATTTTATCTTTGTACATGTCATGGGTGATCTATGTTGATTTTAGGTTTAAACATTTGATCTTGTCATGCATTCCCTATTATCAAACATCTAACAGTTTATAAGTTGCGGAAATTAAACTAACTATTACAAGGCGTCGGGTATTTATATCGCCAAAAGTAACCCTTGAAATTAAAATGCGGAAAATAAATAAAGCGATAAAAATATTAAAAGTCCTATTAAACTATTACATTTCGGGAAACAGATACAATATTGAATAAAATGGATCGCGTGCGAGAAATTAAATCGGCCGAGTTCTAGGGTTTTAACCCTTTGTCATTAAAGAAATTTTTTTTTTGTTATTTTGAATTTATGGAAGAAATTAAATTAAGTTAATTATTAAATTAATAAACAAATTAATTAATTAATAAAAATTATATTTTTGGATTTTTGATATTTTAAGAAATGAAAATAATTTGATCAATGTTAATAAAACCTAATTATCTAAGTTGATTTTAATTATTACAAAAAAGATATCAAAGTTATTCCTAATAAAAACTAGATTAATTCTATTAATATTTATTAACAAAAATAAAATACTGAAAATTAATTTAATTAAGAAAATATTTTTTGGTTTTTGATTTTATTAAAAAAAATTTAATTGGTTAGTGTTGTACCCCAAAATTTGCCCTCCCATATTCTTCAAGAAATTGCCAAGTCAAGCTTCAAAGTTCCCCAAGGGTTGCACAGGTCAAGGGCCTCCTGAGCAGTCAAAATTAGGGTTTTGGTTCTGATCAAGAAAATGAAGTTTCCAAGGGTCCAATCAAGTCCCACATGTCTACAAATATGGTCAAGCATCCTCATACCAAGTTTCAAGACTTTCAGCACAAAATTGCACAGTCAAAACCCTAATGGCACTATAGTCAACTGTAGGGGCAAAATGGTCATTTGACAGTCAAAAGTTCAAATTTTTGGTCAACATCTCATTTTGAAGCCACAAACATCATTTGATCAATGCTTGATCATGATTCTCAAAGCTTGGCTCAAAAATCATCAAGATGCAAAAGTTTCCTTATTTGGACAGCTGAAAAAGTCAACTGCAAATTGACCAGGGCATAACTTTCACATGGATTATTAGAAAAATTCCATCCAAAGCTCATTTTGAAGAGAAAGACATTTCCTACAACTCATGTTCATACTTCAAGTCCAAGAAATTCTCTCACAAAAAGTTATCAATTTCAACATTATAGGTCATTTTCAAAAGTCAACAAAAAGGGACTTTAAGTCAAAGGCCATAACTTGAGATTGGTAAATCAAAATGACATGGGACCAAAGGCATTGGCTAGAGGACTCAAACACCTTTCCAAAATGTCCAAGAAAATGAGCAAAGCTTAAAAATTGAGCAAGTTATGCCTTGTGGAAGTTGGGAAATTTTTGGATATTTTGAAAAGTCAACATTATTTCAAATGACCTAAAATTGCTAATGGGCTTCCTTTTCTTCCAAGAATCATTATCCAAGACATGTGCACGACCATTTGGCCCAAAGGGAAGTTTTTATCATTTTTTATTTATTTATTTGGATTTTTATTATTAATAATTCATTTAAATTAAAATAAATACATGAAAAATACTAAACTTAGGTTTTAAATCTTTTTATGCATATTATATCCTCAAGATTTCGTGCCTAGCCAAATATGGAAAGAACCAATGGAATTGGATGTGATTTGTATCAAAAAGCACGTGGAAAAGATTTGAAAATCATGGTTTAAAAATCAAATATCATATTCATTAATTCATGGATTTTGATCAAGTTTTTTAACCCTAATTCACTCCATACATAAGCCTGATCAAGACCTAATGCTTCCTAACCACAAAGCTGCGCCATAGACCAACCACCAAACTTGAAATTTTTTGCTAAATACTCAAAACTGAAAACCAGGTTTTAGGTGGATTCAGGCCAAAATAACCATTATATTACCTCCCTGAGACATCAAGAAAGGTTTCTGGATCAAAATCATATCTTCAAACCTCAAGAATTGGTAATACGAGACAACCCTGTTCATCATATTTCTTGTATTCGTTCATCAATTTATACGCATCATGCTTGCATTTTTTTGAGTGATTTATACTAATGAGACCTTGCTGAAGCTAACCATGTAGTTTGATTTAATTTTCGTGCATCATACAAGAATCTGCCATTGACATATTCTAGGTTTTCAGAGGTTCAAAAGAGGGCTTCCTTGTTCTGGAAAAATTGGCCTATAAGACCCATATCATCAGAATCAGCAGCTCATGGCCAGTTGTTTCCATACCTCGCGCTCAATTTATGAGCGACAGAGCTCTAATCGCTATTTTTACACTGTGCATATAGTGGGGGTTTAAAACCCCCGCAATCTTATTTTGTGTTTCAGGCGAAGAAGCAAGGAGAGGAAGAAGATGCTTATGTGTCTTGATGTGAGAGGACAATTCCAGGTTTAGCGCGTTTTTTTGAATTTCAGCATTAGCGTGTTTGCTTTCTATATATTAATTGTCACCCATTATATTAACAAAGTGGTTCAGTAGCGCAGCTGGCAAGGAAGTGAATTGATAGCCCCTGGGACCTGGGTTCGATCCCCAGGTCCCCCTTCTTGTTTCAATATTTTTTCTTTCAGCTTAATCCCATGCAGATTCAACCCTGAAGACTACCATGCACTCACAATCCAGGCACGCCACCTGGCCGTTGAAGGCAATCCAAGGGTCCTGATGAGAAGGGTACCATGAACATGAGTCAAAGATTCCACACGCTGGCAAGGAAAGTCAAAAGGGCCTCAGAATCTTGGGCCAGATTGCTAAAAGAAAACCCTCCAAAATTAGGGGCAGACCCCCTAGGTTTGCAAACTTTTTCATTCTTTGTTTTTTTTAATTATTTTTATTTTCTTTAATTATCATTTTTTAATTAATTTAATATTTTCATAATATATAAAAAACACATAAAAAAATCAGAAAAGAGAAAAAATAATAAATATTTTTATTTTAGTATTTTTGTAAATAAATTCATTAATTAACTAGTTTTAAATTAGGTTTTAATCTTAACTTTTTTAATAAAAATCTAAAAAATATAGAATTAAGGTTTAATTAATTTTTTATCCCTTTTTATTTTCCTTCATAATAATTAAATATTAAATACTTATTTTTATAATTAAATTGCATGTAAATTAATTAGGGTTAATTTTAGGTTAAACTTTAATATGTTTTCATAATAAAATAAAAATTGTAGAATTAGGTTTAATTGCATTTAATTCTTTTTCCCATTAAAATCAAAAAATACCAAAAACAATTTCTTTCCTTTTTAATTAATTAAGTTAATAATTTAATTTAATTTTGCAAAAAGGGTCCAACGCCCTCGTTTCTAATTTAAATTTAATTCGCATATTTATTTTATTTCTTTTAATATTTATGTATCTCTCCCGAAGCCGCGTAATTAATCTGTCGCACTTTTAATTCTTTACTTTTCTTTACTTTCTTTATTTTCTGTCAAATCGGGTTCTGGAAATTTTGGCGATGTGGACCCGCGCCTTTTGTAATAGCTTAGAATTTTTACCTTTTTTCACACCTTTAACTGTTAATCAAGGCATGCAAGAATGAATGATTAAATAAAAACAAACGCTAGATCACCCATAACATGACAAGATAAAATATCTGAATCTGACACACAAATCACACACCACCCCTAGGGTACGCCTCACTGTTGCCTTGCCCTTCGAAAGGTGATCGTCGAGTAGAGAATGTCTTAGTAAGTCCTCATGATCCGGGAACCTGGCATGAGGGTAGCTTCTAAGGTGTCTTCCTATTGCTCCGGTGATCACCATGTCCCGAACCCTCGAATTGACCCGAACACCTCCAACGGTGGTGCTACCTACCTCTCAATGGTGGGATGGCACTACTTTAAAGGACATCTACACAGACGAATTCCTTAGGGTAGGTAGACGACTCTAGATACTTGCTCTAATTTCAAAAACAAATCAAAAAATACTTTTCACACCGACACCTTTTCAAAAAGCTTTCGAAAGCAATTTTTCAAACACTCTTGAGGACCGATACAAGAGTCGAACTGGAATTTTCAAAGAAACTTTTTAAAACCCACATTGAAAAGCAAACAAACCATTTTTGAAAACACAATGAGCAAGTATCTAAGAGCCCATGGATAACCATGGATAGAAAGGGTGCTAACACCTTCCCTTTCTATAATCTACCTCCCGAACCGAGAGCAATCTCTATAAGGAATTTTTCTGTGCTTTTGTCCTTTCCATTTGGAGAAAATAAAAGACGGTGGCGACTCTTGCTTCCGCGACATTTCGCGAACCAGCGTTAAACAGTCAGTTCCAGATCCACCGATCACAGAACTGGCGACTCTGCTGGGGATATCTTTTAAAGTGAGGTGTACCTTAGGGCTAGTTCATAACTGTGTTTTCAATTGTTTTCCTTGTGTGCTTTAAATTGTGGGTTGCTTGGGAGTTCTATAGATCCTAACCCGGATCTGGGGGATACCTTCTTAGAAAGTAGCAACAAGGCTGTGAGGGAACTGTGCGGGGTATACCGACATGGTTGAAACAGTCTGCTACGTTGATGTGGCACTTTGGTGTGTACCGATAACCCTTGAGTTCAGTCAAGGAGAGTACGGGGCCTCCGCGTGGTGTCGTGAAGCATCAACAGACCTTAGGAACCTTAATTGAACTATCTTGGCCTCTTTAGGGTAGTGAGATAACTCACTTTGGTGCAGTCCGAGGTTGGTTGATACTCGATACTACACTCAATTGAGGGTTGCTTTCCTGGAATATTTCGGTCACCAGTTCAGTGGCTAAATCGAAACGATGAACAATGAAAGCAATCCCGTGATATTGGGACCCTTAGAACCCGGTTACTTTGATAGGACAGGTTGAACCCACCAACTTCAAGAGGGTACTACCCAGACCCCATGCTGGCCTTAAACCCTAAGGGCTTGTCTTGTGTGCCTTGTGTGCCTTACATGTTTGTCTTTGTAAATATCTGTGGTGTGTTTAATCATAGCATCATGACATCATCCAGCATCATATGCATTGACTAACCATTTCAGGGGTTCGAATCTTCATCTTTGTTCTTTGTTTTGTAGGACATGGAAACTGTTCGTAGAAAGACAATTCAAATCAGCCTTGTAAGGGTCCCTCCTCAGCTTAAGGAGCTTATATCCAGGATTCCCGAGAACTCTTCATTCAGTGAAAGACATGGAAGTCTCATCAGCTTGGTCAATACCAACATTGAGGAAGACATGATAAAGGTCTTGTTCCAGTTCTTTGACCCTCTGCATCACTGTTTCACCTTCTTGGACTATCAGTTGGTACCTACCTTGGAGGAGTTCTCCCGGCTCCTGAAGATCCCTATCCTTGATCAACTACCCTACAACGGTACAGAAAAGGAACCTAAGCTTGAAGAGATTGCTAAAGCCTTGCACCTACAGTCATCTGACCTTAAGGGACATTGGGAAGTTAGAAGTGGTATCAAAGGGTTCTTAGCCAGGTTTCTGTTTGAAAAGGCCCATGAATGTTGGAACTCCCTTGATTTGCAAGCTTTTGAAGAAGTTATGGCCCTCCTTGTCTATGGTTTGGTGTTGTTCCCTAACCCAGATCAGCTTATTGATATCAGTGCTGTCCAGATCTTTATGTCCAGGAATCCTATACCTACGTTGCTGGGGGACATCCTTCACTCATGTTACACTCGAACCATGAGAAAAAGAGGTGTCCTTATGTGTTGCACTCCTCTCCTGGGAAGGTGGTTTATTTCGCACCTTCCACAATCAGTTTTGAAGAATGAGCGGGGTTTGAGATGGTCACAACGGTTGATGACTCTTACACATGCAGATATACATTGGTGCCCTCGGTCCAGAGAAGATGTCACTATCAATGATCATTGCGGGGAGTACCCTAATGTTCCTTTACTTGGAATCAGAGGAGGTATTACTTACAACCCATGCCTGGCTTGGAGACAGTTTGGTTATGCTCTGAGGGATGGTCCTCATGACATGTTAATTCCTGACATAGTTTTTGACTTCGACAACGATACTCAAGGACTTCGCCAGAGATTTATCAGAGCCTGGAGGATGCCAAGTAGGATAGACAGCAAGACACTGGGGCACAGGAACTCCATCCCATGGGAACCTTATCTCAAGTGGGTACGCGCCCGCTCCCAGAAGCTAGTGATGCCTTATCCCCATATGCTCCCGGTAATCAAAGAACCGGTCTTGGAAGGAGAAGTGTCCTACACTATTCAGCACCCTGATATGCCCACATCCTGGGAAGAGATACAGAAGAGCTGGATCCAGCTTAAGGAAGAACGGAATTCTCTTGAGACCAGTCTACATGCTAGTGAAAAGAAGGTCTTGGAGCTCACCCGCCTGTTGCATGAGGAGAGGAATCTCAACACTTACATAGCTCCGAAGAGGATGCGTAGTGTATTTTGGGATTGATTTGCTTTTGTATTATTTTGCCCATGAGGCTTTGATGTACTGAACAATTATTTCCTTAATGATAACGTGTGTTCCTTTTTGTCTACAGCAAATTTGAACTTTCGAACCCTTGAATGCATTGCATAAACACATATCATTCATCATGTGCATAGCAGGTTTTCCCCTTTTCAGGTTGCTTACAGTTCTTCGCTGTTTATTTCAGCGTCATGAATCCTGACTCGTCATCAACTGAGACATCCATCAAAGCTCTTCAGGCGCATAATGCGCAATTTCAGGAATTAATCAAGGGTTTGGCTCAAGGCCAAGAAGAGCTGAAGGCTATGCTTCTGAAGAGGGAAAAGAAGAAGAAGAGAAGAACTGTTCTGTTTAGCTCGGGCCGAAGGTTTGGCAATACTCTGCAGAATGAAGAGGCTGGTTCTTCTATTGGCAAGAGTACTCCTCAAGCAGAAAAAGGTCCTAGTCCGGTAGTCTCCGACAACGAGACTGACTTTGATGAAGAGCAATATCCTCCGGCAGAAGACCGTTACAAGCAGTTGGAGGACAGGCTGAATGCTATGGAGATACAACAGGTACCTGGGCTGGATTTTGCAGATCTGGGTCTGTCTACTAGTGTGATCATTCCTCGGAAGTTCAAAGCACCATCTTTCACCAAATATGATGGGGCGTCTTGTCCCAAGCTGCATCTAAGGTCCTATGTTCGGAAGATTCAACCGTACTCGGCGGATAAGAATTTGTGGATCCACTTCTTCCAGGAGAGTCTTTCAGGGACTCATCTCGAATGGTTCTATCAGCTGGATGGGACCAAGGTTCGTAACTGGGAGGAGTTGGCTACTGCTTTCTACAAGCAGTATCAATATAATGCCGACCTTGCCCCTACACGTACCCAACTCCAGGGTATGTCGTTAGGTTCAAGTGAAGGTTTTAAGGAGTACGCTCAGAAGTGGAGAGACCTGGCTGGCAGAGTGCAGCCTCCGTTGACTGATCGGGAGTTGGTAGACATGTTCTTGGGGACCCTATCTGGGTCATTTTTCAACCATCTTATCGGGAATTCGTCTGCAGGGTTCACTGATCTGATTCTGACTGGAGAGAGAATTGAGGCTGGGTTAAAGTCTGGCAAGATTCCGAAGGGTGCATCGTCTAGTTCTGAGAAGAAACCCTTCAAGAAGGAGGCTAGTGCTGTATATGGTTCCAAGAGACCAGAAAGATCTGAGCGCCGCCAATCTGTCAGTGCGGTAATGATTGCTAAGCCTGCTACCGCTCCTCGGCCAACCAATCCTCAAAGGGCTGAAAGACCCCGGAGAGAGTTTACCCGTTTGAGCATGACTTTATCGCAGATCTTGCCACAGTTGCTATCCGCCAACTTAGTGACTGTCAGAGAGGCTCCGAAGTTTCCAAATACTACATCTCCTAAATACAACCCAAATGCCCGCTGTGCTTATCACTCCGATAGCCCGGGGCATTCCACTGATGACTGTTGGGCATTAAAGAATAAGGTGCAAGACCTTATCAACGCGAAAGAGATACAGTTTGAAGCGCCTGAGAGGCCGAATGTGGTTACTGCTCCTATGCCCCAGCATGGAGTAAATGCTGTTGACGAAGATGTTTACGCTGTTTCTGTGGATGATCTAGCTACTCCTTTGAAGACCGTCAAGAGGAACCTACTGCTGGCCGGTTTATTTCCGGGTTGCAGTGAGGGTTGCCTGTTCTGTGTTGTTTCCCTATCTGGTTGTCCCTTGCTGAAGTTAGGCATCCAAAGCCCAATGGATAGCAAGGAGATTCTGTTTAAGAAGTCTGTTGTTCAGTTGGTTCCGGTGGAAGAAGTTTCTGTGGTTACCATCTTCAATAATCCAATCAAGGCTCTCCCGAAGAAGCCTATTCAAATCATGACTGTTGCACTTGTGGTTATCACTGTTCCGGGGCCTCTTCCCTATGTATCTGATAAAGCTGTCCCCTGGCATTATGGGGCCGATGTGTATGTAAACGGGATTAAACAAGAGTTCAACACTGGCGCCAGTATCTGTGATATCAATGGCCCAGCCAAAGTCACCCGCAGTGGCAGGCTCTTCTCGCCTGACATTGCACCGCCTGCTGCTCGAAGACCACTTCTTATAACTCCTACAAGTGTACCTGTTCCTATTGTCGATCAAGTTGTTTCTCCTGCTGCCGAGTCATCCAATGCTCGGGGAAAAGGAATTGAAGTTGAGCCTGCCCAGATGGAGGCACCTATACCTGTAACTGCTGAAGCCTCCCAACAAGAAATGGAGGAGATTCTAAAGATAATAAAGAAGAGTGACTTCAATGTTGTGGAACAGCTGGGGCACACGCCCTCCAAAATCTCCATGCTCTCTTTATTGCTGTGCTCCGAGGCCCATGCTAAGGCCTTAATCTCGTTCCTCAAGACGGCCCATGTGCCACAGGAGACATCTGTAGTCCAGTTCACTGATTGCGTAGCAAATCTGACAGCAGACAATGGCTTAGGTTTCTCAGATGCTGACCTGACTGCAAAAGGAAGAGACCACAATGATGCTCTGCATGTCTCTATCTAATGCAGGGGCACTACTCTGGCACATGTATTGGTGGATACTGGTTCGTCCTTGAATGTGCTACCCAAGAAGGCTTTAGACCGTTTAGATTGTGAAGGCCTGGAACTGAAACCCAGCAATATCATCGTCAGGGCCTTCGACGGTTCAAAAAGGATGGTTCATGGAGAGGTTGACATTCCTATTCGTGTGGGCTCTCAGGTGTTTGACTCTACTTTTTATGTGATGGATATCCATCCATCGTACTCTTGTCTACTGGGTCGACCTTGGATTCATAAAGCCGGGGCAGTGACCTCCACCTTGCACCAGAAGCTGAAGTACCCCGTCAGAGGGAAGATCGTCACTGTGCAAGGAGAGGAGGAGTATATGGTAAGCCACCTGAATTCCTTCAGATACATTGAGATGGACGGGGAGTTTATTGAAACCCCCTTTCAGCATTTCGAGGAGGTGCTTCCAATTTCAGCAGCAGCAGAAACAGCGGTCGAGGAGAATGTTCCTTTGAAGATGGCTTCCCTGAAGGATGCCCGGGCTGTGGTTCAAAAAGGTGAATGTGCTAACTGGGGCAGGCTTCCAGACTTTACACAGAAAACTGACAAATTTGGGCTGGGTTTTACTGCAGAGGGTCAGAAAGCTATGCGGAAGGCGAAGACCAGAAGACCTCCTGTGTTCATTACAAATCCATGAGTGAATGCTGTTGGTGAAGACAATGAAGTGGATGAAACAGAATTCAATAGCTGGATCTACCCGACGACCGAAGGCGGATTGACCAATTGGATTGCTAAGGACCATACTCCTGTTACTTTTGTTACGCAGTAATAAACTTCCTTGTTTTGTTACTTTGTAATAAACAATAATAAACTCTATGGCCTGGTGTCTTACCCGAGGCACCGTGGTTTCATTTGTGAGGGCATATAAATTGTCATTTCATATATCATAAATGAAAATCTTGGACGTTTCTCGCATTGCAAATCTTATGCTCCTTTCCTGTCTTTCTTTCCTTTACATATATTTCAAAACAGCTGTATTTACACACACAATCACTCATACAGGTTCCAATCCACCCTGGATCTCACTGGTAACGACTCTGCTATTGCCAGTTATGACTTCGAAAATCCGATCAACTTAGCCGAAGACGAAGGTGAAGATGATTGCGAAGTGCCTGGCGAGCTTGCAAGACTGTTGCTTCAGGAAGAGAGGGCAATTCAACCCCATGAAGAGCCAGTGGAAACAATAAACCTGGGTACTGAGGCAGACAGGAAAGAGGTAAAGATTGGTGCCAACCTAGAGCTCAGCGTGAAGCAAGGGTTGACTCAGATGCTGCATGATTATATGGAGATCTTTGCTTGGTCCTACGAAGACATGCCCAGGTTGGATACCGATATTGTGGTCCATCACTTGCCTACTAAGGAAGACTGCCCTCCAGTTAAGCAAAAGGTCCGCCGTATGCGTCCAGAGATGTCTGAGAAGATCAAAGCCGAGGTTATGAAACAGTTTGATGCCGGGTTCCTTGCAGTGACTTCTTACCCTCAGTGGGTTGCTAATGTGGTGTCGGTACCCAAGAAAGACGGTAAGGTCAAAATGTGTGTCGACTACAGGGATCTGAACAGGGCCAGCCCCAAGGATGACTTCCCCTACCTCACATTGATGTCCTTGTTGACAATACAGCTCAGCACAAGGTATTCTCTTTCATGGATGGCTTTTCAGGTTACAATCAGATCAAGATGGCACCTGAAGACATGGAGAAGACTACATTTGTTACTCAGTGGGGCACCTTCTATTACAAGGTCATGCCATTCGGGTTGAAGAACGCTGGGGCAACCTACCAACGTGTCATGGTTGCTTTATTTCATGACATGATCCATCATGAGATAGAAGTGTATGTTGACGACATGATCGCAAGGTCCCAGACTGAGGAAGAGCACCTAGATCATCTGCAGAAGTTGTTCGACCGGTTGAAACTGTACAAGCTGAGGTTGAACCCGAACAAGTGCACCTTCGGGGTAAGATCTGGGAAGTTGCTAGGCTTCGTGGTAAGTGACAAGGGCATTCAAGTGGACCCTGCCAAGGTCAAAGCTATTCAAGAGATGCCAGTTCCTAGGACAGAGAAGGAAGTCAGAGGCTTTTTAGGACGCCTGAATTACATTGCTCGATTCATCTCACATCTGACAGCTACCTGTGAGCCAATCTTCAAGCTGCTGAAGAAAGATCAGGTAGTAGGAACGATGAATGTCAGGCTGCTTTCGACAGAATCAAGGAGTATCTCCAAGAACCCCCCATCCTTATGCCACCGGTTGAAGGGAGACCTCTGATATTATACCTGACAATGCTTGACAACTCAATGGGGTGTGTGCTGGGGCAGCATGACGAGTCTGGCCGAAAAGAGCATGCCATTTATTACCTTAGAAAAAAGTTTACCGACTGTGAGACCCGATACTCACTGCTTGAGAAAACTTGCTGCGCTTTGGTATGGGCTGCTCGCCGGCTGAGACAGTATATGCTGACTCACACTACCTTGTTGATCTCAAAGATGGATCCTATAAAGTACATATTTGAAAAGCCTGCTCTGTCTGGGAGAATAGCAAGATGGCAAATGATCTTGACGGAATACGACATTCAGTACATGACCCAGAAAGCCATCAAGGGAAGTGTATTGGCAGACCACTTGGCACATCAGGCCGTAGATGATTATCAGTCAATGAACTTCGAGTTTCCGGATGAACGTATCATGATTGTGACTGATTGTGAAGTACCTGGACCGGATGAAGGACCTGAGGAAGGATCCCGATGGTCTATGCACTTTGACGGAGCCTCCAACGCTTTGGGAAACGGTATCGGCGCTATAATCATATCTCCTCAAGGCACTCATACTCCGCTCACTGCCCGGCTATGTTTCAACTGCACCAACAACATGGCAGAGTATGAGGCGTGCATCATGGGTCTTCAAGCTGCGATCGATTTAAGGATCAAGTTTCTGAATGTCTTCGGAGATTCTTCTCTCGTGATCAACCAGATCAAAGGAGAGTGGGATACGAAACATCCAAACCTGATTCCTTACAGAGAATGTGTGTTGACCTTGATCCCCCACTTCACAGAAATTACCTTTGAACATTTCCCAAGAGAGGAGAATCAGCTGGCGGACGCGTTAGCTACAATGTCTTCTATGTTCAAGGTCAAATGGGATAATGAGGCCCCCCGGATCATCATCTGGAAACTGGACGAACCGGCATACTGTTGCGATCTCGAGACTGAATTGGTGACTGAGAAGCCCTGGTACCATGAGGTGAAGAGATATTTGGAAGCTCAGGAATACCCTGAAGGTGCATCTGTCAATGATAAGAAGTTCCTGAGGAGGTTCGCGGCAAAGTTCTTCCTTAGCAACGGCATCTTGTACAAGCGAAACCATGATTCAACCTTACTGCATTGTGTGGATAAGACTGAAGCAGAAAGAATCATGGAAGAGCTACATGAAGGGACCTTTGGTACACATTCCAGTGGACATACTATGGCTAAGAAGATCCTTCGGGCAGGGTATTACCGGTCCACAATGGAAGCTGACTGTTACCAACATTCCAGGACATGCCATAAGTGCCAGATTTATGCAGACAAGGTGCATGTTCCTCCAGTTCCCCTGAATGTTCTGACTGCGCCTTGGCCGTTTGCAATGTGGGGCATAGACATGATCGGTGAGATTAAACCTACGGCATCTAATGGGCATCGCTTCATCCTAGTAGCGATTGATTATTTTACAAAGTGGGTCGAAGCAGCATCCTATGTTACGGTAACCAAAACTGTTGTGGCACGGTTCATTCGGCACAACCTGATCTGTCGTTACGGTGTCCCTGAGAGAATTATTACAGACAACGGTACCAAACTAAATAACAAGATGATCGCTGAGCTTTGCGAGCAGATCAAAATACAGCACCACAATTCTTCTCCTTACAGACCGAAGATGAATGGGGTTGTAGAAGCAGCAAATAAGAATATCAAGAAAATCGTGCAGAAGATGACAGTGACTTATAAGGATTGGCACGAGATGTTACCGTTCGCTCTACATGGGTACCGTACCTCAGCTAGGACGTCAACCGGGGCAACTCCTTTCTCTTTGGTTTATGGTATGGAGGCAGTCTTACCGATCGAAGTGCAAATACCCTCTCTCCGGATAATGAAGGATGCAAATCTGAGCGAAGATGATTGGATCCAGACACGACTTGATCAGCTCAACCTTATTGATGAAAAGAGACTTGCTGCTATCTGTCATGGTCAGACGTATCAGAAACGGATGATCAGGGCATTTAACAAAAAGGTCAGGCCACAGGAATATCAAGTTGGGGATCTGGTAATCAAGCGAATCATCCTTCCTCATAGTGATCCAAGGGGAAAATGGACTCCTACATACGAAGGGCCATTTGTGGTTAAACATGTGTTCTCAGGAGGAGCCATGATTCTAACCAATATGGATGGTGACGACCTACCTCACCCCGCTAATGCAGACATAGTAAAAAGATACTACGCATAAAAAAGACCCGCTAGGCTGACATGCCTAGGCAAAAATTAGGGCTTCCCGGCGAACCAAAAGGGTTCGGGCAAAATGAAGGGATGAAATGAAAAAAACCTGTACACCCGGCAAGTCGAAAACCTGAAAAGGCGGCTTGGGCAAAAATGGGTATCCCGGTGGACTGACAACCCGAAAGGGCGGTCCAGGCAAAAATTAGGGATAAAAGCGTAATACTATGTCTCATTGGATCACTTTGCATCCAGAATCCGGTATCTACACCAAGTTCAGACGGCATCGATCAGTCAGCTTCACCTTCAACCAAGGTCATCAAGTGATGAGACGCTCGGAGTTATAAAGGCAATAGCAGAGTTGAAACCCAGTGGATCATTCATTTCGCACAGTTGTTTTAGTTTCTTTTGTACAAAACTTGTATAAACTCTTTTGTTCGGCGGCGTTCTCTTACTAGGACGTCAGCCTCTTGTACACAAAACGCCTATTTTCAGGCCATTCAAAAATCAATACAAATATGCTTTTCAGTTAAAAGTGCCAATTGTTTCTCTTTTTCTGTTTTGTTTTGCGAAGAACGTCCAAGGTTCAATTTATGATATATGCATTGACAATGATTTGCTAAACTCATGAATATTTGCATACGAAACAAAGGATTAATTACAGGTAACATTAGAAACAGGGGCAATAAAAGAGTTGTCTAAGCAATCTAATTGTTCTGTCCTCCAAGGTATCAAGGTAGGTTCAGCTAAAAAACATAACCAGTACATCTTAATTCCCCAGAGAGTACGTCAGCAAGTCAGTACACTCTCTCTAAGCTATATTATCAAATCTTAAGGAAGTTGAGTATCCTCCAGCAGATCTCAACATTCCCCGACAGCACATATATTCTTAACAAGCATCCCCGGCAATCTTGGTCTAAAGATTGTTCCCCGGCGGCATACAAACATTCAAAGGAATCACTTCCCCCGCAGTTCAAAACTTCCCCAGGAGAGTCCAATCCAGTTCCCCAGGTAAATTGGAATTCATCTCCCCAAGCAGTAAGCTTATCCCCAGTAGATTCTGGAAGCTTATCCTCACAGAGCACGAACGCGTCGTCCGACTTTATTCAAAGAGTTATGCCCTTACCAGGATATAACTGGGTTATCCTCAGCTAAAAGCCACGTAAAGATCGTCCTCGACGAAGCCTTCTTATCCCCAGCGAAGTCTATCAATACTTCCAACACAACAAGGGTATCCCCAGCAAGTTATTATCAACGACTCAGCAAAGTATCTCTCTCCCCACAGAGTATTGCTTCCCAGCAGGATCATTAGAATACTTTTCTCCCCACAGAGTAATCCATTCACCAAGTTCATTCCCCAACGGAGTCATCTTCTCCTACCGGTATTCTTGCAACTCTCATCCCCAGCGGAAGCAATAAATCAATACTTCAACATCAGCCCAGGAGTGACTTCCCGGCACCCGTCAAGGATTTACTTTCCTAGACGAAAAACATGCATTCCTAAACATCACATACATCATTATAGCACGCATATACGCATCATATCTCACAAATCTCATTTATGTTGAGAACATCATTGCTTGATCCGTATCATGCATTGCATATGACTGACCTTTACCTTTCAGGAAAGATTCAGCTAAATTCTCAATCAGATTTCAAGACCTAAACTGGTTCAGTTAATCGACTCCAAAGATTTCTTATCCAGTCATAGGCCTTCTCTAGTCCAGCTAAATCGATCCCAAACAGATTTTTCTGATGAAGACTCAGTAGAAGTTATCACAGGTTTTTCTCAATGAATGTTATTGGGATTATAATTTCCTATGGTTCTCTCCCCAATGCTGCGGAGACGATAATTCCATTCCAGGTTTTTCTCAATGAATGTTATTGAGATTATAATTTCCTATGGTTCTCTCCCCAATGCTGCGGAGATGATAATTCCATCCCAGGTTTTTCTCAATGAATGTTATTGAGATTATAATTTCCTATGGTTCTCTCCCCAATGCTGCGGAGATGATAATTCCATCCCAGGTTTTTCTCAATGAATGTTATTGAGATTATAATTTCCTATGGTTCTCTCCCCAATGCTGCGGAGATGATAATTCCATCCCAGGTTTCTCTCAATGAATGTTATTGAGATTATAATTTCCTATGGTTCTCTCCCCAATGCTACGGAGACGATAATTCCATTCCAGGTTTTTCTCAATGAATGTTATTGAGATTATAATTTCCTATGGTTCTCTCCCCAATGCTGCAGAGACGATAATTCCATTCCAGGTTTTTCTCAATGAATGTTATTGAGATTATAATTTCCTATGGTTCTCTCCCCAATCCTGCGGAGACGATAATTCCATTCCAGGTTTTTCTCAATGAATGTTATTGAGATTATAATTTCCTATGGTTCTCTCCCCAATGCTGCGGAGACGATAATTCCATTCCAGGTTTTTCTCAATGAATGTTATTGAGATTATAATTTCCTATGGTTCTCTCCCCAATGCTGCGGAGACGATAATTCCATTCCAGGTTTTTCTCAATGATTGCTATTGAGATTATAATTGCCTATGGTTCTCTCCCCGATCCTGCGGAGACGATAATTCCATTCCAGGTTTTTCTCAATGAATGTTATTGAGGTTATAATTTCCTATGGTTCTCTCCCCAATGCTGCGGAGACGATAATTCCATTCCAGGTTTTTCTCAATGTTTGCTTTTGAGATTATAATTTCCTATGGTTCTCCCCCCAATGCTGCGGAGACGATAATTCCATTCCAGGTTTTTCTCAATGATTGCTATTGAGATTATAATTGCCTATGGTTCTCTTCCCAATTCTGCGGAGGTGGGAATCCCAAGATTTTCTCAATGATTGCTGTTAAGGTTAAAGTCATCCAAGGTTCTCTCACCGTTCCTGTTGAGGTAATAACCACCCCTGGTTCATTCAGCATCCTTTGAAGCTCCAGATTCGGCTCCTGTAACCAGTCAGGACACATCTATACAAAGAGTCTGAAGACCAGTCCCGTAACAGGTCAGGTAATCATTTTCTTTTTTGCAGGTACGCAAGTTCTCGCTAAGGAATCTCTTATGCGATCAACATCCAGATGGCATCTATAAGCCCATCACCCTATCCATCAATCTCCAAATGGCATCTATAAGCCCATTCCCATCATCACACTGCTACTATGTGAGCGCAAATTTCTGGGCACTCTAGTGTTCAATCATCTTCTACCCTCGGATTACGAAAGGCACGTCAGCCAATCTGCATCCTCAGGTCTAAGAAGATTGAACAGGGGCAACTGTTGTACCCCAAAATTTGCCCTCCCATATTCTTCAAGAAATTGCCAAGTCAAGCTTCAAAGTTCCCCAAGGGTTGCACAGGTCAAGGGCCTCCTGAGCAGTCAAAATTAGGGTTTTGGTTCTGATCAAGAAAATGAAGTTTCCAAGGGTCCAATCAAGTCCCACATTTCTACAAATATGGTCAAGCATCCTCATACCAAGTTTCAAGACTTTCAGCACAAAATTGCACAGTCAAAACCCTAATGGCACTACAGTCAACTGTAGGGGCAAAATGGTCATTTGACAGTCAAAAGTTCAAATTTTTGGTCAACATCTCATTTTGAAGCCACAAACATCATTTGATCAATGCTTGATCATGATTCTCAAAGCTTGGCTCAAAAATCATCAAGATGCAAAAGTTTCCTTATTTGGACAGCTGAAAAAGTCAACTGCAAATTGACCAGGGCATAACTTTCACATGGATTATCAGAAAAATTCCATCCAAAGCTCATTTTGAAGAGAAAGACATTTCCTACAACTCATGTTCATACTTCAAGTCCAAGAAATTCTCTCACAAAAAGTTATCAATTTCAACATTATAGGTCATTTTCAAAAGTCAACAAAAAGGGACTTTAAGTCAAAGGCCATAACTTGAGATTGGTAAATCAAAATGACATGGGACCAAAGGCATTGGCTAGAGGACTCAAACACCTTTCCAAAATGTCCAAGAACATGAGCAAAGCTTAAAAATTGAGCAAGTTATGCCTTGTGGAAGTTGGGAAATTTTTGGATATTTTGAAAAGTCAACATTATTTCAAATGACCTAAAATTGCTAATGGGCTTCCTTTTCTTCCAAGAATCATTATCCAAGACATGTGCACGACCATTTGGCCCAAAGGGAAGTTTTTATCATTTTTTATTTATTTATTTGGATTTTTATTATTAATAATTCATTTAAATTAAAATAAATACATGAAAAATACTAAACTTAGGTTTTAAATCTTTTTATGCATATTATATCCTCAAGATTTCGTGCCTAGCCAAATATGGAAAGAACCAATGGAATTGGATGTGATTTGTATCAAAAAGCATGTGGAAAAGATTTGAAAATCATGGTTTAAAAATCAAATATCATATTCATTAATTCATGGATTTTGATCAAGTTTTTTAACCCTAATTCACTCCATACATAAGCCTGATCAAGACCTAATGCTTCCTAACCACAAAGCTGCGCCATAGACCAACCACTAAACTTGAAAATTTTTGCCAAAAACTCAAAACTGAAAACCAGGTTTTAGGTGGATTCAGGCCAAAATAACCATTCTATTACCTCCCTGAGACATCAAGAAAGGTTTCTGGATCAAAATCATATCTTCTAACCTCAAGAATTGGTAATACGAGACAACCCTGTTCATCATATTTCTTGTATTCGTGCATCAATTTATACGCATCATGCTTGCATTTTTTTTAGTGATTTATACTAATGAGACCTTGCTGAAGCTAACCATGTAGTTTGATTTAATTTTCGTGCATCATACAAGAATCTGCCATTGACATATTCTAGGTTTTCAGAGGTTCAAAAGAGGGCTTCCTTGTTCTGGAAAAATTGGCCTATAAGACCCATATCATCAGAATCAGCAGCTCATGGCCAGTTGTTTCCATACCTCGCGCTCAATTTATGAGCGACAGAGCTCTAATCGCTATTTTTACACTGTGCATATAGTGGGGGTTTAAAACCCCCGAAATCTTATTTTGTGTTTCAGGCGAAGAAGCAAGGAGAGGAAGAAGATGCTTATGTGTCTTGATGTGAGAGGACAATTCCAGGTTTAGCGCGTTTTTTTGAATTTCAGCATTAGCGTGTTTGCTTTCTATATATTAATTGTCACCCATTATATTAACAAAGTGGTTCAGTAGCGCAGCTGGCAAGGAAGTGAATTGATAGCCCCTGGGACCTGGGTTCGATCCCCAGGTCCCCCTTCTTGTTTCAATATTTTTTCTTTCAGCTTAATCCCATGCAGATTCAACCCTGAAGACTACCATGCACTCACAATCCAGGCACGCCACCTGGCCGTTGAAGGCAATCCAAGGGTCCTGATGAGAAGGGTACCATGAACATGAGTCAAAGATTCCACACGCTGGCAAGGAAAGTCAAAAGGGCCTCAGAATCTTGGGCCAGATTGCTAAAAGAAAACCCTCCAAAATTAGGGGCAGACCCCCTAGGTTTGCAAACTTTTTCATTCTTTGTTTTTTTTATTATTTTTATTTTCTTTAATTATCGTTTTTTAATTAATTTAATATTTTCATAATATATAAAAAACACATAAAAAAATCAGAAAAGAGAAAAAATAATAAATATTTTTATTTTAGTATTTTTGTAAATAAATTCATTAATTAACTAGTTTTAAATTAGGTTTTAATCTTAACTTTTTTAATAAAAATCTAAAAAATATAGAATTAAGGTTTAATTAATTTTTTATCCCTTTTTATTTTCCTTCATAATAATTAAATATTAAATACTTATTTTTATAATTAAATTGCATGTAAATTAATTAGGGTTAATTTTAGGTTAAACTTTAATATGTTTTCATAATAAAATAAAAATTGTAGAATTAGGTTTAATTGCATTTAATTCTTTTTCCCATTAAAATCAAAAAATACCAAAAACAATTTCTTTCCTTTTTAATTATTTAAGTTAATAATTTAATTTAATTTTGCAAAAAGGGTCCAACGCCCTCGTTTCTAATTTAAATTTAATTCGCATATTTATTTTATTTCTTTTAATATTTATGTATCTCTCCCGAAGCCGCGTAATTAATCTGTCGCACTTTTAATTCTTTACTTTTCTTTACTTTCTTTATTTTCTGTCAAATCGGGTTCTGGAAATTTTGGCGATGTGGACCCGCGCCTTTTGTAATAGCTTAGAATTTTTACCTTTTTTCTTCGCACTTTTAACTGTTAATCAAGGCATGCAAGAATGAATGATTAAATAAAAACAAACGCTAGATCACCCATAACATGACAAGATAAAATATCTGAATCTGACACACAAATCACACACCATCCCTAGGGTACGCCTCACTGTTGCCTTGCCCTTCGAAAGGTGATCGTCGAGTAGAGGATGTCTTAGTAAGTCCTCATGATCCGGGAACCTGGCATGAGGGTAGCTTCTAAGGTGTCTTCCTATTGCTCCGGTGATCACCATGTCCCGAACCCTCGAATTGACCCGAACACCTCCAACGGTGGTGCTACCTACCTCTCAATGGTGGGATGGCACTACTTTAAAGGATATCTACACAGACGAATTCCTTAGGGTAGGTAGACGACTCTAGATACTTGCTCTAATTTCAAAAACAAATCAAAAAATACTTTTCACACTGACACCTTTTCAAAAAGCTTTCGAAAGCAATTTTTCAAACACTCTTGAGGACCGATACAAGAGTCGAACTGGAATTTTCAAAGAAACTTTTTAAAACCCACATTGAAAAGCAAACAAACCATTTTTGAAAACACAATGAGCAAGTATCTAAGAGCCCATGGATAACCATGGATAGAAAGGGTGCTAACACCTTCCCTTTCTATAATCTACCTCCCGAACCGAGAGCAATCTCTATAAGGAATTTTTCTGTGCTTTTGTCCTTTCCATTTGGAGAAAATAAAAGACGGTGGTGACTCTTGCTTCCGCGACATTTCACGAACCAGCGTTAAACAGTCAGTTCCAGATCCACCGATCACAGTTAGTGATTAAATAAATATAATAAAAATATATAATTAAAAGAAATAATAAAAGAAAAGAGAAAAAAGTTAGGGTTTGGGCCTGTTTTTGGGAGGTTTTAATAGCAATTTCCAAGGCCCATTTGTGTTGGCCTGGCTGACTTTCGTGCATCCCATGTGGCACGTTGACTTGAGAGTATGATGGACATCTCATCTGGACCACCAGATCTGGCCTGGGGCCATCTGGCGCTTTGAGATTTGAGGGAGTATGATGCATCACATGCTTGGGTTCACACTGAATAACCTGTTGAAAAATAATAATATGCATTTGGGGATCTGGGATTCGAACCCAGGTCCTGTTGGTATTTGGAGACACGCCTTTGCCACTGAACCAATGTGCTTCAATTGTTATTATACTGGAAACTAATAATAATAAGACAAACAAGTTAATGGATTAGAAAATATAAAAATAAAGCGCGAATATTTGAATAAGCGAATTGGAGCGTGACACGCCATCGTCCCTGTCGTTGGGACCGTGGTTAAAAACCTCTCAACCTATACCAACGGACAACCGTTCGTAGCTATAAGCCATGCCATCTCCAAAATCTGCTACGAGCCACAAAAATACAATCCAAAGGCATAATCATACTCGCCTCTTCATCCCGGTCTCAACCATGCCCCTTTTATTGGTCAATTTTCCCTGTAATAAAAACCCTTGAAAAAACCCTAGAATAACCTACAATGGTGTTTTACGATACACATCATAATAATGAAATTGGTTATTGCAGAAAGTTTACAAATGACATGAGGAATCAAAATATGCAATCGTTTTTTAGAATGGATCCAAGAATCAAGATCTGAGACTTCATGAACATAACGGATTTGTGAGATGCTTACAGTGCTCTAGGAGGCTGGAGAATGAGTGATTTTGATTGGTTTTGCTTCTGAGAATTGCCGGAAGCGATTGATGTGCTTGTTAGGTCCTGAAAGTGCCTCTAAGAACGATTTCAGTTTCACACTTTTTGGCAATTTTTTCAAGTTTGGTTCTTGGTGATTTTGCAGCCTCTAGCCCTTGAATTCGTGCCTTTTGCCTTGTATATGTATGCTGCAATGTATTAGGTCAACTTTTGGGTCTTGAATCATTGCACATTGATGTCTTGAGATTTGATTTGATTCACCATTGATAACTTTCCAATTTTGCCAAAAATACAATCTTTTTGCACATGAAATGTATGATACGAGTTTGATTCACTTGATGATGATGATTAGGTCCTAAAAATAGAAATAGATCTCATGTAATCAAGTTTTTTGATTTTATTTGATTTAAATTGATTTAAAATGGAATAATTCAATAAAAAATCCAATAAAATAGAAAAATTGATAAATGGACACAAGGCTAAAGATAGGACACATGTGTAGTGTGACAAGATCAAATCAAGTGGAAAAGAATGGGCCCATTTGACAAAATTTGAAAGTTGGGGATAAATGACTTTTGGCAATTTTGCAAAAATGCCCAACTTCAACAATGCATAACTTCTTCAATTTTGAACTTTTGGAAGTGTTCTTGGACTTTTTAGAAAGCTTGAGATGTCCTATAACCAACCCTTTTGGTCTCATATCATTTTGATATTCCATTTTTAAGTTATAAGCTTTGGCAAAAAAGGTGTTTTTGTTGACTTTCAAAAATGACCTATAATGTCCAAATTTGTAACTTTTTGTGAGTGCATTTTCTGATCTTGGGGTATGAAGATGGATTGTAGGAAATTGCATCCTATTAAAAATTAGCTTTGGATGGTTCATTTCTAATAGAGTATGAGAAAGTTATGCTTGGTCAAAGTTGAGTTGACTTTTCCTACAAAACCCTAATTTAGCAACTTTTGAGTCTTGATGAATTTTAAGCAATTCTTGATGAATCATGATCAAAATTTGATAAAATGATGAAATATCCTTCAAAATGAGAATGTTGACAAAAAATCTTGAAGTTTGACTATATTTGGGTCACAGTTGACTTTTGCCCTAGCATAGTCGATTTTTGGACCCTTTGAGCAATTGACTGAGCAAACTTCCTCTGCAAGGCTTGAAATTTGACATGGATGAACTTGAGAACATATTAGGACATTGGGGATCACTTGAGGTCATTTGGATTCAAGTACCTTGATGCAACACAAAACCCTAATTTGGGATTGATTGCCTTAGGAGATAGCTTGACTGTCCAACTCTTGAGCAATCTTGAGCCACTTGGAGATTTTTCTTGCAATGTCTTGGGAAATATGAGAGGTAAAATTTTGGGGTACAACACCCTCGATCAAATCACCATGTCCCTTTCGAATAAATATCATAATCCCTCGATGACCCTTCGAGTTGCCTACAAAATGATCTAGTTCCTTCGAGTTGCCTACAAAACAATGATAGTCCCTTCGATACAATTTCTAAAATATCCTTACTTATTCCTCTTGATGACCATACAATGACCATACGCCTGTCCCTTCATATCCAATAGATAGGGCTACCTGCCAACTAATGGTATGGATAGTACTATCTCTAAAGGAGAAGGAAAAGAATAAGAAAGAAAAAAACCTGGTGGGTACGACTCTTGAATGCTTGCTCACAAACAAAACATTTTTTCACACTACACTTTCAAACAAATATTTTCAAAAATAACACTTTGTGTATACTCTTGAGGACTGATACAAGAATCATTATAAATTCAGCCTTACATTGGCGATTTCAAAATATTTTCAAACAAATCACACACACAAAGCAAGATTTTCAAAAGTGAGCTAAGCAATTAAGAGCCCCTAGATAACTACAAATGAAAAGGGTGCTAACACCTTCCCTTTTCATAACTTACCCCCCGAACTCAAAATCTATCAAAGGTCTTTCCTATTCTTTTCACCTTTCCTAAATATTGGATAAAAGAAAAGTCGGTGGTTACTCTAGCTATCCGTACATTTGGATAAAACCAAAAAGTCAGTTCTCCCACCGTATTACAGAACTGGCGACAATGCTGGGGATTACTACTTAAAAAAAGAGGGGTTGCCTTAGAGTTTAAGATCACTTTACTTGCTTTTAATTATATGCTTTTCTTGCTTTACTTTAAGGGTTTGTTTGGGTTTAATTGCTTGTAAGATCCTACACTCGGACCTAGGGATGCCTTAGGTAAGTAGAAATAGATCATAAAGGATGTACAACATAGACCGATATGGTTAACATGATGGCTACAGTTAGTGTGACACTTTGATTTGTACTGATGTTCCTTGAGTCAGTCAAGGATAACATTAAGCTTCCATGTGGTGTCGTTAACACTAACTTACTTATAGAATCTTATTTGACACATCTTGGCCATTAGAAGGTAGTGAGATAGTCGTCTTTGGTGTAGTCCAAGGTTGGTTGATACTCGAAACTACGCTCATTGAGATTTGACTTTCGGGATATTTTGGTGGTGTCATATGGTGGGAGAACTGACTTGGTTGTTTTACGTTTGATTGAAATTATTGCGGATAGCAAGAGTCGCCACTGACTTTTCTTTTATCCAATAAGGAAAGGTTGAAAAGAACAGGAAAGACCTTTGAGTTGTTTTCTTGAGTTCGGGGGTAGGTTATGAAAAGGGAAGGTATTAGCACCCTTTTCATCTGTAGTTATCTACAGGCTCTTAGTTGCTTGCTAGATAAATTTGAAAAAAAAGCTTTGTTTGAAATGTGTTTTATGGTGGGTTTTGAAAGTATTTTGCAAAATGCATTTATTGCGGAAAAATTTGTAATGATTCTCGTCTCTATAAGAATGCATACAAAGTGTTGATTTTGAAAATAGTTCAAAGAGATGTTTGTTTTTGAAGATGTTTTGAAAGTGTAAGTGTGGAAAAATGGTTTTAGTTTTGTGAGCAAGCAACTACGAGCGTCCTACCTACTCAAAAGGTCTAATGTTGTTTTCCTCCTCCTTTAGATGTTGTTATCTTACCATTGATTTGGTAAGAAACCCCATCGTTGGATGTGAAGGGACGGGTGTAGGTCAATTGTATAGTCATAGAAGGCAACCTATGAGACGTTTTAGCAATTTTCATAAGGGACTAGATCGTTTACCGAAGGCAACATCGAGGGACTACAATCTTTTATCAAGGGTAAAAACACCCATATTTGAGGGACATGACTATTTTCCGAGGCAACAAGTGAGATTACCTTAGAGGTGCATGTGTGTGAATAGTGTGTTTGATTTCATGCATTCTCATCTTAAATTTAGGGTGGTCTAATTATTGGTTTTAATCTTTCCATACACACCCTAGTTACTAACATTTATGAAAGCAATAAAAATGAGGAAAATAAATGCCCTACACTATTACATGTTTTGGGGGATGGGGTATACAAGTTTACAAATGGGGGTTGAAAAGCAATAAAAGTCCTAATTATTACAACCATATTGAATAGCAAGAAAATGTAAATATATAGAAAATATAAAGACAAAAATAGTGTAAAAGAGAGAAATAAAAGACATCATGGATCGAAGAATGTGTCTTTCGATTCCCACACTTTTTCCTTCTTTCGGTTGGGCCTGCAACCTGTGTGTATTAAAGCTTGCCTCCTTCGATTCACACACCCTTTCATTTCATTTGGGCATGACACATGTGTGTATCGAAGCTTGCATCCTTCGATTCACACATTCTTTCCTTACGTTTGGGACATGATAGCAGTATGGGTCGAAGCCATGCTAATATGGCTTATACATGTTAGTCTCTAACATATATTTGGACAAGAAAAGCAAACAAACGAAAGGGTAGAAATGAAAAATAAGCAAAAGGTTATTTACATGCTTGAAACGGAAGTGTTAAAGTCAGGAAGACTTACCTTGAATCTGAAGTTGGTGCTTCTAGACCTGGAGTGATTGACCTGGATGCTCTTGGATTCGAAGGGAGAGAAACAAGTGTTATGTTTCTTTGATTATGGATTCAAAAGCCAAGAAAAGTGGAGTTGTGTTTCTTTGGTTCTAGATTCAAAGGAAAAGAAGCAACTGTTGTGTTTCTTTAGTTATGGATTCGAAAGAACAAAAACAAAGGTGTGGTATTTTGATTCTGGGTTTGAGAGTGTGTTAAGTGTTTTCTCCTTTCTTTGCCTTGTTAGCAAATCTATCTCCAGTCACCCAAAATCCCCCCTTAGATGTGTTGTGGAACCTCTTATTTATAGAAGTTTGGCTGAGATTTGAGGGGGAAAACAAATGAAATTTGAACAAATTGGGTATGTTGTCTTCATGGCCTTCAAGGTGCAGTTTTTGTATGCCAATTTGGTGTAAATATGGGAGCAGCATAGCAGGACTGCTTTGCAACAGTTTTGGAGTGTTGTGGCTAGTACAGCAGGCCTGGGCTTGGCAGCACCGGTTTAGAGAAAGTTCCAAAACCTAAAGATATTGAAGCATCCTTACATCTGAAGCGGTCTGACATTGTATCTAATTGGGAAATAAGAAGTGGAGCCAAGGGCCTTCTTGCTAAATTTATGATAGAGAAGGCTCAGTTGTTTCTGGATGCTATGAGTTTCTATGCTTTCGAGTAGATCTTGGCTCTGTTGATCTATGGTTTGGTACTATTCCCTAATCCAGACCAACTCAAAGATATGAACGCCATCAAAATATTTCTTACTCATAATCATGTGCCTACTTTGCTTGGAGATGTTTTGCATTCTATTCACACTCGTACTATGAGGAAGCGAGGGACTCTTATATGTTGCATACCTTTACTATCCAGGTGGTTTATTCCGCACCTTCCCGGATCAGTGATAAAGAATGAACAAGGTTTGAGGTAGTCTTAAAGGATGATGCCACTCTCTCATTCAGATATCTATTGGTGTTCCTGATATCAGGAGGATATCACTATTATTGACCAGTGTGGGAAATTCCCTAATGTTCCACTCCTTGGCATAAGAGGAGGTATCACTTACAACCCTTCCCTAGCTCTACGTCAATTTGGTTATGCTCGAAGAGACGGTCCTCATGATATGCTCATCCAGGGTATTATATTCGACTACGAGAATGATCCTCAAGGTTACCGTCAAAGGTTTATACGTACTTGAGGCATGGTGAATAAGATTGATAGCAAGACTTTGGGACAGAAAAACTCCATCTCTCTGGAGCCCTACCTCATATGGGTGCGGTCTCGTTCTCAAAATCTTATAATGCCATATCCTGCTATCCTACCAGTCATTATGGAGCCTATTGCTAAAGGAGATATTCCTTATACCGTTCTTCATCCAGAAATTCCTACTGACTTTGAAGAGCTACAAAAGTCTTGGATTCAACTGAAAGAAGAAAGGGACACCTTTAAGACTCAGTTTTATGCTAGTGAAAAGAATGTATTAGAGTTGACCAAACGCCTTCACGAAGAGAAGAGCCTTAATGCATATGTCAACACAAAGATCAAGCATCCATAGG
The DNA here is from genome assembly GCA_948472305.1 of Vicia faba. Classification (NCBI taxonomy): domain Eukaryota; kingdom Viridiplantae; phylum Streptophyta; class Magnoliopsida; order Fabales; family Fabaceae; genus Vicia; species Vicia faba. The sequence goes on from OX451738.1 coordinate 875,179,628, forward strand.
AGACTTGATTCATAATTTATTCCATTGTAACCCTTCTTTTTGTTTTCATTGTAAGCCTAAAATGCGTTTATAATATGAACTTACTAACAAGAATCTTTATTGTTGTTTCCTTTTTATTAACAAATTTAAATCACACGAGGTCCTTGAAAACATTGCATATGCATCTACATACCATACATATCATTACATAACATGTTTCCAATACATGTTTTCTCATCTTCATGCTGTTTATTTAAGGAAAATGGCTCTTGAGCAGACAGTCAAAGATCTCAAGGCTCAGAATGCCCAGTTCCAACAGATGTTCCTAAACTTAGCCAAGGGGCAAGAAGAACTGAAAGTGCTCATCGCCAATGGGGAGAAGAAGAAGACAAAGAAACCAATCGGCATCCTTAACATGGGGAGGAGGTTCAGAGGTCCAGTCAAGCAAGCTCCAGATCTTGATATCCCATCGAACGAAGATGATAACCAAGATGAAGATGGTAAAAGTGTTAAAACTAAAAGAAATAGCCTTGGTTCTGACAAGTTTCTTGATGAAGAGGAAGAGGGTTATTTGGATGAATATTATCCCCCTGTTGGTGAGAAGTATAAGTTGTTAGAAGAGCGTCTGAAAGCTATGGAGATCTAGAAGGTGCCTGGCTTGAACTTTGAAGAATTGGGTTTAGTATCAGGAGTCGTCATTCCTCCTAAGTTCAAAACTCCTACCTTTGTCGAGTATGATGGCATTTCTTGCCCGAAGCTGCATTTGAGATCATATGTTCAGAAAATTCAACCACACACTATTGACAAGAAATTATGGTTACATTTCTTTCAAGAGAGTCTGTTTGGAACACAACTAGAATGGTATTATCAACTTGAAGGTACCAATATCCATACCTGGGAAGATTTTTCTACAACTTTCTATAAATAGTATCAATACAATTCTTATTAGACACCAACCTGCATGCAATTAGAGAGTATGTACATGGGTTCTGAGGAAGGCTTTAAAGAGTACGCACAAAAATGGAAAGATCTTGCAGGCAAAGTTCAACCTCCTTTGGATGATATGGAATTGGTTGACATGTTCATGAGCACACTAACAGGTCCTTTCTATAATCACCTACTTGGAAGTTCTTCAGTCGGTTTCACTGAACTAATATTAACATGAGAATGTGTTGAGAATGGAATCAGAAGCGGTAAAATTCAGGTGGCTACATCTTTGAATACTGTGAAGAAGTCTTATAATGGTAAGAAAGAATCCAATGTTGAGTACGGCCATAAGGGTCATAGTAAAAGTAACTACAACTAGTTTGTGGGGGCAGTTCTGATCTCTAATCCTGCACCAGTACAACAACAATAACAACAAAGTAATCAGCATAGGCAGGATGCACCCAGGAGACAATTCACAAGAATTAACATGTTGTTGTCTCAAGCATTGCAACACATGTTGAAAGCGGAACTGATCACATTGAAGGACCCTCCTCAGAATCCTAATACTTCCTCTCCCCGTTACAATCCCAGTGCAAGGTGTGAATATCACTCCAACAGTCTCGGACATGACACTGAAAACTATTGGGCTCTGAAGAATAAGATCCAAGACATGATCTCCGCTAAGGAGATTGAATTTTATCCTCTTGAGACTCCTAATGTGATCACTACGCCTATGCCTAATCACGACAAGGGCATTAATGTTATTTATGATGTTTCTTATGTTTTTGCTGTGAATGACTTTACTACTCCTCTGATGATTGTTAAGAAGAAGCTGCTGCAAATCGATTTATTTCCGGGTTGCATTGAAAGGTGATACTATTGTGTGTCCCAATCCAATAGTTATGCACTGCTCAAAGAAGGTGTTCAGCGTTTGATGGATGACCATGTAATTCTATTTGAGAATACTCCTTCTGTGGAGAGTATGTCTCAAGACCTAAAGCTTGAATACGTGTCTGAAATTTTTGGTACTCCTGTAAGGATCACTTCTAAGGGTCCTGTGAAGATTACTACCAAACTTAGGGTTGCTCCTCTGATCATTATCGCGCCTGGTCCAATTCCATATTCCTCTGACAAGGCTATCCCTTAGAATTATGGAGCTGATGTCTACTACCATGGCGTCAAACAAGAACCGTTGACTACCAAAGATAAAAATACTGAAATTATTGATCCTACTATTAGAAATATTGCTGGGAATATTACCAGAAGTGGAAGGGTTTTCTCTCCAGAGATCTATCCAAAATTCATTACTACACCAGTTCGTATCACTACCACTGAACCAATTATTTAAACTTTAGGCAAAGAACATATGACTGAGCCTTCCCAGACTGAGGCACCGAAAGAGGTTACTGTTGAAGATACCTCCAAGCAAGAGATGGAAGAAGTACTGAAAATTATTCAAAAGAGTAACTATAAGACCGTTGAGCAGTTGGGGCAGACCCCCTCCAAAATATTTATGCTATCTTTGATGTTATGCTCTGAAGCCCATACTCAGGCTCTGGTAAAGTTCCTAAAATCTGTTCATGTACCGCAGGAAATCTCTGTTGATCAATTCATAAATTGTGTTGCTAGCCTGACAACCGATAATGGGCTAGGCTTTTTTGACACTGACTTAACTCCCGTAGGAAGGAACCATAATAAGGCCATGCATGTCTCTATTGAGTGTAGGGGCACTACCTTATCCCTTGTATTGGCGGACACAGGTTCCTCATTAAATTTATTGCCAAAATCTGCTTTAGATAAACTTGACTGTGAAGGGATTGTGCTAAAACCCGATGACATTATTGTAAGAGCTTTTGATGGTTCAAAGAGAATGGTGCATAGAGAGGTTGATATTCCAATCAAAGTGGGTTCCCAGGTCTTCGACTCTACTTTCTATGTGATAGACATTCGTCCATCCTATTTCTGTTTGCTTGGACGCCCTTGGATTCATGAGGCAGGCGTTGTTACTTCTACTTTACACCAAAAGTTTAAGTATCTCACAAAAGAAAAAATCGTTACAGTTTGCAGTGAAGAAGAATACATGGTGAGCCATTTGAATTCCTTCAAGTATGTTGAGATAGATGGTGAATTCTTCGAGACACCTTACCAGACCTTTGAAGTTATTCCTCAGACAACCTCTATTGACAAATCTACTCCTACCGTTCCTAAGGTTACCAAGATTCCACCAAGAATTGCTTCTCTGAAAGACGCTAAGGTTGTGGTAGAAAAAGATGGTGGCACTGTTTAGGGTCAGCCTCCCAACATCCCTTACAAGTCCGATAAATTTGGTTTGGGTTTCACCTCAGAGGCTCAGAGGGCTATCTGTCATGCTCGTGCTAATTCTGGGAGACTGCCATTCCGCATCAACAACAATGGAGTTCACAAAAATCAAGTCAACATTGTGGAAGACGCTGATAACGACTATGGCATAGACATTTGGATTTTCCCTACTACCGGTAATGGGCTCAACAATTGGAAGGCTGAAGACTTTATACCAATCTCCTTTAGTCAGGATTAAATGTTATTTTCTGTTTTCTTGCTTTCAATTTTTTGGTTATATAATTTAAACAATAACTTTAAACCTTGTGCCTTACCCGGGGCACAACGGTCCATTTGTTAGGGTTGTCATTTTTCATCCACATATTTTCATTTAATAAATCATTGGATGTTTGCATTCAAATTTTGCACTCTTTTTTTTTTTATTTTACTTTATTGCTTTCAAAATAGCTATGTGTTCTTACACACACCCACACAACAAATTGTATATCCATATCCACCCTGGATCCCATTGATAACAATTATGCTATTACCAATTATGACTTTGAAAATCCGATCTACCAAGTCGAGGACGAAGGTGAGGAAGATTGTAAAGTACCTGGAGAGCTTGCTAGGCTGTTAATGCGGGAAGAAAGAGCCATACAACCACATGAAGAGTCAGTCGAGGTTATGAGCTTGGGTACTGAAGAGGACAAGAAAGAAGTCAAGATGTGTTCCAACCTAGAAGACAATATCAAAAAGAGATTAATCTATATGTTGCGTGACTATGTTGAGATATTTGCTTGGTCGGACAAAGACATGTCAGGGCTTGATATTGACATTGTGGTTCACCGTCTACCAATGAAGGAAGGTTGTCCTCCTATAAAACTGAAGGTTCGTCGTATGCGTCTCAAGATGTATGAAAAGATCAAAAGTTTAGGTTATGAAACAGTTCAATGCAGGTTTCTTAGCTGTTACATCCTATCCTCAATGGGTTGCAAATGTGGTTCTAGTACCTAAGAAGGAAGGCAAGGTGCGTATATGTATAGACTATGGGTATTTGAACAAGGCAAACCCCAAAGATGAATTTCCGCTTTCGTATATTGATGTTTTGGTTGACAACACCGCTCAGCATACAATATTTTCCTTCATGGATGGTTTCTCTGGTTATAATCAAATCAAGATGGCACCTGAAGACATGGAGAAGACTACCTTTGTCACACATTAGGGAAATTTATGTTACAAAGTTATGCCTTTTGGTTTGAATAACATCAGCGCAACATATCAGCCTGTTATGGTAGCATTGTACCATGATATGATCCATCATGAGATAGAGGTTTACATTGATGACATGATAGCCAGGCCTCAAACTAAATAATATCATCCCAACCACCTGCATAAGTTGTTTGAGAGGTTGAAGAAATACAAGTTGAGGTTGAATCCAAACAATTGCACCTTTGGGGTAAGATTCGATAAACTCCTAGGTTTTGTTGTCAGTGGTAAAGGTATTGAAGTTGATCCTGCCAAGGTTAAAGTCACTCAAGAAATACCAGCTCCCCGTATTGAGAAGGAAGTCAAAGGTTTCCTGGGAAGATTGAACTACATTGCCAGATTCATTTCCCATTTGACTGTTACTTGTGAGCCAGTCTTCAAGTTGGTGAAGAAAGATCAAGTAGTTAAGTGGAACAATGATTGTCAGATATCCTTCGACAAAATCAAGGAATACCTCCAAGAACCTCCAATTATGATGCCACCGGTTGAAGGAAAACCTCTGATCATGTACATGATAGTATTAGAGAACTCAATGGGGTGTGTATTGGGGCAGCATGACGAGTCTAGACGAAAAGAGCATGCAATATACTACCTGAGCAAAAAGTTTACCGACTGTGAAAAAAGATACTCACTGCTCGAGAAAACTTGTTGCGCTTTGGCATGGGCTGCTCACCGACTAAGACAGTATATGTTGACTCATACTACTTTGTTGAGCTCTAAGATGAATCCAATAAAATACATATTCGAAAAACCCGCTCTCTCCTGAAGAATAGCAAAATGGAAAATGGTCTTGACAGAATATGACATTCCGTGTACTACTCAGAAGGAAATAAAAGGAAGTGTACTGGAAGATCATTTGGCTCATCAAGCTGTAGATGACTATTAGTCTATGAATTTTGAGTTCGCATATGAGAATATTATGCTAGTTACTGATTATGAAGAACCTGGACTGTATGAAGGACCTGAATCGGGATCCTGATGGACTATGGTTTTTGATGGAGCTTCCAACGCGCTTGGTAATGGAATTGGTGTTGTGATTATCTCTCCCTGGGGTTACCATACGCCCTTCACCTCCAGGTTGTGTTTTGACTGTACCAACAACATGGTCGAGTACAAAGCATGTATCATGGGTATCAAAGCTGCCATCAATATGAGAATTAAATTCTTAAATGCATATGGGGACTCAGACCTAGTGATCATTCATATTATGGGTGAATGAGATATGAAGCATCCAAATCTCATTCCTTATCGAGAGCATGTATTGCCATTAATTTCTCACTTCGAGGAAATCACTTTCAAACATATTACACAAGAAGAGAATCAATTAGAAGACACATTAGCTACCATGTCATTTATGTTCAAAGTCATATGGGATGATGAAGCTCCTCAAATTACTATTGAGATACTAGAAGAAATGGCGCATTGCTACAAAGTTAATACTAATGGAGTAGAGGAAAAGCCTTGGTACCACGAAGTAAAAAGATACCTCGAAACTCGAGAATATCTGGAAGGAGCATCTATCAATGATAAGAAATTTCTAAGGAGTTTTTCTGCCAAGTTCTTTCTGAGTAACAGAATCATGTACAAGCGCAACCACGATTCAACTTTTCTTCGTTGCCTAGACAAGAAGGAAGCTGAGAAAATTATGAAAGATATGCACGAAAGAGTCTTTGGTACTCACTTTAGTGGGCATACAATGTCTAAGAAGATTCTGAGAGCAGGTTATTATTGGTCTACTATGGAAACTGATTGCCATCATCATTCTAGAACTTGCCACAAATGTCAGATTTATGTTGATAAAGTACATGTGCCTCTGGTTCCTTTGAATTAATTTCCCAAGGTTGGATGTAGAGAATTGATAAAGAAAAAGTGTTTGGATGAAGGTTTAGCTCAAAGATTAGTAAGCTTCAATGCAGAGCTTACTAACTTTTTTTCGAAAATGGAGCTTTGAGTGAATTTGGTAGATGGAGGGAATTGAGAGATTTTTTAGCAAAGTGAATTTGGCTATCAAAAGCTTGAGATTTGAATTAAACGAGGGCTCTATTTATAGAGTTTAGGCTTGGGATTAGCGGTGGTTTAGAGTGTGGTTTGGGAAATGAAATTAGGTTTGGTAATTAATTCTTGGAGCCAAAATTTGAATTAATGATATATCTTTTAAAAAATGAAAAATTGGAGCCAAAATTTGAATTAAGATATATATTTTAAAAATGAAGAAAAATTGGAGCCAAAATTATTACAAGCTTGAAATTGCTGATTTTTTTCAAAATTTCACTTTGTGCAATCGATTGCACTCTGGGAGCAACCGATTGCACCCTGTTATTTTTTCAAAAATTACGTAAAATGCACTTTATACAACTGATTGCACTCTAAGAGAAATCGATTGTACAGTGAAAAAAAATAAAATTATTTTAATTATTTTTCTTCGTAAATAGAGATTTTAGGGAAATAATACCAGAAAACCTTATTTGTCAGATGTTTTGACTCGGTACCTACAAAATACAAATATACAAAGACAAAGACAAATATTTTTTTGTATTTTGATTAGAAATTAGTCAACAACACATATGCAAAATACACAACTAAGGTGCTTCAAGGTGCTTGGTGATTCCCATAGGCAAACCCTAAGACAGGATGCGGTAGAGGGAAAACCCCAAACCCTGGTTTGTGATCTGGTTTCATTGTGATGGTATGAGATGATAGAGGGATCTTAGGGGGGAAATTTGGGGTACAACAGCTACCCTTATTTAATTTTCTTCTATCCGGAGATACGGAGGTTAAAAATCTTCGTGTCGATGTGATCGAAGATACTTAAATATAAAATAAACCCTATCTTTGGCCCTAAGATGCCATGCAATGCTTATGAGTATGAATGCATATGAAAAAATTCAAAAGGACGCAAGACACCACTGAGGATGTAGCAAAAGAAACAAGAACAAAAAAGAAACCCGACCAGGAAAATAAATCACTGGTGAACAAAAGACCCGACTCTATTGGGGGAGAGCCCAAAGAGGGGATAAGGCATCATCAACTCAAATACTGAGGAAATAATAAAGGATAATAGTGATCGATAGATAAATGTGAACTACCAACTTAATAGTCGAAGGTAGCAAATAAAAAATATACTGACTCATAGATGACGGTAAACTATCAAAGGATACACGAACTTTTGCTGAAGGTGAAACTACCAACATTCACTGAAGGTAGAAAGAAAAGAATGATAATCAACATTCACTGAAGGTAGAAAGAAAAGAATGATCACCAAGGTTCACTGAAGGTGAACTACCAACGTTCACTGAAGGTAGAGGGAAAAGAATAATCACCAACGTTCACTGAAGGTGAACTACCAACATTCACTGAAGGTAGAGAGAAAAGAATAACACCAACGTTCACTGAAGGTGAACTACCAACGTTCACTGAAGGTAGAGAGAAAAGAATAACACCAACGTTCACTGAAGGTGAACTACCAATATTCACTGAAGGTAGAAAAAACGACACCAACGTTCACTGAAGGTGAAACTACTAACGTTCACTGAAGGTAGAAAGAGAAAACATAACACCAACGTTCACTGAAGGTGAACTACCAACGTTCACTGAAGGTAGAGAGAGAAAAGATAATCACCAACGTTCACTGAAGGTGAACTACCAACGTTCACTGAAGGTAGAGAGAGAAAATAATGACCAACGTTCACTGAAGGTGAACTACCAACTGTTGTACCCCAAAATTTCCCTCTCACTTTTTACAAGATCTTCTCTCACACGGGTGGTTACAAACATTTGCTTGAAGAAAAATAACAAATTTTGAAGTTGGTCAAAGTGCCTTTCGATTGGCTTCTCCAAAGTGCCTTTCGATTGGCATATACAAAATGCCTTTCGATTGGCATCTGCATAGCGCCCTTAGATTGGCATGGACAAAGGTCCTTCGATTGGCCTTTTAACAAGGTCTTTTAATTGGCATTTTAGAAAAGTATTTCAATTAGAATTAGAACAAAGACGTCTTCAATTGGCATCTTAACATCGCTTTGATGGGTCTAAACTTAAGGAAATCGAAGAGAAAAATATAATGTTTTCGAGCGGTCAACAATGCCCTTCGATTGGCATTTCAATAAAACCTTTCGATTGTACTTGTAACAAGATCCTTCGATTGGCATTTCAACAAGGTATTCGATTGGCATGGATACAAAGCCTTTCTATTGGCCTCATGGCCAAGCCCTTTGATTGGCATGGCAAAGAATCCTTCAATTTAACATCTCAAACCAGGCAGCTTCGACAGGCATGTTAACCAAGCGCCCTTCGATTGGTATGGACAAAAGCCCTTTGATTGGCATTCCAAAAGGTCCATTCGGAGAAGCCTTCAAAAGGCCCATTCAAGGCATGCATAAGAAGTCCATTCGAAGATGGCAACTCATAGGCCAATCGAAGAGAAATGCTGGAGGGTATTCGAAGGGGTCAAGTGTCCAAGTTCATCCAAGATTTCCAAAGAGACATGAATTTTTCCAAAAAGGAATGCTTTTAATTCATCTGATTCTTGTCTCATGGCTTTAAAGGCCTGTTTAATTGGTTGTCTCTTGCCATTACTGGACCATCATACTCCTATAAATACAAGGGCAAGTATATAGTGCCAGGGGGCGAACAAAAAGAGAAAAGGAGAGAGAGGCGTGTGATCAAGAACCAAACTTGAAAAAATCAAGAAAAAGTGTATACACGAATTCCTATTTCCAGGCATCCTCAAGACCTTCTAGCAATCTCAATCGATTCCTGAAAGCCTCGGTAAGAAAAAGCAATCAAAAGCAAGCATTTCCAGGCCCCATATCACGCTGTAAGTCATCCACGACATCCATGTATTCTTGAATTCGGTTTGTATTATTTAGGCATTGATAGCATGAATTAATGATATATTCTTGATCACCATCATGTTTGCAAGCTTCCTGTAACATTTGATTGCATATTCATAGCTTGTACTGTATTTCACCATAGCTAGGGTTTTAGAGTTCAATTTAGGATTTTCGTTTACAGGAAAAATTGGGCCATGAAAGGGCCACCAATGAACTCAGCAGGTCAAGACGAAGTTGTCCATGGCCTTCGTTTTTATGTATCACACTTGTAATTGATTTTGAGAATGTGCAGGCCTATAGCTACGGACATATGTCCGTAGGTAAAAGTGTTCAACTTTTACCAACGGTGCCAGGAGGGAGACGAAGACGTGGCAAGCAACCACTCACCCATTTGAATTTCAGTGCGAATATTTTATTATTTATTTTGTTTATCATATAATAATTATTATTGATTGTATATGCAAACAAGAACAAGTGGTGCAGTGGTAGTGAGGGCGTGGAAAGAGCTTCAGGACCTGGGTTCGAATCCCAGGTCCCCCAATTTCTCCATGTTATTTTTCTTTTCAGGATCCAACATGTTTACAAGCCAAGGGACTACCATAGACTCTCAAGATCTAGCCCTTGGATCTCCAGATGGCCAAATCGGATGGCCATCATCTGAAGGTGCATCATAAAGCCTAGTCAACACAAAGCATATGATCATGCAAGTCAACGTGGACCTCCTTCTTTTGGGCCCAGAAGTTTCTTCTCATACCTCCCAGAATTGTTGTTGCAGGCCCAAATTTCTTTTCTTTATTCTTTTATATTTATTTCATTTAATTTATTTTTTTTATTTTTACTAACCAATTAAATTATTTTCTTATTACCAAAAAATCACAAAAATATACTTTTCACAAATTAGGTTAGATTTTATTTTTTTTATCAAAAAAATTAAATTAATTTAATTAGGTTGTTAATATTAGATAATTTTAATTCCTTTTGTAAATAATTAAAAATAATTAGAAAATTAGGGTTTTGCCCAAATTTTATTTTATTTTATTTTCTTAAAAATAACCAAAAAACCAAAAATAAGCCATGTAATTATTTTTATTAATTAACTAATTAATTTAGTGTTTAATTTAAAACCTAATTCTTTCTCTTAAAAAACAATTAAAAACAGCAAAAACAATTTTTCTTTAAATTAGGATAGAAGGGTCAAAACCCTAGTTCGCACTCGTTCTAATTTTCATCACGCGCTTTATTATATTATTTTTGCCCAATTATTGTATCTGTTCACAAGTTGTAATAGTTAATTAGGACTTTTATTTTATTTATCGCTTTATTTTCAAAGGGTTTGTTTTTGGCTATGTAAATACCCGAAGCCTTGTAATAGCGTAGTTTAATTTCTGCATTTTAAATTTCGCAAATTATTAACTGTTAGATGTATGATATTAGGATGCATGACAAGAATGTATGATTAATTTTAAAACAGTTAGATCACCCTAAAATGTGCAAAGATAAATAATCTTGAAATTGAATCACTCGCACATGCGCACTCCTAGGGTACACTCCCACTTGGTTGCCTTCGGTAAACGGTCATTGAGTATATGGTGCTTTAGTAGTCGTCCTTTTGTCTAAACAAAGATCAAAGTCCCGATTCGGAAAAGTTGCCTCGGAATTGTTGCCTCGAATAATTGATCTAAGACATTAGGGTTACTACTAAGACGTCCTAACATTGCTTTAGTGACCGTACGTCCCTTTCGAATTGACCCTCAAAACTCCAACGACGGTGCCACCTACTCACCAATAGTGGGATAGCACTGTCTAAAGGAAACGAACATAGAACGATTCTTTTTTTGAGTAGGTAGATTAGTTCTTAAGTACTTGCTCAATCCAAACAAACTTTTTTCACACTTACACTCCTTTACAAACAAAGTTTTCAAAAACACTTCAATACACTCTTGAAGACAAAAGCAAGAGTTATATCGAAGTCAAACAAAAACTTTTCAAATCACACAAACACAAAGAAAACAATTTTGAAAATGATGAGCAAGTACCTAAGAGCCCGTAGATAACTACAGATAGAAAGGGTGCTAATACCTTCCCTTTCTATAATCTACCCCCCGTACTCAGAAATATCTTGAAAAAGGAATTTTTCTGTGCTTTTTTCCTTTCCTTGTTGGATAAAATAAAAGTCGGTGGCGACTCTTGCTTACCGCGACATTTTGCAAACACAAATGCAAAACGTAAACCAGCAAATCCCTTAAAAAAGAGGGGAAACACGTCTCGGTTCTGGCCACTGTATCACAGAACTGGCGACTCTGCTGGGGATTTAATAAGTGGGGTGTACCTTAGGATTAGTTCATCATATTGTTTTCAATTGTTTGATTTGATTGCTTTATATTTGTGGGCTTTGTATCGGAGTTACTATAGATCCTAACCCAGATCTGGGGATACCTTTTAGGTAAGTAGCAATAGACTGTGAGGGAACTGTACGGCGTAGACCGATACGGTTGAAGCAGTAGCTACGTTGGTGTGACATATTAGTTGGTACCGATATCCCTTGTGGAGCAACAAGGAGAGTATGGGGCTGCTAATGGGTCATTAAGCATCAACTGACCTTAGAACCTATAATTGACCAACTTGGCCATAGAAAGTAGCAGTATGCTACACTCATTGAGACCATACTCTCGAGATGATTCCGGCTGCAAGAAAAGATTGCGTGACTGGAGTTATGACTGATGGAGGATGGTCAGTTATATTGAGAACCTCTAGAACCTGGTTACTATTATTAGGACAGGTTGAATCAACTAAACTGCAAGAGGGTAATACCTAAACTCCATGCCAGCCTGAAATTTAAGGGCTCTTGTGTGACTTATTTGCCTTTACCATGTTTGCTATTTGTGATACATGTTGTGTGTTTTATCATGACATCATGCACCATGACATCGCATGCATATTTCATTAGACTAACCATTTCAAAGACCGAGGGGATTCATCTTTGTTCTGTTTTGTAGATCATGGCTTCTATGCGCAGAAATACCATTCGAATCAGCTTCGTGCAAATCCATTCTTAGCTCAGGGAGTTAGCCTCAAAGGATCCTGATACTTCTTCCTTTGTTAGAAGACATGGTCATCTCCTTAGCCTGGTTACTTCCAAATTGGATGAGCAAATGATGAGAGTGTTGTTCCAGTTCTTTGATCCTTTGCATCACTGTTTCACCTTCCCGGACTATCAGCTAGTCCCTACTTTGGAGGAGTTTTCTAATTTGTTGGGCATATCTATCCTCGAGCAGACACCCTTTACAGGTTTGGAGATAGCTCCTAGGCCAGAGGATATTGCTTCAGCCCTACATCTAAAAATGGTTGATGTAGTATCTAACTGGGAGACTCGGAGCGGGGTTAAAGGTTTCTTGGCTAAGTTTTTGATCGATCAAGCTCAACAGTTCTGGGATAACTTAGACTTTCAAGCTTTTGAAGACATCCTGGCTCTCCTCATCTATGGCTTGGTTCTGTTCCCGAATCCAGATTCTTTCGTTGATGTGAACACAGTCAAGATCTTCATGTCTCGTAACCCAGTGCCTACTCTTCTAGGTGATATTCTACATGCTCTCTGTACTCGTACTGTGCAAAGAAGGGGGACCCTATTATGTTGTACACCGCTGCTGGCGAGGTGGTTTATTTTGCACCTCCCCAAGTCTGTATTGAAGAATGAGGAAGGCGTAGGTTGGGCTTACAGAATCATGTCCCCTGCTCATACGGACATCCTTTGGAGTTATAAAGATATGGAAAAAGTAGTTGTAATTGATCGCTGTGGGGAATACCCTAATGTTCCGTTGCTTGGAATTCGATGGGGTATAACCTATAATCCTTGTTTGGCTCTACGACAGTTTGGACGCGCTCGGAGGGACGGTCCTCATGAGCTGCTGCTTACAGGCATTGTCTTTGACTTCAAGGGGGATGTTGAGGGACATCGCCGTAGGTTTATACGAGCTTGGGACAGGGTGAACAGGTCTGACCCACATGAGCTAGGAATGAAGACTTCTCTCCCGATGCAACCGTATCTCCAGTGGGTTCGAGCCTGTGCTCAAAAGTTGGGGATGCCTTATGAAGCTGTTTTGCTGGTGATCATAGAGCATATTAATGAAGAAGGTGTGCCTTATACGGTCATCCATCCATACATTCCTACTGAGCTTGGGGCATTGAAGAGATCTTAGATCCAGCTAAAGGAAGAAAGGGATACCTACAGAGAGAAGTATCATGAGCAGGAGAGGAAGATCCTGAAACTTACAAGGCAGCTTGAGAATGAAAGGACAATCAACGATTATGTCAGCACGAAAGGAAAAATACCATGGGATTTCTGATGTTTTTTATTGCTTTTAGTTTAGCTTTGCTTTTCAGTATTTCTTTTGTAACGCCTTAAAGGCATTTGTTAAACATTGTTACCAATCTTATCTAATAAAGTGTGTTTTATTTTGGTTTACAAATTTGAATCTCCCAAAGTCTTTGAAATCATTTCATATGCATTCCATTCTCATGCACCTCATTACAGGTACCATTATAGGTTTCTCATCTTCTTCACTGTTTATTTCAGCACAACATGTCTTCTGAAACACCTATTGATCAAGCCATCAAGGCTCTGCAAGCTCAGAATGCTCAGTTCCAGGAGATGTTCTTGAACTTGGCCAAGAGTCAAAAAGATTTGAAGACTCTTATCTTGAAGGACAAGAAGAAGAAGAAGAAGGTGGTCCTGCTGAATATGGGTCACAGATTTGGGAACAGGTTGCGAGAGTAAGTTGATTTGTCTCATTCATCTGGAGGAGGAGAGACTCAAGAGGAAAGGAAGGCTCCTAGTCTGGTGGTCTCCGATAATGACACTGATTTTGATGAAGACCAGTATCCTCCTTCCGAGGATAGATATAAGCAACTTGAAGACCGATTGAGTGCAATGGAGATCCAGAAGATACCTGGGTTGGACTTCGGATATTTGGGTTTGGCATCTGGGGTGGTGATCCCCCACAAGTTTAAAGCTCCTGTCTTTGCTAAGTACGATGGGGTATCCTGTCCGAAGCTACATCTCCGCTCGTATGTCAGAAAGATTCAACCCTATACTGCTGATAGGAACCTTTGGGTTTATTTCTTTTAAGATAGTATGTCAGAGACTCAAAATTGAATGGTTCTATCAACTGGAAGGAGCTAACGTCCGCAACTAGGAGGACCTCGCTGCTGCTTTTTATAAGCAATACCAGTATAATGCCGACCTTGCTCCTACGCGTACTCAACTTCAGGGTGTGTCTACGGGTATAGGCGAAGGCTTTAAGGACTACGCTCAGAAATGGAGAGATCTTGCTGGAAGAGTCCAACCCCCTCTGTCTGATAGGGAGTTGGTGGATATGTTTCTTGGGACTTTGCCTGGTCCGTACTTCAATCATTTGATCAGTAGTTTATCATCTGGGTTCACTGAATTGATTTTGACTGGGGAGAGAGTTGAAGCTGGTATCAAAAGTGGCAAGATACAAAAGGGTGCTTCATCAAGTACAGAGAAGAAACCTTTCAGAAAATAAGCTAGTGCAGTATACAGCTCGAGGAGACAAAACCAACCCGAACGCCGCCAAGCAGTTAATGCGGTGGTAATATCAAGACCAATTGTTGCCCCACAACGCAAGACTCAGCAAAGAGTAGAGAGACGGCAAAGACAGTATACTCGGCTCAGTATGACCCTATCTCAAATTCTGCCGCAATTGTTGAAAACCAACTTGGTGACTCTGAGGGAGGCTCCGAAGAATCCCAGTACTACATCATCGTTGTATAATCTGAACGCCCGTTACGCTTATCACTCTGATAGCCCATGGCATGATACGAACAACTGTTGCGCCTTGAGGAATAAGGTACAAGATTTGATTGAAGCTAAAGAGATTGAATTTGACGCGCCGGAAATGCCCAACGTTATAACGGTATCTATGCCCAAGCATGATGAGGGAGTGAATGCAATTGAGGTTGACGAAGAAGAGTCAGATTTTGACAGCTGGATTTACCCGACTACCGACGGCGGATTAAGTAATTGGACGGCAAAGGACTTCATGTCCATTTCTTTTATTACACAATAATAGACTTTTGTTTTGAGATTTGTAACAGACAATTTTAAACTTTATGGCTCGGTGCCTTACCCGAGACACCGTGGCTTTGTTTGTGAGGGCTTAATATTTGTCATTTCCATATATCATCAATAAAGCATTGGACGTTCTCTTGCATTACAAATTTTGCGCTCCTTGTTTTTCTATCTTGCACTTTATTAAAACAGCTATTGTCTTACACACACACACACATATCATAATACAGGTCTACATCCACTCTGGATCCCACTGATAACGACTCTGCTACTGCCAATTATGACTTTGAAAGTACAATCAACCAAGCCGAGGACGAAGGTGAGGATGATTGCGAAGTGCCTGGTGAATTTGCTAGACTGTTACTTCAGGAAGAGAGGGCCATACAGCCCCATGAAGAGCCGGTAGAATCAGTGAACCTGGGTACGGAAGAAGACAAGAAAGAGGTTAAGATTGGTGCAAATCTGGAGTCTAGCATCAAGCAACGGTTGATACAAATGTTGCGTGACTATGTTGAGATCTTTGCTTGGTCTTATGAAGATATGCCTGGGTTGGATACCGATATTATGGTCCACCGCTTGCCAACTAAAGAAGACTGTCCTCCAGTAAAGCAGAAAGTTCGCCGAATGTGCCCAGAGATGTCTGAGAAAATTAAAGTTGAGGTTATGAAACAGTTTGATGTCAGTTTTCTAGCTGTTACTTCTTACCCGCAGTGGGTCGCCAACATGGTTCCAGTGCCGAAGAAAGATGGTAAGGTTCGAATGTGTGTTGACTATAGGGATCTGAATAGGGCAAGCCCCAAGGATGATTTCCCTCTGCCTCACATTGATGTTTTGGTCGACAACACTGCACAGCATAAGATATTCTCCTTTATGGATGGTTTCTCCGATTACAATCAGATTAAAATGGCTCCTGAAGACATGGAGAAGACAAATTTTGTTACGCAATGGGTATGAACTGGTTAAAGCATAACTATGTTCATATTAACTGTTATGACAAGTCTGTGAGGTTTTCTACTCCTGAAGAAGAGGAGGATAGTTTGTTGTCTTCCAGACAGTTGAGGAAGTTGATGCAAGAGGAAGCATATATGTTATCATTGATGGTGTCGCTATCTGTAGAGACTCAAGCTATAATTGAGGATTTGCAGGTGGTGTGTGAATTTCCTGAAGTTTTCCCCGATGAAATTTCTGATGTACCGCCGGAGAGGGAAGTCGAATTTGTAATTGATCTTGTACCTGGTACCAGACCTGTGTCTATGGCACCATACAGGATATCTGCATCTGAATTGTCAGAGTTAAAGAAGCAATTGGAAGAGTTACTTGAGAAGAAGTTTGTAAGACCAAGTGTATCATCGTGGGGTGCTCCAGTGTTGTTAGTAAAGAAGAAAGATGGAAGTATGAGGCTTTGTGTTGATTATAGACGGTTGAATAAAGTGACAATTAAGAACAAGTATCTGCTTCCAAGAATAGATGACTTAATGGACCAATTGGTGGATGCTCGTGTGTTTAGTAAAATTGATTTGAGGTCGGGTTACCATCAGATTAAAGTGAAGGATGAAGATATCCAGAAGACGGCTTTCAGAATGTGTTATGGACATTATGAGTATTCGGTGATGCCTTTCGGTGTTACTAATGCACCGGGAGTATTCATGGAATATATGAATTGTATCTTCCATACTTATTTGGATAGGTTTGTAGTGGTGTTCATTGATGATATTTTGATTTACTCTAAGTCAGAAAAAGAGCATGTTGAACACTTAAGAGTAGTATTGCAAGTTTTGAAAGAGAAGAAATTGTATGCAAAGCTGTCCAAGTGTGAATTCTGGTTAAAGGAGGTTAGTTTCCTTGGTCATGTGATCTCAGGTAGTGGCATTATTGTAGATCCATCGAAGGTTGATGCTATGTTGTAATGGTAAACTCCGAAGTCAGCTACTGAGATTAGGAGCTTCTTAGGATTAGCTGGTTACTATAGAAGGTTTATCGAAGGTTTTTCTAAGTTGGCACTTTCGTTGACTAAGTTGACTTGTAAAGGTAGAGCTTTTGTATGGGATGTTCGGTGCGAAGAAAGTTTTACAAAATTGAAGAGATTGACGTCGGCTCTGATTTTGACGTTGCCTAACCCAGGAGAGCCTTTTGTGGTGTATTGTGATGCTTCTACGATGGGTTTAGGAGGTGTGCTTATGCATAATGGTAAGGTAGTTGCTTATGCGCCAAGGCAGTTAAGGACTCATGAGAAGAACTAACCTACGCATGATTTAGAGCTTGTTGCAGTTGTCTTTGTGTTGAAGATTTGGAGGCATTATCTTTATGGTTCTAGATTTGAAGTGTTTAGTGACCATAAGAGTTTGAAGTATCTTTTTTATTAGAAGGAGTTGAATATGAGGCAACGAAGATGGTTGGAATTGTTAAAGGATTATGATTTCGGTTTGAATTATCATCCAGGAAAAGCGAATGTGGTAGCTGATGCATTGAGTCGAAAGACTTTACATATGTTGGCAATGATGGTTAAAGAGTTGGAATTAATTAAGAAGTTCAGAGATATGAGCTTAGTTTGTGAGGTTACGCCGCGAAGTGTTATGTTAGGTATGTTGGAGATTAATAATGAATTTCTAGATAGTATCAGAGAAGCTCAGAAGTTGGATGTGAATCTGGTAGATTCGATGGTTAGAATCGATCAGTATGAGAATGGTGATTTTAAGTTTGATGCGCAAGGTGTGTTAAGATTTCGTGACTGGATCTATATCCCTGATGATGTTGAGATGAAGAAAGTGATACTTGAAGCGAGTCATAGAAGTAAGCTGAGTATTCATCCAGGAGCTACAAAGATGTAACAAGATTTGAAAGGTTTGTTTTGGTGGCCTGGGATGAAGAGTGATGTGGCTCGATTTGTGTATGCATGTTTGACTTTCCAGAAGTCAAAAGTTAAGCATCAGAAGCCAGCAGGGTTGATGCAACCGTTAGAAGTTCCAGAATGGAAATGGGATAGCATTTCAATGGACTTTGTGATAGGGTTACCTAATACTTTAAGAGGGCATGATTCGATTTAGGTGATTGTTGATAGGCTTACAAAGTCGGCTTATTTTATTCCTATCAACATCAGTTTTCCAATGTCGAAGTTGGCTGAGATTTACACTAGTGTGATTGTGAAGCTGCATGGTGTTCCTTTATGCATTGTGTCAGATAGATATCCAAGATTTACTTTTGATTTTTGGGAGAGTTTGCAAGAAGCTTTGGGCTCTAAGTTGAGGTTGAGTTCAGCGTATCATCCTCGGACAGATGGTCAGACTGAACGGACTATTCAATCGTTGGAAGACTTGTTGAGGGCATGTGTTCTTGAGCAGGGAGGTTCGTGGGATACTTATCTTCTGTTGATAGAGTTCACTTATAATAACAATTACCATTCTAGTATTGGGATGGCACCTTTTGAAGTGTTGTATGGTCGAAGATGTAGAACTCCTTTATGTTGGCATGAATCTGGTGAAATTTTAATACTTGGACCTGAACTTGTTCGTGAGACTACTGAGAAGGTGAAGTTGATTCGAGAAAAGATGAAAGCTTCCCAAATTAGACAGAAGAGTTATCATGACAAGCGAAGGAAGGATTTAGAATTTCAAGCGGGTGACCATGTGTTTTTGAGAGTTACACATGTGACTGGTGTTGGGCGAGCATTGAAGTCTAAGAAGCTCGCTTCTCATTTTATTAGACCATATCAGATTTCAGAGAGAGTTGGGAATGTTGCTTATAGAGTGGCTTTACCGCCTAATCTTTCGAATTTTCATGATGTGTTTCATGTGTCGCAACTCCGAAAGTATATTTCATATCCATCTCATGTGATTCATATGGATGATATGCAAGTATGGGATAACCTTACTGTGGAGATGGTGCCTGTACGAATCGCGGATCGTGAATTACAGACTCTGGGGGGCAAAGAGATTGCTTTGGTTAAAGTGGTTTGGCTAGGAGCTGTCGGTGAAAGCATGACTTAGGAGTTGGAGAGCAAGATGCGGGACTCCTACCCTGAGTTGTTTGATTAAGGTAAATTTTCGAGGACGAAAATATTCTAAGTGGGGGAGAGTTGTAACGCCCGTAATTTAATTAATTACTTAATTAAATTGTTTCTAGAATATTTGTGAAGTTGTGTTGTGATTAGTTGGAATTATTTATTTTATTAAGTGGTGAAATAATATTATGAGAAGGATGCTATTATTTTGTTGTGGGCTTGTTTTAAAGGAATAGAAGCAATAAGGGGGTGTATTAGTTTTAAGCCCATTAAGGAATAAAGAGAATAATATGTTATTTTATTATTGTTAGAAATAACAAGAAAGAAGAAGCAGTAAGAAGAATAAGGGTTTGAAAGGAAGAACGTGAAGTTGTTAGAATAGAGGAAAAACGGCAGAACGAGAATTCAACCGGAAGTTATAGAGAGACCTTCAATCCAAGGTAAGGGTGGGGTTCTGACTTTATAATAGGGTTCATGATAATTGGTATGTGGGGTTAGAGGTGATTGTTGTCTTGTTCATGAATTAAATGTATATGAGGTTGTATGATGAAAAAACGATGAATTTTGGATGAATAATGATGTCCTGGTGTTGTTTAATTGATGTAGAATTATAGGATAATTGTAAGTGATGATTATCTATGATTAGGTTATGTTTTAGGGCTTAAGGTATGGGACCCGTAGTGAAAACTCGGAGAAAATCGCAGAAAATACCCTTAGCAGAGCAGTATGTGTCGACCCCAAATGTTATGTGTCGATACAAGAATGATGTTAGACTCAGCATGAGTCGACACGAAGGAGTCATGTGTAACATGAGGGATTTCAGACTCAGGATGAGTCGATACATAGTAGCATGTGTCGATACATGCAAAGTTGTAGAATCAGGATGAGTCAATACAAGGTAGGATGCGTCGACTCGTGTTTCGAGTTCAGTTCAGTATGCGTCGACCCAAGGCGTTATGCATCGATCCATGTTGTATGGTTTTTGGCAGAATCAGTTTGAGAATGATGTAACTTGAGTTTTCGGACTCCGTTTGAGGTGTCGTTCGAAGCGTTGAATAGCTAACATGATGAACTTCATTCTTAAGGATTAAAATGAAGAATAGGAAGGATAATCCTAGTATCCAAGTTAGGTAGCAGATTAGTTTCCGTGTTGATCATTATGTCGGTTTTTGTGAAGAATGATGAGGATGAAACGTTTAAAGATTTATGTGCAGTTGTAACAGTGGGATTAATGATGATGACGGTGTGGAATTACAGAATAGTAATATACAGAGGTTTGGTAATCTAGAAAAGCCTTAGTCGAATAACTAATTATAGGCAATATCTTATTATAGGCCTATGGCCAACGTTGTGAAATTGATGAGTTACTGTTGTATTACTGTACGGATGAGTTGTTGATGAGATGATGTTAATGAGAGTTTATTTTGATGAATTATGATGTATAAATTATGTTTGACGATTTATGATGATAAATGATGTTCATGAATGATATTGATGAAAAGATGTTGAGATTCTTTTAAGATGTAGGCTTTTGGCCAACGATGATGTTGTATTGAGATGTTGTCAACTATGGTGTTGTCATTACATTCATGATTGTGTCGCATACATTGCATTTTGAGATGGAGCTTATGCTCGTTGAGATGGCCTGTATTGGCGAATATTGAGATGAAGGCTTATGCCTTGTTGATGCCTCTATTAATTGGCAATTTTTGAGATGGGAGTTCTGCTCCAATTGTACCACATGCATTTGCATAGTATTGAGTCACATTATTTGATTTCATAAAGAGGTTGTGCATTAAAGTGGTATATGTGTATATTGTTGATATTTTGTTACGATGTTTGTTGTTTGTAATATGAGAAGTGGTGATGTTATGTGATCTAATTTAATATATTAATTATCATACACTTTATTATGTTGTTAGATATCTCACCCCTTCTGTTTGAATGTTTCCCTGATATTAGTAATGTGCAGGTAATAGAGAGTGAAGGCTATATACCTTCAATAGTTCGAGTCAGTGTCATTGCTCTGATATGTAACACTCGGGGGGGTGAACGCTTGTTGCTTTTGATTGTTGATTATTCAGTTGTTGAACTTTAAGTTGATTATTATTAAGATATGTTGTTTTGAAGTTGTTGTAGCGATGATAAATATGTTATTAAGAATTCCGCTGCGTAGATGTTTAAATTGTTGAATTATTTAATTAAAGTATTATGCTGATGGTTCATCCGAAGTTTTAAAGTGTTATATACCCACGATGTCTGCAATGAGTTTTTAATGATGAATTTGTGGCATCCTGATTCGTTTGCGTGAATGATTTTATAACTCTGATTTATTTATAATTTCCGGGTAGAATTGGGTACTTACATGCATCACTCTATAACAGAATGTTCCCAAGGGTGTGATAAACGTTGTTTTTTCCATGTCCTCAGGAGCCATCCTTATTTGATTATATCCGGAAAATTTGTCCATGAACGAGAAAACTTTGAATTTTGTTGTGCTATCTACTAACTTATCAATATGTGGCAATGGAAAATCATCTTTTGGGCTAACTTTATTTAGATCTCTGTAATCTACGCACATGCAAAAAAATTTGTCTTTCTTTGGTACTGGGACAATATTAGAAATCCACTGAGGGTACACTGATGTCACAAGAAAACCGACATTAATTTGCTTTAGAACTTCTTCCTTGATTTTTACTGCCATATTTGGATGGGTTTTTCATAATTTCTTTTTGATTGATGGGCACTCCGGCTTCAGCGGCAAATGGTGCTCTACAATATTTGTATCCAAACCAGGCATATCTTGGTAAGACCAAGCAAAAATGTCCACATATTCTTTCAACATTTCAATTAACTTGTTCTTCACATCAGGATGCAGCAATGCTCCGATCTTGACTTCCTTCGGATCTTCTTATGAACCCAAATTGATTACTTCTAATGGCTCTTTATATGGCTGAATGGAACTCTCCTCGTGCTCAAGCAACTGTGAGACCTCTTCCAGAATCTCATTGTAGTCTTCTTCTTCGGCCCCATACACAGGACATTCAGAGTTGGGAGAGGGTGCAAGGTCATTGTATTCAATGGGTTTTTTAATTAATCTGCACATATGATTTATGATTGCTTTTAGAAACCGTGATTATATGGATGAGGCCCTCATCCATCATACTCTGCCCTAGGCCTAATTATATGGATGAGGCCCTCATCCATCATCTCTTGTAAATCAACCTTTATCTTGTCACAACCCTGTATATTTATGCTGCAAATACCACAACCAGCATGGTCATGCGTATAGTAACTAAACTCACAGAGGTAAGCATGAATTTTTACCAAATCTCCTCTAACCAAATTAATATCGAAAATCTGGAAGTCGCCTAGACAACCAGCAACCATATTTACAACATTTTCTCCTCCATGCTTTGGCAGAGGATTATCTTTCACGTTAGGGCCAACATCTTTAAAGGATAAAATACCAGTCCTCACCAATTTTTATACTTCATTTTTCAAAGGATAGCAGTTCTCAAGATTGTGCCCTGGTGCTCCCTGATGAAAAGCACATGTTTGTTCTTCCTTATAATACCAAGGCAACGACTATGGTATAGCGGGAGGTGGTCTGGTATGAACCAACTTCTTTTGAATTAACTCTGAGAGTAATTCTGCATAGCTCATAGGGATAGGGTCATAATTCTCCCTCCTCTGATTATACCCTTGATTCCCCTGATGGGGTGGTCTCTGATAAGCAACGGTGGTTGGATCCACACCAACAACTGGAGTTACTGAGGAGACCTGTTGATGACGCTTATAATTTCTTCTATGGGGATTAGCCATTCTCCCTTGCATAACAGCATTTGTATCTCCTTCCTTCTTTTTGGCAAACCCATATGATGACTTCTTCATACTTCCGGAACTTTCGCTTTTTGTTAGACGGCCCTCTCTTACAGCCTCTTCCAGAAAGATACCCATGTCTACCATTTCAGTAAAGTCACTTGGCGCACTCGCTACCATCCTCTCATAGTAGAAAGCACCCAGAGTCTTCAGGAAAATCTTAGTCATCTCCTTTTCTTCCATTAGAGGGATCACTTGGGAGGCTAACTCACGCTATCTCTATGCATATTCTTTGAATGATTCCCTGTCTTTTTAGACCATGGCCCTGAGTTGATCACGGTCAGGCTCCATGTCCATATTGTATTTGTATTGCCTGATAAATGCTTCTCCCAAGTCATTGAAAGTATGAATATCGACATTGTCCAAACTCATGTATCACTTCAATGCAACACCAGTCAAACTATCTTGAAAAAAGTGAATCAGCAGCCGCTAATCATTAGTGTGGGTAGACATTCTTCTTACATACATCATAAGATGAGAACGAGGACAAGTATTGCCCTTGTACTTCTCGAATACCAGAACTTTAAATTTTGCAGGTATCTTGACATTCAGGACCAAGCATAAATCATTCACATTCTTCCCAAACAATTCCTTTCCTCTGAGGGCCTTCATCTCCCTCTGCATCTTGTCAAAATGATCCTGAAAATCATCCATTCGGTCATAGAGACCCAAGCCTTCACTTGGATGAAGAAAAGGACATAAGCTTCATCATTAACAAAAGTCACAACATTCACCGAAGAAGGTGTAGCAGGAGTAACATGCACCACGGGAGGTGTAGGAGTAAGATGCACCATAAGAGGTGTATGAGTAACAGTGGTCTGAACAACTGGAGTAACTTGAGGACCAAGATTAAAACCTTCAGGCATAAAGTTCTCTAGCATTCCCCATGGATAACCTTGAGGCATGCGATTTTGAACAACAGCTGGAGTAGTAGACACAGGAACAGTCGGAGCTTCAGTAGTAACTATTGCCTGTTGAGGTTGAGCAATTGGTGGCTGATTTTGAGCAGCCACCAAAGGTTCCATCAGAGCAGTGAGATTCTCCATTCCGGCCTTCAGAGTAGAAACTTCCTCGCATATCTCGCGATTCTCTTGTTCTAGGTTGTCCATCTTCCTTCTGAAATTAGCCTGAGTATTGTAGTGGTGAGACAACTTGCTGAACGAAGTAAAGAAGCTCAGTAAGACCCCTGGATATGCATAGAGAATGCAATAAGTATGTGAAATATGATGCATGATGTGTGTGATACGGTGGGAGAACTGACTTTGAGGTTTTGCGTTTGTGTTCGCAAATGTTGCGGTTTAGCAAGAGTCGCCACCGACTTTTCTTTTATCCAATAAGGAAAGGTGAAAAAGCACAGGAAAGACCTTTCGAGATATTTTCTTGAGTTCGGGGGGGGGGGGGGGGGGGGGGGGGGTAGATTATGAAAAGGGAAGGTATTAGCACCCTTTTCATCCATGGTTTTCCATGGGCTCTTATTTTCTTTCTAGATCACTTGCTTTTGTTTGAATGTGCTTGTGGTGTGGTTTTTGAAAGTATTTTGAAAATGTAACTTTCTAATGATTCTCGTTTCTATAAGAATGCATACAAGGTGTTGTTTTGAAAATAATTCAAAGAGGTGTTTGTGAGGTGTTTTTGAAAGTGATTTTGAAAAGAGTTTCCCTTGTAATGGCTCTTGTTTCTATAAGAACGCGTACAAAGTGTTGTCTTTTGAAAAATGTTTCAAAGTGAGAGTATTTGGTGTATAAAATGTTTTTGTTGTGAGCAAACGAGTAACTGAGAGCGAACCTACCTACTCAAAAGGTTTTAGATGTGCTTTTCCTCCTCCTTTAGATGTTGCTATCTTATCATTGATTTGGTAAGAAGCCCCATCGTTGGATGTGAAGGGACAGGCGCGAGTCATCGTATAGTCATAGAAGGCAACCCATAGAACGTTTTAGCAATGTCGTTTTAGGGACTAGATCGTTTATCGAAGGCAACATCGAGAGTCATCGAGGGACTACGATCTTTTACCGAGGGTCTTTTGCTAAAACACCCATGTTTTAGGGACATGACTATTTTTCCGATAGGCAATAAGTGGAATAACCATAGGGGTGCTAGTGTGCAAGTGTATTTGACTTACATGCATTCTAGTCTTGATTAGGGTGATCTATTTATCAATTTCATGTCTTTCCATACACACCCTAATTACTAGCATTTACATTCGAAAGCGATAAATTGCAGAAATGTAAAGTCCTACGCTATTACAATATTTAGGGGATGGGGGTACATATGTACGAATAAGTATTACAAGTAAAATTAAATCCTAAGTTATTATTACAACCATATTGAAATGCATAATATAAGAAAGCAATGGACTTGTTTAGAAAATGTTTTTGTCTTAAGGAAATAAATTAAAAGGAAAATATTTTTATGTTTTTTATGTTAATATTAAAAATGATGAAAAAGGAAAATAAATGCAAGATAGAAACAGCGTGCTGCTGCAAGAAGATCAACTAGGATCAGAAGTTCTGAAGCAAAGAGCGTTGTGACTCAGCAGGAGACGTCAGTGGGATTAGAAGTTCTGGATTGGTAAACTCTGAGGTCCTGCAAGAAACATTAGAGGGAAAACACAGAAGTTCTGGGTGGTATTCAGACAGTGGGCCACAAGTCAGAAGTTATGTATTACACTAAAAAAGTGAGCAAACGTCAGCAGTTCAGTGCGTTATCAACATGTAAACATCAGAAGTTCAGTGTGTGTTAACAGTGAGGAAAATCACAGAAGTTATGTGTGTTAAAACAGTGAAGAGAACTTAGAAGTTCTCTGTGTGTTTAACAGTGAGAAAAATCATAGAAGTTCTATATGTTAAAACTATGAATGAACATCAGAAGTTTTAATGCCATATTTCAAAACTCAATCAGCACATCAGTAATCTATTCAGTTTTCAACAATCAGCAAGTCAGAAGGATAAAAACACAACAGTTTACAGAAGTTCTAATCCTGATCCTGAGCCTAGCCTTAATTAAGAAGTTCTGATCCACGGTTTTTCTACTTAAGCAATGATATGTACAACATTAATATTATAATATTTACATGTTAATGATGTTCAGGATGAAAAGCAAGTAAAGTCAGAAAGACTTACCTGGAGCGTGCTTGGAGCTTTGAGTGGCTGCCTCTGGATGTTCTGAGTCAGCAAGAGAGACGAAATAGTGGTTGTGTTCTTTGATTCAAAGAGGAGGAACAAAAGGTTTTGCTTTTATGAGAAATCTAGATTTTTATGAAGGTTTCACAACTTTCTTTTCTCTCTTGATGGTTCTCTCTTTCCAAAAGCCAGCCCCTTGAACGTGTGATGGAGCAAAATATTTATAGGTGAATTTGTTGTGGTTTTGGGGGGAGAAAACAAATGGGATTTGAACCTGTTTTGACATCCTGTTCCTTTTCTTTTTCATCACAGTTTTTGTATGCTAGTTTGGTGCAATCATGGGATGCAGGCGTAGGCTGAACCAACTGTTGGTCATAGGTCTGCAGCAAGTTGTATAAACAAGGTTTTAGGATTTGGTCAAGTTCTGACCAAAGCGTTGAATATAGTCTTCATGTGCTGAAGCGCTGCCTTATTTTTGAAGCAAGCATGGTGGTTGTCAGCGGTAATTAAGGAAAAGCAAAAAGCAAAGCATGGGCTTATTAGCAAAGTTGCTATCCCAAGACAGTAGAGGTACACGTGGTGAAAATCCTTTGGATAAAGACTCAGAAGGTGGTTATGAGCATTAAATGATGATGAGACTTATCACAACCAGAAATCATGCCATGTGAAACTATGCATCATTGCTTAGTTCTAGATCAGAAGTTCAGCTTCAACGTAACATCCAACCTCTGGTCTTTGTATCTTCTGGCTCCAGCATGTTCTGAAGGAGAACATTGCTTCCACATGTTCTGAATAAAGCGTCATGTTCTGAATCAGAGAACATTGCTTCCATATATTCTGATTGAAGCATCATGTTTTGAACCATATTTGCAACCTCTGGCTGAAGCTTTTTGTGAAAACTTGCCCAAAAGTTATGACCAAACTCTGCCTTGAGAGTGTCCAGAATTTGCTGAGCGTTATGGTGATAACCTGGTTAGAAGTTTTGAAATTGTCATAATTCTTAAACAGTTAGAAAAATTCCAAGTATTTAGAAATTTGACTTTTCCAAAGTAAAATTTGACTTTTGAATTTCTTGACGAAACAAACTTCATATTCCAACATGTCTTGATGAAATATGATTTTTTTTAGATTTGATTTTTGATTCAAAAGTCAAAGTTTGACTTTTCTGTGTGCAAATGACCATTTTGCCCTTGTGAGTGACTTTCTTGGAAAAATTGTAGTTCAAGGCTTGGAAGCAAACTTGAGGATCCATGGTGATTCTTTGAGAAATGAGAGGGTAAATTTTTGGGTACAACAGCTGCCCCTATTCAATCTTCTTACACCTGAAGAGTTAGATTGGTAATTCTGCCATTCGTGACTTGAAGGTGGAAGATGATTGAACACTAGAGTGCCCAGAAAATTTGCACTCGAAGATGTCTTAGTTGATTATGTGGGGAATGGGCTTAAATATGCCATTTGGAGAGATAATGGATAGTTGTTAGAGATGGGATTAAAGATGCCATCCAGAAATGATTGTTGGACTATATTTGTAAGCTGGAACTGAATGATTATCAGAATGACGTCCGTGTCTGGAACGTATCTGAACTGTATTTGAATGAGTGGTAGAATGACATCTGAATCTGGATCGTATTTGGACTGTATTTGAATGAGTGACAGAATGACATCCGAATCTCGATCGTATCTGGACTGTATTTGAATGAGTGACAGAATGACATCTGAATCTGGATCGTATATGGACGGTATTTGAATGAGTGACAGAATGACATCCGAATCTGGATCGTATCTGGACTGTATTTGAATGAGTGACAGAATGACATCCGAATCTGGATCGTATCTGGAGTGTATTTGAATGAGTGATAAAATGACATCTGAATCTGGATCGTATCTGGACTGTATTTGAATGAGTGACAGAATGACATTCGTATCTGGACTGTATTTAAATGAGTGACAAAATGACATTCGAATCTAGATCGTATCTGGACTGTATTTTAAATGAGTCTGGAATAAGTATCAGAATGTCAGTCATATCTGGATCGCATCTGAACTGTTTCTAGAAGGAATCTGGAATAAGTATTAGAATGCCATCCATATCTGGATCACATCTGAAATGTCTCTAGAAGGAATCTGGAATAAGTATCAGAATGTTAGTTATGATACGGTAAGAGAACTGACTTAATGTTTTGCGTTTCGATCGCATTTGTGCGGATAGCAAGAGTCGCCACCAACTTTTCTTTTATCCAAAAGGAAAGGTAGAAAAGCACAGGAAAGACCTTTCGAGATTATTTCTCGGGTTCGGGGGGTAGATTATGAAAAGGGAAGGTGTTAGCACCCTTTTCATCCATGGTTTTCCATGGGATCTTAGTTACTTGTTTAGATCACTTGCTTTTGTTTTGACAGTGTGCTTGTGGTGTGGGTTTTGAAAGTGTTTTGAAAAAATCTCTTTGTAATGGTTCTCGTTTCTATAAGAACACGTACAAAGTTTTGTTTCGAAAGATGGTTCAAAGATGCGTTTGTGGATTGTGTTTTGGAAAGTGTTTTTTAAAAAAAATCTCTTTGTAATGGTTCTCGTCTCTATAAGAACATATACAAAAGGTTTTGTCTTTTGAAAATGTTTTGAGATGAAAGTGTTGGTGTAAAAGGTTTTTATCGTGAGTGTGATACGGTGGGAGAACTAACTTAAGGTTTTGCGTTTGTGTTCACAAATGTTTCGGTTTAGCAAGAGTCATCACCGACTTTTTATTTTATCCTAAGGAAAGGTCAAAAAGCACAGGAAAGACCTTTGATATGTTTTCTTGGGTTCGGGGAGTAGATTATGAAAAGGGAAGGTGCAAGCATCCTTTTCATCCATGGTTATCCATGGGCTCTTAGTTACTTGTTTAGATCACTTACTTTGCTTTTCAATTGTTTGAAATTGTGCTCTTCAATTGTTTGAAATGGTGCTTTGTGTGTGGTTTTGAAAGATGTTTTGAAAAGAGGCCATCGTCGTGGCAACCTTTGTAATGATTCTTGTTTGAATATATACAAAGGTGTTTTTGTCTTTTGAAAAATTTTCAATGTTTGAAAGTTGGATTTTGAAATTGTGTTGTGAAGTGTGTTTGAAAATAGCAAGGATGTTTTGCAAGCTTTTGATCAAGTAACTAAGAGTTATCTACCCTATTTTACTCAAAGATCTTTCTTATGTTTTTAACCCTTTTAACAGTGTTATTTCACCATTGCATTTGGTGAACAACCTTGTGTTAGGGTGTTAAACGAGACAGGCGTGGGTCATCGTATAGACCATGATAGCAATTGTGTCAAGTATTTTTGGCAATTTTCTTAAGGGACTTGATCGTTTTGTTTAGGCAACTCAGATAGCGTCATCAAGGGACTATGATCTTTTGTTTTGTTTTTGTTTTGCCAAAGTACTTAACATGCATACCATGGCCCATTTTTGAAGGCAACAAGTGGATTGTAACCCTAGGGGTGCAAGTGTGCATTGTGTTTGTTTTTTCATGCATTTTTGTCTTTGATTAGGTCAAACTATTTGTTGATTTTGATTTTGGCATACAAACCCTAATTCTCTAATCATGGCATAATTGAAAGCATTAAGTGCGAGAATTTAAATTCTAAGCTATTACAACATGATTATGGGGATGGGGGTACAATTTTGAATAAGGGGATATTTGACAAGAAATATAAACCCTAGATTACTATTACATCCAAATTGAATTATAAATACATCAATATTTAAATGTACAATATTTGAATAAACAAGATAAATAAATATTAAATAAAATGTATTACGCAAAAAAAATGTTTTTATTTGTTTATGTATGTAAAGTATTTTTAATGTGAAAGAGTATAAAGAAACAAATTAAGATTGATTTTATTTTTTAAAGGGGTAAACCCTAATTTTCTTTAAGAAAATAATATTATCTACTATTTATATATAAAAAAATATATTAATATGTAGAAAAATAAAATATATTGGGAAAAGGTATTTTTTTTAGTATAAATAATAATAAAAAATAAAAAGGTAATATTTTTATTCTAATTATTTAATAAAATAAAAGTATATATGTATGTATATATATTAAATATATTAAGTATGTAAAAAATAAAATAAAATATTTTCAAAAATAAAATATATTCAAGAAAATATTTTCAATGTGAACAAAAATAAGAAATAAAAATAAAAGTATTATTTACATTATTTTTAAGTTTTCAAATAAATTATAAAAAAGTATTCAAAATGCTTTAATGTTTAGAAAAATCAAAATAAAATATCAAATACATGTAAAAAAAATGTGAAAATATTGTTAAGCATTTTTTATATTTGGGGATAAATAAATAAAATCAAAAATGAAATTAAAATACAAAAATAACAAAATATAAAGAAATTGGGTCAGGGGGTGTAAAACTGAAAATGGGGATGTTAGAAGTAGAAACAAGCCAGCCCAGCCCATTTCCACTTCATCTTCTTCCTTTGTTCAAACAGAAAAAATACGCGCCCTGTACAAACTGCTAACTCCTATATTTGTGATCTTTTGCCAAAAGTCAAAACATGAAACTTGTAGAGCATTAAACCACGATTCTAACCATATAAAAAACTTAATCTAACTCTCAAAGACCAGAGAGAATTTCTCTGGCCCTAAAATCTGACCTAGTTTTTTCAGCATGTTCATGGATGAAATTCTCTTAGCACGCTTAATATAAATGAAAACTGATCATATGTATGACTTCATGGCAATGAGTACTACATCTTTCATTCACAAACCTAAGGCTAAATGTTCCTAAATAGAGAGATATAAGTTTGAAAAATACTTGTTTCAGTCAAGCTCGAGTATGGTAATGCAACAACTTTCAGTGAGGCCTGAGGTTCTTTTGAGCTTGCTTGATGTTCCCTGGACCTTTCCCAATGCTTAGTTTGCTTTGAAATGGTCTGAATCTCTCTATAGAACTCAACCTGCAAAGCTTCAAAACAGAAATGGTGAACACTGTAAATGGAGTTACAGTTGGCAATGGAGGTTTGGGATAGCTTGAGTGAGTTGAATGGAAGATATTGGAACAAGTTTGAGGCTAAACACACGAGTGGTTTGTGTGATGGATGTGAATCGACAGGGAGTGCCCTGTTTTGCAAGAAGAATGTGATTTGGTGTTTTGGAAGGCTTGAGGGCTTAACAATTCGTGTTTTTGGCTCAAGGAAATGCACAAAAACTTGTTTGAAATGTTGGCAAGAGTTGATTATATCAGATGTGCAAGTTGTTGACCTTTTGCATAATTACTTGGTTTTGAAGTAAAAAGTGAGAGTTGACAAAGCTATGGTTGTACTGGCTTGTAACCTAGCTGCACAAAGTTGTTGAACTTTGCCTGACATTAGGGAGCCTTGTTTGCAGCAAAGGGCTTGGTGTATGGCTCAAGAAATGCCATTTGACATAAAGCATGCTTTATGTAAATGGAAGTGCTACCTTTATGCCCAAAATGGATTTATTCATTGTGCCAAGCTTTGTTGATCAGAATAAGACCAATGTCCAATGTATTTGCATTTAATTAAGGAGTGTGAATTGGTTTAGAGGCCTGTAATCAAGTACAAAGCTAGTTTGGATAGATTTTGCAACTTGTATGAACATGTATTTGCCATGGATCAAAGTGAGTTTTTGCCAACTTCAAGCATTCGATTCTCCCTAACCACAAATGTGTTTGAGGAGTTCTTTGAAAATTTGGAAAGCTTGAAACATGCTCTATAATCCATATTTGAAATGCAACTTGAGACTCCAAGTGGAACTATGTGAAAAATGGCCAAGAAGATAGGGCAAAACCCTGCCTAAACTAGGGCAAAATTTCTCTAAGTTAAAAGTTTTAGGGACCCTTGTTCCAAAAATCATAACTTGAGATCCAAGCTTCTTTTGAGAAAACTTTGTGAATAAAAGTTGTATACTTTATGGAGGACTACAACTTTCATGTTGTAAGTTTTGTTTGAATCCATTTTCATCTTGGTGAAAATGTGGGACAAAGTTAGAAAAATTAAGAAAATTTCATAACTTAGAAAAATTCTAAGTTATGAAAATTTTTCAATTTCAAACCCTAATTTGCAATTTTGGGTTTCTTGATGAACAAGTTTCATAATTTGACACATCTTGATGAAAAATGACCCTTGGCACTTGATTTTGACCAAAAAGTCAAAGTTTGACTTTTCAGTGTATAGTCAAATTTTGATCAGTTGACTGAAAAATTCATCTGTCAACCCTATGCATTTGAGATCTTTTGAACTTGTTGAATAGGTCAAGATAATATCATTGAGTCCTTGAGTCCATGATTGAACTTGATTTTCCATTGGTTAGGTCAAACAGTCAAAAATTGCCTTTGTACAGTCAAAACCCTAAAAATGACCATTTTGCCCTTTTGGTGATCTGATCAAATTTCTTGTGGATTTGTGGTCCAAACTTGATCAAATGGTTCATATGAGTTCATAATGTTGATGTGGGTCAAAATTCATGAGGTTTGACTGTAAATTGGTCACAGTTGACTTTTTCCCCAATACAGTTGATTTTCAGGTCAACTGTCCAATTGACTGGGCAAAAATTTGATTCAAGGCTTGAAACTTAGTATGGACAAACTTATGAGTCCAACATGAAGTATGAAATTAAATTTGGGCATTGAAGGTCCAAAAATCCCTGTGCAAACTCAAACCCTAATTTAGGTCAACAGTGCAAGGAGGTGTCTTGAGTAGAGCAAACCCTAGCTTGATCTTGAGTTCCAAGAGTCTTGTGATGAGAAATGTTGATAAAATGAGAGGGGAAATTTTGGGGTACAACAGTTGCCCCTGTTCAATCTTCTTGTACCTGAAGAGTTAGATTGGCAAGTTTGCCTTTCGTGACTTGAAGGTAAAAGAGGATTGGACACTAGAGTGCCCATAAATTTGCACTCGTCAAAATGTTGTTGAGGGAATGGGCTTAAAGATGCCATTTGGAGATGGTAGAATCTTGCTGGAGATGGGCTTAAAGATGCCATCCAATATTTGTTTGTTGAAGATCAGTAGAATGAACATCAGAATGGTATCCGTATTTGGAACGTATCTGAGTTGTATCTGGAGACTGGATTTGTATGAGCAAGGGAATGGCGTCTGTGTTTAGAGCTTATCCAAGCTGTAACTGTATTTGAACTTTGAATGAATATCAGAACGACTGCCGTGTCTGGAGTGTATCTGTATTGTGAATGGGTAACAGAGAAACATATGTGTATGGATCAATTGTGTGCTGGGGAATAATTCTGAATGAGTGATAGAATGGCAACCGTGTCTGGGGCGTATCTGGACTGTATCTGAAGTTGAGATCTGTATGAGTAGCAGAATGACTTCCGTGTCTGGAGTGTATCTGAAACTTGAAGCTGATAGTCGAATCTGAATGAGAAATAGAATGGCTGCCGTGTCTGGAGCGTATCTAGTCTGTATCGGATTGCTGAAGTCTGAATGAGTAGTAGAATGACCGCCGTGTCTGGGGTGTATCCATACTGTATCTGAAATCTCTGAATAGTTGTTAATGATAGATTTTTAATCTTATCTTGAAAAAGGGGGAAATGTTAGCTAAACACAAAGTCATGTTGCATGATATGTATGATGCAATAGAATATGTTTCATCAATGTTTATGATATATGAATGTAATGGATGTGCATGTAAGCTGAGTAGTTGTCTTGCTGAGGAAAATAAATCCTTGATAACTGGAGATAATGAAATCCTTGACTGCTGCCGGGGAAAGTGAATCCTGACCGATGTTGAGGACTCAAAAATCTTTGATTGTTGAAGATGAGAAATCCTTGCTGACTGCTTGGGGATTAAAGATCTTTGATTCTCGAGAATGAGAAATCATGGTACCACTGCTGGGGATTGAAAATCCTTGGTGACTTGTGGGGTTTTAACAAGAGCTTCGACAACTTCTGCAGGGAATGAGAATCCTTCATGACTTTCTTGGGAAATAAGGAAAAC
This sequence comes from Vicia faba, assembly GCA_948472305.1. Classification (NCBI taxonomy): domain Eukaryota; kingdom Viridiplantae; phylum Streptophyta; class Magnoliopsida; order Fabales; family Fabaceae; genus Vicia; species Vicia faba. Next base: position 875,213,980 of record OX451738.1, read on the forward strand.
TCCGACGACCTCTACTGGGGAATCAAAACCTGGGAGGCTTCGAATGGAGAAACAGGAACTAGAATCCTCAGTCTGTTGGGAAGTAAATCTGTGGGGAGAGTGTTTACTTGGCCGGGGAAATCAGGAGCTTGGGTTGTACGCCAATCTACTGGGGAAGTTAGGGAAAATTGAATGGTTCCTAATGGGGATTGATAGTTGGAAATTTGACTTCGCTGGGGAAGAAGGTTTAGAATATTCTAGCTCCGCTGGGGATATGTATTTCATGGTTTTCGGGCTCCACCGGGGATCGGGAGTTTGGAGACTTAATTCTGATGGGAACTTTGAAACTTAACTCCGCTGATGAATAAAGTTTAGAACACACTGGCTCCGCTGGGGATCTTGAAGCTTAACTCCGCTAGGGATATGTACTCCAAGGTTTTAGCTTTGTTGAGGATCTGAATGACATATTGTAGGGGATTTCTTCTGGAATAGCCTAAAGACGTTTTCCTATACTTTCGACCTACTAGTAATTATCCTTTCTCAATTTGTTTTATTTGTAAGCAGTGATTATATTCAAATTCATATGCCTATTTAACAAAACATTGGACGTTTTTTTCAAAATAAAACATAAGTGTAAAAAAGAAAAGAAAGGCAAGCAAATTTCTGCACTTGAAGTATCTTTGTATTAACTTTTGTAAGTGTTTTTGTACAAAGGAGACAGACATCCTAATAAGAGAATGTTGTCGTAAAATTGAGAAAAATTTTATACAAAAGAAAAGATGGATATGTGCAACAATTCCATGGGGTTCCCATTCCGCTATAGCCTTCTCGACTCTGAGTATCTTGTCCATTCGTTGCTTCGTCCGCAGATGATTGGAGTGATCAGAAGCTTGGATTTTGGTTTGTGAAGAGATTGTCTTTAAAGTGATCCGACGAGACATAGTCATACGCTTTAATTCCCTAACTTTTGCCTGGACCGCCCTTTCGGGTTTTCGATCCACCGGGAAACCCTTTTTTGCCCAAGTCGCCCTTTCGGGTCTTCAACTTGCCAGGTGTACAGATTTTTTTTGTTTATCCCTAACTTTTGCCTGAACCGCCCATTCTGGTTTTCGATTCACCGGGATGCCCATTTTTTCCCAAGTCGCCCTTTCGGGTTTTCAACTTGTCGGGTCGTTTTATACGTAGTATCTTTTTACTATGTCTGTGTTCGCAGGGTGCGGCAAGTCGTCACCATCCATAGTGGTCAGAATTATTGCCCCACCGGAAAAGATGCTCTTGATCACAAATGGTCCTTCGTAAATAGGAGTCCACTTGCCCCTGGGATCACTTTGCGGTAAGATGATCCGCTTGATTACAAGATCTCCGACTTGATATACCTGACGTATGACTTTCTTGTTGAAAGCCTTGATCATCCTTTTCTGATACGTCTGACCATGACAAACAGCAGTAAGTCGTTTCTCGTCGATCAAATTAAGTTGATCAAGTCGGGTCTGAATCCAATCGTCTTTACTTAAACCTGCATCCTTCATAATCCTTAAGGAAGGAATCTGAACTTCCATAGGTAAAACAGCTTCCATGCCATATACCAAAGAAAAGGGGGTTGCCCCTGTTGAAGTATGCGCCGTGGTACGATATCCATGCAGAGCAAATGGTAACATCTCATTCCAGTCCTTGTAGGTGACTGTCATTTTTTGAATGATCTTCTTGATATTTTTGTTCGCGGCTTCAACAGAACCGTTCATCTTTGGCCGATAGGGAGATGAATTGTGATGATAAATCTTGAACTGTTCGCACAGAGCGGTGATCATAGTGTTGTTCAAATTTGACCCGTTGTCCGTGATAATCCTGTCGGGGATACCGTACCGGCATATGAGGTTCTGCTTGATGAAGTGGGCAACCACATTCTTTGTAACGGAGGCGAAGGAAGCTGCTTCGACCCACTTGGTAAAGTAATCAATAGCCACCAGGATGAAGCGATGTCCATTGGATGGCGTAGGCTTGATCTCTCCAATCATGTCAATACCTCACATCGTGAACGGCTAAGGAGTTGTTAGAACATTGAGAGGAACAGGAGGAATATGTACCTTGTCAGCATAGACTTGGCATTTGTGACAAGTACGGGAATGTTGGTGACAATCAGCTTCCATGGTAGACCAGTAGTAGCCTGCCTTTAGAATCTTCTTAGCCATCGTATGTCCGCTCAAATGGGTGCCAAATATGCCACTATGTATTTCGGTCATGATCAACTCTGCTTCAACCTTGTCCATACAACGAAGTAGAACACAATCATGGTTGTGCTTATAAAGGATACCATTGCTCAGGAAGAACTTGGCAGCAAATCTCCTTAAGAACTTTTTGTCATTGACGGAAGCTCCTTCAGGGTATTCTCGAGTTTGGAGATACCTTTTGATTTCATGAAACTAGGGTTGTTCCACTACTTCTTCGGTATTAATCTCATGACAGTGCACAGGTTCGTCCATTCGCTCGATGGTGATTTGGGGAGCCTCATTATCCCAGTTGAGTTTAAACATGGAAGACATTGTAGCCAGAGCATCTGCTAGCTGATTTTCTTCTCGTGGGAAATGCTCGAAAGTAATTTGCTCGAAATGAGGCAACAATGTCAAGACATGTTCTTTGTATGGGATAAGATTAGGATGTTTAGTGTCCCAATCTCCTTTGATTTGACTGGTAACCAAAGCTGAGTCCCCAAATATGACCAAAGATTTGATTCCCAAGTCTATAGCAGCCTTGAGACCAAAGATGCAAGCTTCATATTCAGCCATGTTGTTGGTACAACTGAAGCAAAGTCGGGCAGTGAAGGGTGTATGGCAACCTTCTGGAGAAATGAGTACCGCACCGATATCGTTGCCAAGTGCATTTGAAGCACCATCAAAGTACAGGGTCCATCGAGATCCTTGTTCAGGTCCGTCATACGGTCCATTACCTTCAATGTTGTCCAATGTCATGATATCCTCGTCAGGGAAGTCGAATCTCATAGATTGGTAATCTTCGACGGCTTGATGAGCTAGATGGTCAGCTAGTACACTCCCCTTTATAGCTTTTTGGGTAGTATACTGGATATCATACTCAGTTAGGATCATTTGCCATCTAGCGATCCTTCCAGATAAAGCAGGCTTCTCGAAGATATACTTAATCGGATCCATCTTGGAAATCAGCAAAGTGGTATGAGTCAACATATACTGCCTTAGCCGGCGAGCAGCCCATACCAAAGCGCAACAAGTTTTCTCGAGCAGTGAGTAGCGAGTCTCACAGTCGGTAAACTTTTTGCTAAGGTAATAAATGGCATGCTCTTTTCGGCCAGACTCGTCATGTTGGCCCAGTACGCACCCCATTGAGTTATCCAAAACAGTTAAATACATGATTAACGGCCTTCCTTCGACGGGTGGCATCAAAATAGGAGGTTCCAGTAAATACTCCTTAATCTTATCAAAAGAAACTTGACAATCATTGTTCCATTCAATCACCTGATCTTTCTTCAACAGCTTGAAGATTGGCTCACAGGTAGATGTTAGGTGAGAGATGAACCTCGCAATATAGTTTAAGCGTCCCAAGAAACCTCTAACCTCCTTTTCAGTGCGGGGGGCAGGCATTTCTTGTATAGCTTTTACTTTAGCAGGATCAACCTCAATGCCTTTGTTGATGACGATAAATCCCAAAAGTTTACCATACCTGACTCCAAAAGTGCACTTGCTTGGGTTCAGTCTGAGCTTATACTCCTTCAATCTGACAAATAGCTTTTGCAGATGATCGAGGTGTTCTTCTTCTGTCTGTCAACGGGCTATAATGTCGTCTACGTAGACTTCAATCGCATGATGTATCATGTCATGAAACAAAGCTACCATGGCGCGTTGATAAGTTTCCCTGGCATTCTTCAGTCCGAATGGCATCACCTTATAGCAAAAGGTACCCCACTACGTGACAAAAGTAGTCTTCTCCATGTCTTCGGGGGCCATTTTGATCTGGTTGTATCCCGAGAATCCATCCATGAAGGAAAATACCTTGTGTTGAGCTGTGTTGTCAACCAAGATGTCGATGTGTGGTAGGGGAAAATCATCTGTAGGGCTAGCCCTATTTAGGTCCATATAGTCCGCACACATTCTGACTTTGCCATCCTTCTTAGGCACGGGCACAATGTTAGCAACCCATTATGGATAGGAAGTAACAGCCAGAAAGCCAGCATTGAATTGCTTCATCACCTCTGAAATTCTGGCTGCAGATACACAATGTCACGTTCAATGTTATGACACCGTATCTGACTTTCTATAAGACAGTAAATACAAAAACAGTAAAGAACACAGTCAATTGTTTACCCAGTTCAGTGTGCAACAACACCTACTCTGGGGGCTACCAAGCCAGGGAGGAAATCCACTATAAGAGATGTTAATTCAGGAATAAACCAACCAGTTTATCTCCTTCACTTAAGACCTACCCAATGCAATTTCAATCTAAGTACAACTTAAACCTGAGTTCCTACTCACTCCCCCTCAATCACAGCAGTGATACATAAAACAATTTGACTAATGAATTGATGAAGACACTCTTCAAAAACATACACTTGATTAAGCTTTACAGCTTTTTAATCAAGCAACACAACCACTCTTGCTTCACAGCTTTGAGTGATACACACACCTAACTTGACTCTGCTTCACAGCTTTAGTCAAGAAACATACAAACACTCTTGCTTCAAAGCTTTGAGTGCTACACAACCCTTACAATTAAAAACCTATTCCAAGTCACTTATCACAATGATAATTGCTTAAATTACAATAGTTAAAACTATACAACTTACAAATGATCTTCTGACCAAAAAGGGATTACTTTCAAAACAGCAGCTCTGTTGAATATATAGCAGCTGCATCTTCAGTTAGGGTTTCCACAAAAAGCTAGGGTTAATTCCATTTGACCTTAAGACTAGGTCACAGGACTTTATCAACCAGGTTAGGGTTGAGCTAGGTTAACCCAAAGAAAACGCAGGATTCTGTTCTGGAAAGACTGAGTCATTTTCCTGAAAAAACTCAGAATTAACCAAACTGCAAACCTGTTAGTTCAGAACAGGATGTCTTAACATCTGTTATGACATCTGAAAAACCTGTTTACTGATTTAGGAAAATGTGATCATTTTGCAAAATGCTCAGATACACACTTATAAACATCAATACCTGTATGACAATATTTTTCTGCAAAGGTACCTAATGAATCAGTACAAACTAAACTAGAATGTTATGACATCAGTCATGACATTCACACACACACTTGGGTTTTACCAAAAATGCAAGCCAATAACTAAACAACTACAAACTCCCCCTTTGGCAGATTTTTGGCTAAAGACCCTAAGCAATCAGAGATAGATAGCAGCAGAAAGAAATGACTGCAGAAAAATAGAATGTCTAATTAAGTAAGTACCAAAATATTCTCCCCCTCTTTAGCCACAAATGGGCCAAAGATACATGTTCATAAAAATTATACAGTTATCCAGAAAAAAGTAATAAGAGCAGCAGCAAAAAAAACTGAACACACTTCCAAACTCCACCAGGTATTACCACCACCAATCAGCAACACCACCAAACTTTAAGCATTGTCATCAGACTCAGAGGATTCGGGCTTCTTCCTTTTCTTGTGAGCAATGTCAGCATTCTTCTCTTTGTCTGATGTCTCAACATCCTTAGAGACATCTGGATTTGTTTCAGCATTTGAACTTTCTTGATTCAAAGGAACAGAAATGCCAGGAACTGAGTGGTTCTCGTTCAGAATTCTTGAAACAATTTTAGCTATTGCTTGACTAACATAGGCTGACCCTTCCCTATTTGCAATTTCAGGGGGAACTGAAGAAGAAGGATGAGATGGATTACCAGAGGCAGAAGCTTGGGACTTTCCTGCATGTCTTGTTCTCAACTCTTTGACCTTGGTGGGGTTAGTTCCCACTTTTCTACGAGAAGAGATCTCCAGGACTTCAGAGTCCAGACAAGAAGAGATTGTCCTAGAATCTTGATCAGAGGAAGAGGTTAAAATAGTCATATTGGATGATGATGGTGTTTGAGACATTTTGACAGTCTTAGAGGACCAACAGCAACTGAAGAGAAAATTATGATTGAGAGACTGGGTTTTGATGAGGAGGCGAGAGGGGAAGGAAGAAAAGGAGTGTCTATTCAACTTCTTTAAAGAATTGAAGGAAATGGGAAAATATAATTTTAACCCAATCAGAACAAGCATAACTCCTTTAATCCTTGTTTTAAGCAAAATTAATTGCTACAATTCCTCATGTTGGCAAATACCCAACTTACCCCTCAAGTTTTCAAATTGATTTGCATCAAGAGCTTTGGTAAAAATGTCAGCCAGCTGAAGCTCAGTGGCAACATGTTCCAATTTGATTGTCTTCTCTTCTACAAGGTCTCTGATAAAGTGATGTCGTATGTCAATATGTTTGGTCCTATTATGCTGAATGGGATTCTTGGAAATGTTGATTGTACTCAGATTGTCACAATACAATGTCATAACATCTTGTGTGACATTATACTCAGTAAGCATCTGTTTCATCCAGATCATTTGAGAGCAGCTACTACCAGCTGCAATGTATTCAGCTTCAGCAGTAGAAAGAGACACACAATTCTGTTTCTTGCTGAACCAGGAAACCAGATTATTTCCCAAGAAGAAACATCCTCCAGAGGTGCTTTTTCTATCACCAGCACTACCAGCCCAATCAGCATCACAGTAGCCAGTCAGAGCTGGTTCACAGCCATGAGAATACATCAACCCATAGTTGCAAGTTCCACTCACATACTTCAAAATTCTCTTCACTTGATTGATATGACTGACTTTGGGATCAGCTTGGTATCTTGCACAAACTCCAACTGCAAAGGCAATATCAGGTCTGCTGGCAGTTAAGTACAACAAGCTTCCTATCATGCTTCTGTACAGACTTTGATCCACCTTAACCCCACTTGAATCTTTGGAAAGCTTTAGATGAGTAGGAGCAGGAGTCCTTTTGTGACTTGCATTCTCCATACCAAACTTCTTTAAAATGTTCTTAGCATACTTGCTTTGAGATAAGAAGATTGAGTCCTCCATCTGTGAGACTTGCAGTCCAAGAAAATAAGTTAGTTCTCCCATGAGACTCATTTCGAATTCAGCCTGCATCTGGTCAGCAAAGTGTTTAACCATATGTTCTGACATTCCTCCAAACACTATGTCATCAACATATATATGGCAACCATCAACTTCCCTCCTTCAGTTTTGACAAAGAGAGTTTTGTCCAAGCCTCCTTTTCTGTAGCCTTTGTCTGAGAGAAACTTTGTTAACCTGTCATACCATGCTCTAGGAGCTTGTTTCAGGCCATATAGAGCTTTTCTCAATTTGTAGACATGATCAGGGTGGGTTGGATCCACAAAGCCTTTAGGTTGTTCCACATAAGCTTCCTCATTTAAGTACCCATTTAGAAAGGCACTTTTCACATCCATCTGAAATAACTTGAACTTCAGAAGACAAGCAATTGACAATAGGAGTCTGATTGATTCCAGCCTGGCTACAGGTGCAAAGGTTTCATCAAAATCAACCCCTTCAACCTGGGTGTATCCTTGAGCAACAAGTCTTGCCTTATTTCTGGTGACAACTCCTTCAGCATCTGACTTGTTCTTGAAAATCCATTTTGTCCCAATGATGTTAGTTCCTTCAGGTCTAGGAACCAGTTCCCAAACTTCATGTTGCTTGAATTGGTTCAGTTCATCTTGCATTGCACCAATCCAGTATTCATCAGTTAAAGCTTCCTTGACATTTCTTGGTTCCATTTTGGACACAAAACAAGAGTTTGAGATGATTTCTCTAGATCTTGTAATGACTCCACTGTTGGGATCTCCTATGATGAGCTCTTTTGGATGATCCTTCTGAATTCTGATGGAAGGGATCTTGCTAGCTTCCTTTGATTCAGATTCTGTTGTGGTGGAGTTGGGTAGATCATTCTGTTGGGTTGAAGTCTCAAAGAATGTCTCAACAGTACAAGGAACATATATTTCTTCATGATAATCATCAATTATAACATTTATTGATTCCATCATGGCTTTGGTTCTGGAATTGAATACTCTATAAGCTCTTCTGTTTGAGGAGTATCCTAGAAATATGCCTTCATCACTTTTAGGGTCCAGTTTTCTTCTTTATTCACGATCAGCCAGAATATAGCATTTGCTGCCAAACACATGGATGTACTTCACAGTTGGTTTTCTTCCTTTCCAGAGTTCATATATGGTGGATGAGGTTCCCTTTCTCAAGGTGACCCTGTTATGAACATAGCAGGCTGTATTCATAGCTTCAGCCCAAAAATACATAGGAAGTCTTTTGGCATGTAACATTGCTTTGGCAGATTCCTGTATGGTCCTGTTTTTTCTTTCCACAACTCCATTTTGATGAGGTGTTATAGGAGAAGAAAATTCATGACTAATTCCTTCTGAAGAACAGAAATCATCAAACTTGCTGTTTTCAAATTCCTTGCCAAGATCACTTCTGATTCTGACAATACACCCTTCCTTTTCTCTTTGAATTCTTTTGCACAATTCTTTAAAAACTTCAAATACATCAGATTTTTCCCTAATGAAATTAATCCAGGTGAATCTGGAAAAATCATCCACAACCACATAGGCATATCTTTTTCCACCAAGACTCTCTACTTGCATTGGTCCCATCAGATCCATATGAAGAAGTTCTAGAACCTTAGAGGTGGTCAGATGTCTTGACTTTGGATGTGACATCCTAGTCTGCTTACCAACCTGACATTCACCACAAACTCTTTCTTCATCAATTTGCAGTCTTGGAATCCCTCTGACTGCCTCCAAGGAGATAATCCTCTTCATACCTCTTAGATGAAGATGGCCAAGTTTTTGGTGCCACAGTTTCACCTCTTTTTCTTCTTTTGCAGTGGAACACACAGAGGAGAAATTAGTGTTCTCAGGCTCCCACAAGTAACAGTTGTCTTTAGATCTGACTCCTTTCATTACAATTTCTTGTTTGTCATTGATTACAAGACATTCAGATTTTGAGAAATTGACCTTGAATCCTAGATCACACAATTGACTGATACTAATGAGATTAGCAGTCATCCCTTTTACCAGCAGTACTTCATTCAGACTTGGAACTCCAGGGCAGTCCAAGTCACCAACTCCTTTGATTTCACCTTGAGCACCATCTCCAAAGGTCACAAAACTGGTGGTGTGAGGCTTAACATTATTGAGGAGGTTCTTGATTCCAGTCATGTGTCTGGAACATCCACTGTCAAAGTACCAGTCTTCCTTTGCAGAGACCCTCAGGGAAGTGTGGGATATCAGGGCAGTAGCCTTTTTCTTCCATTTAGGAGCATGTGGTACCTTTTTAGACTTAGGTTTGACACCTGAGTTCTGATTAGGGTATCCATGCAATCTGAAGCAGAAGGGCTTTATGTGGCCATATCTCCCACAATGATGACATCTCCATCTTTGGTACCTTTTCTTCATATGTATCTGTTCCTGATGTTGAGAGTTGTGTTGAGACATCTGTTTTGACATTTGCTTTTCAGTACCAGATTTCTTTGCTTCCATAAATTCTAGTCCAGATTTATTTCCCACATTTTGTCCAACCTGAAGGATCTCTTCCAATTTGTCTGTTCCATTTGTCAGCATCTTGACAGATTTGGTCATTTGATTCAGTTGTGAGTTCAGCAATTGAACTTCTCCTTCTAGATGACTTATAGTTTCAAGGTTTGCCCTTTTTTCAGCCTCCAGCTTTATGATGAGTTTTGATTGTTTCTCATTCTGCACACAGACTTCAGTACTTCTGATACACAATTTCTTGTAAGTATCAGCCAGTTCTTCAAAAGTCACCTCTTCATCACTGATGTCACTTTCAGAGGTACAAACACCCGTTAAAGCAGTAACTAGTTTGGCAGATTCTTCTTCAGAATTACTTTCTGAATCACAGTCAGACCAAGTAACAGTCATTCCTTTCTTTTGTTTCTTAAGAAAGGTAGGACATTCAGCTCGAATATGCCCATATCCTTCACAACCATGGCATTGAATTCCTCTGCCTTGATTTCCCTTCTCTTCTGACCTTGGTCTTCTGTTGGAACTGTCAATGTCAGAGGGAATGTTATGAACATTAGACCTTGACTTTGGATCTATTCTTTTGATGAGTTTGTTGAACTGTCTTCCAAGCATGGCTATAGCTTCTGAAATATTTTCTTCAACATCAGTGTTGGACACAAGTGCTATGCTCTTGTTCTTCTTGTCACCATTATCAGTGATCCCCATCTCAAAAGTCTGAAGAGACCCAATAAGTTCATCCACTTTCAACTTGCTGATGTCCTGGGCTTCCTCTATGGCAGTTACCTTCATTGCAAATCTTTTAGGCAAGGATCTGAGAATCTTTCTCACCAGTTTTTCTTCTGACATCTTTTCTCCCAGTGCTTCTGAGGTGTTGGCAATCTCCAAGATGTTCATGTGAGACTCATGAATGGTTTCATCTTCCATCATTTTTAGATTCTCAAACTTGGTAGTCAACATCTGAAGCCTTGACATTTTTACTTTGGAGGTTCCCTCATGAGTAGTTTTGAGAGTGTCCCAAACTTCCTTGGCCAGTTCATATTGATGTACTAGTCTGAAAATGTTTCTATCAATTCCATTGAACAAGGCATTTAAAGCTTTGGAATTTCCCAGGGCTAACTCATCTTCTTCTTTACTCCACTCTTCCTCAGGCTTCAGACTGATTGTCCCATCTTTCTCAGTTATGGTGGGATGGATCCATCCTTTGTCAGCAGCTCTCCAAGCCTTTTTGTCCAGAGATTTTAAGAAGGAAATCATACGAGGTTTCCAGTAGTCATAATTAGTTCCATCCAGAATGGGTGGTCTATTTCCAAAAAATCCTTCTTTGTCCATAGTGCCAGAAAGTGATATCCCTAGATCTCACCCAATAATACAGGCAGGGTGCCTGCTCTGATGCCAATTGAAATTCTGGCTGCAGATACTCAATGTCACGTTCAATGTTATGACACCGTGTCTGACTTTCTATAAGACAGTAAATACAAAAACAGTAAAGAACACAGTCAATTGTTTACCCAGTTCAGTGTGCAACAACACCTACTCTGGGGGCTACCAAGCCAGGGAGGAAATCCACTATAAGAGATGTTAATTCAGGAATAAACCAACCAGTTTATCTCCTTCACTTAAGACCTACCCAATGCAATTTCAATCTAAGTACAACTTAAACCTGAGTTCCTACTCACTCCCCCTCAATCACAGCAGTGATACATAAAACAATTTGACTAATGAATTGATGAAGACACTCTTCAAAAACATACACTTGATTAAGCTTCACAGCTTTTTAATCAAGCAACACAACCACTCTTGCTTCACAGCTTTGAGTGATACACACACCTAATTTGACTCTGCTTCACAACTTTAGTCAAGAAACATACAAACACTCTTGCTTCAAAGCTTTGAGTGCTACACAACCCTTACAATTAAAAACCTATTCCAAGTCACTTATCACAATGATAATTGCTTGAATTACAATAGTTAAAACTATACAACTTATAAATGATCTTCTGACCAAAAAGGGATTACTTTCAAAATAGCAACTCTGTTGAATATATAGCAGCTGCATCTTCAGTTAGGGTTTCCACAAAAAGCTAGGGTTAATTCCATTTGACCTTAAGACTAGGTCACAGGACTTTATCAACCAGGTTAGGGTTGAGCTAGGTTAACCCAAAGAAAACGCAGGATTCTGTTCTGGAAAGACTGAGTCATTTTCCTGAAAAAACTCAGAATTAACCAAACTGCAAACCTGTTAGTTCAGAACAGGATGTCTTAACATCTGTTATGACATCTGAAAAACCTGTTTACTGATTTAGGAAAATGTGATCATTTTGCAAAATGCTCAGATACACACTTATAAACATCAATACCTGTATGACAATATTTTTCTGCAAAGGTACCTAATGAATCAGTACAAACTAAACTATAATGTTATGACATCAGTCATGACATTCACACACACACTTGGGTTTTACCAAAAATGCAAGCCAATAACTAAACAACTACAACCTCAGCTTTGATTTTTTCAGACATGTCGGGCCTCATTCGGCGGACTTTTTGTTTGATCGGTGGACAGTCTTCTCTTGTAGGGAGACGGTGAACCACAATGTATGTGTCTAGTCCCGGCATGTCTTCATAGGACCAGGCGAAGATTTCAACATATTCATTCAATAACTGCACTAAGCACTCTTTGACACTTGGTTCCAGGCTGGCAGCCATCTTAACCTCTTTCTTGTCTTCCTCTGTTCCCAAGTTGATGGTCTCTAGCAACTCTTCATGGGGTAGAATAGCCCTCTCGTCTTGTTGCAAAAGTCTAGCTAACTCTCCCGACACTTCATAGTCTTCGTCGACTTCGTACTTAGCATGATTGACCAAATCTCCAGAGTCACCGAAGGCTAAAGCAGAATAGTCACCCATGGAATCCGGAGTGGATGGGTACCTGCATTTTGTGAGTGTGGGTGTGTGTAAGGGATAGCCATCCTTAAATAAAATAAAATGTAAAAGGAAAGAAAATGAACACAACAGTTTATAGATGAAAACGTCCAATGATTCATTAAACATGGCATATGATAATGAAGAAAATCAAGCCCTTACAAATGGACCTATATGCCCCGGGTAAGGCATAAGGTGAAAATAGTGTACGAATTGTTTAATTATTACAGACCAAAATAGGAAATTGTTCAAAGATAAATTACTGGTTGATGAAAGTGATGGGAATAAAGTCCTTCGCTTCCCAGTTTCTTAATCCTCCTTCGACGGTCAGAAAGATCCAATATTCAAAGTTATCTTCTTCATCATCATCTTCTAAGGCATTAATTCCATGGTGAGTGATTTTTACGGGTGGTCCTCCGGCCCTGGAGCGACGCACAGCTTTTTGGCCAGCATCAGTAAAACCTAGTCTGAACTTGTCTGTCTTGTGAGAAAACTCAGGCAGTTGCCCCCACATTGTACTCCTTCCTTCTTTGATTACAGCCTCTGCATCTTTGAGACATACCATCCTAGACACAGGCTTGAAAATAATAGGCACATCAGTCATTGTCTTCGCAACTACGACTTCAAGAGGAACCTCTTTAAAATGTTGGAAAGGCGTTTCTATGAACTCGCCATCCAACTCCACATAGCGGAAGGAGTTGAGGTGACTTATCATGTACTCTTCCTCCCCATGAATCGTTATAATCTTTCCCTGAACTGGATATTTTAGCATTTGGTGCAGAGAGGAAGTGACTGCCCCAGCATTGTGGATCCACGGCCTTCCCAACAAGCAAGAATATGAAGGACGGGTGTCTATTACATAAAAGGTGGAGTTGAAAATTTTTGTGCCCACTTTGATAGGAATGTCCACTTCTCCATGAACCATCCTCTTAGAACCGTCGAAGTCTCTAACAATGATGTTACTAGGCTTCAGGGTCAAACCTTCGCAGTCCAGTCTATCCAACGCCTTTTTCGGTAGTACATTCAGAGATGAACCGGTATCCACCAGGACAGGGGCAAGTGTGGTTCCCCTGCATTCTACTGAGATATGCAGCGCGTCATTGTGCTTCCTTCCCTTAGGGGTCAAATCAGCATCGGAAAAACCAAGACCATTATCAGCAGTAAGGCTAGCCACGCACTCTTGAAACTGGTCAGTTGAAGTTTCTTGAGGCACATGAGCCGTCTTTAGAAATTTGATTAAGGCCTTAGCATGAGCCTCAGAGCAGAGTAGGAGAGTCAACATGGAGATTTTGGAAGGGGTCTGCCCTAGCTGTTCCACGACATCGTAGTCGTTCTTCTTGATTATCTTTAAGATTTCTTCCATCTCTTTCTGGGTGGTCTCGGGGATAACCACAGTATGAGCCTTCGTCCTGACAGGCGCTTCTAGTATCCCCTTACCTTTATTGGAAGTAACATCAGAGGGTCCAGCTTCGGGTATATCAACTTCTTCAATTATCGGGCTTTGCACAGATGGCTTGATAGGTGTTGTACCCCAAAATTTGCCCTCCCATATTCTTCAAGAATTGCAAAGAGCATGCTTCAAAATCTCCCCAAGGGTTGCACAGTTCAAGGGCCTCCTAACAGTCAAAAACTAGGGTTTTGGTTCTGGCAAAGAAAATGAAGTTTCCAAGGGTCCAATCAAGTCCCACATGCCTACAAACATGGTCAAGCATCCTCATACCAAGTTTCAAGACTTACAGTACAAAATTGCACAGTCAAAAGCCCTAATTGCTCAGCAGTCAACTGTAGGGGCAAAATGGTCATTTGACAGTCAAAAGTCCAAATTTTTGATCAACATCTTATTTTGAAGCCACAAACATCATTTGATCAATTCTTGATCATGATTTTCAAGGCATGGCTCAAAAAGTCTCAAGATGCAAAAGTTTCCATATTTGGACAGTTGAAAAAGTCAACTGTAACTTGACCAAGGCATAACTTCCACATGGTTTATCAGAAAAATTCCATCCAAAGTTCATGTTGAAGAGAAATACATTTCCTACAACTCCTCTTCACACTTCAAGTCCAAGAAATGCTCTCACAAAAAGTTATCAATTTCAACATTATAGGTCATTTTCAAAAGTCAACAAAAAGGGACTTTAAGTCAAAGACCATAACTTGAGATTGGTAAATTAAAATGACATGGGACCAAAGGCATTGGTTAGAGGACTGCAAGAACTTTCCAAAATGTCCAAGAACATGATCAAAGCTTAAAAATTGAGCAAGATCTGCCTTGAGAAAGTTGGGAAATTTTTGGGAATTTTGAAAAGTCAACTTTACTTCAAATGCCTCAAAATTGCTAATGGGCCACATTTTCTTCCAAGATTCATCATACAAAGGCTATGCACGACCATTTGGCCCAAAGGGGATTTATTTCATCATTTTTATTTATTTATTTGAATTTCTAATTACAATTAATTCATTTAATTAAATAAAATATGGAAAAAATACTAAACCAATGCATTTGAATCTTTTTATGCAGTATTTGCTCTCCTTAAAGACTCAAGATTCGTGCACAACCCAAATTGGAAAGATTGGCCATGATTGGAATCAAAATCACATGGAAAAGATTTGAAAAAATATGCATGAAAATCAAATATTCCATACATCAATGCAAAGGGTTTTGGATCCAAACTTCAACCCTAATCCGTTCCCATACATATACTGATGCAAACCTTAAAGCTCAGGACTGGAAAGTTGCGCCTCACATCAAGAACAAAGTTTGTATTTTTGTCCAAAATTTCAAAAACTGAAAACTGCTTTAGAGTTGGTTTCAAGGCAAAATACCAATTGCAATAGCTTGCCAGGGCTTCACTGAGCCTAACTGCATTCTTTTACAGTCCTCACGCATCAAGAATTGGTACATAGGAGTCAAACTGTTTCATATTTTTTGCATAATCGTGTTTCATCATTCATGCCATATTTTTGATTTCTAACGCTTGTTTTGTACTAGTCTTATCATTCTGAAGCTAACCATACCATCCAATTGCATTTCCGTGCCCTATACACGAATTCACCATTGAAGTCGTTAGGGTTTCCAAACTGTAAAATTGGGGCTTTACGTTTAAGGAAAAATCAGGCAACAGGACTTATGCCATCAGAATCAGAAGCTCATAACGATTAACATGGCATACTCGCGCTCAATTTCTCATAAGCCAATTCCTATTCGCTATTTTTATGTTCACCGTTTAGTGGGGGTTTAAAACCCCCGCTATCTCTTTTTATTTTATAGGCAATTGAAGAAGAAGACAGACGTGTCCATGGCTTACAGGCGCATTTGAATTTCGCGCGAAATATCCCACTAACCCTTGTTTTATCTTATATTGATTATTTGTCATATTATATACAAAGCGCGTTAACAGCTCAATTGGTCAGGCGTTGCATTGGTAAACTCTGGGACCTGGGTTCGATTCCCAGGTCCCCTCCCTTTCTCATATTATTTTCCTTTCCATATTCCTACGCAGCACACACCCAAGGGTTCACCATACACTCAATATCCAAGCACGCCACATGTCTCAGAACGTTCATCCAAGGGCCCTGATCTGATTAACATCATACTCACCAGTCCACGCGTACACATGCGCCCTGGAAAGTCAACTGAAGGCCTTAATTCTATTGGGCCTAATTGCTGGCAACATGACCTCCAAACTGGGGTCAACACCCCCAAGGGTTTGCAATTCTTTTCTTTTTTCTATTTTCCATTATTTGTGTTAATTCAATTATTTCCTTTTAAATTCTTTAAATTAATATATTTTCATAACACAAAATATTTAAAAAAAAATCAGAAAGTCACAAAATAAAATATATTTTATTTAAATGTTATTTTTGTAAATAAATGTTATCAATTAATTTAGTTTTTTTATTCTAGGATTAATTTTAGCATTTTCTTAATAAACTTAAAAAAAATTTGTAGAATTAGGTTTTAATCACTTTTTTCTTTTTTCTTTTCTTTTACCATTATTAATAATTAATTATTTATTTTTGTAAATAAAATTGTATTAATTAATTAGGTTGATTTTAGATTCAATTTTAACATATTTTTCTTAATAAATTAAAAATAGTTAGAATTAGGTTTAAACTCCATTAATTCTCATTAAAATCCATAAATACAAAAAACTCAAAAAATAATTTCTTTTATTTAAATTTAATTAGTTTGTTAATTATAATCTAATTTCCTAAAAAGGGTCCAACGCCCTCGCATTCCCGATTTTAATTCTCTTCGCATTTTTATTTCTTTTTGTAAATATTCATGTAATTCTCCCAAAGCCATGTAATAGATCAATTAGGGTTTTTATTTTCCGCACTTTATTTTTATTTCAAATCGGGTCCTGGATTAATTTGGCGATGTGGACCCGCGCCTTTGTAATAGCGTAGGATTTTTATGTTCCCGCAACTTTTAACTGTTAATTAATTTGCATGAAAGAATGAATGTCAAAATAAAAAGCAACGCGTAGATCACCAATACATGACAAGACAAAAATATCTGAAAACGACACACAAGTCACACACCACCCCTAGGGTACGCCTCACTGTTGCCTTGCCCCCTCGAAAGGTGGTCGTCGAGTAGAGGATGTTTTAGTAAGTCCTCATGTCCATAAACATTGCATGAGGGTAGCTTCTAAGGTGTCTTCCTATTGCTCCGGTGATCACCATGTCCCGAACCCTCGAATTGACCCGAACACCTCCAACGGTGGTGCTACCTACCTCTTAGTGGTGGGATGGCACTACTTTAAGGACATTTACACCGACGAATTCCTTAGGGTAGGTAAACGACTCTAGATACTTGCTCTAATTTCAAAACAAATCAAAAATCTCTTTCACACCGACACCTTTTCAAAAAGCTTTCGAAAGCAACTTTTCAAACACTCTTGAGGACTGATACAAGAGTCGAACTGGAATTTTCAAAGAAACTTTTTTAAAACCCACAGTTGAAAAGCAAACAAACCATTTTGAAAACACAAATGAGCAAGTATCTAAGAGCCCATGGATAACCATGGATAGAAAGGGTGCTAACACCTTCCCTTTCTATAATCTACCTCCCGAACCGAGAGCGATCTCTATAAGGAATTTTTCTGTGCTTTTGTCCTTTCCATTTGGAGAAAATAAAAGACGGTGGCGACTCTTGCTTCCACGACATTTCGCGAACCAGCGTTAAACAGTCAGTTCTAGATCCACCGATCACAGAACTGGCGACTCTGCTGGGGAAATTTATAAAAGTGAGGTGTACCTTAGGACTAAGTTCATAACTGTGTTTTCAATTGTATTGATTTGCTTGCTTTAAAATTGTGGGTTGCATGGGAGTTACATTGATCCTAACTCGGATCTGGGGATACCCTGTTTAGGTAGCATAAGCTGTGAGGGACCTGTCCGGCATAGACCGACACGGGTGAAACAGTGGCTACGTTGGTGTGACACCTTGGTCTGTACCGATATCCCTTGTGTTGCAACGAGGAGAATATGGGTCTTCTGAGGAGTCATTAAGCATCAACAACCTTAGAACCTTAAATGACACAACTTGGCCATTAGAACAGTAGCAGTATGCTACGCCCATTGAGGCTAAACTCTTGTGATGGTTCTGGCCGCAAGAAAAGATTGCGATGCTGGAGTTATGACCGATTGAGGGTAGTCAATGATATTGGGATCCTCTAAGAACCCGGTTACTTTTGATAGGACAGGTATGAACCAACAAACTGAAAGAGGGTAATACCTAGACCTCATGCTGGCCTAAACCTTAAGGGTTTGCCTTGTGTGACTTGTGTGCCTTACATGTTTGCCTTTGTAACTATTTGTGGTGTGCTTTATCATAACATCATAACATCATGAGCATTGCATGCATCCTGCATAAGGACTGACCATTTCAAAGACAAGAGGGTTTCACCTTTGCTCTGTTTTGTAGGACACCATGATGCCTGTGCGAAGGAATACTATCCGGTTCAACTTTGTTCACCCACCTGAGTTACTTGAAGAGTTGGTTAGCAGAATTCCAAATACCACTTCCTTCATCCAGAGGCATGGTTCTCTTCTCAGTTTAGTCACTGCAAAGCGGGATCAACAGTTGATGAGTGTACTGACCCAGTTCTATGACCCTCTGTACCAGTGCTTCACCTTCCAAGACTTCCAGTTGGTCCCTACCCTGGAAGAGTTCTCTGATTTGCTTGGTATCCCTATCTTGGATCAGACTCCCTTTACTGGTTGGGAAAAGACCCTCAGGCTTGAGGAGGTTGCTGCAGCCCTTCCCTTGACCCATCAAGAAGTAATGGACAACTGGGTGACTAGAAGTGGAGTTAAGGGTTTCTTGGCCAAGTTTCTGATTGGTAAAGCTAACAGTTTCTGGAATGACTTGGACTTTAGGGCATATGAAGACATCTTGGCTCTCTTAATCTATGGGCTAGTCTTGTTTCCTAATCCTGACAACTTCATCAATGTCACCTCCATAAGGATCTTTATGTCTCAGAATCCTGTGCCCACTCTCTTGGGTGATATCCTGCAACAACTTCATGCTCGTACTACCCGAAGACGAGGAACTCTATGGTGTTGTATCCCTTTGTTGGTGAGGTGGTTTATTTCGCACCTCCCTAAGTTCGTATTGAAGAACCAAGAAGGAAGAGGTTGGGCTCATAGGTTAATGTCTCTCACCGATAAGGACATCATTTGGACTTGCAGAGATTTGGATGAGATAGCTGTTATTGATCGATGCGGAGAATACCCTAATGTTCCGTTGATTGGTACCCAAGGAGGAATCTCTTACAATCCATGTCTAGCGCTCCGTCAGTTTGGAAGGGCCAGAAGAGCAGGGCCTCATGAGATGTTGGTGCCTCACATCAGTTTTGAGTTTCAGGTGGATAGTGACGAGCTACATCGTAGGTTCATCAAGGCTTGGGATAAAGTTCATAAAGCTGACCCACAAGATTTGGGACCAAAGACTTCTCTACCTATGGAAGCCTACTACAAATGGGTTCGCATCCGTGCTCAGAAGTTAGGTATGCCATACGAAGCTGTCAGACCCATCATTCTTGAGTATCCTGACAAAGATGGGGTTCCTCCAACTGTCCTCCCTCCTCAGATACCTACTGATTATGAGACCTTAAAGAGGTCTTGGTCGCAACTGCGAGAAGAACGGGATTCTTACCGGGAAAAGTTCAACGAGCAGGAGTTGAAGATCCAGAAGCTGACCAAGCAGCTGGAGAATGAGCGAGCTCTGAATGATTACATCCGTACTGAGAAGAGGATACCATGGGATCAATAAGGAGCTCTGGATGTTCTTTTACAGTTTTATTTCCTTTTTCAGTATTTCCCTTTTATGTAACGCCTAAGGGCAACCTGTTGAACAATTTAAGTTTCAAAGTTGAATCTAATGAAGTGTGTTCCTTTTTGTTTACAAAGTTGATTCCCGATTGTCTTTGAAAACATAAATCATACGCATTCCATTCATCATGTGCATAGCAGGTTTTTCCTCTTTTCAGGTTGCTTACTGTTCTTCGCTGTTTATTTCAGCATCATGAATCCTGACTCATCATCAACCGAGATGTCTATCAAGGCTCTTCAGGCGCAGAACGCGTAATTTCAGGAACTGATCATGGGTTTGGCTCAGGGCCAAGAAGAGCTGAAGGCTTTGCTCCTGAAGAAGGAGAAGAAGAAGAAGAAGAGAACTGCTCTTTTCAACTCAGGCCGAAGGTTTGGTAACACTCTGCAGAATGAAGAGGCTGGTTCTTCTATAGGCAAGAGCAGTCCCCAAGAGGGAAAAGGTCCTAGTCCGGTAGTCTCTGACAACGAGACTGATTTTGATGAGGAACAGTATCCTCCTGCTGAAGACAGATACAAGCAGTTGGAAGACAGACTGAATGCTATGGAGATCCAACAAGTGCCTGGGCTGGATTTCGGAGACTTGGGCTTATCTACTGGTGTGATTATTCCTCACAAGTTTAAGGCACCATCTTTTACCAAGTATGACGGGGCGTCTTGTCCCAAGCTACACCTCAGATCGTATGTACGGAAGATTCAACCGTACTCAGTGGACAAGAACTTGTGGATCCACTTCTTCCAGGAGAGTCTTTCAGGAACTCATCTCGAATGGTTCTATCAGCTAGATGGGACCAAAGTTCGTAACTGGGAGGAGTTGGCTACTGCTTTTTATAAGCAGTATCAATATAATGCCGACCTTGCCCCTACACGTACCCAACTCCAGGGTATGTCGCTAGGGTCAAGTGAAGGTTTCAAAGAGTATGCATAGAAGTGGAGGGATCTGGCTGGCAGGGTGCAGCCTCCGTTGACTGACCGGGAGTTGGTAGACATGTTCTTGGGGACCCTATCTGGGCCATTTTTCAATCATCTTATCGGTAACTCATCTGCAGGGTTTACTGATCTTATTCTGACTGGAGAAAGAATAGAAGCTGGGATGAAGTCTGGTAAAATTCAGAAGGGTGCGTCTGCAAGTTCTGAGAAGAAGCCCTTTAAGAAGGAGGCCAGTGATGTATATGGGTCTAGAAGACAAGAGAAACCCGAGCGTCGCCAATCTGTCAACGCGGTGATAATTGCTAAACCTGCTGCCGCTCCTCGGCAAACCAATCCTCAAAGGGCTGAAAGACCCAGAAGAGAGTTTACCCGTTTGAGTATGACTTTATCGCAAATCTTGCCGCAATTGCTGTCCACCAACCTAGTGACTGTTAGAGAGGCCCCGAAGGTTGTAAATACGGCTTCTCCCAAATACAATCTAAATGCCCGCTATGCTTATCACTCCGATAGCCCGGGGCATTCCACTGATGACTATTGGGCCTTAAGGAATAAGGTGCAAGACCTTATTAACGCAAAAGAGATACAGTTTGAAGCACCTGAGAGGCCAAATGTGGTGACTGCTCCTATGCCCCAGCATGGAGTGAATGCCGTTGATGAAGATGTATACTCCGTTTCTGTGAATGATGTAGCTACTCCCTTGATGACTGTTAAGAGGAACCTACTGCTGGCCGGTTTATTTCCGGGTTGTAGTGAGGGTTGCCTTTTCTGTGTTGTTTCCCTTTCTGGTTGTCCTTTGCTGAAGTTGGGCATCCAAAGCCTAATGGACAGCAAAGAGATTCTGTTCAAGAAGTCTGATGTTCAGTTTGTTCCGGTAGAAGAAGTTTCTGTTGTTACAATTTTCAATAATCCAATCAAGGCTCTCCCAAGGAAGCCGGTTCAAATCATGACTGTCGCACCCGTTGTTATTACTGTTCTGGGGCCTCTCCCCTATGAATCTGATAAGGCTGTCCCATGGCACTATGGGGTAGACGTGTATGTGCATGGAATCAAGCAAGAGTTCAACACTGGCACCAGCATCAGCAATATCACTGGTCCAGCAAAAGTTACCCGCAGTGGCAGGCTCTTCTCACCTGACATTGCACCACCAGCTATTCGAAGACCCCTCACTATAACACCTGCAAGTGTACCTGTTCCCGTTTCTGATCAAGTTGTTTCCCCTGCTGCCGAGTCATCCAATGCTCGGGGCAAAGGGATTGAAGATGAGCCTTCCCAGATGGAGGCGCCAAAATCTGTGAATGCTGAGGCCTCACAACAAGAGATGGAGGAAATTTTGAAAATAATCAAGAAGAGTGACTTTAATGTTGTTGAGCAGCTGGGGAATACGCCCTCCAAGATCTCAATGCTCTCCTTGCTGCTGTGCTCATAGGCCCATGCTAAGGCCCTGATTTCATTTCTCAAGACGGCCCATGTGCCACAGGAGACGTCTGCAGTCCAGTTCACTAATTGCGTAGCAAATCTGACAGCGGACAATGGTTTGGGTTTCTCGGATGCTGACCTTACTGCTAAGGGAAAGGACCACAACGACGCCCTGCATGTCTCTATTGAATGCAGGGGAACTACTCTTGCGCACGTGTTGGTGGACACTGGTTCCTCCCTGAATGTGCTACCCAAGAAGGCCTTGGACCGGTTGGATTGTGAGGGCCTGGAGCTGAAACCTAGCAACATCATCGTCAGAGCATTTGACGGTTCCAAGAGGATGGTTCACGGAGAGGTAGACATTCCTATCCGGGTGGGTTCACAAGTATTCGACTCTACTTTCTATGTGATGGATATCCGTCCATCGTATTCTTGTCTACTGGGTCGACCTTGGATCCACAAAGCTGGGGCAGTGACCTCTACCTTGCACCAAAAGCTCAAGTACCCTGTCAGAGGGAAGATTGTCACTGTGCAGGGAGAGGAGGAGTATATGGTGAGCCATTTGAATTCCTTCAGGTATATTGAGATGGACGGGGAGTTTATTGAAACCCCCTTTCAGCATTTCGAAGAGGTACCTCCAACATTGGCAGCAGCGGAAACAGTGGTCGAAGAGGATGTTCCTTTGAAGATGGCTTCCTTGAAGGATGCCCGGGCCGTAATCAAGAAAGGTGAATGTGCTAACTGGGGCAGGCTCCCTGACTTTACACAAAAAAATGACAAGTTTGGATTGGGTTTTACTGCAGAGGGTCAGAAGGTTGTGCGCAAGGAAAAGATCAGAAGACCTCCTGTGCTCATTACCAATCCAGGAGTGAATGCTGTTGGGGACGAAGATGAAGTGGAAGAGTCAGAGTTTGAAAGCTGGATCTACCCGACGACTGATGGTGGATTGACCAATTGGACTGCTAAGGATCATACTCCTGTTACTTTTGTTACGCAGTAATAAACTTCTTTGTTTTGTTATTTGTAATAAACAATTAAAACTCTATGGCCCGGTGTCTTACCCGGGGCACCGTGGCTTCATTTGTGAGGGCATATAAATTGTCATTTCATATATCATGAATAAAGACCTTGGACGTTTTCTCGCATTTCAAATCTTATGCTCCTTTTCTTTCTTTCCTTTCTTTATATATTGCAAAACAGCTGTATTTACACACACTCACTCATACAGGTTTCAATCCACTCTGGATCTCACTGGTAACGACTCTGCTACTGCCAGTTATGACTTCGAAAATCCGATCAACTTAGCCGAAGACGAAGGTGAAGATGATTGCGAAGTGCCTGGCGAGCTTGCAAGACTGTTACTCCAGGAAGAGAGGGCAATTCAACCACATGAAGAGCCAGTGGAAACAATAAATCTGGGTACTGAGACGGACAGGAAGGAGGTAAAGATTGGTGCCAACCTAGAGCTCAGCGTGAAGCAACGGTTGACTCAGATGCTACATGATTATGTGGAGATATTTGCCTGGTCCTACAAAGACATGCCTGGATTGGATACCGACATTGTGGTCCATCATTTGCCTACCAAGGAAGACTGCCCTCCGGTTAAGCAAAAGGTCCGCCGTATGCGTCCAGAGATGTCTGAGAAGATCAAAGCCGAGGTTATGAAACAGTTTGATGCCGGGTTTCTTGCAGTAACTTCTTATCCTCAGTGGGTTGCTAATGTGGTGCCAGTACCAAAGAAAGATGGTAAGGTCAGAATGTGCGTTGACTACAAGGATCTGAACAGGGCCAGCCCCAAGGATGACTTCCCCCTACCTCACATTGATGTCCTTGTTGACAATACTGCTCAGCACAAGGTGTTCTCTTTCATGGACGGTTTTTCAGGTTATAATCAAATAAAGATGGCTCCTGAAGACATGGAAAAAACTACCTTTGTTACTCAGTGGGGCACCTTCTGCTACAAGGTCATGCCTTTTGGACTGAAAAATGCTGGGGCAACCTACCAACGTGCCATGGTTGCTTTATTTCATGACATGATCCATCATGAGATAGAAGTGTATGTTGACAACATGATCGCAAGGTCCCAGACTGAGGAAGAACACCTAGATCATCTGCAGAAATTGTTTGACCGTCTGAAACTGTACAAGCTAAGGTTGAACCCGAATAAGTGCACCTTCGGGGTAAGATCTGGAAAGTTGCTAGGCTTCGTTGTAAGTGATAAGGGTATTCAAGTGGACCCTGCCAAGGTTAAAGCTATTCAAGAGATGCCAGTTCCTAAGACATAGAAAGAGGTCAGAGGCTTTTTAGGACGCCTGAGTTACATTGCTCGGTTCATCTCACACCTGACCGCTACCTGTGAACCAATCTTCAAGCTGCTGAAGAAAGATCAGGTAGTACGTTAGAATGATGAATGTCAGGCCGCTTTTGACAGAATCATAGATTATCTCCAAGAACCACCCATCCTTATGCCACCGGTTGAAGGGAGACCTCTGATACTATACCTGACAGTGCTTGACAACTCAATAGGGTGTGCGTTGGGGCAGCATGACGAGTCTGGCCGAAAAGAGCATGCCATTTATTACCTTAGCAAAAAGTTTACCGACTATGAGACCCGATACTCACTGCTTGAGAAAACTTGCTGCGCTTTGGTATGGGCTGCTCGCCGGCTGAGACAGTATATGCTGACTCACACTACTTTGTTGATCTCAAAGATGGATCCTATAAAGTACATATTCGAAAAGCCTACTCTGTCTGGGAGAATAGAAAGATGGCAAATGATCTTGACAGAATACGACATCCAGTACACGACTCAGAAAGCTATCAAGGGAAGTGTATTGGCAGACCACTTGGCACATCAGGCAGTAGACGACTATCAGTCAATGAACTTCGAGTTTCCGGACGAGAGCATCATGATAGTGACCGATTGTGAAGTACCTGGACCGGATGAAGGACCTGAGGAAGGATCCCGATGGTCTATGCACTTTGACGGAGCCTCCAACGCTTTGGGTAACGGCATTGGCGCTGTGATCATATCCCCTCAAGGCACTCATACTTCACTCACTGCCCGGCTATGTTTCAACTGTACCAACAACATGGCGAAGTATGAGGCATGTATCATGGGTCTCCAAGCTGCGATTGACTTAAGGATCAAGTTTCTGAGTGTCTTCGGAGATTCCGCTCTCGTGATCAATCAGATCAAGGGAGAGTGGGATACGAAACATCCCAATCTTATTCCTTACAGAGAATGTGTATTGACCTTGATCCCCCACTTCACAGAGATAACCTTTGAACACTTTCCGAGAGAGGAGAATCAGTTAGCGGACGCGTTAGCTACGATGTCTTCTATGTTCAAGGTCAAATGGGACAATGAGGCTCCCCGAATCATCATCTGGAAACTGGACGAACCGGCATACTGTTGTGATCTCGAGACTGAATTGGTAACTGAGAAGCCTTGGTACCATGAGGTGAAGAGATACTTGGAAGCTCAGGAATACCCTGAGGGTGCATCTGTCAATGATAAGAAGTTTCTGAGAAGGTTCGCAGCGAAGTTCTTCCTTAGCAACGGCATTCTGTATAAGCGAAACCATGATTCGACCTTACTGCGTTGTGTGGATAAGACAGAAGCAGAAAGGATCATGGAAGAGTTACATGAAGGGACCTTCGGAACACATTCCAGTGGGCACACTATGGCAAAGAAGATCCTTCGGGCAGGGTATTTCTGGTCCACAATGGAAGCCGATTGTTACCAACACTCTCGAACATGCCATAAATGCCAGATATATGCAGACAAGGTGCACGTTCCTCCAGTTCCTCTAAATGTTCTGACTGCACCTTGGCCATTTGCAATGTGGGGCATAGATATGATCGGTGAGATTAAACCTACGGCATCCAATGGGCATCGCTTCATCCTAGTGGCGATTGATTACTTCACAAAGTGGGTTGAAGCAACTTCCTACGCTACGGTAACCAAGACTGTTATGCCACGGTTCATTCGGAACAACCTGATCTGTCGATACGGCGTCCCTGAAAGAATCATTACAGACAACGGTACCAATCTTAATAACAAGATGATCACTGAGCTCTGCGAGCAGTTTAAGATACAGCACCACAACTCTTCTCCTTACAGACCGAAGATGAATGGGGCTGTAGAAGCAGCAAATAAGAACATTAAGAAAATCGTGCAGAAGATGACAGTGACTTATAAAGATTGGCACGAGATGTTACCGTTCGCTCTACATGGGTACCGTACTTCAGCCAGGACATCAACCGGGGCAACTCCCTTTTCCTTGGTCTACAGTATGGAGGCAGTCTTACCGATCGAAGTGCAGATACCCTCTCTCCGGATAATGAAGGATGCAGATCTGAGCGAAGATGATTGGATCCAGACACGACTTGATCAGCTAAACTTAATTGACGAGAAGAGACTTGCTGCTATTTGTCATGGTCAAACGTACCAAAAGCGGATGATCAGGGCATTTAACAAAAAGGTCAGACCACAAGAATATCAAGTTGGGGATCTGGTAATCAAGCGAATCATCCTTCCTCAGAGTGATCCAAGGGGCAAATGGACCCCTACGTACGAAGGGCCATTTGTGGTTAAACATGTGTTCTCAGGAGGAGCCATGATTCTAACCAACATGGATGGTGACGACCTTCCTCACCCCGCCAATGCAGACATAGTAAAAAGATACTACGCATGAAAAAAGACCCGCTAGGTTGACATACCTAGGCAAAAATTAGGGCTTCCCGGCGAACCAAAAGGGTTCAGGAAAAATGAAGGGATGAAATGAAAAAAATCTGTACACCCGGCAAGTCGAAAACCTGAAAAGGCGGCTTGGGCAAAAATGGGTATCCCGGTGGACTGAAAACCCGAAAGGGCGGTCCAGGCAGAAATTAGGGATAAAGCGTAATACTATGTCTCATTGGAGCACTTTGCATCCAGAATCCGGTATCAACCTCAAGTTCAGACGGTATCAATCAGCCAGCTTCATCTTCAACTAAGGTCATCAAGTGATGAGACGCTCGGAGATATAAAGGCAATAGCAGAGTTGAAACCCAGTGGGATCGTTCCATTTCACACAGCTGTTTTATTTCCTTTTGTACAAACTTGTATAAATTCTTTTGTTCGGCGGTGTTCTCTTACTAGGACGTCAGCCTCTTGTACATAAACGCCTATTTTACAGGCAAATTCAAAATCAATACAAATATACTTTTCAGCTCAAATTGCCATTTGTTCTTCCTTTTCTGTTTTGTTTTGCGAAGAACGTCCAAGGTTCAATTTGTGATATATGCATTGACAATAATTTGCTAACTCATGAATATTTGCATACGAAGCAAAGGATTAATTACGGGTAACATTAGAAACAGGGGCAATAAAGAGTTGTCTAAGCAATCTAACTGTTCTGTCCGCCAAGGTACCAAGGTGGGCTCAGCTGAAGAACATAACCAGATATCTTAAATCCCCAGAGAGTGCGTCAGCAAGTCAATGCACTCTCCCCAAGCAAAGCTATTATCAAACCTTAAGGAAGTTGGGTATCCTCCAGCAGATCTCAACATTCCCCAGCAATATACGATTATTCTTAACAAGCATCCCCGGCAGTCTTGATCTAAAGATTGTTCCCCGGCGGTATATCAAACATTCAAAGGAGTCACTTCCCCGTTACAGTTTAGATTTCCCCAGGAGAGTCAAATCCAGTTTCCCCAGGAAAGTTGGAATCCATCTCCCCAAGCAGTAAGCTTATCCCCAGTAGATTCTGGAAGCTTATCCTCGCAGAGCACGAACGCGTCTCCCGGCTTTATTCAAAGAGTTATTTCCTTACCAGGATATAACTGGGTTATCCTCAGCCAAAATCCACGGAAAGATCGTTCTCGGCAAAGTCTCCTTATCCCCAGCGAAGTCTGTTGACACTTCCAACACAACAATGGTATCCCCAACGAAGTTACCATCAACATTTCAGCAAAGTATCTCTCTCCCCACGGAGTATTACTCCCCAGCAAGATCGTTAGAGTACTTTTCTCCCCGCAGAGTAATCCATTCGCCAAGTTTATTCCCCAACGGAGTTATCTTCTCCTACCGGTATTCTTGCAATTATCATCCCCAGCGGAAACAAATATTTCTTCTCTTCAACATCAGCCCAGGATACGACTTCCCGTTACCCATCAAGGATTTATTTTCCTAAGACGAAAAGATACATTCATAAACATCACATTTTCATACATTATAGCATGCATATAAGCATCATATCTTACAAATCTCATTTATGTTAAGAACATCATTGCTTGATCCATATCATGCATTGCATATGACTGACCTTTACCTTTCAGGAAAGATCCAGTTAAATTCTCAACTATATTTCAAGACTTTAGTCTGGTTCAGTTAAATCGACCCTAAGATTTTACTGTTTCTTATCCAATCAAAGGCCTTCTCTGGTTCAGTCAGATCGACCCTAAGATCTCCCTGTTTCTTATCCAGTTGAAGATTTCAAGACCTAGACCGGTTCAGTTAAATCGACCCTAAGATTTTTCTGTTTCTTATCCAGTCAAAGGCCTTCTCTGGTTCAGTCAGATCGACCCTAAGATCTCCCTGTTTCTTATCCAGTTGAAGATTTCAAGACCTAGACCGGTTCAGTTAAATCGACCCTAAGATTTTTCCTATTTCTTCTCCAATCAAAGGCCTTCTCTGGTTCAGTCAGATCGACCCTAAGATCTCCCTGTTTCTTATCCAGTTGAAGATTTCAAGACCTAGACCGGTTCAGTTAAATAGACCCTAAGATTTTTCTGTTTCTTATCCAGTCAAAGGCCTTCTCTGGTTCAGTCAGATCGACCCTAAGATCTCCCTGTTTCTTATCCAGTTGAAGATTTCAAGACCTAGACCGGTTCAGTTAAATCGACCCTAAGATTTTACTGTTTCTTATCCAGTTGAAGATTTCAAGACCTAGTCTGGTTCAGTTAAATCGACCCTAAGATTTTACTGTTTCTTATCCAGTCAAAGGCCTTCTCTGGTTCAGTCAGATCGACCCTAAGATCTCCTTGTTTCTTATCCAGTTGAAGATTTCAAGACCTAGTCTGGTTCAGTTAAATCGACCCTAAGATTTTACTGTTTCTTATCCAGTCAAAGGCCTTCTCTGGTTCAGTCAGATCGACCCTAAGATCTCCTTGTTTCTTATCCAATTGAAGATTTCAAGACCTTGTCCGGTTCAGTTAAATCGACCCTAAGATTTTCTTGTTTCTTATCCAGTCAAAGGCCTTCTCTAGTCCAGTTAAATCGATCCCTAAAGGATTTTCCTGATAAAGACTCAGTAGAAGACATCCAAGATTCTCTCAGCGTTATTGTTGAGGTTGAAGTCGCCCAAGATTCTCTCAGCGTTACTGTTGAGGTTGAAGTCGCCCAAGATTCTCTCAGCGTTACTGTTGAGGTTGAAGTCGCCCAAGATTCTCTCAGCATTACTGTTGAGGTTGAAGTCGCCTATGATTCTCTCAGCGTTCCTGTTGAGGTAGTAATCGCCCCAGATTCTCTCAGTGTTCCTGTTGAGGTAATAATCATCCAAGGTTCTCTCACCGTTCCTGTTGAGGTAGTAACCACCCCTGGTTCATTCATCGTCGTTTGAAGCTCCAGATTCAATTCCTGTAACCAGTCAGGGCGCATCTATACAAAGAGTTTGAAGACCAGCTCCTGTAACAGGCCAGGTAATCATTTTCTTTTTCAGGTACGCAAGTTCTCGCTAAGGAATCTCTTACGCGATCGACACCCAGATGGAATCTATAAGCCCATCATCCTATCCGTCAATCTCCAAATGGCATCTATAAGCCCATTCCCATCATCACACTGCTACTATGTGAGCGCAAATTTCTGCGCACTCTAGTGTTCAATCATCTTCCACCTTCGGATTACGAAAGGCACGTCAGCCAATCTGCATCCTCAGGTCTAAGAAGATTGAACAGGGGCAACTGTTGTACCCCAAAATTTTCCCTCCCATATTCTTCAAGAATTGCAAAGAGCATGCTTCAAAATCTCCCCAAGGGTTGCACAGTTCAAGGGCCTCCTAACAGTCAAAAACTAGGGTTTTGGTTCTGGCAAAGAAAATGAAGTTTCCAAGGGTCCAATCAAGTCCCACATGCCTACAAACATGGTCAAGCATCCTCATACCAAGTTTCAAGACTTACAGTACAAAATTGCACAGTCAAAAGCCCTAATTGCTCAGCAGTCAACTGTAGGGGCAAAATGGTCATTTGACAGTCAAAAGTCCAAATTTTTTATCAACATCTTATTTTGAAGCCACAAACATCATTTGATCAATTCTTGATCATGATTTTCAAGGCATGGCTCAAAAAGTCTCAAGATGCAAAAGTTTCCATATTTGGACAGTTGAAAAAGTCAACTGTAACTTGACCAAGGCATAACTTCCACATGGTTTATCAGAAAAATTCCATCCAAATCTCATGTTTAAGAGAAAGACATTTCCTACAACTCCTCTTCACACTTCAAGTCCAAGAAATGCTCTCACAAAAAGTTATCAATTTCAACATTATAGGTCATTTTCAAAAGTCAACAAAAAGGGACTTTAAGTCAAAGACCATAACTTGAGATTGGTAAATCAAAATGACATGGGACCAAAGGAATTGGTTAGAGGACTGCAAGACCTTTCCAAAATATCCAAGAACATGATCAAATCTTACAAATTGAGCAAGATATGCCTTGTGGAAGTTGGGAAATTTTTGGAAATTTTGAAAAGTCAACTTTACTTCAAATGCCTCAAAATTGCTAATGGGCCACATTTTCTTCCAAGATTCATCATCCAAAGGCTATGCACGACCATTTGGCCCAAAGGGGATTTATTTCATCATTTTTATTTATTTATTTGAATTTCTAATTACAATTAATTCATTTAATTAAATAAAATATGGAAAAAATACTAAACCAATGCATTTGAATCTTTTTATGCAGTATTTGCTCTCCTTAAAGACTCAAGATTCGTGCACAATCCAAATTGGAAAGATTGGCCATGATTGGAATCAAAATCACATGGAAAAGATTTGAAAAAATATGCATGAAAATCAAATATTCCATACATCAATGCAAAGGGTTTTGGATCCAAACTTCAACCCTAATCCGTTCCCATACATATACTGATGCAAACCCTAAAGCTCAGGACTGGAAAGTTGCGCCTCACATCAAGAACAAAGTTTGTATTTTTGTCCAAAATTTCAAAAACTGAAAACTGCTTTAGAGTTGGTTTCAAGGCAAAATACCAATTGCAATAGCTTGCCAAGGCTTCACTGAGCCTAACTGCATTCTTTTATAGTCCTCACGCATCAAGAATT
The DNA here is from genome assembly GCA_948472305.1 of Vicia faba. Lineage (NCBI taxonomy): Eukaryota > Viridiplantae > Streptophyta > Magnoliopsida > Fabales > Fabaceae > Vicia > Vicia faba. The sequence goes on from OX451738.1 coordinate 875,245,464, forward strand.
GGTACATAGGAGTCAAACTGTTTCATATTTTTTGCATAATCGTGTTTCATCATTCATGCCATATTTTTTATTTCTAACGCTTGTTTTGTACTAGTCTTATCATTCTGAAGCTAACCATACCATCCAATTGCATTTTCGTGCCCTATACACGAATTCACCATTGAAGCTCGTTAGGGTTTCCAAACTGTAAAATTGGGGCTTTACGTTTAAGGAAAAATCAGGCAACAGGACTTATGCCATCAGAATCAGAAGCTCATAACGATTAACATGGCATACTCGCGCTCAATTTATCATAAGCCAATTCCTATTCGCTATTTTTATGTTCACCATTTAGTGGGGGTTTAAAACCCCCGCTATCTCTTTTTATTTTACAGGCAATTGAAGAAGAAGACAGACGTGTCCATGGCTTACAGGCGCATTTGAATTTCGCGCGAAATATCCCACTAACCCTTGTTTTATCTTATATTGATTATTTGTCATATTATATACAAAGCGCGTTAACAGCTCAATTGGTCAGGCGTTGCATTGGTAAACTCTGGGACCTGGGTTCGATTCCCAGGTCCCCTCCCTTTCTCATATTATTTTCCTTTCCATATTCCTACGCAGCGCACACCCAAGGGTTCACCATACACTCAATATCCAAGCACGCCACATGTCTCAGATCGTCCATCCAAGGGCCCTGATCTGATGAACATCATACTCACCAGTCCACGCGTACACATGCGCCCTGGAAAGTCAACTGAAGGCCTTAATTCTATTGGGCCTAATTGCTGGCAACATGACCTCCAAACTGGGGTCAACACCCCCAAGGGTTTGCAATTCTTTTCTTTTTTCTATTTTCCATTATTTGTGTTAATTCAATTATTTCCTTTTAAATTCTTTAAATTAATATATTTTCATAACACAAAATATAAAAAAAAATCAGAAAGTCACAAAATAAAATATATTTTATTTAAATGTTATTTTTGTAAATAAATGTTATCAATTAATTTAGTTTTTTTATTCTAGGATTAATTTTAGCATTTTCTTAATAAACTTAAAAAAAAATTGTAGAATTAGGTTTTAATCACTTTTATCTTTTTTCTTTTCTTTTACCATTATTAATATTTAATTATTTATTTTTGTAAATAAATTGTATTAATTAATTAGGTTAATTTTAGATTCAATTTTAATATATTTTTCTTAATAAATTAAAAATAGTTAGAATTAGGTTTAAACTCCATTAATTCTCATTAAAATCCATAAATACAAAAAACTCAAAAAATAATTTCTTTTATTTAAATTTAATTAGTTTGTTAATTATAATCTAATTTCCTAAAAAGGGTCCAACGCCCTCGCATTCCCGATTTTAATTCTCTTCGCATTTTTATTTCTTTTTGTAAATATTCATGTAATTCTCCCAAAGCCATGTAATAGATCAATTAGGGTTTTTATTTTCCGCACATTATTTTTATTTCAAATCGGGTCCTGGATTAATTTGGCGATGTGGACCCGCGCCTTTGTAATAGCGTAGGATTTTTATGTTCCCGCAACTTTTAGCTGTTAACTAATTTGCATGAAAGAATGAATGTCAAAATAAAAAGCAACGCGTAGATCACCAATACATGACAAGACAAAAATATCTGAAAACGACACACAAATCACACACCACCCCTAGGGTACGCCTCACTGTTGCCTTGCCCCCTCGAAAGGTGGTCGTCGAGTAGAGGATGTTTTAGTAAGTCCTCATGTCCATGAACATGGCATGAGGATAACTTCTAAGGTGTCTTCCTATTGCTCCGGTGATCACCATGTCCCGAACCCTCGAATTGACCCGAACACCTCCAACGGTGGTGCTACCTACCTCTCAGTGGTGGGATGGCACTACTTTAAGGACATTTACACCGACGAATTCCTTAGGGTAGGTAGACGACTCTAGATACTTGCTCTAATTTCAAAACAAATCAAAAATCTCTTTCACACCGACACCTTTTCAAAAAGCTTTCGAAAGCAACTTTTCAAACACTCTTGAGGACTGATACAAGAGTCGAACTGGAATTTTCAAAGAAACTTTTTTAAAACCCACAGTTGAAAAGCAAACAAACCATTTTGAAAACACAAATGAGCAAGTATCTAAGAGCCCATGGATAACCATGGATAGAAAGGGTGCTAACACCTTCCCTTTCTATAATCTACCTCCCGAACCGAGAGCGATCTCTATAAGGAATTTTTCTGTGCTTTTGTCCTTTCCATTTGGAGAAAATAAAAGACGGTGGCGACTCTTGCTTCCGCGACATTTCGCGAACCAGCGTTAAACAGTCAGTTCCAGATCCACCGGTCACAATAGGCACAGAAACTCTCAAGGGTCCGAAGACTGCTCGTGGAGGAGCAATCTCCGGAGAAAATATCCTTCCATTGTGAGTTATCTTGATCGTTCCTGCAATATTCCCTATATCGGGGGTTTCATCATCGGAATTCTCTTGGACTGATTCAATCTGTTTGACACCATGGTAGAAGATTTCTCCTCCGTAGTTCCATGGTATCGTCTTGTTAGATTTATACGGGACAAGCCCCGACATGGTGATTTTTAACGGCACAAACTTAGGATCAGGCGTAATCTTGACAGGCCTTTTGCAGGCCTTGGGAAGATTGTCAGAGATGGTTATTATTGCAATGTCATTGGTAGGAGTAACAAAGGTAGCAGGAGTAACAGGAGTGAAAGTATCAAAAGGAGTCTTTTGAAAGAGTATCTCTTGGGTATCCATCAGGCGTTGGATGCCTGATTTCAACCGTGGGCAGTCAGCTCGCAACTTTAAACAAAAGTAACAATCTCTTCCACAGCCTGGGAATATCCCGGCTCTCATAAAATTCACTTTAATCACTAGTAACGGAGTCAAAAGGTCAGAAACATTGGTAACATGAAGGTCTTCCATAATGGCAAGAACATTATGACTGTGCTTGGGCATTGGGGCAGAAGTCACATTCGGCTTTTCGGGCGCATCAAATTCTACCTCCTTGGCGTCGATCAGGTCTTGGATTTTGTTCTTAAGAGCCTAACAGTTGTTGGTATCATGCCTTACATTGTCAGAGTGGTAAGCACATTTTGCATTAGAGTGGTAATATGGAGAAGAGGTATTAGGGTTCTTTGGCGCTTCCTTCAAATTGGTAAGATTCAGCTTTAAAAAATGAGGGAGTACTTGAGCCGGCGTCATGTTGATTCGGGTGAATTGCCGTTGTGCCCTTTCTACCCTTTGTTGATTAGATCTTGGCTGATTGCTGCGAGGTTGATCATTTGAAGAGTTTTGGATCATCACAGCCCCCACAGTTAGCTGGCGCTCGGTTCTTCCTTGGCTTTTTTGAGAATAAACAGTAGAAGCTTCCTTCTTAGCTGGGAAGGTCTTCTTAATAGTAGTGGACGCGGAGGCATCTTTTTGAATATTACCACTTTTAATGCCGGCCTCGACCCTTTCACCGGTCAGAATTAATTCGGTGAATCCCACGGAGGAACTCCCAATTAAATGATTGAAGAAAGGGCCAGACAGGGTCCCTAAGAACATGTCAACCAGCTCTCTATCTGATAATTGGGGCTTCACCCTTCCAACCAGATCACGCCACTTCTGGGCATACTCTTTAAATCCCTCGTTATAAGCCATACCCATACTCTGTAGTTGAGTACGAGTAGGCGCTAAATCAGCATTGTATTGGTATTGTCGGTAGAAAGCAGCAGCTAAGTCTTCCCAGTTATGAACCTCTGATCTCTCGAGTTGATAGAACCAGTCCAATTGTGTGCCTGACAAACTGTCTTGGAAAAAATGGACCCAAAGATCTTTATCAGAAGAGTGGGGTTGGATCTTTCTGACGTAGGATCTCAGATGCATTTTTGGACAGGACAAACCGTCATACTTAGCAAATGTATGAACTTTGAACTTGGGAGGAATGACAATCCCAGCGACCAACCCTAGTTCTTCGAAATCTAAACCGGGTACCCTTTGCAACTCCATGGATTCCAACCGATCCTCAATATTTTTAAATTTATCATCCGCCGGGGGATATTGTTGTTCGGAGTAATCTTCATCCTCTTCCTTTTCTTCCTCTTCAACTTCAGATTCAGAAGGAATCGCAGTTCCTTTTCCTTTACCAGCCCCTTCATCGGACGTCGAGGGGAATTCGAGAACTTTTCTAGCATGGTTTTCAAACCTTCTTCCCATAATGACCACACCAGGTCTTTTCTTCTTTTTCTCTTTATCTTTCTCCAACAGTGCTTTAAGGTCCTCCTGACCCTTTGCTAAGGTCATGAGGAGTTGCTGGAATTGAGAATTTTGTGCTTGCAGATCCTTAACCGTCTGCTCCAAATCCATCTTGCTGAAATAAATAGCAGAAAGATAAGGAAACCTGGTGTGAATACCTGTTTATGCATATGATGAATGATATGTTATTCATGTAATGCATTCAAGGATTCAAAAATTCAAATTTGTTGCAAACAAAAAGAACACACGTCATATTAAGAAGAAATTTGTTAGTACATCAATGCCCTATGGGCAAAATATTACAAAATTCTTAATGTAAAAAGACATTGCGCATCCTCTTTGGTGCGATGTAAGTGTTGAGAGTTTCCTCCTCGTGAAGTCGGCGGGTAAGCTCCAAAACCTTCTTCTCACTGGCATAGAAGCTGGCTTCAAAAGTATTTCGTTCTTCTTTAAGTTGGATCCAACTCTTTTGCAATTCTTCCAATGATGTTGGCATGTCAAGATGTAGGATGGTGTATGGAACCTCTCCTTCCATAACAGGCTCTTTGATCACGGGGAGAATGTGAGGGTATGGCATCATAAGATTCTGGGCGCTGGTTCATACCCACTTGAGATAAGGCTCAAGGGGGATGGAATTCTTGTGCCCCAGTGTCTTACTATCCACTTTGTTGGGCATCCTCCAAGCTCTGATGAACCTTTGTCGAAGTCCTTGCGCATCGTTGTCAAAGTCAAAAACCAAGTCAGGAATCAGGATGTCATGAGGGCCATCTCCCCGAGCATATCCAAACTATCTTAGAGCTAAATAGGGGTTGTAGGTGACGCCTCCCCTAATACCAAGTAGTGGGACATTAGGGAATTCTCCACAACGATTAATGATGATGACATTTTCTCTGGACCGAGAACACCAATGAACATCAGAATGTATGAGGATCATCAATCGTTGTGACCACCTTAAACCCTGCTCATTCTTCAAAATTGATTGGGGAAGGTGAGAAATAAACCACCTTGCTAAAAGAGGAGTACGGCACATGAGAACACCTCTTTTCCTCATTGTTCGTGCGTAAAATGAGTGTAGGATGTCCCCAAGCAATGTAGGCACGGGATTCCGAGATATGAAAATCTTGACAGCATTCACATCTATAAGTTGGTCAGGGTTTGGGAACAAGACCAACCCATAGATAAGGAGTTCCACAATCTCTTCAAAAGCTTGTAGATCTAGAGAATTCCAGCAGTCTTGTGCCTTCTCAAACAGAAACTTTTCCAAGAAACCCTTGACACCACTTCTGGTTTCCCAATGACCTTTGATATCGGATGGTTGCAAGTGTAATGCTTGAGCAACATCTTCAGGCTTTGGTTCTTTTTCCGTACCGTTGTAGGGTAGTTGATGAAGAATAGGAATTCTCAAGAGTTGAGAAAATTCCTCCAAAGTAGGTACTAATTGGTAATCAGGGAATGTGAAACAGTGGTGTAGGGGGTCAAAGAACTGGAAGAGAACTTTCACCATGTCTTCTTCAATGTTGGAGTTAACCAAGTTGAGAAGTCTACCACGTCTTTCACTGAAAAGAGAATTCTCTGGAATCTTGGAAGTAAGCTCCTTGAGCTGAGGAGGGATTCTCACAAGGTTGACTTGAATTATTTTCCTGCGAAGAGATTCCATGACCTACAAAACAAGAACAAAGATGAAGATCCAAACCCTTGAAATGGTTAGTGGATGCATATGATGCTTTATGATGTTCATGATGTATGCACAAACATATGTACAAGCAAGTCACACAAGATCCTAGTTTCAGGCTTGCATGAGGTTTCATATGTAAGTACCCTCTTGAAGTTAGTTGGCTCAACCTGTCCTATAAATAGTAACCGGGTTCTAAAGAGCTCAATATCATTGGATTATTTTCTGTGTTCATTGTTTTGGTTTAGCCACTTAACCGGCGACCAAAATATTCCAAGAAAACAATCCTCAATGAGTGTAGTATCGAGTATCTACCAACTTCGGACTGCACCAAAGCCGGTCATCTCACTACCCCTAAAAAAGGACAAGATGGTCAAGTAAGGTTCTAAGAGTTCATTAGTGCTTCATGACATCACTCAGCGGCCCCGTATTCTCTTTGGTTGACTCAAAGGCTACCGGTACTCACAAATATGTCGCACTAATATAGCTATTGCTTCAACCATGTCAGTATACCCTGCACAATTTCCACAACGTATTGCTATTTACCTATAAAGGTTTCCCAAAAATCCGGGTGAAGGATTCAAACCCAAACAAGAGAACCAAATGTAAAGCAATCAAAACAATCAAGACATGCAAAGGTGATCTAAACCCTAAGGTTACTCCACTTTTAAAATATTCCCCAGCAGAGTCGCCAGTTCTGTGATACGGTGGGAGAACTGACTTGAGGTTTTGCGTTTGTGTTCGCAAATGTTTCGGTTTAGCAAGAGTCGCCACCGACTTTTTATTTTATCCTAAGGAAAGGTCAAAAAGCACAGGAAAGACCTTTGAGATGTTTTCTTGGGTTTGGGGAGTAGATTATGAAAAGGGAAGGTGCAAGCACCCTTTTCATCCATGGTTATCCATGGGCTCTTAGTTACTTGTTTAGATCACTTGCTTTGCTTTTCAATTGTTTGAAATGGTGCTTTGTGTGTGGTTTTAAAAGATGTTTTGAAAAGAGGCCATCATCGTGGCAACCTTTGTAATGATTCTTGTTTGAATATATACAAAGGTGTTTTTATCTTTTGAAAAATTTTCAATGTTTGAAAGTTGGATTTTGAAATTGTGTTGTAAAGTGTGTTTGAAAATAGCAAGGATGTTTTGCAAGCTTTTGATCAAGTAACTAAGAGTTATATACCCTATTTTACTCAAAGATCTTTCTTATGTTTTTAACCCTTTTAACAGTGTTATTTCACCATTGCATTTGGTGAACAACCTTGTGTTAGGATGTTAAACGGGACAGGCGTAGGTCATCGTGTAGACCATGATAGCAATTGTGTCAAGTATTTTTGGCAATTTTCTTGAGGGACTTGATCGTTTTGTTTAGGAAACTCAGATAGCGTCATCGAGGGACTATGATCTTTTGTTTTGTTTTTATTTTGCCAAAGTACTTAACATGCATACCATGGCCCATTTTTTAAGGCAACAAGTGGATCGTAACCCTAGGGGTGCAAGTGTGCATTGTGTTTGTTTTTTCATGCATTTTTGTCTTTGATTAGGTCAAACTATTTGTTGATTTTGATTTTGGCATACGAACAATATTCTCTAATCATGGCATAATTGAAAGCGTTAAGTGTGAGAATTTAAATTCTAAGCTATTACAACATGATTATGGGGATGGGGGTACAATTTTGAATAAGGGGATATTTGACAAGAAATATAAACCCTAGATTACTATTACATCCAAATTGAATTATAAATACATCAATATTTAAATATCCAATATTTAAATAAACAAGATAAATAAATATTAAATAAAATGTATTATGCAAAAAAAGAAGTTTTTATTTGTTTATGTATGTAAAGTATTTTTAATGTGAAAGAGTATAAAGAAACAAATTAAGATTGATTTTATTTTTTAAAGGGGTAAACCCTAATTTTCTTTAAGAAAATAATATTATCTACTATTTATATATAAAAAATATATTAATATGTACAAAAATAAAATATATTGGGAAAAGGTATTTTTTTTAGTATAAATAATAATAAAAAAATAAAAAAGGTAATATTTTTATATTTTTATTCTAATTATTTAATAAAATATATATATATATATATATATATATATATATATATATATATATATATATATATATATATATATATATATATATATATATATATATATATATATATATATATATATATATATATATATTAAATATATTAAGTATGTATAAAATAAAATAAAATATTTGCAAAAATAAAATATATTCAAGAAAATATTTTCAATGTGAACAAAAATAAGAAATAAAAATAAAAGTATTATTTACATTATTTTTAAGTTTTCAAATAAATTATAAAAAAGTATTCAAAATGCTTTAATGTTTAGAAAAATCAAAATAAAATATCAAATAAATGTAAAAAAAATGTGAAAATATTTTTAAGCATTTTTTATATTTGGGGATAAATAAATAAAATCAGAAATGAAATTAAAATACAAAAATAACAAAATATAAAGAAATTGGGCCAGGGGGTGTAAAACTGAAAATGGGGGTGTTAGAAGTAGAAACAAGCCAGCCCAGCCCATTTCCACTTCATCTTCTTCCTTTGTTCAAACAGAAAAAACGCGCGCCCTGTACAAACTGCTAACTCCTGTATTTGTGATATTTTGCCAAAACTCAAAACATGAAACTTGTAGAGCATTAAACCACGATTCTAACCATATAAAAAACTTAATCTAACTCTCAAAGACTAGAGAGAATTTCTCTGGCCCTAAAATCTGACCTAGTTTTTCCAGCATGTTCATGGATGAAATTCTCTTAGCACGCTTAATATAAATGAAAACTGAGCATATGTATGGCTTCATGGCAATGAGTACTACATCTTTTATTCACAAACCTAAGGCTAAATGTTCCTAAATAGAGAGATAGAAGTTTGAGAAATACCTGTTTCAGTCAAGCTCGAGTATGGCAATGCAGCAACTTTTAGTGAGGCCTGAGGTTCTTTTGAGCTTGCTTGATGTTCCCTGGACCTTTCCCAATGCTTAGTTTGCTTTGAAATGGTCTGAATCTCTCTATGGAAGGTATTGGAACAAGTTTGAGGCCAAACACACGAGTGGTTTGTGTGATGGATGTGAATCGACAGGGAGTGCCCTGTTTTGCAAGAAGAATGTAATTTGGTGTTTTGGAAGGCTTGAGGGCTTAACAATTCGTGTTTTTGGCTCAAGGAAATGCACAAAAACTTGTTTGAAATGTTGGCAAGAGTTGATTATATCAGATGTGCAAGTTGTTGACCTTTTGCATAATTACTTGGTTTTGAAGTAAAAAGTGAGAGTTGACAAAGCTATGGTTGTACTGGCTTGTAACCTAGCTGCACAAAGTTGTTGAACTTTGCCTGACATTAGGGAGCCTTGTTTGCAGCAAAGGGCTTGGTGTATGGCTCAAGAAATGCAATTTGACATAAAGCATGCTTTATGTAAATGGAAGTGTTACCTTTATGCCCAAAATGGATTTATTCATTGTGCCAAGCTTTGTTGATCAGAATAAGACCAATGTCCAATGTATTTGCATTTAATTAAGGAGTTTGAATTGGTTTAGAGGCCTGTAATCAAGTACAAAGCTAGTTTGGACAGATTTTGCAACTTGTATGAACATGTATTTGCCATGGATCAAAGTGAGTTTTTGCCAGCTTCAATCATTCGATTCTCCCTAACCACAAATGTGTTTGAGGAGTTCTTGGACAATTTGGAAAGCTTGCGACATGCTCTATAATCCATCTTTGAAATGCAACTTGAGACTCCAAGTGGAACTATGTGAAAAATGGCTAAGAAGATAGGGCAAAACCCTGCCTAAACTAGGGCAAAATTTCTCTAAGTTAAAAGTTTTAGGGACCCTTGTTCCAAAAATCATAACTTGAGATCCAAACTTCTTTTAAGAAAACTTTGTGAACCAAAGTTGTAGACTTTGTGGAGGAATACAACTTTCATGTTTTAAGTTTTGTTTGAATCCATTTGCATCTTGGTGAAAATGTGGGACAAAGTTAAGACAAATTAAGAAAATTTCATAACTTAGAAAAATTCTAATTTATGAAATTTTTTCAATTTCAAACCCTAATTTTCAATTTTGGGTTTCTTGATGAACAAGTTTCATAATTTGACACATCTTGATGAAAAATTACCCTTGGCACTTGATTTTGACCAAAAAGTTAAAGTTTGACTTTTCAGTGTACAGTCAAATTTTGATCAGTTGACTGAAAAATTCATCTGTCAACCCTATGCATTTGAGATCTTTTGAACTTGTTGAATAGGTCAAGATAATGTCATTGAGTCCTTGAGTCCATTATTGAACTTTATTTGCCATTGGTTAGGTCAAACAGTCAAAAATTGCCTTTGTACAGTCAAAACCCTAAAAATGACAATTTTGCCCTTTTGGTGATCTGATCAAATTTCTTGTGGATTTGTGGTCCAAAATTGATCAAATGGTTCATATGAGTTCATAATGTTGATGTGGGTCAAAATTCATGAGGTTTTACTGTAAATTGGTCACAGTTGACTTTTTCCCCAATACAGCTGATTTTCAAGTCAACTGTCCATTGACTGGGCAAAAATTTGATTCAAGGCTTGAAACATAGTATGGACAAACTTATGAGTCCAACATGAAGTATGAAAGTCAATTTGGGCATTGAAGGTCCAAAAATACTTGTGCAAACTCAAACCCTAATTTAGGTCAACAGTGCAAGGAGGTGTCTTGAGCAGAGCAAACCCTAGCTTGATCTTGAGTTCCAAGAGTCTTGTGATGAGAAATGTTGATAAAATGAGAGGGAAAATTTTGGGGTACAACAGTGAGAAAGCAAGCAACCAGGAGCGAATCTACCTATTCGAAAGGTCTCAAGGTTCTTTTCTTCCTCCTTTTAATGTTGCTATCTTACCATTGATTTGGTAAGAAGCCCCGTCGTTGGATGTCAAGGGATAGGCACGGGTCAATTTTACAGTCAGCGAAAGCAACTTATGTGACGCTTTAGCAATTTTTGTAAGGGACGAGATCGTTTTATCGAAGATAACGTCGAGGGTCATCGAGGGACTACGATCTTTTTATAGAAGGGTCATTGCTAAAACGTCCCATACTCGAGGGACGTGACTGTATTTCTGAAGCAACGAGCGAGGTTATCCTAGAGGTGTGCGTGTGAAGAAGTGTGTTTGATTCAAGTTAATTTGATCTTTGAAATTAGGTTAACTAGCGATTGATTTTTTTGACCTTGCCATACACGCCTAATTACTATACAGTAATAAGTAAAACAATAAAAATGCAGAAATTGAAATTCTACACTATTACAGAGCTTCGGGAATGGGGGTACAAATTAATGAATAGGGGTAACAGTAAGAAATAAATATTTAAATCACACAATACAAGTCCAAACCTTTAAATAATTATTTAGGTTAAAACTTTTTTCATTTGGTAAAATTAATTAAGGACTTAATTAATAATGTCAAACAAAAATTATTTTAAAGTTAATAATTATTTAAAACAAATATTAATATATTTACTTTTTTTTAAAATATATGCTGAAGAAATAAAAATCAAATAATGAAAAAAAGAAAATATTAACAAACAAAAAATATAAAAAAGAAAGTAGAATGGGCTTGTAACATAAGTAAAAAGTGGGTGCAAAAAATAGTAAGCCCAAACGCTTCTGGCTAATCCAGTACAGCAACTCCATGGAGGTGTACCAAAGGCATGCGTCTAAGACACGTTGAGAGGGTGTGATAACTGATCAAGGGGATAGATGATGAGGGTGCCGCATACTATCATGGGGTGGCAAGCAGGGAATCACTCTGGATAGCTAAAGAGGTGGTGTCAAATGTCACCACCCGATTGGACAGAGGCATTGTTATTAATCAAAACAAAACACTTACTCATGAAGCCAGGCTTTATAACTCCACTTTCTTTCTCTCTCTTCAATGCTCTGTCCTCTCTCTTCTCCCTTGCTATGGGCTTTCAATGGAGAAGACCCTTTGGCCGCGCCAGAAATTGCCTCACGGCGGTGATGGCGGCGGCGTGTCTCAAAACTCTACTTTTCTTATATTTTTATGATCTTCTCTTAATGCTAGTTACTAGTTTGTGACTTATTCCTACAGATTTCCACTTGATGGCTCTAAATCTAGAAAGGGGAAAAAGGAAACCCTAGTTTCTTTTTGATGAAATCGGCGAAGCTAGTGATGCATGCAACGGAAGATTCAAAGAAGGAAGGAAAGAGAAGAAAGAGATCGCTTGGTGAGGTCCAGATCTATAACCCTACTTACCTCCTGACGTTCTTTTTGGTAAGACGATTCTGACTTTGTGTTGTGGGCAATTTCTTTCTCCTTATGAACTTGTACTACTTTTTCTTCTTCTGAACTTGTATTACCCTGTTTATCGGATTAGGGTTCTTGTTGTTTATTGGTTTGCCATTGATTTGCTGGGTTTGATGACAAGTTCGGAATAATGGACTTTTGGTTCTGTGTTTTTCATTATTTGTTGTTTTTTTATGCTGGTTGGATGGTGGTGTTGATGATGCTTCATTTGGTTTGAAACAACAGATTTGTGTTGAACCTCTTGTTCTGAGTTTTTGTGGCTTTTGATATTTTTGCTAGTTTTGCATCTGTTTTTTTTTGTGAGGCTTCAGTGATGTTTTAGTTGGGGTTTGAAGATGGTTTGTTCATGTTCTGGTGGTTTGGAAATGGTATGATGATATTTTGTTCTGGTTTGGAGATGGTTTGATGATATTTTGTTCTGGTTTCTTTGTAATGTTTTCATGATATTTAAGTTGGTTTGGAGATGGTTTGATGACATTTTTGTTCTGGTTTGGAGATGGTTTGATGATGTTTCAATTGGTTTGGAACAAATTTTTTTTGTTAAACCTCTCGTTCTATGTTTTTGTGGTTTTGATCTTTTTGCTCATTATGTGCTTCTGTTTTGCTTGGTGATGTATCTGTCTCTTTAATTTGATGGTTCTCTCCTCTATAAAACAGTAAACTTGTTCTTTTATTAAGGTAAAAAAAATAGGAGGGAAAAATCACTTTGAATTTTAACAGTTTTGGCCCTTTTTTAGTCTTTGGCTTTTGAGTGCAACTTGGACTGTTTCCATTTTGGTGCAAGTCTGGGCATTTTTTGGACTGTATTGCAGACTAGTTGCTATGGTTTATGTTGACATAATTTTGTGCAGAATTTTGGACTGCTATGGGCAGCATAGGGAGGCTTTTGGAGCAGGTCTTCTTGGACTGTTGCTTATAGCAACCTGCTTGTCTTGGCATTTACTGGCTAAGTGATATCTTTCCTCTTTCCTCTCTTTGTGAGATAAAGCATTTTGCTTTTGATGCATTTCTGAAGGGTTTATATTCTTATGGAAATGATGAGGCATAGGGTTTTAGTGAGCCATGGCTAGTTTACTGTTTCTCTTTGTTTGCTTTGAGTTGCTTGTTGGTCTGCTTTAAGTGTATCTGATGTTTACAGTATATGTTGCTTTGTTGTGCTGCTTGCAGCCTGTTTTTGTTCATACTGTTGTTTTCTATTTTGCTGCCTTAGTAGTCTGCCTTTGCTTTAATTGGGGCTGCATCGACTTGGCTTTTGTTTGCTTATTCATTTGTTGTGCTTGGTAGTCTGCTGCTTATTTCAAGCAATGTTAGCAATTTCCCTTTTCTCTTTTTTTGTGAACCAAAAAAAATGCAACCTTTTGTGATTTGCAATTGAGAGAAATGACTCATGATTAAAAAAATAAACCCCTCTTAATCTGATTCCAAATATAAACCCTCATGATGAAATGAAAAAAATCTTTTAACCATTAATTCTTGCTTGGAATTTTCCATGATACTTTGCTGATTTTTTATTTTCTTCTGTCACATGTACAAACAATTGGCAAGCAAGACAAAGGCTTAGCAGATGGGAAATTTCTTGAGGATGAAGCAAGGAGTCTTGAAGAAGAAGCAAACTTCCTTTGTTGATTTAAACTTTGCAGTTGTAGTTTTTGTAATCACTTGTAATTATTTTTAAAAAAAGACCCACCAAACTGTAATGAACAAAGCTTGAGTAACAATACAAATTTATTGTCCAAAACTTCTGAGTTTTTTTTTAATTTTGCAATTCTTGGTTTGAATGTATTGAATAAGCATCCTAGCTTGATAACTTGCACTTCAAGTAAACATAATATGATAGGATGGATCATGTATCTTGCATTTTTAAACAAAATAAATGTTTAGAAGCTCAACCCTAAGTGATTAATTGAACCCTCAATCATGATTTGCTTAAAAGTAACATCAATATAGTTAAGAAAACAAATAAGATCACACAAATGCCTTTGCAGTTATCTGGGCCATGGATTAGGAAAACCTTTGAGAAGTGAAAAACCCTAATTGCTGACTGATTACTGTTGTACCCCAAAATTTGCCCTCTCATATTTCTCAAAACATTGCAAGAAAAATCTCCAAGTGGATCAAGATTGCTCAAGAGTTGGACAGTCAAGTCATCTCCTAAGGCAGTCAACCTCAAATTATGGTTTTGTGTTGCATCAAGATACTTGAATCCAAATGACCTCAAGTTCTCCCAAATGTCCTAATATGTTATCAAGGTCATCCATGTCAAATTTCAAGCCTTGTAGAGGAATTTTGGTCAGTCAATTGCTCAAAGGGTCCAAAAATCGACTGTGTTAGGGCAAAAGTCAACTGTGACCCAAATGTAGTCAAACTTCAAGATTTTTTGCCAACATTCTCATTTTTAAGGATATTTCATCATTTGATCAAGGGTTGATCATGATTCATCAAGGATTGCTCAAAATTCATCAAGACTCAAAAGTTGCTAAATTAGGATTTTGCAGGAAAAGTCAACTCAACTTTGACCAAGCATAACTTTCTCATACTTTATGATAAATGACCCATCCAAATCTCATTTTGAATAGGATGAAATTCCCTACAATCCATCTTCATACCCCAAGATCATAAAATGCACTCACAAGAAGTTATAAATTTGGACATTATAGGTCATTTTTGAAAGTCAACAAACACACCTTTTTTGTCAAAACTTATAACTTGAGCATGGAATGTCAAAATGATATGAGACAAAAAGGTTTGGTTATAGTACATCTCAAGATTTCTATAAAGTCAAAGAACACCTCCAAAAGTTCAAAATTGAAGAAGTTATGCATTGTTGAAGTTGGGCATTTTTGCAAAATTGCCAAAAGTCAACTATCCCCAAAACTTCAAATTTTGTCAAATGGGCCCATTCTTTTCCACTTGATTTGACCTTACATCATTGCCCACGTGTCCTAGCTTCATCCATGTGTTCATTTATCAATTTTATTATTTTATTTTATTTTTTATTGAATTATTTCATTTTAAATCAAATTAAATCAAATAAAATCCCAAACTTTGATTACATGAGATTTTTTGCTATTTTCAGGATTGGATTCTCATCAATATCATCATCAAATTCGTATCACACATGATCATGTGCAAAAAGATGGTCTTTTGACAAATTTGGCAAGCTTTCAAATGGAAATCAAATCAAATATGCAAGCCATGATGGGAGAAGATTGGATCCATAATTCTTAACATAATGCATTCCACAATACATAAGGAGGCTTAAGACACGAAAACAAGGGCTAGAGGCTGCAAGAACAGAAAGAACAAAACTTGAAAAAGTGGGAATTCGAAATCATAGCAAGAGAGATTTTCAGAAGCAAAGAGCTATCCCAATCGATTGCTGGGTGTTCACTCAACCTTCTGGGATAAAAAGAACGCATTTTTCAACCTCCTCGAGCGCTGTCAGTGTCAAGCGATCCCCTTTTGTATTTGATTTCATATTTCAAAAATCATGCATTATTACAAAGAATCAATGGCATATTTGTAACCACCAGGTCATTTCCAAGCTTTCTGTATTATTTGATTTCATGTATCTACTCTGTGGTGCAAAACGCCATTGTTAGGGTTTTGCCTCTTAGATTAGGGTTTTTTGTTACAGCTAAAATTAGCCTTAATGATGATTATGGATGTGACCGGGAGAGGAAGACGAATGCAACCATGGTCTTGGGAGGAATTTACATGGCCTGAGATGAATTTTAGGAACGACCTATGCTTTTAGCTGCAGATTCAAATCCGCAGGTAATTTTGTTACAGGCCTGAGGACAAGGACGATATCGTGTCCTCCTCTGATTGGCCCTTTTCAAATTTTCGCGCATTTTTTTTATTTTCTGGCATATTAACGTGTTTTCACATATTATGTTTTGTTTGTATTTCATTAACAAATGAAGCGAAGTGCCCCAGTGGTTAGCGTGTCTATTTCCAAAACGTTGATGGCTTGAGGTCAGGGGTTCGATCCCTGCCTCCAGCGCTTTGCATCTTCCTTTGTTTTCTCATATAATCACATGCAAATCTAGGCTTACAGCTCACCATGTGCCTTCACACGTCCAACAGCCAGATGGCCAAAGGCCAGATCTGGTGATCCAGGTTGATGGTCCACCATGGAGTCAAGTCAACATGCGCGCAGGGAATCTCAGAAGTCAAACGAGGCCAGATTCCAATGGGCCTCAGAATTGCTTCCCAAACACTCCAAAGCAGGCCCATACCCCTCTCTCTCTATATTTTCTTTATTTTGTTTTTAATTATTTAGTTATTATTTCTATTTAATTAACTAACCAATTAAATTTTATTTTTTCTTTATAAAATTAAAACCAAAAAAAAAATGTTTTCTTTATCAAATTAAATTTTAGTATTTTATTTTTTTTATTAATAAATCTATTAATTAATTTAGGCTATTAATTATAAATAACATTAATATATTTTTGTAAATAATTAAAATCAATTAGACTTAATTAGGATTTTACTAACATTAATTTATTTTATTTTATTTCTTTAAATACCAAAAATCCAAAAATAATTTATTTTCATTAATTAATTTATTTATTTATTAATTTAATAATTAATTTAGGTTAATTTCTTTCACTTAATTCAAAAACAACAAAAAATCTTTTTCTTTAACAAAGGGTCAAAACCCTAGAACTTTGTGCTCGATTTAATTTCCCGCACGCGATCTATTTATTCAATATTGTACTTGTTCCCGGAATGTAATAGATAATTAGGACCATTTAATTATTTTTATCGCTTTATTTATTTTTCCGCATTTAAATTAAAAAGGGTTGCTTTTGGCGATGTAAATACCCGACGCCTTGTAATTTAATTTCCGCAATTTATTTTCTGCAATTTATAACTGTTAGATGTTTGATAATAGGGATGCATGACAAGACTGGATGTTTTAACCTAAAATCAACTTAGATCACCACTAACATGTACAAAGATAAAATAAACTGAAAACGACACACTCGCACATGTGCACTCTTAGGGTACGCCCCACTTGGTTGCCTTTGTGCGCGGTCATTGAGTATAGGTAGTTTTAGAGGTCGCCCTATTGTCCAAAGATCATAGTCGCCTCGAAACGGTTGCCTCGGATATTGTTGCCTCAAAACAAATGATCTAAGACATTAGGGTTACCGCTAAAGCGTCCTGACATTGCTTTGGCGACCGTAAGCCCCTAAATTCGAATTGACCCTTAAAACTCCAACGACGGTGCTACCTACTCATCAATAGTAGGATAGCATTGTCTAAAGGAAGATAGCATAGAACGATTCCTTTTTCGAGTAGGTAGATGGTTCTTAGATACTTGCTCTTTCTAAAAACAAAACAAAACTTTTCACACTTACACTTTTCGAACAAAGTTTTCAAAGCACTTCATACACTCTTGAGGACAGAAGCAAGAGTTAAATCGAAGTTTTCAAACAAAAACTTTTTTCAAACCCACAAGCACAAAGAAAAGAAATTTTTAAAACAATATGAGCAAGTACCTAAGATCCCGTGGATAACCACTGATAGAAAGGGTGCTAACACCTTCCCTTTCTATAATCTACCCCCCGAACCCGAGAAATATCTCGAAAAAGGAATTTTTCTGTGCTTTTTTCCTTTCCTTGTTGGATAAAATAAAAGTCGGTGGCGACTCTTGCTTACCGCGACATTTTGCAAAAACAAACGCAAAACGCAAACCAGCATTCCTAAAAGCAGTCAGTTCTTTCCCACCGTATCACAGAACTGGCGACTCTGTTGGGGACGCTTAATAAGTGGGGTGTACCTTAGGAATAGTTCATATTGTTTTCAATTGCTTGACTTGTATGCTTTATATTTGTGGGCTTGTATCAGAGTTACTATAGATCCTAACCCGAATCTGGGGGATACCCTTTAGGTAAGTAGCAATAAACTGTGAGGGAACTGTACAGCATAGACCGATATGGTTCAAGTAGTAGCTACGTTGGTGTGGCACTTTAGTATGTACCGATATCCCTTGTGGCGCAACAAGGAGAATATGGGTCTGCTATGGGGTCATTAATCACCAACTGACCTTAGAACCTTTAAATTGACCAACTTGGCCATAGAAGAGTAGCAGTATGCTACACTCATTGAGACTAAACTCTCGCGATGATTCCGGCCGCAAGAAAAGGTTGCTAAACTAGAATTATGATCGATCGAGGGTAGTCAATGATATTGAGATCCTCTAGAACCTGGTTACTATTTTTAGGACAGGTTTAAACCAATTGATTTGAAAGAGGGTAGTACCTAGACTCCTTGCCAGCCTGAAATCTAAGGGCTCTCTGTGTGACTTGTGTGCCTTTACCATGTTTGCTATTTGTGGATACTTGTGGTGTGCTTTCTATCATGACATCATGACATCATAACATTTCATACATCTTGCATTGGACTAACTTATTTCAAAGACAGGAGGGATTCATCTTTGTTCTGTTTTGTAGGTCATGGCACTTATGCGTAGTAACACCATCCAGATCAACTTTGTCCAGGTTCCCACTATGCTTAAAGAGTTGGTTTCAAAGATGTCAGATAATACTTCCTTTATCAGAAGACATGGGCATCTTCTTGGTTTGGTCACTTCCAAATTGGACGAGCAGATGATGAGTGTCCTAGTCCAGTTCTTTGATCCACTGTACCATTGCTTTACTTTTCAAGACTACCAATTGGTCCCTACCTTGGAAGAGTTCTCTGATCTGCTCGGTATCTCTATTCTGGAGCAGACCCTGTTTATAGGTTGGGAGAAGATCCTTAGTCCAGAAGAGATTGCTTCAGCCCTTCATCTGACAAAGGCTGAGGTAATGGCTAATTGGGAAACTCGTAGTGGAGAAAAGGGCTTTTTGACTAAGTCCTTGGATGGTAAGGCTAATCATTTTTGGGATAGTCTAGACTTCCAGGCATTCGAAGTTATTCTGACTCTTCTGATATATGGCTTAGTATTGTTTCCTAACTCTGAATCCTTTGTTGATGTGAATGCGGTAAAAATCTTCATCTCTGGTAATCCTGTACCCACTCTCTTGGGTGACATTCTTCATCAGCTTTATTCCCGTACTGCTCGGAAGTGGGGAACCTTGATGTGCTGTGCTCCACTGTTGGCGAGGTGGTTTATTTCTCACCTCCCCAAATCAGTTCTGAAGAACAAAGAAGGCATGGGTTGGGCTTATAGGTTTATGTCTCTCTCTCTCACAATGACATCATTTGGACCATTTAGGGTATGGACGAGGTGGCTATTATTGATCGCTGTGGGGAATACCCCAATGTTCCACTGATAGGAACCAATGGAGGAATCACTTATAATCCATGCTTGGCCTTACGTCAGTTCGGGCGAGCCAGAAGGGAAGGACCTCATGAGCTGCTAATGCCTAGTATAATCTTTGATTTCCAAGGGGATAGTGACGAGCAACACCGCAGATTCATAAGGGATTGGGATAGATTACACAGATCTGATCCACACGAGCTAGGTGCAAAGACTTCTCTACCAATGGAACCATATCTCCAATGGGTTCGCATACGTGCCCAAAAGCTGGGAATGCTCTATGAAGTTGTCTTGCCTATTATTGTCGAAGTTGCTGATGAGGAAGGGGTTCCTCCTACTATCTTACACCCTTATATTCCTACTAACATTGGGGAATTGAAGAGGTCCTGGATGCAGCTAAGGGAAGAGCGGGATACTTATAGAGAAAAGTATCACAAATAAGAGCAGAAGATTCAAAAGTTGACAAGGCAGTTGGAGAATGAGCAGATCATCAACGACTATGTCAGCACTAAAGGCAAACGACCATGGGAGCGCTGATGTCCTTTGATTACTTCCAATTTTTATTTACTTTTCAGTATTTCCTTTCTTGTAACGCCTTAAGGGCAATTTATAGAACAATTGAATTTCAAGTTTATCTAATAAAAGTGTGTTTCATGTTTGGTTTACGAATTTTAATCTCTCGATGTCTTTGAAATCATAGCATATGCATTTCATTCCATGCATCTCATAGCAGGTACCCTTACAGGTCTCTTATCTTCTTCGCTGTTTATTTCAGCATCATGTCTTATGAACCATCAACTGAACAAGCAGTCAAGGCTCTGCAGGCTCAAAACGCCCAGTTCCAGGAATTGTTCATGAATTTGGCTAAGGGTCAGCAAGATCTGAAGGCCCTTATCTTGAAAGAGAAGAAGAAGAAGACGGTCATGTTTAACATGGGCCACAAGTTTAGAAACAGGCTACGAGATGAAGTTGATTTGACCCCCTCATCTGGAGGGAAAGATAGTCAGGAAGAAAGGAGGGCTCCTAGCCCTGTGGCTTCAGACAACGATACGGACTTCGACGAAGACCAGTATCCTCCGACTGAGGATAGATACAAGCAACTGGAAGACCGGTTGAGTACGATGGAAGTACAGAAAGTGCCTGGTCTAGACTTTGGTGATTTGGGTTTGTCATCTGGTGTGGTGATTCCCCACAAGTTCAAAGCACCAGCCTTTGCTAAGTACGACGGAGTTTCTTGTCCGAAACTGCACCTCCGGTCGTATGTTAGGAAAATTCAGCCGTACACCGCTGACAAGAATCTCTGGATCCACTTCTTTCAAGACAGTCTCTCAGGGACTCAGCTTAAATGGTTTTACCAGCTGGAAGGAGCTAGTATCCGTAATTGGGAAGATTTGGTTGCTGCTTTCTACAAGCAGTACCAATACAATGTCGACCTCGCTCCCACGCGTACCCAACTCCAGGGTATGTCTATGGTTGCGGGTGAAGGTTTCAAAGATTATGCTCAGAAGTGGAGGGACGTTGCTGGAAGAGTGCAACCACCCTTGGCTGATCGGGAGCTTTTGGATATGTTTCTGGGGACCTTATATGGTCCGTATTTCAACCATCTGATTGGAAGTTCGTCATCCGGGTTTATAGAGCTGATTATGACTGGGGAAAGGATTGAGGCTGGTATCAAATCTGGTAAGATACAGAAAGGTGCTTCGTCAAGCACCGAGAAGAAGCCTTTTAAGAAGGAGTCCAGTGTTGTTTATAGTTCAAAAAGTCAGAATAGACCTGAACACCGCCAAGCTGTTAATGCGGTTGTTATATCAAGACCTGCTGGTGCTCCTCAGCGCAACAATTAGCCAAGGGCCGAGAAACCTCGAAGACAACTCACTCAGCTCAACATGACTTTATCCCAAATTCTACCGCAGTTATTGAAAACCAATCTAGTGATTCCAAGGGAGGCCCCGCAGAATCCCAACATTACATCACCAAAGTACAACCCTAATGCCCACTGTGCTTTTCACTCTGACAGTCCGGGGCATGATACAGATGATTGTTGGGTTTTGAAGAATAAGGTACAGGACTTAATTGATGCGAAGGAGATTGAGTTTGAAGCACCTGAAAGACCTAATGTTGTGACTGCTCCTATGCCCAAGCATGGAGTAAATGCTATAGATGAAGACTCATTTGTGGTTTCTGTGAACGACATTGTTGCCCCTTTGATGACTGTGAAGAAGAACCTTTTGTTAGACAGTTTATTTCCGGGCTGTGACGAAGGTTACCGTATGTGTTCTGTCCTACCTACCGGTTGCCATCTTTTGAAGTCAGGTGTCTAACGCCTGATGGATAATAAAGAAATTCTATTTGAGAAGACTGTTGTTCCTTTGGTTCCTACTGAAGAAGTTGCTATCATCACCATTTTCGACAATTCTTCCAAGGCTTCCTCGAGAAATCATGTTAGAATTACATTTGTTCCAAGAATCGCACCATTGATCATCACTGTTCCTGGGCCTATCCCCTATACATCTGATAAAGTTGTCCCTTGGCATTACGGGGCTGATATTTATTATCACGGAGTAAAACAAGATTTGGACGCTGATACTGACGTCAGCAATATTGTTGGACCTGCCAAAGTCACCCGTAGCGGAAGACTTTTCTCCCCTGAGATCTCTGCACCAACTTCCCGGAAACCTGTTGTTATTACACCTGCCAGTGTACCTGCTACTGTTCCTGTTCAAGTTCCCATCCTTACCCCTGTTGCCGAGTCATCCGACACTCGGGGAAAAGGGACCACTGATGAGCCTGCCCGGATGGAGGCACCGAAGAAGATTACTGTTGAAGCCTCTAGACAAGAGATGGAGTAAATTTTGAAGATCATCAAAAAGAGAGACTACAATGTAGTCGATAAGTTGGGGCAAACCCCATCCAAAATCTCCATGTTATCACTGTTGCTATGCTCAGAGGCCCATGCCAAGACTCTGATTGCTTTCCTGAAGACTGCACACGTACCTCAAGAAACATCGGCTGATCATTTTAAAGATTGCGTGGCTAGTCTGACTGCTGATAATGGGTTGGGTTTCTCTGACGCCGACTTGACTGCTAAAGGGAAGAATCACAACGATGCCCTGCATGTCTCCATTGAATGCAGGGGCACTACTCTTGCTCATGTATTGGTGGATATTGGTTCCTCATTGAACGTTTTTCCTAAGAAAGCTCTAGACCGGTTGGATTGTGAAGGGTTGGAGCTGAAACCAAGCAACATTGTTGTCAGGGCCTTTGATGGGTCTAAGAGGATGGTGCATGGAGAAGTGGATATTCCGATTAAGGTTGGTTCTCAGGTTTTCGCCTCTACATTCTATGTGATGGACATTCGGCCATCTTATTCATGTTTGCTGGGTCGTCCATGGATCCACAAATCTGGGGCAGTGACATCTACGCTCCACCAGAAGCTAAAGTACCTGGTGAAAGGGAAGATTGTGACAGTACAAGGAGAGGAGGAGTACATGGTGAGCCACCTCAACTCTTTTCGATATGTAGAGATGGATGGGGAGTTCATTGAGACCCCGTTCCAACATTTTGAAGAGGTTCCCCAGACACTGGCGTCAACTGAGACTGTTGTTGAGGATCCTCCTATGAAGATGGCTTCCTTCAAGGACACCCGGGCTGTTGTCAAGAAAGGTGGGTGTGCAAATTGGGGACAACTCCCTGATTTTGCACAGAAGACTAACAAGTTTGGTTTGGGTTTCACTGCAGAAGCTCAAAAGGCTGTTCGGAATGCACGGATCGAAAGACCTCCCTTGTTCATCAGCAATTCAGGAGTGAATGCCATTTAAGATGACGTTGAAGAGTTTGAGTTTGACAGTTGGATCTACCCAACAAACAACGGTGGACTAAGCAACTGGACAGCAAAGGACTTCATCCCAATTTATTTTGTTACCCAGTAATGAGACTTTTGTTTTAAATTTGTAACGAACAATGTTTTAAACTTTATGGCCCGGTGTCTTACCCGGGGCACTGTGGCTTCATTTGTGAGAGCTTTATGTGTGTCATTTTCATATATCATTAATAAAAGCATTGGACGTTTTCTTGCATTTCAAATTTTGCGCTCCTTGTTTTTCTTTTATTACATATTGCAAAAACGGCTATTTTACACACACTCACATATATAGGTCTACATCCACTCTGGATCTCACTAGTAACGACTATGCAACTGCCAGTTATCACTACAAAAGTCCGATCAACTTAGCCGAATACGAAGGTGAAGACGATTGTGAAGTTCCTGGTGAACTTGCAAGACTGTTACTTCAGGAAGAGAGGGCTATTCAGCCGCACGAAGAGCCGGTGGAATCGATAAATCTGGGTACAGGGATAGACAAGAAAGAGGTCAAGATCGGGGCAAATCTGGAGCTTAGTGTGAAGCAACGGTTGATTCAGATTCTACGTGATTACGTTGAGATCTTTTCCTGGTCTTATGAAGATATGCCTGGGTTGGATACCGATATTGTGGTTCACCGTCTGCCTACCAAGGAAGACTGTCCTCTAGTAAAACAGAAGGTCCGCCGAATGCGCCCAGAGATGTCTGAGAAAATCAAGGCTGAGGTTATGAAACAATTTGACGCTGGTTTTCTAGCAGTTACTTCTTACCCGCAGTGGGTTGCCAATGTGGTCCCTGTACCGAAGAAGGACGGTAAGGTTTGGATGTGTGTTGACTATAGGGATTTGAATAGGGCAAGCCCCAAGGATGATTTCCCTCTACCTCATATTGACGTTCTGGTTGACAACACCACACAGCATAAGGTATTCTCCTTTATGGATGGTTTCTCCGGTTATAATCAGATTAAAATGGCTCCCGAAGACATGGAGAAGACAACCTTTGTTACTCAATAGGGTACCTTTTGCTATAAGGTCATGCCTTTTGGATTGAAGAATGTTGGGGCAACGTATCAGCGCACCATGGTCGCTTTGTTCCATGACATGATCCATCATGAGATTGAGGTATACGTCAACGACATGATTGCAAGATCTCAGACTGAAAAAGAGCATCTTGACCATCTGCAGAAGTTATTTGACAGGTTGAAATGTACAAGCTGAGGTTAAACTCGAACAAGTGCACCTTCGGGGTGAGGTCCGGTAAGCTGCTGGGTTTCGTCGTAAGTGATAAAGGTATTCAAGTGGATCCTGCAAAAGGTGAAGGCTATACAGGAAATGCCGGCTCCCAGAACAGAAAAAGAAGTCAGAGGCTTTCTGGGACGTCTAAACTACATTGCCTGATTCATCTCGCACTTGACTGCTACTTGTGAGCCAATCTTCAAGCTACTGAAGAAAGATCAAGTGGTACGATGGAATGATGAATGTCAGGCCGCTTTCGAAAGGATCAAAGAGTATCTCCAAGAGCCACCCATTCTGATGCCTCCAGTTGAAGGGATACCTTTGATCTTATACTTGACGGTACTCGACAACTCAATGGGGTGTGTGTTGGGTCAGCATGACGAGTCTGGACAAAAAGAGCATGCTATTTATTACCTTAGCAAAAAGTTTACCGACTGCGAGACCCGATACTCGTTGCTTGAGAAAACTTGTTGTGCTTTGGCATGGGCTGCTCGCCGGCTAAGACAATATATCCTGACTCACACTACTCTATTGATATCAAAAATGGATCCAATCAAGTATATCTTTGAAAAGCCTGCTTTGTCCGGAAGAATAGCAAGATGGCAAATAATCTTGACTGAGTATGACATCCAGTACACGACCCAAAAGGCAATCAAGGGAAGTGTGTTGGTAGATCATTTGGTACATCAGGCAGTGGATGATTACCAGTCTGTGAACTTTGAATTTTCGGACGAGAATATCATGATAGTAACTGACTGTGAGGAACCTGGACCAGATGAAGGACCTGAGGAAGGATCCCGATGGTCTATGTACTTTGATGGAGCTTCAAACGCTTTGGGTAATGGCATTGGCGCCGTGATCATATCTCCTAAAGGCTCTCATACTCCATTTTTCGCCCGACTATGTTTCAACTGCACCAACAACATGGCAGAGTATGAAGCGTGCATCATGGGTCTTCGAGCAGCAATTGACCTAAGGATTAAGTTTCTAAGTGTCTTCGGAGATTCCGCTCTCGTGATCAGTCAGATCAAAGGCGAGTGGGATACGAAACACCCAAATCTCATTCCTTACAAGGAGTATGTATTGATGTTGCTTCCCCATTTCGAGGAGATAACCTTAGAACACTTCCCAAGAGAGGAGAATCAACTGGCGGACGCGCTAGCTACGATGTCTTCTATGTTCAAAGTCAATTGGGATAACGAGGCTCCCCGGATTATCATTGAAAGATTAGACGAACCTGCACATTGCTATGACATTGAGACTGAAGAGGTAGCAAATAAACCTTGGTTTCATGAGGTGAATAGATACCTTGAGGCTCAGGAATACCCCGAGGGTACATCTGTTAATGACAAGAAGTTTCTGAGGAGGTTCGCAGCAAAGTTCTTCATCAGCAATGGTATTCTTTACAAGTGTAACCATGATTCGACCTTACTGCGTTGTGTGGATAAAAATGAAGCAGAAAGGATCATGACAGAGTTACATGAAGGTACTTTCGAAACTCATTCCAGTGGACACACCATGGCAAAGAAAATCCTTTGGGCAGGATACTACTGGTCCACTATGGAAGCCGACTGTTATCAGTATTCTCGGACATGTCACAAGTGTCAGGTCTATGCTGATAAGGTGCACATAACTCCAGTTCCTCTGAACATCTTGACAGCTCCTTGGCCTTTTGCAATGTGGGGCATTGATATGATCGGCGAGATCAGACCTACGGCATCCAACAGGCACCGTTTCATCCTGGTGGCTATTGATTACTTTACGAAGTGGGTTGAAGCAGCTTCATTCGCTACAGTGACCAAGAACGTCGTGGCACGGTTCATTCGGCACAACCTGATCTGTCGATATGGTGTACCAGAGAGGATCATTATGGACAATGGTATGAATCTCAGCAACAAGATGATCACTGAGCTCTGCAAACAGTTCAAGATACAGCATCACAACTCTTCTCCCTATCGGCCGAAGATGAATGGGGTTATTGAAGCGGCTAATAAGAACATCAAGAAGATTGTGCAGAAGATGACGGTGACATACAAATACTGACACGAGATGTTACCTTTTGTCCTTCATGGGTACCGTACCTCAGCACGAACGTCAATAGGGGCAACACCCTATTCCTTGGTATATGGCATGGAGGAAGTCTTGCCCATTGAAGTTCAGATACCCTCTCTTCGGATCATGATGGATGCAGGTTTGAGCGAAGATGACTGGATTCAGACCCAGCTTGATCAACTGAACCTAATCGACAAAAAGAGACTTACTGCTATTTTTCATGGTCAGACGTATCAAAAACGGATGATCAAGGCATTTAACAAGAAAGTTAGACGATAAGAGTATCAAGTTAGGGACCTGGTTATCAAGCGCATCATTCTACCTCAAGGTGATCCCAGGGGCAAATGGACCCCTACTTACGAAGGGCCATTTGTGGTTAAGAACATTTTCTCAGGAGGGGCTATGATTCTAACCACCATGGATGGTGACGACCTTTTTCACCCCGTCAATGCAGACATAGTGAAAAAATACTACGCATAATCAAAGACCCGCTAGGTTGACTGGCCTAGGCAAAAATAAGGGCTTCCCGGCGAACCAAAATGGTTCGGGCAAAAATAAGGGATGAAAATAAAAAAAAAATTGTACACCCGGCAAGTCGAAAACTTGAAAAGGCGGCTTGGGCAAAAAAGGGTATCCCGATGGACTGAAAACCCAAAAGGGCGGTCCAGGAAAAAATTAGGGATTAAAGCGTAACACTATGTCTCATTGAATCACCTTGCATCCAGACTTCGATATCGACTATCAAGCTTAGACGGCACTAATCAATTTGATCTACCTTCAACCAATAGCAAAGTGATGAGATGCTTGAGGACATAAAGGCAATGGCAGAGTTGGAACCCAGTGGGATTATTCACATAGTTGTTTTATTTTCTTTTCACAAATTGTATAAACTATATTTGTTCAGCGGCGTTCTCTTACTAGGACGTCAGCCTCTTGTACAAAAAACGCCTATTTACAGGCCAAACTTCAAAATCAATACAATTCATTTTCAAAGAAATTTCAAGCTATTTTTCCTTTATCTGTTTTGTTTTGCAAAGAACGTCCAATGTTCATTTTTTGATATATGCACTTGACATTAATTGCTGCTCATAAATATTTACATGCAAAACAAAAAGACTATTACTGGCAATATCAGAAACAGGGGCAATAAAATTGTCCAAACTGTACAGTTGCTCGGTCCACCAGGTACAAAGTAGATTCAGCTGAAGAATATGACCAAGGTACTTTCACTCCCCGTAGAGTAAGACAGTAATGATAGCTCTCCCCAGCTGAGACTTGCAACTGTGATCGAATTGGTAATATCCTCCCCAAGCAGAGTGTATCTACCATCAGCACCAAAAAGGCTTAATATCCCTGGTAGTCTTAATATTCCCCAACGGAGTATAAGAATATTCCCCGGCAGAATACAAGATATCTCCAGTGGAGTTAAAATTTTCCCGGCGCAGTCTGAAAAAGCTTCCCCAATGGAGTTGAAGAATCATCCCCAGTAGACTCCGGAAGTTCGTCCCCAGCAAAGCTCAAAGGATTATCCCCATAAGAGTCTCAAAGGTTATCCCCAGTGAAGTCGCAACTGAAAGATCATCCCCAGCGGAGTTCTTTCCTTTCACAAACAGGAATTCAATCCCCAACAGGATTCAGTATCACCAAGAGCGGTAATTCATCCCCAGCGTAATTTTATCGGTGGAATCCTCAGCAGAGCATCTCTTCCCCATAGAGTAATCTCCTCATCAGTTTATCCCCCAACGGAGTTATCTTCTCCTGCAGGTTTATTCTCGCAATCATCTTCGTTCACCATCCCCAGCGGAAACGAAGAATCCAACTTTATTCTCAAGCAGCTATCCGGGATTTATTTTCCCCAGCTAGAAACATTATATTTCCATACATCATGATACATGCTTATACGTATCATACAACACAATCTCATTTATTTTGAGAACATCATTGCTTGATCTATATCATGCATTGCATATGACTGACCTTTACCTTTCAGGAAAGGGGGCAGTTAAGTTCTTAGCTATGTCGAAGAACTGGACCGGTTCTTAAATACCAACTGAATTATCCTCGGTTGAATTTCAGATAAGGTTCTCAATCTCGACAATTTTCCTCCGTCATAGTGTGGACGAGTTCTACAATCTCAACGGTATACTACGTTGAAGACCAGACAGTTCCTAGATCTTGATGAAGATGTTTTCCTCCGTCATAGTGTGGACGAGTTCTACAATCTCAACGGTATACTACGTTGAAGACCAGACAGTTCCTAGATCTTGATGAAGATGTTTTCCTCCGTCATAGTGTGGACGAGTTCTACAATCTCAACGGTATACTACATTGAAGACCAGACAGTTCCTAGATCTTGATGAAGATGTTTTCCTCCGTCATAGTGTGGACAAGTTCTACAATCTCAACAGTATACTACGTTGAAGACCAGACAGTTCCTAGATCTTGATGAAGATGTTTTCCTCCGTCATAGTGTGGACGAGTTCTACAATCTCAACAGTATACTACGTTGAAGACCAGACAGTTCCTAGATCTTGATGAAGATGTTTTCCTCCGTCATAGTGTGGACAAGTTCTACAATCTCAACAGTATACTACGTTGAAGACCAGACAGTTCCTAGATCTTGATGAAGATGTTTTCCTCTGTCATAGTGTGGACGAGTTCTACAATCTCAACGGTATACTACGTTGAAGACCAGACAGTTCCTAGATCTTGATGAAGATGTTTTCCTCCGTCATAGTGTGGATGAGTTCTACAATCTCAACGGTATACTACGTTGAAGACCAGACAGTTCCTAGATCTTGATGAAGATGTTTTCCTCCGTCATAGTGTGGACGAGTTCTACAATCTCAACGGTATACTACGTTGAAGACCAGACAGTTCCTAGATCTTGATGAAGATGTTTTCCTCCGTCATAGTGTGGACGAGATCTACAATCTCAACGGTATACTACGTTGAAGACCAGACACTTCCTAGATCTTGATGAAGATGTTTTCCTCTGTCATAGTGTGGACGAGTTCTACAATCTTAACGGTATACTACGTTGAAGACCAGACAGTTCCTAGATCTTGATGAAGATGTTTTCCTCCGTCATAGTGTGGACGAGTTCTACAATCTCAACAGTATACTACGTTGAAGACCAGACAGTTCCTAGATCTTGATGAAGATGTTTTCCTCCGTCATAGTGTGGACGAGTTCTACAATCTCAATGGTATACTACGTTGAAGACCAGACAGTTCCTAGATCTTGATGAAGATGTTTTCCTCCGTCATAGTGTGGACGAGTTCTACAATCTCAACGGTATACTACGTTGAAGACCAGACAGTTCCTAGATCTTGATGAAGATGTTTTCCTCCGTCATAGTGTGGACGAGTTCTACAATCTAAACGGTATACTACGTTGAAGACCAGACAGTTCCTAGATCTTGATGAAGATGTTTTCCTTCGTCATAGTGTGTACGAGTTCTACAATCTCAACGGTATACTACGTTGAAGACCAGACAGTTCCTAGATCTTGATGAAGATGTTTTCCTCCGTCATAGTGTGAACGAGTTCTACAATCTCAACGGTATACTACGTTGAAGACCAGACAGTTCCTAGATCTTGATGAAGATGTTTTCCTCTGTCATAGTGTGGACGAGTTCTACAATCTCAACGGTATACTACGTTGAAGACCAGACAGTTCCTAGATCTTGATGAAGATGTTTTCCTCCATCATAGTGTGGACGAGTTCTACAATCTCAACGGTATACTACGTTGAAGACCAGACAGTTCCTAGATCTTGATGAAGATGTTTTCCTCCGTCATAGTGTGGACGAGTTCTACAATATCAACGGTATACTACGTTGAAGACCAGACAGTTCCTAGATCTTGATGAAGATGTTTTCCTCCGTCATAGTGTGGACGAGTTCTACAATCTCAACGGTATACTACTTTG
Source organism: Vicia faba (assembly GCA_948472305.1). Taxonomy (NCBI): domain Eukaryota; kingdom Viridiplantae; phylum Streptophyta; class Magnoliopsida; order Fabales; family Fabaceae; genus Vicia; species Vicia faba. Next base: position 875,276,048 of record OX451738.1, read on the forward strand.
AAGACCAGACAGTTCCTAGATCTTGATGAAGATGTTTTCCTCCGTCATAGTGTGGACGAGTTCTATAATCTCAACGGTATACTACGTTGAAGACCAGACAGTTCCTAGATCTTGATGAAGATGTTTTCCTCCGTCATAGTGTGGACGAGTTCTACAATCTCAACGGTATACTACGTTGAAGACCAGACAATTCCTAGATCTTGATGAAGATGTTTTCCTTCGTCATAATGTGGACGAGTTCTACAATCTCAACGGTATACTACGTTGAAGACCAGACAGTTCCTAGATCTTGATGAAGATGTTTTCCTCCGTCATAGTGTGGACGAGTTCTACAATCTCAACAGTATACTATGTTGAAGACCAGACAGTTCCTAGATCTTGATGAAGATGTTTTCCTCCGTCATAGTATGGACGAGTTCTACAATCTCAACGGTATACTACGTTGAAGACTAGACAGTTCCTAGATCTTGATGAAGATGTTTTCCTCCTTCATAGTGTGGACGAGTTCTACAATCTCAACAGTACACTACGTTGAAGACCAGACAATTCCTAGATCTTGATGAAGATGTTTTCCTCCGTCATAGTGTGGACGAGTTCTACAATCTCAACGGTATACTACGTTGAAGACCAGACAGTTCCTAGATATTGATGAAGATGTTTTCCTCCTTCATAGTGTGGACGAGTTCTACAATCTCAACGGTATACTACGTTGAAGACCAGACAGTTCCTAAATCTCAATAAAAGATAGACTTCCCAAGCGGAATCTTCTATAAACAACAGGTATGCAAATTCTCGCTAAGGAATCTCTTATGCGATCGACGCTCCTGCAGATGGAATCTGTAAGCCCGTCCTCTTACCAACAATCTCCAAATGGCATCTGTAAGTCCATTCCCGAGATCACAAGGCTGATACTACTTCATGCGAGTGCAAATTTCTGGGCACTCTAGTGTTCAATCATCTTCTACCTTCGGATCACGAAAGGCACGAAAGCCAATCTACATCCTCAGGTGTAAGAAGATTGAACAGGGGAAGCTGTTGTACACCAAAATTTTCCCTCTCATATTTCTCAAAACATTGCAAGAAAAATCTCCAAGTGGCTCAAGATTGCTCAAGAGTTGGACAGTCAAGTCATCTCCTAAGGCAGTCAACCTCAAATTATGGTTTTGTGTTGCATCAAGATCCTTGAATCCAAATGACCTCAAGTTCTCCTAAATGTCCTAATATGTTCTCGAGGTCATCCATGTCAAATTTCAAGCCTTGCAGAGGAAGTTTGGTCAGTCAATTGCTCAAAGGGTCCAAAAATCGACTGTGTTAGGGCAAAAGTCAACTGTGACCCAAATGTAGTCAAACTTCAATATTTTTTGCCAACATTCTCATTTTGACGGATATTTCATCATTTGATCAAGGGTTGATCATGATTCATCAAGGATTGCTCAAAATTCATCAAGACTCAAAAGTTGCTAAATTAGGATTTTGCAGGAAAAGTCAACTTAACTTTGACCAAGCATAACTTTCTCATACTTTATGATAAATGACCCATCCAAAGCTCATTTTGAATAGGATGAAATTCCCTACAATCCATCTTCATACCCCAATATCAGAAAATGCACTCACAAGAAGTTATAAATTTGGACATTATAGGTCATTTTTGAAAGTCAACAAAAACACCTTTTTTGTCAAAACTTATAACTTGAGCATGGAATGTCAAAATGAGATGTGAACAAAAGGGTTGGTTACAGGACATCTCAAGATTTCTATAAAGTCCAAGAACACCTCCAAAAGTTCAAAATTGAAGAAGTTATGCATTGTTGAAGTTGGGCATTTTTGCAAAATTGCCAAAAGTCAACTTGATTTGAGCTTATATCATTGCCCACGTGTCCTTGATTGGATTCTCATCAATATCATCATCAAATTCGTATCACACAAGATCATGTGCAAAAAGATGGTTTTTTGACAAATTTGGCAAGCTTTCAAATGGAAATCAAATCAAATATACAAGCCATGATGGGAGAAGATTGGATCCATAATTCTTAACCTAATGCATTCCACAATACATAAGGAGGCTTAAGACACGAAAACAAGGGCTAGAGGCTGCAAGAACAGAAAGAACAAAACTTGAAAAAGTGGTGAAAAAGTGGGAATTCGAAATCATAGCAAGATAGATTTTCAGAAGCAAAGAGCTATCCCAATCGATTGCTGGGTGTTCACTCAACCTTCTGGGATAAAAAGCACGCATTTTTCAACCTCCTAGAGCGCTGTAAGTGTCACGCGATCCCCTTCTGTATTTGATTTCATATTTCAAAAATCATGCATTATTACAAAGAATCAATGGCATATTTGTAACCACCAGGTCATTTCCAAGCTTTCTGTATTATTTGATTTCATTTATCTGCTTTGTGGTGCAAAACGCCATTGTTAGGGTTTTGCCTCTTGGATTAGGGTTTTTTGTTATAGGTAAAATTAGCCTTAATGATGGTTTTGGACGTGACCGGGAGAGGAAGACGAATGCAACCATGGTCTTGGGAGGAATTTATATGGCTTGAGATGAATTTTAGGAACGGCCTATGCTTTTAGCTGCGGGTTCAAATCCGCAGGTAATTTTGTTACAGGCCTGAGGACAGGGACGATATCGTGTCCTCCTCTGATTGGCCCTTTTCAAATTTTCGCGCATTTTTTTATTTTCTGGCATATTAACGTGTTTTAACATATTGTGTTTTGTTTGTATTTCATTAACAAATGAAGCGAAGTGCCCCAGTGGTTAGCGTGTCTATTTCCAAAGCGTTGATGGCTTGAGGTCAGGGGTTCGATCCCTGCCTCCAGCGTTTTGCATCTTCCTTTGTTTTCTCATATAATCACATGCAGATCTAGGCTTGCAGCTCACCATGTGCCTTCACACGTCCAACAGCCAGATGGCCATAGGCCAGATCTGGTGATCCAGGTTGATGGTCCACCATGGAGTCAAGTCAACATGCGCGCAGGGAATCTCAGAAGTCAAACGAGGCCAGATTCCAATGGGCCTCAAAATTGCTTCCCAAACACTCCAAAGCAAGCCCATACCCCTCTCTCTCTCTATATTGTCTTTATTTTGTTTTTAATTATTTAGTTATTATTTCTATTTAATTAACTAACCAATCAAATTTTATTTTTTCTTTATAAAATTAAAACTACAAAAAAAAATGTTTTCTTTATCAAATTAAATTTTAGTATTTTATTTTTTTATTAATAAATCTATTAATTAATTTAGGCTATTAATTAGAAATGACTTTAATATATTTTTGTAAATAATTAAAATCAATTAGACTTAATTAGGATTTTACTAACATTAATTAATTTTATTTTATTTCTTTAAATACCAAAAATCCAAAAATAATTTATTTTCATTAATTAACTAATTTATTTATTAATTTAATAATTAATTTAGGTTAATTTCTTTCACTTAATTCAAAAACAACAAAAAATCTTTTTCTTTAACAAAGGGTCAAAACCCTAGAACTTTGCGCTCGATTTAATTTCCCGCACGCGGCCTATTTATTCAATATTGTACTTGTTCCCAGAATGTAATAGATAATTAGGACCATTTAATTATTTGTATCGCTTTATTTATTTTTCCGCATTTAAATTTCAAAGGGTTGCTTTTGGCAATGTAAATACCCGACGCCTTGTAATTTAATTTCCGCAATTTATTTTCCGCAATTTATAACTGTTAGATGTTTGATAATAGGGATGCATGACAAGACTGAATGTTTTAACCTAAAATCAACTTAGATCACCACTAACATGTACAAAGATAAAATAAACTGAAAACGACACACTCGCACATACGCACTCTTAGGGTACGCCTCACTTGGCTGCCTTCGTACGCGGTCATTGAGTATAGGTAGTTTTAGAGGTCGCCCTTTTGTCCAAAGATCATAGTCGCCTCGAAACGGTTGCCTCGGATATTGTTGCCTCAAAACAAATGATCTAAGACATTAGGGTTACCGCTAAAGCGTCCTAACATTGCTTTGGTGACCGTAAGCCCCTAAATTTGAATTGACCCATAAAACTCCAACGACGATGCTACCTACTCATCAATAGTAGGATAGCATTGTCTAAAGGAAGATAGCATAGAACGATTCCTTTTTCGAGTAGGTAAATGGTTCTTAGATACTTGCTCTTTCTAAAAACAAAAAAAAACATTTCAGACTTACACTTTTCGAACAAAGTTGTCAAAGCACTTCATACACTCTTGAGGACAGAAGCAAGAGTTAAATCGAAGTTTTCAAACAAAAACTTTTTTCAAACCCACAAGCATAAAAGAAAAGTGTTGTACCCCAAAATTTGCCCTCCCATATTCTTCAAGAAATTGCCAAGTCATGCTTCAAATCTCCCCAAGGGTTGCACAGTGTAAGGGCCTCCTAAGCAGTCAAAATTAGGGTTTTGGTTCTGATCAAGAAAATGAAGTTTCCAAAGGCCCAATCAAGTCCCACATGCCTACAAATATGGTCAAGCATCCTCATATCAAGTTGCAAGACTTTCAGCACAAAACTGCACAGTCAAAACCCTAATTGCACTACAGTCAACTATAGGGGCAAAATGGTCATTTGACCATCAAAAGTTCAAATTTTTGATCAACATCCCATTTTGAAGCCACAAACATCATTTGATCAATGCTTGATCATGATTCTCAAAGCTTGGCTCAAAAATCATCAAGATGCAAAAGTTTCCTTATTTGGACAGCTGAAAAAGTCAACTGTAAATTGACCAGGGCATAACTTTCACATGGATTGTCAGAAAAATTCCATCCAAAGCTCATTTTGAATAGAAAGACATTTCCTACAACTCATCTTCATACTTCAAGTCCAAGAAATTCTCTCACAAAAAGTTATCAATTTCAACATTATAGGTCATTTTCAAAAGTCAACAAAAAGGGACTTTAAGTCAAAGGCCATAACTTGAGATTGGTAAATCAAAATGACATGGGACCAAAGGCATTGGTTAGAGGACTCAAAGACCTTTCCAAAATGTCCAAGAACATGAGCGAAGCTTAAAAATTGAGCAAGTTATGCCTTGTGGAAGTTGGGAAATATTTGGATATTTTGAAAAGTCAACATTGATTCAAATGACCTAAAATTGCTAATGGGCCTATTTTTCTTCCATAATTCATCATCCAAAGCATGTGCACGACCATTAGGCCCAAAGGGAAGTTTTTCTCCATTTTTATTTATTTATTTGGATTTTTTATCATTAATAATTCATTTAATTAAATAAAATACATGAAAAATACAAAACTAATGAAATAAAATCTTTTTGTGCAGAAATTATTCTCATTGGACACTCAAATTCGTGCATGACCAATTAGGGAAGGATTGGATATGATTTGGTATCAATTTGCATGAAAAAGATTGAAAAACTAATGCTTGAAAAATCAAATCTCATAAACCATCAATGCATGGATTTTGATCAAAATTCTTGACCTAATTCACTCTTACATAAGCATAGAACACAACCCTAATGAAAAAGACCATTGAGCTGCACAGAAAAGCATACACCAAACTTGAAAATTTTGCCTAAAAACTCAATTCTGAAAACTTATTTGCAGGTCGTTTCAAGCCACAAAACTCATCCTATTGCCTTCCAAGGACATCAAGCAATCTTTCTGGATCAAAAGCATCAATCCTAACCCCTTGAATCATTGTACAGAAGTCCAAATTTTCTTACTTTTTTTCATAATCGTACCTTACAATTTACGCACATTCATGGCATTTTGTTTATAGATTCATGATCAGTGATGTGTTTTAAAGCTAACCATATGATTTGATTGAATTATTATGCACTGTATGCAAAGATGCCATAGTCGTGTTTTAGGGTTTACAGGATTTCAAATTAGGTGTTTTAAAATAAGGAAAAATTGGAGAATCACGATGCCATGGTTGCAACCAGTACACTTGGACGAAGAAGAATCCACCCTCGCGCCTAATTTATGATGATCCCTGGGCTATTCGCTATTTTTCCATAGATGGCCTAAAAGAACACTTAAAAAACGTTGCCTAATATGTTTATGTTTCAGGAACGAGGAAGAAGAAGATGTGTGGCCATCAATGATTGGTTGGTTTAAAAGTTCGCGCGAAAAAACCAAACATTAACGCGTTTGTTTTATTATATTTGTTTATTATATTAATTTACAGATGAACGAAGTGGCTTAGTGGCATACGTGTAGGCTGGTAATGTTAATGACCTGGGTTCGAGCCCCAGGTCTTCACCCTTTCATATGTTTTTTTTCAATTAACGTTCACATGTAGCGCCCATGCTGAAGACTATCATACATCCTCAAAAATCAACGTCCACGTGTCCCAGAGCATCAGATCAAAGGCCATGAATTGGAGAGTATATTGGACCCTAGTCAATGCATCACATGCTTCCTGGAAAAAGTCAAAAGGGCCTCAAAATATTGGGCCAGATTACTAAAGATCTCACCTCCATTTGGAGACAACACCCCCCTCCAGTTTGCTTCTTTTAACTTTTATATTTTTTATTTTCTTTGTTTTAATTAATCTTTTTTTAATGCTTTAATTTAATGTTTTCATAAAATATAAAAAACATCAAAAAATCAGAAAAGAGAAAAACAATAAATATTTTTATTTTTAGTATTTTCATAAATAAATTGCATATAATTAAATTTAGTTTTAAATTAGGTTTTTATTTTAATTCTCTTAATAAAAATCTAAAAAACATAGAATTAGGGTTCATATTAATTTTTTATCCTTTTTTTTATTTTTCTTCCATAATAATTAAATAATTAAATATTTATTTTTGTGATTAAAATTGCATGTAAATTAATTAGGGTTAATTTTAGGTTAAAAAACTTCAATATTTTTCTTAATAAAATTAAAATAACTAGAATTAGGGTTAGCATTTATCTTAATTAATTCTTTTTCATTAAAATCCTAAAAAATCATAAAATACAAAAAAAAACAATTTCCTTTCTTTTTTAATTAATTAATGTCACCATTTAATTTAATTTTGCAAAAAGGGGTCCAACGCCCTCGTTCTTAATTCTTATTAATTCGCATACTTATTTCTTTTTCGCACAATATTTATGTATCTCTCCCAAAGCCTTGTAATTAATATTCTTGCATTTTACTTTATCTTTATTTCCTTATTTATTTTTCTGTCAAATCGGGTCCTGGTTTAATTTTGGCGATGTGGATCCGCGCCTTTTGTAATAGCTTAGAACCTTTACTCTTCTCGCAAATATTTTAACTATTAATAATGACATGCAAGAATGAATGATAAAATAAAAACAAACGCATAGATCACTTTGACAAAAGACAAAAATAAATGAAAACGACACACAAATCACACACCACCCCTAGGGTACGCCTTACTGTTGCCTTGCCTCGAAAGGTGATCGTCGAGTAGAGGATGTCTTAGTAAGTCCTCATGATCCGGGAACCTGGCATGAGGGTAGCTTCTAAGGTGTCTTCCTATTGCTCTGGTGATCACCATGTCCCGAACCTCGAATTGACCCGAACACCTCCAACGGTGGTGCTACCTACCTCTCAATGGTGGGATGGCACTACTTTAAAGGACATTTACACAGACGAATTCCTTAGGGTAGGTAGACGACTCTAGATACTTGCTCTAAACTTCAAAACAAATCAAAAAAATACTTTTCACACCAACACATTTTCAAAAAGCTTTCGAAAGCAATTTTTCAAACACTCTTGAAGACCGATACAAGAGTCGAACTGGAATTTTCAAAGAAACTTTTTAAAACCCACATTGAAAAGCAAACAAACCATTTTTGAAAACACAAATGAGCAAGTATCTAAGAGCCCATGGATAACCATGGATAGAAAGGGTGCTAACACCTTCCCTTTCTATAATCTACCTCCCGAACCGAGAGCAATCTCTTTAAGGAATTTTTCTGTGCTTTTGTCCTTTCCATTTGGAGAAAATAAAAGACGGTGGCGACTCTTGCTTCCGCGACATTTCGCGAACCAGCGTTAAACAGTCAGTTCCAGGTCCACCGATCACAGAACTGGCGACTCTGCTGGGGATAATCTTATAAAGTGAGGTGTACCTTAGGGCTAGTTCATAACTGTGTTTTCAATTGTTTTCCTTGTGTGCTTTAAATTGTGGGTTGCTTGGGAGTTCTATAGATCCTAAACCCGGATCTGGGGGATATCTTCTTAGAAAGTAGCAACAAGGCTGTGAGGGAACTGTGCGGGGTATACCGACATGGTTGAAACAGTCTGCTACGGTGATGTGGCACTTTGGTGTGTACCGGTAACCCTTGAGTTCAGTCAAGGAGAGTACGGGGCCTCCGCGTGGTGTCGTGAAGCATCAACAGACCTTAGGAACCTTAATTGAACTATCTTGGCCTCTTTAGGGTAGTGAGATAACTGACTTTGGTGCAGTCCGAGGTTGGTTAATACTCGATACTACACTCAATTGAAGGTTGCTTTCCTGGAATATTTCGGTCGCCAGTTCAGTGGCTAAATCGAAACGATGAACAATGAAAGCAATCCCGTGATATTGGGACCCTTAGAACCCGGTTACTTTGATAGGACAGGTTGAACCCACCAACTTCAAGAGGGTACTACCCAGACCCCATGCTGGCCTTAAACCCTAAGGGCTTGTCTTGTGTGCCTTGTGTGCCTTACATGTTTGTCTTTGTAAATATCTGTGGTGTGTTTAATCATAGCATCATGACATCATCCAGCATCATATGCATTGACTAACCATTTCAGGGGTTCGAATCTTCATCTTTGTTCTTTGTTTTGTAGGACATGGAAATTGTTCGTAGAAAGACAATTCAAGTCAGTCTTGTAAGGGTCCCTCCTCAGCTTAAGGAACTTATATCCAGGATTCCCGAGAACTCTTCATTCAGTGAAAGACATGGAAGCCTCATCAGCTTGGTCAATACCAACATTGAGGAAGATATGATAAAGGTCCTATTCCAGTTCTTTGACCCTCTGCATCACTGTTTCACCTTCCTGGACTATCAGTTGGTACCTACATTGGAGGAGTTCTCCCGGCTCCTGAAGATCCCTATCCTTGATCAGCTACCCTTTAATGGTACGGAAAAGGAACCTAAGCTTGAAGAAATTGCTAAAGCCTTGCACCTACAGTCATCTGACCACAAGGGACATTGGGAAGTCAGAAGTGGTATCAAAGGGTTCTTAGTCAGGTTTCTGTTTGAAAAGGCCCATGAATGTTGGAACTCCCTTGACCTACAAGCTTTTGAAGAAGTGGTGGCCCTCCTTGTCTATGGTTTGGTGTTGTTCCCTAATCCAGATCAGCTTATTGATATTAGTGCTGTCCAGATCTTTATGTCCAGGAATCCTATACCTACGTTACTGGGGGACATCCTTCACTCATGTTACACTCGAACCATGAGAAAAAGAGGTGTCCTTATGTGTTGCACTCCTCTCCTGGGAAGATGGTTTATTTCGCACCTTCCACAATCAGTTTTGAAGAATGAGCGGGGTTTGAGATGGTCACAACGGTTGATGACTCTTACACATGCAGATATACATTGGTGCCCTCGGTCCAGAGAAGATGTCACTATCATTGATCGTTGCGGGGAGTACCCTAATGTTCCTTTACTTGGAATCAAAGGAGGTATCACTTACAGCCCATGCCTGGCTTGGAGGCAGTTTGGTTATGCTCGGAGGGATGGTCCTCATGACATGTTAATTCCTGACATAGTTTGACTTCGACAACGATACTCAAGGACTTCGTCAAAGATTCATTAGAGCTTGGAGGATGCCCAGTAGGATAGACAGCAAGACACTGGGGCACAGGAACTCCATCCCGTTGGAACCTTATCTCAAGTGGGTACGCGCCCGCTCCCAGAAGTTAGTGATGCCTTATCCCCATATGCTCCCTGTGATCAAAGAGCCAGTCTTGGAAGGAGAAGTGTCCTACTTTATTCAGCACCCTGATATGCCCACATCCTGGGAAGAGATGCAGAAGAGCTGGATCCAGCTTAAGGAGGAACGGAATTCTCTTGAGACTAGTCTACATGCCAGTGAAAAGAAGGTCTTGGAGCTCACCCGCCTGTTGCATGAGGAGAGGAATCTCAACACTTACATAGCTCCAAAGAGGATGCGCAGCGTATTTTGGGATTGATTTGCTTTTGTAATTTGTGCCCATGAGGCCTTGATGTACTAAACAATTATTTCCTTAATGATAACGTGTGTTCCTTTTTGTCTACAACAAATTTGAACTTTCGAACCCTTGAATGCATTGCATAAACGCATATCATTCATCATGTGCATAGCAGGTTTCTTCTTTTCAGGTTGCTTACAGTTCTTCGATGTTTATTTCAGCATCATGAATCCTGACTCGTCATCAACTGAGACATCCATCAAAGCTCTTCAGGCGCAGAATGCGTAGTTTCAGGAATTAATCAAGGGTTTGGCTCAAGGCCAAGAAGAGCTGAAGGCTATGCTCCTGAAGAAGGAGAAGAAGAAGAAGAGAAGAATTGTTATGTTTAACTCGGGCCGAAGGTTTGGCAACACTCTGCAGCATGAAGAGGCTGGTTCTTATGTTGGCAAGAGTACTCCTCAAGAGGCAAGGGTTCCTAGTCCGGTAGTCTCCGACAACGAGACTGGTTTTGATGAAGAGCAATATCCTCCGGCAGAAGACCGTTACAAGCAGCTGGAAGACAGGCTGAATGCTATGGAGATCCAACAGGTACCTGGGCTGGATTTTGGAGATCTGGGTTTGTCTACTGGTGTGATCATTCCCCATAAGTTCAAAGTGCCATCTTTCGCTAAATATCACGGGGCGTCTTGCCCCAAGCTACATCTCAGGTCCTATGTTCGGAAAATTCAACCGTACTCAGCGGATAAGAATTTGTGGATCCACTTCTTCCAGGAGAGTCTTTCAGGGACTCATCTCGAATGGTTCTATCAGCTGGATGGGACCAAGGTTCGTAACTGGGAGGAGTTGGCTACTGCTTTCTACAAGAAGTATCAATATAATGCCGACCTTGCCCCTACACGTACCCAGCTCCAGGGTATGTCGTTAGGTTCAAGTGAAGGTTTTAAGGAGTACGCTCAGAAGTGGAGAGATCTGGCTGGCAGGGTGCAGCCTCCGTTGACTGATAGGGAGTTGGTAGACATGTTCTTGGGGACCCTATCTGGGCCATTTTTCAACCATCTTATCGGGAATTCGTCTGCAGGGTTCACTGATCTGATTCTGACTGGAGAGAGAATTGAGGCTGGGTTGAAGTCTGGAAAGATTCTGAAGGGTGCATCGTCTAGTTCTGAGAAGAAACCCTATAAGAAGGAGGCTAGTGTTGTGTACGGTTCCAAGAGGACAGAGAGACTTGAGCGCCGCCAATCTGTCAGTGCGGTAACGATTGCCAAGCCTGCTGCCGCTCCTCGGCCAACCAATCCTCAAAGGGCCGAAAGACCCCGGAGAGAGTTCACCCGCTTGAGTATGACCTTGTCGCAGATCTTGCCACAGTTGCTCTCAACCAACTTAGTGACTGTCAGAGAGGCGCCGAAGTTCCCAAATACTGCATCTCCTAAGTACAACCCGAATGCTCGTTGTGCTTACCATTCAGATAGCCCGGGGCATTCTACTGATGACTGTTGGGCATTAAGTAGCAAGCTGCAGGACCTTATTGACGCCAAGGAGGTACAGTTTGAGGCATCTGAGAAGCCTAATGTAGTCACAGCTCCCCTACCTGCTCATGGAGTGAATGCTATTGGGGACGAAGACGAAGTGGATGAAGCTGAGTTTGATAGCTGGATCTACCCGGCAACCGATAGTGGACTTAACAATTGGAGTGCAAAGGACAATCTACCAGCTTCTCTTGTTACTAAGTAATGAATTCCTATGTTTTTGGTATTTGTAAGAAACAATGAATAAACTCTATGGCCCGGTGTCTTACCCGAGGCACCGTGGTTTCATTTGTGAGGGCATATAAATTGTCATTTCATATATCATGAATGAAAATCTTGGACGTTTTCTTGCATTGCAAATCTTATGCTCCTTTTCTGTCTTTCTTTCCTTTACATATATTTCAAAACAGCTGTATTTACACACACACTCACTCATACAGGTTTCAATCCACTCTGGATCTCACTGGTAACGACTCTGCTACTGCCAGTTATGACTTCGAAAATCTGATCAACTTAGCCGAAGACGAAGGTGAAGATGATTGCGAAGTGCCTGGCGAGCTTGCAAGACTGTTGCTTCAGGAAGAGAGGGCAATTCAACCTCATGAAGAGCCAGTGGAAACAATAAACCTGGGTACTGAAGAAGACAGGAAAGAGGTAAAGATTGGTGCCAACCTAGAGCTCAGCGTGAAGCAACGGTTAACTCAAATGCTGCATGATTATATGGAGATCTTTGCCTGGTCCTATGAGGACATGCCTGGTTTGGATACCGATATTGTGGTCCATCACTTGCCGACTAAGGAAGACTGCCCTCCAGTTAAGCAAAAGGTCCGCCGCATGCGTCCAGAGATGTCTGAAAAGATCAAGGCCGAGGTTATGAAACAGTTTGACGCCGGGTTCCTTGCAGTGACTTCTTACCCTCAGTGGGTTGCTAATGTGGTGCCGGTACCTAAGAAGGACGGTAAGGTCAGAATGTGTGTCGACTACAGGGATCTGAACAGGGCCAGCCCCAAGGATGACTTCCCTCTACCTCACATTGATGTCCTTGTTGATAATACAGCTCAGCACAAGGTGTTCTCTTTCATGGATGGTTTCTCAGGTTACAATCAGATTAAGATGGCACCTGAAGACATGGAAAAGACTACATTTGTTACTCAGTGGGGCACCTTCTGTTACAAGGTCATGCCTTTTGGACTAAAGAACGCTGGGGCAACCTACCAACGTGCCATGGTCGCTTTATTTCATGACATGATCCATCATGAGATAGAAGTGTATGTTGACGACATGATCGCAAGGTCCCAGACTGAGGAAGAGCACCTAGATCATCTGCAGAAGTTGTTTGACCGGTTGAAACTATACAAGCTGAGGCTGAACCCAAACAAGTGCACCTTCGGGGTAAGATCTGGGAAGTTGCTAGGCTTCGTGGTAAGTGACAAGGGCATTCAAGTGGACCCTGCTAAGGTCAAAGCTATTCAAGAGATGCCAGTTCCCAGGACAGAGAAGGAAGTCAGAGGCTTTTTAGGACGCCTGAATTACATTGCTCGATTCATCTCACACCTAACTGCTACCTGTGAGCCAATCTTCAAGCTGCTGAAGAAAGATCAGGTAGTACGTTGGAACGATGAATGTCAGGCTGCTTTCGACAGGATCAAAGAGTATCTCCAAGAACCACCTATCCTTATGCCACCGGTTGAAGGGAGACCTCTGATATTATACCTAACAGTGCTCGACAACTCAATGGGGTGTGTGCTGGGGCAGCATGACGAGTCTGGCCGAAAAGAGCATGCCATTTATTACCTTAGCAAAAAGTTTACCGACTGTGAGACCCGATACTCACTGCTTGAGAAAACTTGTTGCGCTTTGGTATGGGCTGCTCGCCGGCTGAGACAGTATATGCTGACTCACACTACCTTGTTGATCTCAAAGATGGATCCTATAAAGTACATATTCGAAAAGCCTGCTCTGTCTGGGAGAATTGCAAGATGGCAAATGATCTTGACGGAATACGACATTCAGTATACGACCCAGAAAGCCATCAAGGGAAGTGTATTGGCAGACCACTTGGCACATCAGGCCGTAGATGACTATCAATCAATGAACTTCGAGTTTCCAGACGAGAGCATCATGATAGTGACTGATTGTGAAGTACCTGGACCAGATGAAGGACCTGAACTAGAATCCCGATGGTCTATGCACTTTGACGGAGCCTCCAACGCTTTGGGAAACGGTATCGGCGCCATCATCATATCCCCTCAAGGCACTCATACTCCACTCACTGCCCGGCTATGTTTCAACTGTACCAACAACATGGCGGAGTATGAGGCGTGCATCATGGGTCTTCAAGCTGCGATCGACCTAAGGATCAAGTTTCTGAGTGTCTTCGGAGATTCCTCTCTTGTGATCAATCAGATCAAAGGAGAGTGGGATACGAAACATCCAAACCTGATTCCTTACAGAGAATGTGTGTTGACCCTGATCCCCCACTTCACAGAGATAACCTTTGAGCACTTTCCAAGAGAAGAGAATCAGCTGGCGGACGCGTTAGCTATAATGGCTTCTATGTTCAAAGTTAAATGGGATAATGAGGCTCCCCGGATCATCATCTGGAAACTGGACGAACCGGCATACTGTTGCGATCTCGAGACTGAGTTGGTGACGGAGAAGCCTTGGTACCATGAGGTGAAGAGATACTTGGAAACTCAGGAATACCTTGAAGGTGCCTCTATCAATGATAAGAAGTTCTTGAGGAGGTTCGCAGCGAAGTTCTTCCTTAGCAACGGCATCCTGTACAAGCGAAACCATGATTCAACCTTACTGCGCTGTGTGGATAAGACTGAAGCAGAAAGGATCATGGAAGAGCTACATGAAGGGACCTTTGGTACACATTCCAGTGGACACACTATGGCTAAGAAGATCCTTCGGGCAGGGTATTACTGGTCCAAAATGGAAGCTGACTGTTACCAACATTCCAGGGCATGCCACAAGTGCCAGATATACGCAGACAAGGTGCATGTTCCTCCAGTTCCCCTGAATGTTCTGACTGCGCTTTGGCCATTTGCAATATGGGGCATAGACACGATCGGCGAGATTAAACCTACGGCATCCAATGGGCATCGCTTCATCCTGGTAGCGATTGATTATTTTACAAAGTGGGTTGAAGCAGCATCCTATGCTACAGTAACCAAGACTGTTGTGGCACGGTTCATTCGGCATAGTTTGATCTGTCGATACGGCGTCCCTGAGAGAATTATTACAGACAACGGTACCAATCTAAATAATAAGATGATCGCTGAGCTCTGCGAGCAGTTCAAAATACAGCACCACAATTCTTCTCCTTACAGACCGAAGATGAATGGGGCTGTAGAAGCAGCAAATAAGAATATCAAGAAAATCGTGCAAAAGATGACAGTGACTTATAAGGATTGGCACGAGATGTTACCGTTCGCTCTACATGGGTACCGTACCTCAGCTAGGACGTCAACCGGGGCAACTCCTTTCTCTCTGGTTTATGGTATGGAGGCAGTCTTGCCGATCGAAGTGCAAATACCCTCTCTCCGGATAATGAAGGATGCAAATCTGAACGAGGATGATTGGATCCAGACACGACTTGATCAACTCAACCTTATTGATGAAAAGAGACTTGCTGCTATCTGTCACGGTCAGACGTATCAGAAACGGATGATCAGGGCATTTAACAAAAAGGTCAGACCACAAGAATATCAAGTTGGGGATCTGGTAATCAAGCGAATCATCCTTCCTCAGAGTGATCCAAGGGGCAAATGGACCCCTACGTACGAAGGGCCATTTGTGGTTAAGCATGTGTTCTCAGGAGGAGCCATGATTCTAACCAACATGGATGGTGACGACCTTCCTCACCCCGCCAATGCAGACATAGTAAAAAGATACTACGCATGAAAAAGACCCGCTAGGCTGACATGCCTAGGAAAAAATTAGGGCTTCCCGTCGAACCAAAAGGGTTCGGGCAAAATGAAGGGATGAAAATGAAAAAAACTGTACACCCGGCAAGTCGAAAACCTGAAAAGGCGGCTTGGGCAAAAATGGGTATCCCGGTGGACTGAAAACCCGAAAGGGCGGTCCAGGCAAAAATTAGGGATAAAAGCGTAATACTATGTCTCATTGATCACTTCGCATCCAGAATCCGGTATCTACATCAAGTTCAGACGACATTGATCAGTCAGCTCCATCTTCGTTTAGGTCATCAAGTGATGAGACGCTCGGAGTTATAAAGGCAATAGCAGAGTTGAAACCCAGTGGATCATTCGTATTTCACACAGCTGTTTTATTTTCTTTTGTACAAAATTTGTATAAACTCTTTTGTTAGGCGGCGTTCTCTTACTAGGACGTCAGCCTCTTGTACACAAACGCCTATTTTCAGGCCTTTCAAAAATCAATACAAATATACTTTTCAGTTAAAAGTGCCACTTGCTTTTCCTTTTTCTGTTTTGTTTTGCGAAGAACGTCCAAGGTTCAATTTGTGATATATGCATTGACAATAATTTGCTAACTCATAAATATTTGCATACGAAACAAAGGGTTAATTACAGGTAACATTAGAAACAGGGGCAATAAAAGTTGTCTGAGCAATCTAATTGTTCTGTCCTCCAAGGTACCAAGGTAGGTTTAGCTAAAGAACATGACCAGTACATCTTAATTCCCCAGAGAGTAAGTCAGCAGTCAGTGCATTCTTCTCCAAGCAGAGTTATCAAATCTCAAGGAAGTTGAGTATCCTCCAGTAGATCTCAATACTTCCCCAGCAGCATACATACTCATAACAAGCATCCCCGGCAGTCTTGGTCTAAAGATTGTTCCCCGGCGGCATATCAACATTCAAAGGAATCACTTCCCCCGCAATCCAAAATCTCCCCAGGAGAGTCCAATCCAGCTCCCCAGGAAAGTTGGAATTCATCTCCCCAAGCAGTAAGCTTATCCCCAGTAGATTCTGGAAGCTTATCCTCGCAGAGCACGAACGCGTCCTCCGGCTTTGTTCAAAGAGTTATCTCCTTACCAGGATATAACTGGGTCATCCTCAGCCAAAAGCCACAGAAAGGTCGTCGTCAACATAGTTATTTCTTATCCCCAGCGAAGTCTATTAACACTTCCAATACAGCAAAGATATCCCCAGCAAATTATTATCAACAATTCAACAAAGCATCTCTCTCCCCACAGAGTATTGCTTCCCAGCAAGATCGTTAGAGTGCTTTCTCCCCGCAGAGTTATTCCATTCGCCAAGTTTATTCCCCAACGGAGTTATCTTCTCCTATCGATATTCTTGCAGCTATCATCCCTAGCGGAAGCGAAATCTATTCTTCAACATCAGCCCAGGAATGACTTCCCGGCACCCGTCAAGGATTTACTTTCCTAGACGAAAAACACATTCATAAAAACATCACATACATCATTATAGCATGCATAGACGCATCATATCATACAAATCTCATTTATGTTGAGAACATCATTGCTTGATCCATATCATGCATTGCATATGACTGACCTTTACCTTCCAGGAAAGATTCAGCTAAATTCTCCATCATATTTCAAGACCTAGACCGGTTCAGTTAATCGACTCCAAAGATTTCTTACCCAGTCCAAGGCCTTCTCTAGTCCAGTTGAATCGACCCCAAACAGATTTTTCTGATGAAGACTCAGTAGAAGTTATCAAAGGTTTTTCTCAAACGTCCGCTTTTGAGATTATAATTTCCTATGGTTCTCTCCCCAGCGGTGCGGAGATGATAATTCCATTTCAGGTTTTTCTCAAACGTCCGCTTTTGAGATTATAATTTCCTATGGTTCTCTCCCCAGCGGTGCGGAGATGATAATTCCATTTCAGGTTTTTCTCAAATGTCCGCTTTTGAGATTATAATTTCCTATGGTTCTCTCCCCAGCGGTGCGGAGATGATAATTCCATCCCAGGTTTTTCTCAAACGTCCGCTTTTGAGATTATAATTTCCTATGGTTCTCTCCCCAGCGGTGCGGAGATGATAATTCCATTTCAGGTTTTTCTCAAACGTCCGCTTTTGAGATTATAATTTCCTATGGTTCTCTCCCCAGCGGTGCGGAGATGATAATTCCATCCCAGGTTTTTCTCAAACGTCCGCTTTTGAGATTATAATTTCCTATGGTTCTCTCCCCAGCGGTGCGGAGATGATAATTCCATTTCAGGTTTTTCTCAAACGTCCGCTTTTGAGATTATAATTTCCTATGTTTCTCTCCCCAGCGGTGCGGAGATGATAATTCCATTTCAGGTTTTTCTCAAACGTCCGCTTTTGAGATTATAATTTCCTATGGTTCTCTCCCCAGCGGTGCGGAGATGATAATTCCATTCCAGGTTTTTCTCAAACGTCCGCTTTTGAGATTATAATTTCCTATGGTTCTCTCCCCAGCGGTGCGGAGATGATAATTCCATTCCAGGTTTTTCTCAAACGTCCGCTTTTGAGATTATAATTTCCTATGGTTCTCTCCCCAGCGGTGCGGAGATGATAATTCCATCTCAGGTTTTTCTCAAACGTCCGCTTTTGAGATTATAATTTCCTATGGTTCTCTCCCCGATCCTGCGGAGATGGTAATTCCCACCAAGATTTTCTCAACAAGCGTTGTTGAAATTAAAGTCACCCAAGGTTCTCTCACCGTTCATGCTGAGGTAGTAACTATCCCTGGTCCATTCATCACCGTTTGAAGCTCCAGATCCAGCTCCTGTAACCAGTCAGGACATATCTATACCAAGCATCTGAAAACAGCTCCTGCAACATGTCAGGTAATCATTTTCTGTTTTGCAGGTACGCGAGTTCTCGCTAAGGAATCTCTTACGCGATCAACATCCAGATGGAATCTATAAGCCCATCATCCTATTTCATCAATCTCCAAATGGCATCTATAAGCCCATTCCACCATCACAATGCTACTATGTGAGCGCAAATTTCTGGGCACTCTAGTGTTCAATCATCTTCTACCCTCGGATTACGAAAGGCACGTCAGCCAATCCGCATCCTCAGGTATAAGAAGATTGAACAGGGGCAACTGTTGTACCCCAAAATTTGCCCTCCCATATTCTTCAAGAAATTGCCAAGTCATGCTTCAAATCTCCCCAAGGGTTGCACAGTGTAAGGGCCTCCTAAGCAGTCAAAATTAGGGTTTTGGTTCTGATCAAGAAAATGAAGTTTCCAAAGGCCCAATCAAGTCCCACATGCCTACAAATATGGTCAAGCATCCTCATATCAAGTTGCAAGACTTTCAGCACAAAACTGCACAGTCAAAACCCTAATTGCACTACAGTCAACTGTAGGGGCAAAATGGTCATTTGACAGTCAAAAGTTCAAATTTTTGATCAACATCCCATTTTGAAGCCACAAACATCATTTGATCAATGCTTGATCATGATTCTCAAAGCTTGGCTCAAAAATCATCAAGATGCAAAAGTTTCCTTATTTGGACAGCTGAAAAAGTCAACTGTAAATTGACCAGGGCATAACTTTCACATGGATTGTCAGAAAAATTCCATCCAAAGCTCATTTTGAATAGAAAGACATTTCCTACAACTCATCTTCATACTTCAAGTCCAAGAAATGCTCTCACAAAAAGTTATCAATTTCAACATTATAGGTCATTTTCAAAAGTCAACAAAAAGGGACTTTAAGTCAAAGGCCATAACTTGAGATTGGTAAATCAAAATGACATGGGACCAAAGGCATTGGTTAGAGGACTCAAAGACCTTTCCAAAATGTCCAAGAACATGAGCAAAGCTTAAAGATTGAGCAAGTTATGCCTTGTGGAAGTTGGGAAATTTTTGGATATTTTGAAAAGTCAACATTGATTCAAATGACCTAAAATTGCTAATGGGCCTATTTTTCTTCCATAATTCATCATCCAAAGCATGTGCACGACCATTAGGCCCAAAGGGAAGTTTTTCTCCATTTTTATTTATTTATTTGGATTTTTTATCATTAATAATTCATTTAATTAAATAAAATACATGAAAAATACAAAACTAATGAAATAAAATCTTTTTGTGCAGAAATTATTCTCATTGGACACTCAAATTCGTGCATGACCAATTAGGGAAGGATTGGATATGATTTGGTATCAATTTGCATGAAAAAGATTGAAAAACTAATGCTTGAAAAATCAAATCTCATAAACCATCAATGCATGGATTTTGATCAAAATTCTTGACCTAATTCACTCTTACATAAGCATAGAACACAACCCTAATGAAAAAGACCATTGAGCTGCGCAGAAAAGCATACACCAAACTTGAAAATTTTGCCTAAAAACTCAATTCTGAAAACTTATTTGCAGGTCGTTTCAAGCCACAAAACTCATCCTATTGCCTTCCAAGGACATCAAGCAATCTTTCTGGATCAAAAGCATCAATCCTAACCCCTTGAATCATTGTACAGAAGTCCAAATTTTCTTACTTTTTTTCATAATCGTACCTTACAATTTACGCACATTCATGGCATTTTGTTTATAGATTCATGATCAGTGATGTGTTTTAAAGCTAACCATATGATTTGATTGAATTATTATGCACTGTATGCAAAGATGCCATAGTCGTGTTTTAGGGTTTACAGGATTTCAAATTAGGGGTTTTAAAATAAGGAAAAATTGGAGAATCACGATGCCATGGTTGCAACCAATACACTTGGACGAAGAAGAATCCACCCTCGCGCCTAATTTATGATGATCCCTGGGCTATTCGCTATTTTTCCATAGATGGCCTAAAAGAACGCTTAAAAAACGTTGCCTAATATGTTTATGTTTCAGGAACGAGGAAGAAGAAGATGCGTGGCCATCAATGATTGGTTGGTTTAAAAGTTCGCGCGAAAAAACCAAACATTAACGCGTTTGTTTTATTATATTTGTTTATTATATTAATTTACAGATGAACGAAGTGGCTTAGTGGCATACGTGTAGGCTGGTAATGTTAATGACCTGGGTTCGAGCCCCAGGTCTTCACCCTTTCATATGTTTTTTTTCAATTAACGTTCACATGTAGCGCCCATGCTGAAGACTATCATACATCCTCAAAAATCAACGTCCACGTGTCCCAGAGCATCAGATCAAAGGCCATGAATTGGAGAGTATATTGGACCCTAGTCAATGCATCACATGCTGCCTGGAAAAAGTCAAAAGGGCCTCAGAATATTGGGCCAGATTACTAAAGATCTCACCTCCATTTGGGGACAACACCCCCCTCCAGTTTGCTTCTTTTAACTTTTATATTTTTTATTTTCTTTGTTTTAATTAATCTTTTTTTAATGCTTTAATTTAATGTTTTCATAAAATATAAAAAACATCAAAAAATCATAAAAGAGAAAAACAATAAATATTTTTATTTTTAGTATTTTCATAAATAAATTGCATATAATTAAATTTAGTTTTAAATTAGGTTTTTATTTTAATTCTCTTAATAAAAATCTAAAAAACATAGAATTAGGGTTCATATTAATTTTTTATCCTTGTTTTTATTTTTCTTCCATAATAATTAAATAATTAAATATTTATTTTTGTGATTAAAATTGCATGTAAATTAATTAGGGTTAATTTTAGGTTAAAAAACTTCAATATTTTTCTTAATAAAATTAAAATAACTAGAATTAGGGTTAGCATTTATCTTAATTAATTCTTTTTCATTAAAATCCTAAAAAATCATAAAATACAAAAAAAAACAATTTCCTTTCTTTTTTAATTAATTAATGTCACCATTTAATTTAATTTTGCAAAAAGGGGTCCAACGCCCTCGTTCTTAATTCTTATTAATTCGCATACTTATTTCTTTTTCGCACAATATTTATGTATCTCTCCCAAAGCCTTGTAATTAATATTCTTGCATTTTACTTTATCTTTATTTCCTTATTTATTTTTCTGTCAAATCGGGTCCTGGTTTAATTTTGGCGATGTGGATCCGCGCCTTTTGTAATAGCTTAGAACCTTTACTCTTCTCGCAAATATTTTAACTATTAATAATGACATGCAAGAATGAATGATAAAATAAAAACAAACGCATAGATCACTTTGACAAAAGACAAAAATAAATGAAAACGACACACAAATCACACACCACCCCTAGGGTATGCCTCACTGTTGCCTTGCCTCGAAAGGTGATCGTCGAGTAGAGGATGTCTTAGTAAGTCCTCATGATCTGGGAACCTGGCATGAGGGTAGCTTCTAAGGTGTCTTCCTATTGCTCTGGTGATCACCATGTCCCGAACCTCGAATTGACCCGAACACCTCCAACGGTGGTGCTACCTACCTCTCAATGGTGGGATGGCACTACTTTAAAGGACATTTACACAGACGAATTCCTTAGGGTAGGTAGACGACTCTAGATACTTGCTCTAAACTTCAAAACAAATCAAAAAAATACTTTTCACACCAACACATTTTCAAAAAGCTTTCGAAAGCAATTTTTCAAACACTCTTGAGGACCGATACAAGAGTCGAACTGGAATTTTCAAAGAAACTTTTTAAAACCCACATTGAAAAGCAAACAAACCATTTTTGAAAACACAAATGAGCAAGTATCTAAGAGCCCATGGATAACCATGGATAGAAAGGGTGCTAACACCTTCCCTTTCTATAATCTACCTCCCGGACCGAGAGCAATCTCTTTAAGGAATTTTTCTGTGCTTTTGTCCTTTCCATTTGGAGAAAATAAAAGACGGTGGCGACTCTTGCTTCCGCGACATTTCGCGAACCAGCGTTAAACAGTCAGTTCCAGATCCACCGATCACAAAAAGCAATTTTGAAAACAATATGAGCAAGTACCTAAGAGCCCGTGGATAACCACGGATAGAAAGGGTGCTAACACCTTCCCTTTCTATAATCTACCCCCCGAACCTGAGAAATATCTCGAAAAAGGAATTTTTTCTGTGCTTTTTTCCTTTCCTTATTGGATAAAATAAAAGTCGGTGGCGACTCTTGCTTACCGTGACATTTTGCAAAAAACAAACGCAAAACGCAAACCAGCATTCCTAAAAACAGTCAGTTCTTTCCCACCGTATCACAATTGCCTAGGAAGAAAATATGTTTGATCAACTTTTGAGCCAAATTGAGTAAAAAAGAAACCCTGGGATAGCATCTTGAGTGAAAAATGGGAGGGCAAATTTTGGGGTACAACAGCTGCCCCTGTTCCATCTTCTTAAACTCGAAAAGCGAGATTGACATGTTTCTCGTTCGTGGCTTGAGAGTGGAAGATGATTGAACACTAGAGTGCCCAGAAATTTGCACTCAATGATGCGCTGGTTGATTGTGTAGGGAATGGGCTTAAAGATGCCATTTGGAGAAATGATGGGGAGTTTTCAGAGATGGGCTTATAGATGCCATCCAAAGATGATTGTTGACAGAAAGTCTGAACTTAATTTTAACAGAAAACGAATCAGAATAAACTGTTGCGGGATTTAACTGAACCAGTGAAAATCTGGAAACGAATCAGAGTAAACCGTTGAGAGATTTATCTGAACCAGTGAAAATCTAGAAATGAATCAGAATAAACCGTTGAGAGATTTATCTGAACCAGTGGGTCTTGAAACGAATCAGAATAAACCATTGAGAGATTTATCTGAACCAGTGAAAATCTGGAAACGAATCAGAATAAACCGTTGAGAGATTTATCTGAACCAGTAAGAATCTGGAAATGAATCAGAATAAACCGTTGAGAGATTTAACTGAACCAGTGAAAATCTGGAAATGAATCAGAGTAAACCGTTGAGAGATTTATCTGAACCAGTGAAAATCTGGAAACGAATCAGAATAAACCGTTTAGAGATTTAACTGAACCAGTGAGAATCTGGAAATGAATCAGAATAAACCATTGAGAGATTTAACTGAACCAGTAAGAATTTGGAAAGGAATCAGAATAAATCGTTGAGGGATTCAACTGAACCAGTGAGAATCTGGAAATTAATCAGAATAAACCGTTGAGAGATTTA
This sequence comes from Vicia faba, assembly GCA_948472305.1. NCBI lineage: Eukaryota > Viridiplantae > Streptophyta > Magnoliopsida > Fabales > Fabaceae > Vicia > Vicia faba. Next base: position 875,299,617 of record OX451738.1, read on the forward strand.
ACTGAACCAGTGAGAATCTGGAAATGAATCAGAGTAAACCGTTGAGAGATTTAACTGAACCAGTAAGAATATGGAAATGAATCAAAATAAACCGTTGAGAGATTTAACTGAACCAGTGAAAATATGGAAACGAATCAGAGTAAACCGTTGAGAGATTTATCTGAACTGGTGAAAATCTGGAAAAGAATCAGAATAAACCGTTGAGAGATTTAACTGAACCAGTGAAAATCTGGAAACGAATCAGAGTGAACCGTTGAGAGATTTATCTGAACCAGTGAAAGTCTGGAAATGAATCAGAATAAACCGTTGAGAGATTTATCTGAACCAGTGAAAATCTGGAAACGAATCAGAATAAACCATTGAGAGATTTAACTGAACCAGTGAAAATCTGGAAATGAATCAGAGTAAACCGTTGAGAGATTTATCTGAATCAGTGAAAATCTGGAAATGAATCAGAATAAACTGTTGAGAGATTTATCTGAACCAGTAAGAATCTGGAAATGAAATATTTTGTTATGTAGATGGTCGACCAGTCTTTTATTGTTTGAAAATATTCGTCTGTTGGAATTTTGTTGATGATAATTTCATGTCGATTAATTTTTCCTGAAAAGGTGAAGAGTTAGTTATATGCCATGTCATGATGTATGCAATGCATGGTATAATGTTGTTTCTCAAAATAAATGAGATTGTACTGTATGTACTTGTGTTGTCAATGCTATGATGTATGAATGCAAATGTATGGACTTAAAGATTGTTTGTGTCGTAGTGTTGCTGGAAGCGGGGCAAATAAATCCCTTCTGAAGTACTGAAGGGTGAATTTCCAATCATTAGAGAAATAAACTCTGTTGTAGAAGGGAAACGTCGGACATTGCTTGTAGACTTCGTGGAATCCTGCTGGGGAAACCTGAGAAGTTGGGCAACTTACTGGGGAACCTCTGGAGCGGTAGCTGGAAGTTTTGCTCTGGGGATATGTTAATGATCATGTAGTAAGATGTAATTGCTTTCGCTCTTGCTGGAGAAGGTACCTACAGGGATTTTATGGAATGGCCTACAAATATTATCCTATTTCTTAAAGTCATTAGTAATTGTCTTTCCGTTTTCTGTTTATTTGTAACAGTAATCACGTTCAAATGCACATGTTCAAAAATAAATCATTGGACATTTTTTGTAAATAAAACACAGAAACAAAAAAAAACAAATGGTTTTGCACTTCCAAAGGGGATATCTTTGTATTAACTTGAATAAGTATTTTTGTACAATGAGACAAGAATTCTAGTAAGAGAATGTCGTCGTAACAAAATGATCATTGATACAAAGGGAAGATAGCTATGTGCAATAATCCCATGGGGTTCCTATTCTGCTATAGTCTTTGTGTCTCTGAGTGTCTTATCCACTTGTCACCTCAGTGAAGTCGATTGGATTGATTAGAATCATTTGAGTTGATTGGTCAATGCTAAAAATTGTCTGCAAGATGATCCAAATGGGACATAGTCATACGCTTTAATCCCTAACTTTTGCCTGGACCGCCCTCTCGGGTTTTCAGTCCACCGGGATACCCTTTTTTGCCCAAGCCGCCCTTTCGGGTTTTCGACTTGCCGGGTGTACAGATTTATTTTAATTTTCATCCCTTATTTTTGCTCGAACCCTTTTGGTTCGTCGGGAAGCCCTTATTTTTTCCTAGGCTAGTCAACCTAGCGGGTCTTTGATCATGCGTAGTATCTTTTAACTATGTCCATATTTACAGGGTGCGGGAGGTCGTCGTCATCCATAGTGGTCAAGATCATTTCTCCACCGGAGAATATGATTTTTATTACAAACGGCCCTTCATATGTAGGAGTCCATTTTCCCCTGGGATCACCTTGTGGAAAAATGATACGCTTGATTACCAAGTCACCGACCCGATATACCTGACGTTTGACCTTTTTATTAAAAGCTTTGATCATGCGTTTTTGGTGCATATGACCATGAAAGATAGCTGTAAGCCTCTTCTCATCAATCAAGTTTAGTTGGTCAAACCGAGTCTGGATCCAATCTTCTTCATTCAAACCAGCATCCTTCATGATCCTCAGAGAGGGGATCTGGACCTCAATAGGCAAGACAGCCTCCATGCCGTATACCAGAGAATAGGGTGTTGCCCCAGTTGATGTGCAAGTTGTGGTACGATACCCATGGAGAGCGAACGGTAGCATCTCATGCCAGTCTTTGTATGTGACTGTCATTTTCTGTATGATCTTCTTAATGTTTTTGTTAGCAGCTTCTACAGCACCATTCATCTTTGGCTGGTAAGGGGAAGAATTGTGATGCTGAATCTTGAATTGCTCGCACAAGGCGGTGATCATAGTGTTGTTTATATTCATACCATTATCAGTGAGGATTCTCTCTAGGGTACCGTACCGACAGATGAGATTCTGTTTGATGAACCGGGCGACCACATTCTTAGTAACGGAAGAGAAGGAAGTTGCCTCAACACACTTTGTAAAATAGTCTATGGCCACTAAGATGAAGCGGTGTCCATTGGAGGTTGTTGGCTTGATTTCCCCAATCATATCGATTCCCCACATAGCAAAGGGCCAAGGAGTCATCAAGACGTTCAGAGGAACCGGAGGTACGTGCACTTTATCAGCATAAATCTGACACTTATGGCAAGTCTGAGAGTGTTGATAGCAGTCTGCCTCCATGGTAGACCAATAATAGCCTGCCCGTAGGATTTTCTTTTCCATCGTATGCCCGCTGGAATGGGTACCAAAGGTGCCTTCGTGCAATTCAACCATGATCCTTTCAGCTTCAACTTTGTCTACGCATCAAAGTAATACAGAGTCATGACTGTGTTTGTACAAAATGTCGTTACTAAGGAAGAATTTAGCCGAGAATCTTCTTAGGAACTTCTTGTCATTCACCGAAGCTCCTTCTGGGTATTCCTGAGACTCGAGATACCTTTTAACTTCATGGAACCAAGGTCAATCAACTAATTCTTCAGTATCGATCTCATGACAGTAGGCTGGTTCATTCATCCGCTCAATGGTGATTTGAGGAGCCTCGTTATCCCAATTAAGTTTAAACATAGATGACATTGTGGCTAGTGCGTTTGCTAGCTGATTTTCTTCTCGCGGGAAATGCTCAAAGGTAATCTTCTCAAAATGCGGTAGCAATGTCAAGACATGTTCTTTGTAAGGGATAAGGTTGGGGTGTTTGGTGTCCCATTCGCCGTTGATCTGAATGATGACCAAAGTTGAATCTCCAAATACATCCAAGGATTTGATCCCCAAGTCTATAGCAGCTTTGAGACTGAAGATGCATGCTTTGTATTCTACCATGTTGTTTATACAGTTGAAACAAATTCTGGCAGTAAAGGGAGTATGACATCCTTCTGGAGATATGAGTATGGAACCAATACCATTGCCAAGCGTATTGGATGCTCCATCAAAGAATAGGGTCCATCGGGATCCTTGTTCAGGTCCGTCATATGGCCTAATTTCTTCACAGTTGTCTAATTTCATAATGTCTTCATCTGGTAATTCAAACTTCATGGACCGATAGTCTTCCACAGCTTGGTGAGCAAGGTGATCAACCAATACACTACCCTTTATAGCTTTTTGGGTAGTATACCGTATGTCATATTCTGTCAGGATCATCTGCCACCTTGTTATTCTCCCAGAAAGAGCGGGCTTCTCAAAGATGTATTTTATAGGATCCATTTTAGATATCAACAGTGTAGTATGGGTTATCATATACTGTCTCAGCCGACGAGCATCCCATACCAGAGCGCAGCAAGTTTTCTCGAGCAGTGAATATCTTATTTCACAATCGGTAAACTTTTTTCTCAGGTAATAAATAGCATGCTCTTTTTGGCCAGACTCGTCATGCTGCCCCAACACACACCCCATTGAGTTTTCTAAAATAGTCAAATACAGGATTAAAGGCCTTCCCTCGACGGGTGGTAACAACACAGGAGGCTCTTGTAAGTATTCCTTGATTTTGTCAAAAGCAACTTGGCATTCGTCATTCCATTTGACTACTTGATCTTTCTTCAAGAGCTTGAAGATTGGCTCACAAGTAGCTGTTAGGTGAGAAATAGACCTGGCGATGTAATTCAAACTTCCCAAGAATCCTCTGACTTCCTTCTCAGTATGAGGAGATGGCATTTCTTGTATCGCTTTAACTTTGGAAGGATCAACCTCGATACCTTTGTTACTGACGAGAAAGCCTAGGAGTTTACCAGACGTACTCCGAACGTGCACTTGTTTGGATTCAATCTCAATTTGTACTTCTTCAGCCTCTCAAACAGTTTCTGTAAATGATCAAGGTGTTCTTCTTCTGTTTGCGATCTGGATATCATATTGTCTATGTAGACCTCTATCTCATGATGTATCATGTCATGAAATAAAGCTACCATGGCGCGTTGATAGGTTGCCCCAGCATTCTTCAGTCCGAATGGCATGACCTTATAGCAGAAAGTGCCCCACTGTGTAACAAAGGTTGTTTTCTCCATATCCTCAGGCGCCATTTTGATTTGGTTGTAACCTGAGAAACCGTCCATAAAGGAAAACACTTTGTGTTGTGCCGTATTGTCAACCAGAATGTCGATGTGGGGGAGTGGGAAATCATCCTTGGGGCTTGCCCTATTCAAATCTATGTAATCCACACACATTCGCACTTTTCCGTCTTTCTTGGGCACGGGAACAACATTGGCAACCCATTGAGGATAAGAGGTGACAACCAAGAATCCAGCATTGAATTGCTTCACGACTTCTACTTTAATCTTTTTCGACATATCGGGCCTCATGCAACGAACCTTTTTCTTTACTGGGGGACAATCTTCCCTCGTAGGCAGACGATGTACCACAATGTTTGTATCTAGTCCCGGCATGTCTTCGTATGACCAGGCAAAGACTTCAACATAATCGTGCAGCAACTGAATCAGACGCTCTTTGACACTAGGTTCCAAATTGACACCCACCCTGACTTCCTTTTTTTCTTCCTCAGTTCCCAAATTAACTGTTTCGACCGGCTCTTCGTGAGGCTGAATGGTCTTTTCTTCCTGTTGCAACAATCTGGCCAACTCCCCTGGCACCTCACAATCTTCCTCACCTTCGTCGTCGGCTTGGTAGATCGGATTTTCAAAGTCACAATTGGCCATAGCAGAACTGTTACCCACGGGATCCTGAGTGATGTAGATCTACATTTTAATATGTGAGTGTGTGTAAGAGCATAGCTACTTTTGAAAGAAAATAAAATGTACGAAAGAAAAACAAAGAACACAAAATTTGATGCAAAAAACGTCCATGGTTCATTAATGACATATGAGAATGAAGTGACAACCCTCACAAATGGACCGTTGTGCCTCGGGTAAGACACAAGGTCTTAAAAGTCTGCATTGTTTAAATATTACAAGCCTGAAAATATTAAAAGACAATTACTCTTGAATAAAAGTAATAGGAATGAAATCTTTGGCCTCCCAATTGTTGAGCCCTCCGCCGATGGTTGGAAAAATCCATTTGTCCATGTCACAGCTGCCATCACTGTCTTCTATTGCATTGACTCCTTGATTGCTGATACGCAGAGGTGGTCCCCCAGCACGGGAACGTTGAACAGCTCTTTGGGCCTCTGAAGTGAACCCCAACCCAAATTTGTCAGACTTGTAGGGAATATCCGGAAGCTGACCCCAGATAGTACATCCTCCTTCTTCAACTACTGCTCGAGCATCTTTCAAAGAGGCCATCTTCAGTGGAGGTCTGGTAATCTTCGGGACCTTTGGAGTAAACCTGTTTGTCGCAACCGTTGCTAGAACCTCCTCAAAGTTCTGACAAGGAGTCTCAATGAATTCACCATCCATTTCAACATACCTAAAAGAGTTCAGCTGGCTAACCATATACTCCTCCTCTCCGTGAACTGTGACAATCTTTCCTATGATCGGGTATTTTAGCATTTGGTGTAGGGTAGAAGTGACGGCACCAGCACCATGGATCCAGGGTCGACCCAACAGACAAGAGTATAAAGGGTGGATGTCCATCAGATAGAAAGTTGAGTTAAAAGTCTGAGTCCCTATTTTTATGGGGATACTAACTTCTTCATGCACTGTCCTCTTGGAGCCATCAAAGGCCCTTACTATGATGTTGCCCCTGCATTCAATGGAAATATGTAAGGCATCATTGTGCTTCCTTCCCTTAGAGGTTAAATCAGCATCGGAAAAGCCCAATCCGTTATCAGCAGTTAGACTGGCCACACAGTTTTCAAACTGATCGATGGAGGTCTCTTGGGGCACGTGAGCGGTCTTAAGAAACTTTACCAAGGCTTTGGTGTGGGTCTCAGAACACAAAAGTAGACAAAAATGATGTCTTCGAGGGAGTCTGCCCCAACTGTTCAACAATGTTGTGGTCACTTTTCTTGATTATATTCAGTATTTCTTCTATTTCTTTTCTAGAAGCTTCAAGGATGACCTCGGGACGTTCTCTTGCTTGGGTAGGCTCAATCAAAGCCTCTTTGCCCCTTGTATCAGTAGCAGGGATAACAGTAGGAGTATCATTGGGAGTGTCGGTAGGAGTGACAGTAGGAATGATTATAGGAGTAGCAACAGTCTTTAGAGAAATCTCAGGTGAGAAGACTCTTCCACTTCTTGTTATTTTGCTAGTCCCAGTGATGTTACCGATATCGGGATCAATATCTCTCGCAACTTTTTCTTTGACAGCCAACTGATCTTTCCTGACGTCATAATAATAAACGTCAGCCTCATAACTCCAGGGAACAGCTTTATCTGAAGAGTATGATATTGGTCTTGGCATGGTGATTATTAAAGGTGTGGATCTTGGAACAGATGTAATCCTGACGGGTCTTTTAGTAGAGACCCTAGGAGGATTTTCGGAAATGGTGATTATCAAAACATCTTGATAAGAACTTTTGATAAGAGGTAGCTTTTCAAATAGGATTTCCTTGCTAGTCATTAAGCGTTGGACACCTATCCTTAGTAACAAACAACCGTTCGGTAGAGACTTGCACAAATGGAAATTTCCATCACAACCCAGAAACAGACCGGCTTGCAGTTGATTTTGTTTAATGGTCAACAAAGGGGTATTTAAGTCATTCACGGAGGAGATAAAACGATCATCATCAATGGCGTTGATACCTTTGCCATGTCTGGGCATTGGCGCCGTTATTACATTAGGCGTTTCTGGGAGATCAAACTCAATCTCTTTCTCATCGATAAGGTCTTGCACCTTATTCTTTAAGGCCCAACAATCATTTGTATTGTGCCTTAGGCTTTCAGAATGGTAGGCGCATCGAGCGTTCGGGTTATAGCAAGGAGAAGCAGTATTGGGGTTCTTGGGAGCTTCTTTTAAAGTTATCAGATTGGTCTTCAAAAGGTGTGGCAAAATTTGAGACATGGTCATGTTGATCCGGGTAAACCGTCTCATGGGCGCTTCTGGTTTGCGCTGATAATTTCGCTGCTGATTTGGCACAGGGTTAGAAATCATGACAGCCCCTACTGCCAGGCGACGGTCGGTTTTGTTTTGATTTCTATAGTCATATGCAGCACTGACCTCTTTCTTTCCAACAAAAGGCTTCTTCATCACACTCGATGATGCATCTCTTTGAATTTTTCTGATTTTTATACCGGCCTCGACCCGCTCACCAGTCATGATTAATTCAGTAAACCCAGCTGAGGAACTTCCAATTAGGTGGTTGAAAAATGGTCCCGAAAAGGTGCCTAGAAACATATCCACCAATTCTCTATCGGATAGAGGGGGCTGGACCCTGCCTGCGAGATCCCTCCATTTTTGAGCATAGGTTTTGAAACCTTCACTTGTTCCCATAGACATGCTTTGTAACCGCATCCTAGTCGGAGCCAAATAAGCATTGTACTGATATTGTTTGTAGAAAGTGGCGGCCAACTCTTCCCAATTGCGAACATTGTTCCCTTCCAATTGATAGAACCAATCCAACTGTGTCCCAGATAAGCTCTCTTGGAAGATATGCACCCACAGATTCTTGTCAGCCGTGTGGGGTTGAATCTTTCTGACATATGACCTTAAATGTAGCTTCGGAAAGGAGACACCGTCGTATTTTATGAAAGTGGGGACCTTAAATTTTTGTGGGATGACGACCCCTGAGATGAGTCCTAATTCTTCAAAGTCCAAACCGGGTACCCTCTGAATCTCCATAGCATTCAAACGATCCTCTAGCTATTTGTATTTATCATCGGCAGGAGGATATTGTTCCTCAGAGTAATCAGACTCTTCCTCTTCCTCTTCCTCTTCCTCGGATGCTGGGTCGTTGTTCACTTCCTAGGTTTGATTATCTCCTTCACCTGATGATGTCGCAAAGTCCAAAGTTCGTCTGGCCTGTCCTTTAAACCTCCTCCCCATGATCACAACACTGGTTGATTTCTTCACTTTCTTCTTCTTCTCTTTGGCCAACAGAGTCTTCAACTCCTCTTGTCCTTATGTCAGAGCCAGGAGCATTTGTTGAAACTGGGCGTTCTGCGCCTGAAGATCTTTCACAGTCTGTTTAACATCCATCTCACTGAAATAAACAGTAGAAGGATAAGGTGACCTGTTATGAGAAACCTGTATGATGTTATGTTGAATGAAGATGCAATATGCCAATGATTTCAAGGAAATTTAGAGATTTAAATTTGTCCAAACCAAAAAAGAACGCACGTTATATTAATGAAACCAAGTTTTGAATGCATCATGCCTCCTTGGGCTTACAATGAAAGAAACGAAATACAACCAAACTCCTAAGACGAAAAGACTGAACGCATCCTCTTTGGAGCAATGTAGGCATTCAGGTTTTTCTCTTCATGAAGCAGTTTGGTGAGCTCCAGAACCTTCTTCTCACTGGCATAATACTGGGCTTCAAAGGTGTCTCTCTCTTCCTTCAATTGAACCTAGGCTTTCTACAAGTCTTCGAGAGAGGTGGGCATGTCGGGATGGAGAACAGTGTATGGGACGTCCCCCTCAACAACAGGCTCCATGATGACAGGAAGGATGGAAGGGTAAGGCATCAATAGACTCTGGGCATGAACCCGTACCCACCTAAGGTAAGGCTCGAGAGGGGTAGAGTTTTTATGTCCCAAAGTCCTATTGTCCACCTTGTTTACCATTCCCCAAGCACGTGTAAACCTCTGGCGGCAACCTTGGTCCTCTTTGTCGTAGTCGAACACCAGACCTCGGATGAGCATCTCGTGAGGGCCGTCTCTTCGAGCATACCCAAACTATCGAAGAGCTAACCAGGGGTTGTAGGTGATACCCCCCCCCCCTAATACCAAGCTGATGTACGTTAGGGAACTCCCCACAGCGGTCAATGATAGAGACATCTTCCAAGGATCTCGAACACCAACGGATATCAGAGTGGGTGAGAGACATCATCCTTTGGGACCATGTTAGTCTTTGCTTGTTCTTCAATGCTGACTGAGGTAGGTGTGAAGTGAACCGCTTAGCGAGTAGGGGGATACAACACAAAAGAGTATCTCTTTTCTTCATGGTGCGGGTATGAAGGCAATGCAAGATGTCTCCTAGTAAGGTAGGTATAAGATTATGAGAGAGAAGGACTTTGATGGCATTGACGTCTATGAATTGGTCCGAATTGGGAAATAGAACCAAACCATAAATGAGAAGAGTTAGGACGTCTTCGAAAGCTTGGAAATCCATGTCATCCCAGAATGAACGAGCTTTTTCTAATAGAAACTTATCTAGAAAGCCTTTAACCCCGCTTCTTGTCTCCCAAATGGCTATGATGTCGGCCCTCTTCATATGCAAAGCTTCGGCGATGACTTCAAGTTTTGGAATCCCTTCTAGACCGGTGAACGGTATCTGATCAAGCACGGGCACCCCTAAGAGTAGGGAGAACTCTTCCAATGTAGGTACCAACTGATAGTCCAGGAAAGTGAAACAATGATGTACGGGATCAAAGAATTGGAATAGTACACACATCATCTCTTCTTGGAAGTTGGATGTAGTCAAACTGAGGATTCGACCATATTTCTTGGTAAAAGGAGAATCCCTCAGCACTCTTGAGGCTAGCTCTTGAAGTTGAGGATATGCTTTTACGAAGTTGATTCGGATGGTGTTTCTTCAGAGAGAATTCATGTCCTGCAAAATAAAAACAAAGATAAATTTATAAATCATTGAAATGGTTAGTGAGCATGCGCATGATGTTCATGATGTTTATGATGTTTATGATGTTTATGATGTTTATGTACAAGTAAATATATACACACACAACAAACAAGTCCCTATGTTTTAGGCTTGCATGAGTTTTGTAGGTAAATACCCTCTTGAAGTTTAGTTGGCTCAACCTGTCCTAGTAATAGCGATCGAGTTCTAAAGGATCTCAATATCACTGACCTTTCTATTAGGCATTATCTCAGTACAACAATCTTTTCTTGTGGCCGAGATATCCCAAAAGTCTAGCCTCAATGTGTGTAGTATCGAGTATCAACCAATTTTCAGCTCTACACCGAAATCGGCTATCTCACTACGTTCTAATGGCCAAGTTTGTTCAATTAGGGTTCTAAAGTCAATTAGTGCTTCATGACGCCACTCAGCGGCCATGTATTCTCCTCGATTCACCACGAGGGATACCAGTACCCACAAATGCGTCACACTAACATAGCCATTGTTTCAACCATGTCGGTCTATGTCGTACGGTCTCCACAATCTATTGCTATTTACCTAAAAAGGTGTCCCGGGTCCGGTTGGAGGATCAAAGCAAACCCAATACAAAGAACTGAATATAAAGCACACAAATCAAATAATGAAAGTGAGTAAAGGTGATATAACCCTAAGGTAACCCCACTTTTATATTTTTCCCCAACAGAGTCGCCAGTTCTGTGATACGGTGGGAGAACTAACTTGATGTTTTACGTTTCGATCGCATTTGTGCGGATAGCAAGAGTCTCCACCGACTTTTCTTTTATCGAGAAGGAAAGGTAAAAAAGCACAGGAAAGACCTTTCGAGATTATTTCTCGAGTTCGGGGGGTAGATTATGAAAAGGGAAGGTGTTAGCACCCTTTTCATCCATGGTTTTCCATGGGCTCTTAGTTACTTGTTTAGATCACTTGCTTTTGTTTTGACAGTGTGCTTGTGGTGTGGGTTTTGAAAGTGTTTTGAAAAAATCTCTTTGTAATGGTTCTCGTTTCTATAAGAACGCGTACAAAGTTTTGTTTCGAAAGATGGTTCAAACATGTGTTTGTGGATTGTGTTTTGGAAAGTGTTTTTAAGAAAAATCTCTTTGTAATAGTTCTCGTCTCTATAAGAACGTATACAAAAGGTTTTGTCTTTTGAAAATGTTTTGAGATGAAAGTGTTGGTGTAAAAGGTTTTTGTCGTGAGCAAGCAAGCAACCAGGAGCGAATCTACCTATTCGAAAGGTCTCAAGGTCCTTTTATTCCTCCTTTTAATGTTGCTATCTTACCATTGATTTGGTAAGAAGTCCCATCGTTGGATGTCAAGGGACAGGCGCGGGTCAATTTTACTGTCATAGAAAGCAACTTATGTGACTCTTTAGCAATTTTTGTAACGGACGAGATCGTTTTATCGAAGGCAACGTCGAGGGTCATCGAGGGACTACGATCTTTTTTATTGAAGGGTCATTGCTAAAACGTCCCATACTCGAGGGACATGACTGTATTTTCGAAGCAACGAGCGAGGTTACCCTAGAGGTGTGCGTGTGAAGAAGTGTGTTTGATTCAAGTTAATTTGATCTTTGAAATTAGGTTAACTAGTGATTGATTTTTTTGTCCTTTCCATACACGCCTAATTACTATACAGTAATAAGTAAAACAATAAAAATGCGGAAATTGAAATTCTACACTATTACAGAGCTTCGGAAATGGGGGTACAAATTAATGAATGAGGGTAACAGTAAGAAATAAATATTTAAATCACACAATACAAGTCCAAACTGTTAAATAATTAATTAGGTTAAAACTCTTTTCATTTGGTAAAATTAATTAAGGACTTAATTAATAATGTCAAACAAAAATTATTTTAAAGTTAATAATTTTTTAAAACAAATATTAATATATTTACATTTTTTTTAAAATATATGCTGAAGAAATAAAAATCAAATAATGAAAAAAAATAAAATATTAACAAACAAAAAATATAAAGAAGAAAGTAGAAATGGGCCTGTAACATAAGTAAAAAGGGGGTGCAAAAAATAGTAAGCCCAAATGCTTCTGGCTAATCCAGTACAGCAACTCCCTGGAGGTGTACCAAAGGCATGCATCTAAGACACGTTGAGAGGGTGTGATAACTGATCAAGGGGATAGATGATGAGGGCGCCTCATACTATCATGGGGTGGCAAGCAGGGAATCACTCTGGATAGCTAAAGAGGTGGTGACAAATGCCACCACCCGATTGGAGAGAGGCGTTCTTTTTAATCAAAACAAAACACTTACTCATGAAGCCAGGCTTCATAACTCCACTTTCTTTCTCTCTCTTCAACGCTCTGTCCTCTCTCTTCTCCCTTGCTATGGGCCTTTACCGGAGAAGACCCTTTGGCCGCGCCGGAAATCGCCTTACGGCGGTGACGGCGGCGGCGTGTCTTAAAACTCTACTTTTCTTACATTTTTCTGATCTTCTCTTAATGCTAGTTACTAATTTGTGACTTATTCCTAAAGATTTCCACTTGATGGCTCTAAATCTAGAAAGGGGAAAAAGGAAACCCTAGTTTCTGCTTGATGAAATCGGCGAAGCTAGTGATGCATACAACGGAAGATTCAAAGAAGGAAGGAAAGAGAAGAAAGAGATCACTTGGTGAGGTCCATATCTATAACCCTACTTACCTCCTGACGTTCTTTTTGGTAAGACGATTCTGACTTTGTGTTGTGGGTGATTTCTTTCTCCTTCTGAGCTTGTACTACTTTTTCTTCTTCTGAACTTGTATTACCCTGTTTATCGGATTAGAGTTCTTGTTATTTATTGGTTTGCCACTGATTTGCTGGGCTTGATCACAAGTTCATAATAATGTACTTTTGGTTTTGTGTTTTTCGTTATTTGCTGTTTTTTTTATGCTGGTTGGATGGTGGTGTTGATGATGCTTCAGTTGGTTTGAAACAACAGATTTTTGTTGAACCTCTTGTTCTGAGTTTTTGTGGCTTTTGATATTTTTGCTAGTTTTGTATCTGGTTTTTTTATGAGGCTTCAGTGATGTTTTAGTTGGGGTTTGAAGATGGTTTGTTCATGTTCTGGTGGTTTGGAAATGGTATGATGATATTTTGTTCTGGTTTGGAGATGGTTTGATGATATTTTGTTCTGGTTTCTTTGTAATGTTTTTGTGATATTTCAGTTGGTTTGGAGATGGTTTGATGACATTTTTGTTCTGGTTTGGAGATGGTTTGATGATGTTTCAATTGGTTTAGAACAAAAAAAATTTGTTAAACCTCTTGTTCTAAGTTTTTGTGGTTTTGATCTTTTTGCTCATTTTGTGCTTCTATTTTTCTTGGTGATGTATTTGTCTCTTTAATCTGATGGTTCTCTCCTCTATAAAACAGTAAACTTGTTCTTTGATTAGGGTAAAATAAATAGGAGGGAAAAATCACTTTGAATTTTGACAATTTTGGCCCTTTTTTGGTCTTTGGTTTTTGAGTGCAGCTTGGACTGTTTCCATTTTGGTGCAAGTCTGGGCATTTTTTGGACTGTATTGCAGACTAGTTGCTATGGTTTATTTTGACGTGCTTTTGTGCAGAATTTTGGACAGGTTTTTGGACTGATATGGGCAGCATTGAGAGGCTTTTAGAGCAGGTCTTCTTGGACTATTGCTTATAGCAACCTGCTTGTCTTGGCATTTACTGGCTAAGTGATGTCTTTCCTCTTTCCTCTCCTTGTGAGATAAAACATTTTGCTTTTGATGCATTTCTGAAGGGTTTATATTCTTAGGGAAATGATGAGGCATAGGGTTTTAGTGAGCCATGGCTAGTTTACTTTTTCTCTTTGTTTGCTTTGAGTTGCTTGTTGATTTGCTTTAAGTGTAGCTGATGTTTACAGTATATGTTGCTTTGTTGTGATGCTTACAGCCTATTTTTTTCCATACTGTTGTTTTCTATTTTGCTGCCTTAGTATACTGCCTTTGCTTTAATTGGGGCTGCATCGACTTGGCTTTTGTTTGCTTATTCATTTGACGTGCTTGGCAGTCTGCTGCTTGTTTCAGGCAATGTTAGCAATTTCCCTTTTCTCTTTTTTTGTGAACAAAAAAAAATGCAACCTTTTGTGATTTGCAATTGAGAGAAATGGCTCATGATTAAAAAAATAAACACCTCTTAATCTGATTCCAAATATAAACCCTCATGATGAAACGAAAAAAATCTTTTAACCATTAATTCTTTCTCGGAATTTTCCATGATACTTTGCTAATTTTTTCTTTTCTTTTGTCACATGTACAAACAATTGGCAAGCAAGACAAAGGCTTAGCAGATGGGAAATTTCTTGAGGATGAAGCAAGGGGTCTTGAAGAAGAAGCAAACTTCCTTTGTAGATTTAAACTTTGCATTTGTAATTTTTGTAATCACTTGTAATTATTTGTAAAAAAAGACCCACCAAACTGTAATGAACAAAGCTTAAGTAACAATGCAAATTTATTGTCCAAAACTTCTGAGTTTTTTTTTTAATTTTGCAATTCTTGGTTTGAATGTCTTGAATAAGCATCCTAGCTTGATAACTTGCACTTCAAGTAAACATAATATGATAGGATGGATCATGTATCTTGCATTTTTAAACAAAATAAATTTTTAGAAGCTCAAAGCTAAGTGATTAATTGAACCCTCAATCATGATTTGCTTAAAGAGGATAGCCTTAAACTTTGCACCTTATTCAAACAGAATATGCCCTCAAAAGTAACATCAATCTTCAGAAGATTATAGTTAAGAAAATAAATAAGATCACACAAATGCCTTTGCAGTTATCTGGGCCATGGATTAGGCAAACCTTTGAGAAGTGCAAAACCCTAATTGATGACTGATTGCCTAGGAAGAAAATCTGTTTGATCAAATTTTGAGCCAAATTGAGTAAAAAAGAAACCTTGGGATAGCATCTTGAGTAAAAAACGGGAGGGAAAATTTTAGGGTACAACATCAGTCATATCTGGATCGCATCTGAACTATTTCTAGAAGGAATCTGGAATAAGTATCAGAACATCAGCCATATCTGGATTGCATCTGAACTGTCTCTAGAAGGAATTTAGAATAAGTATCAGAATGTCAGCCATATCTGGATCGCATCTGAACTATTTCTAGAAGGAATCTGGAATAAGTATCGGAATTTCAGCCATATCTGGATCACATCTGAACTATCTCTAGAAGGAATCTGGAATAAGTATCAGAATATCAGCCATATCTGGATCACATCTGAGTTATATCAGAAGGTTGGTTGTTTGAGCTGGTTGAGTAGATAGTTGTCCTGTCTGGTTTCAGGTATTAATCTTTGACCTGAGAAAGAAAGATAGTTTTTCTGGCTTGTTACAAGTGTTAATCTTCAATCTCTTCATGTAGATAGTTTTCTTGGCTTGTTACAGGTATTAATCTACAATCAGTCGTCCATAGATAGTTTTCTTGGCTTGCTATAGGTATTAATCTGGAGCTTGAAAAGGTTGGTCGATGAGATAGTTTTCTATCTGGTTTTAGGTATTAATCTCTGACCTAAGAAAGAAAGATAGTTTTCCTGGCTTGTTATAGGTATTAATCTTCAATCTCTTCATGTAGATAGTTTTCTTGGCTTGTTACAGGTATTAATCTACAATCAGTCGTCCACGGATAGTTTTCCTGGCTTGCTACAGGTATTAATTTGGAACTTGAAAAGGTTGATGGTAGCCATTTGTTGATTGACCTTTCCTGAAAAAGGTAGAACGTTAGTTGTATGTAATGTCGTGATGCATGAAATGCATGATGTCATAATGTTCTCAAAATAAATGAGATTGTTTCGTATTCATTTATCATGTATGCATATAGGATGTATGAAATGTGACATGTTTATTGAAGTTTATCTTTGTCCGAAAAATAAATCCTTGACAAATGCTGGAAAGTCACTAAATCATGGACTGTTGTTGAAGAGTAGGTGAGTCTTCAAACTTTTCTTAGAATATTTCCACCAAGGATTCCTTTTTTGTTGAGGAGAACTCCGCCAGGGAAAGTTGAGAACTCTGGAGAGTATTGATTCCTGCTTGGGGGAAAAAGTTCAGGAGTCTCGGTTGTCCGTTGCTCTACTGGGGAGTCGAAGTTAAACTAATGTCTGGTTAGGTCCAGGCTTCACAGTAACCTGCTGGGGATTATAGAGTAGTCTACTGGGGAAGAGGAGTTAAAATAATGTCTGGTTGGGTCCAGGCTTCACGGTAACCTGCTGGGGATTGTAGAGTAGTCTATTGGGGAAGAGGAGTTGTGGTCCTTTGATTTGTAGTAGTAGGAGAGGCAAACTCAAGTTGGGGAATCCTACTGTTTGTTGGGGAAAGTCCTCGAGGACTCTTGAGGTTATCTCAGCTGGGGAAAGGTTTTCAAAGATTAAACCCTTACTAGGAGTCATCCTATGAGAAGGATTTTGGGGAGATTTGTCACTTCCCCTAATAGCAAGTATTTGTGGTATTTCCAGAAAATGTTTGATTGTACGTAACCCTTCACTAAGATTGACGTTCAATGCCCCAAGTGACGGAGATGGAGACTTGCCCCTGGTTACTCTTCACTTTGAGAGATTTCTTGGAATCTTGACTGGACTGCCCCAGGTGTGCTGGATAGTGACATGTCATATCCCCTTGTTGATAGGAGTTTTGACAACGGAAGTATCATCCTTCTTGAACTGATTTTGTTCACTGAGAGAGCTTCTCGAAGTTAAACTAATGTCTGGTTAGGTCCAGGCTTCACAGTAACCTGCTGGGGATTATAGAGTAGTCTACTGGGGAAGAGGAGTTAAACTAATGTCTGGTTGGGTCCAGACTTCACAATAACCTGTTGGGGATTGTAGAGTAGTCTACTGGGGAAGAGGAGTTGAACTAATGTCTGGTTGGGTCCAGGCTTCACGGTAACCTGCTGGGGATTGTAGAGTAGTCTACTGGGGAAGAGGATTTGTGGTCCTTTGATTTGTAGTAGTCGGAGAGGTAAACTCAAGTTGGGGAATCCTACTATTTGTTGGGGAAAGTCCTCGAGGACTCTTGAGGTTATCTCAGCTGGGGAAAGGTTTTCAGAGATTAAACCCTTACTGGGAGTCATCCTATGAGAAGGATTTTGGGGAGATTTGTCACTTCCCCTAATAGCAAGTATTTGTGGTATTTCCAGAAAATGTTTGATTATACGTAACCCTTCGCTGAGATTGACGTTCAATGCCCCAAGTGACGGAGATGGAGACTTGCCCCTAGTTACTCTTCACTTTGAGAGATTTCTTAGAATCTTGACTGGACTGCCCCAGGTGTGCTGGATAGTGACATGTCATATCCCCTTGTTGATAGGAGTTTTGACAATGTAAGTATCATCCTTCTTGAACTGATTTTGTTCACTGAGAGAGCTTTCGTTCACTGGATATTCGTTGTGTGAATTTCTCCGCTGTCAAACAAATAGCCATATGAAAACAGTGATATTCAAATAAATGCAAAGTTTTATGCTTGTCTTGAAGTTTTGAAAAAATACGTTTTTAGCAAGTAAAGAAGTTTGTAATTCAACTCTGGATTTTGAGTAAAGCCTTACAGCAGTCAGGATAGCTTTTGTAACAGTATGCTTTCGAACTAACCCATGCTTCAATTAGGACTTTTGAAGGGTTGTAATGTGGCTTGGTTCACGGTTTAAGAAACAAATGATAAAGGCTCAAAGTGTATTTGTACCCACCCGCTCTTTGTGATGTTCTTCAGTCCTAAGCTCAGTTAATTATGCATTTGAATTCCAATTGAGTCTGGAATGACATTTTGGTGATGGTTCAGACAAGTTTAGTTTATTGGAAGGCAGTCATTTTTGCAACATTTTTTTCATGTTGTTGAGGATTTGTAGTGACCTCTTTTTATTTGTTATCCCTGATTTTTGCCTGACTATTCTTGTTTTGAGATTACAGTCAGCGGGATGCCCCGGTTTTCTTAAGTCTCCTTTGTAGGTTTTGACTTAGTGGGCTTTTCTTTTTGAGAGATAATGACTGCCTATGTGATAGGGAACCATCACCGTCTTTTTATTCCAGAGGAATGTTTCTTGACGTCATTCGTTGCATTACGAGATGAGAGTTTGCGGCTAAACGCGCGTTTGAATTAACTGAGAGACTACCCTGCCCCAGGTTTTGTTTAAAGGTTTTAATTTCGTGAAAAAAAACATAAAAAATTCTACTTCTTTGGCTCGAAGGGGTTGACTAGGGATTATCTTCCTTATAACTCCAGTGTTTAGGATTTGAAAGAATGCTTGTACATCGTTAGCAAGGTCTGTCCAAAAGCATATTGTATGAGATTATGGCATTGTTTCCGTCATCCTCCCTCTAAAGGCTTGTAACTTTTAGCAAGAGTTGAATGTCATAAAGTGAGTAAAAAGCATAGTTTAAATGTAATGAAAATGAACGGATGAATTCAAGACAAACATATGCAATGCATTAATGAAACAAAGTTTGACATTAATAGATAATTGTTTGAACAACAAAAGAAATTACAATTGAAAATTCAAAATGAACAAGACGCTCTCAATGATTTGGCATAGGAGCAGTGATCACGTTTGGAGTCTCTGGAGGGTCAAACTCGATCTCCTTGGCATCAATCATGTCTTGAACCTTGTTCTTCAGAGCCCAACAGTTGTTTGTGTCATGTCCTGGACTATCAGAGTGGTATGTACACCTTTCATTGGGATGATAAGTAGGAGCGGAAGTATTTGGGTTCCGGAGAGGAGCCTTTAACGTAATCAGCTCTGCCTTCAACATGTGTTATAGTGCTTGAGCCAGTGACATGTTGATCTTAGTGAATTTTCTTTTAGGCGCGACCTCCTTACGCTGATGCCCCTGTCTTTGTTGAGCAGGCGTAGGGTTAGAGATCAAGATTGCTCCTGCGTGTTGGTCATGACGACTCTTTTGACCATACACATCATTGGACTCTTTCTTCCCATTGTATGGCTTTTTCTGAGCATCATAAGGTGTAGCTCCTTGGATCTTTCCACTTTTGATGCCAGCTTCGACCCTTTCTCCGGTCAGTATTAGCTCGGTGAACCCAGCTGAGGAGCTTCTGATCAAGTGTTTGAAGAAAGGCCCTATCAACGTTCCCATAAAGATGTCAATCAGCTCCCTGTCAGTTAAAGGGGATGCACCCTACCAGCCAGATCTCTCCACTTTTGGGCTTACCCTTTGAAGCTCTCGTTGGAATCCATGGTCATGTTCAGCAATTGCACACGAGTTAGTGCAAGATCAGCATTGTACTGTTACTGCTTATAGAAAGCAACAGCTAAATCCTCCCAGGTGTGGATGCAAGAACTCTCCAATTGATATAACCATTCGAGTTGAGTCCCTACTAGGCTTTCTTGGAAGAAATGGATCCAAAGTTTTGGATCAGTTGTGTATGGTTGAATCTTGCAGACATAAGACTTTAAGTGCATCTTAGGGCAAGAGACTCCATGGTATAGAGCAAAGGTAGGAACTTTGAACTTTGGCGGGATGACCACTCCAGAAACCAAACCCATGTCTCCTAAATCCAAACCAGGTATCTGTTGAATCTCCATTGCATTGAGGAGATCCTCCAGTTGTTTGTACTTGTCATCAGTGAGAGGATATTGTTCCTCGGAGTAGTCAGCTTCAACTTCATCAATCTCTAGACTATTGTCTTCTTCAAGACTATCCCCCATGTTGGATGGAGTTGAAAGATCTAGAGCTCCCTTTATTGGTCCTCCAGGTCTTCTTCTCGAGTTTAGGACACCTACTGACTTCTTGGACTTCTTCCTCTTGTCTTTGAGAAGGAGAGTTTTCAGGTCCTTTTTCCCCTTAGCCATAACCAGGAACATTTGTTGGAATTGAGCATTTTGAGCTTGGAGATCTTTCACCATTTGTTCCATATCTATCTTACTGAAATAAACAGTAGGAAGATAAGGAGACCTGTATGGGAGAAACTTGTCATGATATGATGCATGATATGTGGATGCATGTTTTCAAGGATCTCACGGGGTAAACACAAGAAAAAGTTAGAAATTAAACTTTGATCAACATCTTTGATTGGATAACTTTGTATCGGTGGATGTCCTTCCACGAGAATCAAGCTCACCATGTCAAGTGGGTCATAGCCCTTGACTCAAGTTTGTTGTACTTGATTTTTTTGATGGCGTTTGGTTAGAGGAAAATAAATCCTCTTTCCCTTTGGTAGACGTCTGGTTCAACGTGACCCTGCATCAAAGACCCTCGAGATACTTGAAATGGTTATTGAAAATGCTATGGTATGATGTTATGATGTTATGTACAAATATGTGAGGTAAGCAAGTTTATATACAAATAGTCATATTCACATAAAGCAGACAAGTCCTTAGGTTTAGGCTTGCATGGAGTTTGTAGGTAAGTACCCTCTTGAAGTTTAGTTGGCTCAACCTGTCCTAGTTAATAGTAACCGGGTTCTAAGGGATCTCAATATCACTGGCCTTTCTTTTAGGCATTGCCTCAGCTCAATCAATCTTTTCTTGTGGCCGAGATATCCCAAAAGTCCAGCCTCAATGAGTGTAGTATCGAGTATCAACCAATTTTCAGCTCTACACTGAAACCGGTTATCTCACTACGTCCTAATGGCCAAGTTGGTCGAGTAAGGTTCTAAGGTCAGTTGATGCTTCACGACACCACGCGACGGCCCCGTACTCTCCTTGATTTGACTCAAGGGTTACCAGTACCAACCAAAGTGTCACATCAACGTAGCTACTGCTTCAAGGTATCCCTCACAGTCTATTGCTACTTACCTAAAAGGTATCCCCAAATCCAGGTGTAGGATTTAAAACAAACCCAAACAAGGAACCAAAAATGTAAAACATAAAAATCAAACAAAGAAAGCAAGTAAATGTGATTTAACCCTAAGGTAACCCCACTTTTAGAAATTTCCCCAGCAGAGTCGCCAGTTCTGTGATACGGTAGGAGAACTGACTTTGAGGTTTTGCGTTTGTGTTTGCAAATGTTGCGGTTTAGCAAGAGTTGCCACCGACTTTTCTTTTATCCAATAAGGAAATGTGAAAAAGCACAGGAAAGACCTTTCGAGATGTTTTCTTGAGTTCGGGGGGTAGATTATGAAAAGGGAAGGTATTAGCAACCTTTTCATACATGGTTTTCCATGGGCTCTTAGTTACTTTCTAGATCACTTGCTTTTGTTTGAATGTGCTTGTGGTGTGGTTTTTGAAAGTATTTTGAAAATGTAACTTTGTAATGATTCCCGTTTCTATAAGAATGCATACAAAGTGTTGTTTTGAAAATAATTCAAAGAGGTGTTTGTGAGGTGTTTTTGAAAGTGATTTTGAAAAGAGTTTCCTTTGTAATGGCTCTCGTTTCTATAAGAACACGTACAAAGTGTTGTCTTTTGAAAAATGTTTCAAAGTGAGAGTATTTGGTGTATAAAATGTTTTTGCTGTGAGCAAGCGAGTAACTGAGAGCGAACCTACCTACTTAAAAGGTTTTAGATGTGCTTTTCCTCCTCCTTTAGATGTTGCTATCTTATCATTGATTTGGTAAGAAGTCCCATCATTGGATGTTAAGGGACAGGCGCGGGTCATCGTATAGTCATAGAAGGTAACCCATGGAACGTTTTAGCAATGTCGTTTTAGGGACTAGATCATTTACCGAAGGCAACATCGAGGGTCATCGAGGGACTACGATCTTTTATCGAGGGTCTTTTGCTAAAACGCCCATGTTCGAGGGACATGACTATTTTTCCAATAGGCAATAAGTGGAATAACCCTAGGGGTGCTAGTGTGCAAGTGTATTTGATTTACATGCATTTTAGTCTTGATTAGGGTGATCTATTTATCAATTTCATGTCTTGCCATACACACCCTAATTACTAGTATTTACATTCGAAAGCAATAAATTGCAGAAATGTAAAGTCCTACGCTATTACAATATTTAGAGGATGGGGGTACATATGTACGAATAGGGATTGCAAGTAAAATTAAATCCTAAGTTATTATTACAACCATATTGAAATGAATAATATAAGAAAGCAATGAACTTGTTTAGAAAATGTTTTTGTCTTAAGGAAATAAATTAAAAGGAAATTATTTTTATGTTTTTTATATTAATATTAAAAATGATGAAAAGGGAAAATAAATGCAAGATAGAAACAGCGTGCTGCTGCAAGAAGATCAACTAGGATCAGAAGTTCTGAAGCCAAGAGCGTTGTGACTCAGCAGGAGACGTCAGTGGGATCAGAAGTTCTAGATTGGTAAACTCTGAGGTCCTGCAAGAAACGTTAGAGGGAAAACACAGAAGTTCTGGGTGGTATTCAGACAGTGGGCCACAAGTCAGAAGTTTTGTATTACACTAAAACAGTGAGCAAATGTTAGCAGTTCACTGCGTTATCAGCATGTAAACATCAGAAGTTCAATGTGTGTTAACAGTGAGGAAAATCATAGAAGTTCTGTGTGTTAAAACAGTGAAGAGAACTCAGAAGTTCTGTGTGTGTTTAACAGTGAGAAAAATCATAGAAGTTTTGTATGTTAAAACTATGAATGAACATCAGAAGTTTTAATTCCATATTTTAACACTCAATCAGCACATCAGTAATCTATTCAGTTTTCAACAATCAGCAAGTCAGAAGGATAAAAACACAACAGTTTACAGAAGTTCTAATCCTGATCCTGAGCCTAGCCTTAATCAAGAAGTTCTGATCCACAGTTTTTCTACTTAATCAATGATATGTACAACATTAATACTATGATATTTATATCTTAATGATGTTCAGAATGAAAAGCAAGTAAATTCAGAAAGACTTACCTGGAGCGTGCTTGGAGCTTTGAGTGGCTGCCTCTGGATGTTCTGAGTCAGCAAGAGAGACGGAACAATGGTTGTGTTCTTTGATTCAAAGAGGAGGAACAAAAGGTTTTGCTTTTATGAGAAATCTGGATTTTTGTGAAGGTTTCACAACTTTCTTTTCTCTCTTGATAGTTCTCTCTTTCCAAAAGCCAGCCCCTTGAACGTGTGATGTAGCAAAATATTTATAGGTGAATTTGTTGTGGTTTTAGGGGGAGAAAACAAATGGGATTTGAACCTGTTTTGGCATCCTGTTCCTTTGCTTTTTCATCACAGTTTTCGTATGCTAGTTTGGTGCAATCATGGGATACAGGTGTAGGCAGAACCAGCTGTTGGTCATAGGTCTGCAGCAAGTTGTATGGTTTTAGGATTTGGTCAAGTTCTGACCAAAGCGTTGAATATAGTCTTCATGTACTGAAGCACTGCCTTGTTTTTTAAGCAAGTATGGTGGTTGTCAGCGGGAATTAAGGAAAAGAAAAAAGCAAAGCATGGGCTTAGTAGAAAAGTTGCTATCCCAAGACAGTAGAGGTACACGTGGTGAAAATCCTTTGGATAAAGACTAAAAAGGTGGTTGTGAGCATTAAATGATGTTGAGACTTATCACAACCAGAAATCCTGCCATGTGAAACTCTGCATCATTGCTTAGTTCTGGATCAGAAGTTCAACTTCAGTGTAACATCCAACCTCTGGTCTTTGTATCTTCTGGCTCCAGCATGTTCTGAAGGAGAGCATTGCTTCCACATGTTCTGATTAAAGCGTCATGTTCTGAACAGGAGAACGTTGCTTCCATATATTCTGATTGAAGCATCATGTTCTGAACCATGTTTGCAACCTCTGACTGAAGCTTTTTGTGAAAACTTGCCCAAAAGTTCTGACCAAACTCTGCCTTGAGAGTGTCCAGAACTTCTGAAATTGTCATAATTCTTAAACACTTAGAAAAAT
Source organism: Vicia faba (assembly GCA_948472305.1). NCBI lineage: Eukaryota > Viridiplantae > Streptophyta > Magnoliopsida > Fabales > Fabaceae > Vicia > Vicia faba. The sequence continues at coordinate 875,323,476 of OX451738.1, forward strand.
TCCAAGTATTTAGAAATTTGACTTTTCCAAAGTAAAATTTGACTTTTGAATTTCTTGACGAAACAAACTTCATATTCCAACATGTCTTGATGAAATATGATTGTTTTGAGATTTTATTTTTGATTCAAAAGTCAAAGTTTGACTTTTCAGTGTGCAAATGACCATTTTGCCCTTGTGAGTGACTTTCTTGGAAAATTTGTAGTTCAAGGCTTGGAAGCAAACTTGAGGATCCAGGGTGACTCTTTGAGAAATGAGAGGACAAATTTTGGGGTACAACAGCTGCCCATGTTCAATCTTCTTACACCAGAAGAGTTAGATTGGTAATTCTCCCATTCGTGACTTGAAGGTGGAAGATGATTGAACAATAGAGTGCCCAGAAAATTTGCACTTGAAGATGTGTTAGTTGATTATATGGGGAATGGGCTTAAAGATGCCATTTGGAGAGATAATGGATATTTGTTGGAGATGGGCTTAAAGACGCTATCTAGAAATGATTGTTGGACTGTATTTGTAAGCTGAAACTGAATGATTATCATAATGACGTCCGTGTCTGGAGCGTATCTGAACTGTATTTGAATGAGTGACAGAATGACATCCGAATCTGGATCGTATCTGGACTGTATTTGAATGAGTGACAAAATGACATTTGAATCTCGATCGTATCTGGACTGTATTTGAATGAGTGACAGAATGACATCCGAATCTGGATCATATCTGGACTGTATTTGAACGAGTGACAAAATGACATCCGAATCTGGATCGTATCTGTACTGTATTTGAATGAGTGACAGAATGACATCCGAATCTGGATCGTATCTGGACTATATTTGAATGAGTGATAGAATGACATCCGAATCTGGATCGTATCTGGATTGTATTTGAATGAGTGACAGAATGACATCCGAATCTGGATCATATCTGGACTGTATTTTGAATGAGTCTCGAATAAGTATTAGAATGTCAGCCATATCTGGATCGCATCTGAATTATTTCTAGAAGAGAATCTGGAATAAGTATCAGAATGTCATCCATATCTGAATCACATCTGAAATGTTTCTAGAAGGAATCTTGAATAAGTATCAGAGTGTCAGCCATATCTGGATCGCATCTGAACTGTCTCTAGAAGGAATCTGGAATAAGTATCAGAATGTCAGTTGTGATACGGTGGGAGAACTGACTTTATGTTTTGTGTTTAGATCATATTTGTGCGGATAACAAGAGTCGCCACTGACTTTTCTTTTATCCAAAAGAAAAGGTAAAAAAGCACAGGAAAGTCCTTTCAAGATTATTTCTCGGGTTCGGGGGGTAGATTATGAAAGGGAAGGTGTTAGCACCATTTTCATCCATGGTTTTCCATGGGCTCTTAGTTACTTGTTTAGATCACTTGCTTTTGTTTTGACAGTGTGCTTGTGGTGTGGGTTTTGAAAGTGTTTTGAAAAAATCTCTTTGTAATGGTTCTCGTTTCTATAAGAACGCGTACAAAGTTTTGTTTCGAAAGATGGTTTAAAGATGTGTTTGTGGATTGTGTTTGGGAAAGTGTTTTTAAATAAAAAAATCTCTTTGTAATGGTTCTCGTCTCTATAAGAACGTATACAAAAGGTTTTGTCTTTTGAAAATGTTTTGAGATGAAAGTATTGGTGTAAAAGGTTTTTGTCGTGAGCAAGCAAGCAACCAGGAGAGAATCTACCTATTCGAAAGGTCTCAAGGTTCTTTTCTTCCTCCTTTTAATGTTGCTATCTTACCATTGATTTGGTAAGAAGCCCCATCGTTAGATGTCAAGGGACAGGCGTAGGTCAATTTTACAGTCATCGAAAGCAACTTATGTGACGCTTTAACAATTTTTGTAAGGGACGAGATCGTTTTATCGAAAGCAACGTCGAGGGTCATCGAGGGACTACGATCTTTTTTATCGAAGGGTCATTGCTAAAACGTCCCATACTCGAGGGACATGACTGTATTTCCGAAGCAACGAGCGAGGTTACCCTAGAGGTGTGCGTGTGAAGAAGTGTGTTTGATTCAAGTTAATTTAATCTTTGAAATTAGGTTAACTAGCGATTGATTTTTTTGACCTTGCCATACACGCCTAATTACTATACAGTAATAAATAAAACAATAAAAATGTGGAAACTGAAATTCTACACTATTACAGAGCTTCAGGAATGGGGGTACAAATTAATGAATGGGGGTAACAGTAAGAAATAAATATTTAAATCACACAATAGAATTCTAAACTGTTAAATAATTATTTAGGTTAAAACTATTTTCATTTGGTAAAATTAATTAAGGACTTAATTAATAATGTCAAACAAAAATTATTTTAAAGTTAATAATTATTTAAAACAAATATTAATATATTTACTTCTTTTTTTAAATATATGCTGAAGAAATAAAAATCAAATAATGAAAAAAAGAAAATATTAACAAACAAAAAATATAAAGAAGAAAGTAGAAATGGGCCTATAACATAAGTAAAAAGGGGGTGCAAAAAATAGTAAGCCCAAATGCTTTTGGCTAATCTAGTACAACAACTCCCTGGAGGTGTACCAAAGGCATGCGTCTAAGACACGTTGATAGGGTGTGATAACTAATCAAGGGGATAGATGATGAGGGCGCCTCATACTATCATGGGGTGGCAAGCAGGGAATCACTCTGGATAGCTAAAGAGGTGGTGACAAATGTCACCACCCGATTGGATAGAGGCGTTGTTGTTAATCAAAACAAAACACTTACTCATGAAGACAGGATTCATAACTCCACTTTCTTTCTCTCTTCAACGCTCTATCCTCTCTCTTCTCTCTTGCTATGGGCCTTCACCGGAGAAGACCCTTTGGCCGCGCCGGAAATCGCCTCACGGCGGTGACGGCGGCGGCGTGTCTCAAAACTCTACTTTTCTTACATTTTTCTGATCTTCTCTTAATGCTAGTTACTAATTTGTGACTTATTCCTACAAATTTCCACTTGATGGCTCTAAATCTAGAAAGGGGAAAAAGGAAACCCTAGTTTCCGTTTGATGAAATCGGCGAAGCTAGTGATGCATGCAACGGAAGATTCAAAGAAGGAAGGAAAGAGAAGAAAGAGATCGCTTGGTGAGGTCCAGATCTATAACCCTACTTACCTCCAGACGTTCTTTTTGGTAAGATGATTCTGACTTTGTGTTGTGGGCGATTTCTTTCTCCTTATGAGCTTGTACTACTTTTTCTTCTTCTGAACAAGTATTACCCTGTTTATCGGATTAGGGTTCTTGTTGTTTATTGGTTTGCCACTGATTTGTTGGGTTTGATGACAAGTTCAGAATAATGGACTTATGGTTTTTTGTTTTTTGTTATTTGCTGGTTTTTTTATGTTGGTTGGATGGTGGTGTTGATGATGCTTCAGTTGGTTTGAAACAATAGATTTTTGTTGAACCTCTTGTTCTGAGTTTTTGTGGCTTTTGATATTTTTGCTAGTTTTGTATCTGGTTTTTTTGTGAGGCTTCAGTGATTTTTTAGTTGGGGTTTGAAGATGGTTTGTTCATGTTCTGGTGGTTTGGAAATGGTATGATGATATTTTGTTCTGATTTAGAGATGGTTTGATGATATTTTGTTCTGGTTTCTTTGTAATGTTTTTGTGATATTTCAGTTGGTTTGGAGACGGTTTGATGAAATTTTTGTTCTGATTTGGAGATGGTTTGATGATGTTTCAATTGGTTTGGAACAATTTTTTTTTTGTTAAACCTCTTGTTCTAAGTTTTTGTGGTTTTGATCTTTTTGCTCATTTTGTGCTTCTGTTTTGCTTGGTGATGTATCTGTCTCTTTAATCTGATGGTTCTCTCCTCTATAAAACAGTAAACTTGTTCTTTGATTAGGGTAAAAAAAAGGAGGGAAAAACACTTTCAATTTTGACAGTTTTGGCCCTTTTTTGGTCTTTGGCTTTTGAGTGTAGCTTGGACTGTTTCCATTTTGGTGCAAGTCTGGGCATTTTTTTGACTGTATTACAGACTAGTTGCTATGGTTTATGTTGACATGCTTTTGTGCATAATTTTGGAAAGGTTTTTGGATTGCTATGGGCAGCATAGGGAGGCTTTTGGAGCAGGTCTTCTTGGACTGTTGCTTATAGCAACCTGCTTGTCTTGGCATTTGCTGGCTAAGTGATATCTTTCCTCTTTCCTCTCTTTGTGAGATAAAGCATTTTTCTTTTGATGCATTTCTAAAGGGTTTATATTCTTAGGAAAATGATGAGGCATAGGGTTTTAGTGAGCCATGGCTAGTTTACTGTTTCTCTTTGTTTTCTTTGAGTTGCTTGTTGGTCTGCTTTAAGTGTAGCTGCTGTTTACAGTATATGTTGCTTTGCTATGCTGCTTGCAGCCTATTTTTGTTCATACTGTTGTTTTCTATTTTTCTGCCTTAGTAGCCTGCCTTTGCTTTAATTGGGGCTGCATCGACTTGGCTTTTGTTTGCTTATTCATTTGCTGTGCTTGGCAGTCTGCTGCTTGTTTCAGGCAATGTTAGCATTTTCCCTTTTCTCTTTTTTTGTGAACCAAAAAAAATGCAACCTTTTGTGATTTGCAATTGAGAGAAATGACTAATGATTAAAAAAATTAACCCCTCTTAATCTGATTCCAAATATAAACCCTCATGATGAAATGAAAAAAAAATCTTTTAACCATTAATTCTTGCTTGGAATTTTCCATGATACTTTGCTATTTTTTTCTTTTCTTCTGTCACATGTACAAACAATTGGCAAGCAAGACAAAGGCTTAGCAGATGGGAAATTTCTTGAGGATGAAGCAAGGAGTCTTGAAGAAGAAGCAAACTTCCTTTGTAGATTTAAACTTTGCATTTGTAATTTTTGTAATCACTTGTAATTATTTGTAAAAAAAGACCCACCAAACTGTAATGAACAAAGCTTGAGTAACAATGCAAATTTATTGTCCAAAACTTCTGAGTTTTTTTTTTTAATTTTGCAATTCTTGGTTTGAATGTCTTGAATAAGTATCCTAGCTTGATAACTTGCACTTCAAGTAAACATAATATGATAGGATGGATCATGTATCTTGCATTTTTAAACAAAATAAATGTTTAGAAGCTCAAACCTAAGTGATTAATTGAACCCTCAATCATGATTTGCTTAAAGATGATAGCCTTAAACTTTGCACCTTATTCAAACAAAATATGCCTTAAACTCTTCCTATGAATGTGACGCTAGCCCTTCGCAATATGCTCCCTAGATTCCTTATAGTCTTCTTCCTCTTTCAGGAAGAAACTACTCAAATGGATACTATTTGGTTTGTCCCACATTGGATAATCAAGTTGTCGTCGTGCAAGAACAGGGTTGTAGTTAATTCCTCCCTTTGTACCAAGAAAAGGTACATTGGGGAAACCACCACAACTGTCGACAATCTCTACATCATGGTAAGCCGGATGATACCAAACAATATCCGAGTGAGTGAGTGCCATGATCTTAGGAGCCCAATGGGTTTCCTTCCTTACATCCCATAAAGCATCAGACTGAGGCAGATGAGAAGTAAACCACCGCTACAATAGAGGCGTGCAGCAGATAATCATCCCCCCATGATAAGAATCCTGAAGATGAATAGAGTAATAAGTATCACCCAATAATGTAGGAACTGGGTTCCCTATCATGAATATCCTGATGGTATTAATGTCAACAAATTTGTCTATATTAGGAAATAAGAATAACCCGTAAGAAAGTAGAGCAAATATGGCCTCAAAAGCGATTGTACTCTTCATCCTGGCAAAGTAACGAGCTTTCTCTAATAAGAATTAAGCTAGTAATCCTATAATCCCTCCTTTGGTAGTCATGTGGGCTTCAACCTCAGACTTCCCTAAATGGATCAAAGCAGCAATCTCATGTGATTTTAGCTCACCCTCTAAACCAGTAAAAGGAATACGATTGATAATAGGCAAACCCAGCAGATAAGAATACTCCTCTAGTGTAGGCATCAACTGATAGTCAGGGAAAGTAAATCATTGATATATAGGATCATAGAAATGGACCAAGGTCGAGAGAATACCCTCCTTCATCCTAATCTTCATGAGAGAAATGATGGACCCATACTTCCTCCGAAAATATGCAGAACACTCGATCTCGAGAATCAGACTCGTCAATTCATCTATCTTGGGATCTTTGAAACTGTACTTTTCGATCTTTCTTTTTCCAGAATCCATAGTCAAAAAGTACCTGAGATATTCACAAATGGTCAACTTTTAAGTCCCTTGAAATAAAATTTCTTCAAAAGGTGCTTATGAGTGCATGGATGCATGATGCAATAATCACACACAAGATCACAAATACATTGTTCATAGGTTCAACGTCACGAGCATGAGGTCGAAGGTACTACCCATAATGTATGGTCTAAGAGTTATCACCTGCCGAACAAGGTTCTAGAGGTTCCCAGAGTCTACATCCTTCCTTCGGATATTACCAACTTCCTGATTAACTCGGTAATTAATAATATTCTCAAGAAAAACTCGTCTGAGTGTAGTATCGCGTGACAACTATTTTCGAATTACTCCGTCATAGCTTCCGCACTACACCTAAAAGGCCAAAATGGGTTAGGTATTCTACGGTCCTCAGTTTCAGTAGGCTCCCATGTCGAAAGCAGCACGTCTTCCTGATTACTCGATAAACGACACTACAGTCAAAGGGGCCTCCACTGAGTGGGGGATCTCATGCCTCCTTTTTTGGAATTACTTCGTCAAAGTTAACATGACTATATCGCCCGTCCTATCATAAGTTTGCACAAGTCTGGATATAGGACTCATGAGTAATCACCAAGCACCCTGAAAACCAGGAAAATCCAGATAAACATATATACAACATATAACACATAAACAACAATAGCACATATACAAATATAAATAAATATAGGTTTAAACCACTTAGGAATGAACCAGCAAGAGATCAATTTTTCCCCAGTGAAGTCGCCATTTTTTTCTATAGCGGTAGAAACGTTTAAGACTAAGCCATTGGATTGACTTGACTTATACAAATCAAAATAAAAACCGCTACCGCGCTTTATTGTTTCCAAAGTAATGGGAAAGAGCGAATAACCCAAACGAGGGGGAAATATTCAAGGTAAGGGGGTTGGTTATGTAAAGGGAAGGTATTAGCACCCTAAACATCTATGGTACTCCGTAGGAACCTCTTTGTAAAATATGTATATTTTGGCTATAAAATATTGTATGTAAAATAGATGGTGGAGGTGAGAAAAGAAATATTTTTTATGATTTTTGCACCCGTCGCGGTTACGAACCTTTAGTGCCTACGTACCGCCTTCCATTCAATAGGGGATCAAGGTACACATAGTTCCTCTTTAAAAAAATTTAAAACACAAGTGTGTTGGTTAATTTTATGAGATAAGACATCATCGTCATTGTCCGTGCGGAAAACATACTTACTACCCACAATCATGAGAAAGGAGAATTTGCATCATCTCAAAGTGGAGGATATGGCTTGGATTTTAAAATCAACAATGCCTCACTCAACACCCAAGTGGAAAATATCTCACTTCACTACATATTGTAGAAGTATAGTTGTTTGCATCACTACAAGGATTGACAAGAGTCTAATATTTTTGAGAAGATTTTAAAAGTAAAAAGCCAAAGTGGCAAAATGGTTTGAATGAGATTGATTGACTTTTAGTCTTCTCATAAAAATGTCAAGATATTGTTAAGTTTATTAAATTTTATTTATGAAAATGTTTTGAAAATGCATGGACTTAAGTCCAAGTTTATTATGAAAGTGGTTCATGTTTAGAAACAAGAAGAGTTTTCAAAAGGAGAGAGAAGATTTTTGAAATTAAAGAAGATGGGAGGAGATGAAGGGACTATCCTAAAGCATAAGGTAAAATCTAAAGAAGAGAATCGTCTAACCAAAAAAAAGCCAACACTTGACATTATGAGTCAAGATAGAATTCCCATTCTTTCTATTGAAACCAAACAACAAAGATATTAGACCTCTTGAGAAGACCAAACTTCAAATGTATTAAGTCTTCACAAAAATTGGACAGTGTAACGGCTGTATACAGGTGAATTCCATATTACAGACAAAGTAGGTAATCACAATAACCTGCATACAAAACAAACAAGCAACCCAATGTCTTGAGTTAAACCCCAAGAACTCCAGACAAAATATTAATTAAGGTCACAAGGTCTCCAACATAGGCCAAGGTCTTTAATCCTAAGTCCAAGAAGTTCAATACTCCATAATGCCAAGGATAGTAACCAAATAGTCCAAGTATCATTAAAGTTTTTTATGGTTCATGTTGATTATTAAGTATCTTTAAAAGGAAAAGAAAATCTCAAGTGAGCAAAATAAAAATGACATAAAAGTAAATGCTCAAGTGAGAAAAGATGAAAATAGCATGAAATGTAAATGCTAAAGTAAATGGTACATAAAGTAAAAGCATAAGAATAAAATCATAAAATAAAGTCAATTGTTAGAAGTTAATGGTTAGTTGGATGACTATCTTGAAACTTGCATTTGGAACTCATTAGAGGATTGGTAGAACCAAAGCCTCTCAACAACAAGTTGCATTTGCTTTTTGTCAAGTATATCACCCATTTAATAATCCTCAAGGCAACATTTAATGATCAATGATGTTTAAGTGATCCACATTGACCAAAATTGATGAAAATCCATTGGAGTATTGGTAGAACCAAAGCCTCCTAACAATGAATCTCAAGGTTATTGGATTAAAGAGTTCAAATACACATACTTGGGCTTGAAAACATAGGTTTGGGTCACGAATGATCATTTTCTCAAATCAGGACAAAATTTAGCGCTATGTTAAGCAATCGTAAGTGGACTTGTGTAGAAGTCGCACCTATTTTGAGGCCAGTCAATAGCAATCTATGTATTTCATGTTTGGATAAATGATATAGAGACAATTATCCCTTAACATGTAGCACAAATAAAAAAATAAAGGGATAAGATGAAGAGGGGTGGAAATGATAAGCTAATTTGGATCACTACCTCAAATTTCTTTCATATTTAAATTTAATCACTCATCTCAATGGATTAAAGTACCAAACATATCATTAATCCAAAGCATCAAAAATGAATTAAATAATTCATTCTTTGGTATATTTGAATTAATGAACATTTATCCAACTTCATCTACACCCAAAGTCCATTGAATTTAAAGAGAAATTGGACATTTAAAATTGCAATCCAAATCAACAATCAAAAGGAGTGAGTAGAAAAAGATAGATGGATCAAAATAGCCCCAAAACAAGGCAGAAAAATCATTTTGTCACTGTTACAATCGATTGCACTCTGGAAGCAATCGATTGCATCAGTGATTTTTTTCAAAAAAAAATTGAATCCGTTCCGTGACAATCGATTACGCTCTAGCAGCAATCGATTGCACCCTGTGCAAAATAGCAAATCAGCATTTTAAAAGGCCAAATTATTGTTCAAACTTTCCATCAAACACCTTATGATCATGAATTTAATTGAGCACAAAAATTCCATCAAATTATGAGAAAATAGCACCAATAAAATAACAAAATAATACTCAATGAATCAAATCCAAAGATCAATAAGAGATCACATTGTGAAAGATAAAGATCCAACTTACCAAAGGTAGATCTAGAGAATTATCAAAACAACTTCAAGAATTTACTTTAATTCAGCCCCAAGAATCAATTTCCCAAGCTTAGATGTAGAGAATTGATAAAGAAAAAGTATTTGGATGAAGGTTTAGCTCAAAGATTAGTAAGCTTCAATGCAAAGCTTACTACTTTTTTTTTTAAAATGGAGCTTTGAGTAAATTTGGTAGATGGAGAGAATTGAGAGATTTTTTAGCAAAGTGAATTTGGCTATCAAAAGCTTGAGATTTGAATTAAACGAGGGCTCTATTTATAGAGTTTAGGCTTGGGATTAGTGGTGGTTTGGAGTTTGGTTTGAGAAATGAAATTAGGCTTGGTAATTAGTTCTTGGAGCCAAAATTTGAATTAATGATATATCTTTCAAAAAATGAAACATTGGAGCCAAAGTTTGAATTAATGATATATCTTTTAAAAATGAAGAAAAATTGGAGCCAAAATTATTACAAGCTTGAAATTGCTGATTTTTTTTCAAAATTTCACTTTGTGCAATTGATTGCACTTTGAGAGCAATCGATTGCACCCTGTTCTTTTTTCAAAAATTGTGCAAAATGCACTTTGTGCAATCGATTGCACTCTAAGAGCAATGGATTGTACAGTGAAAAAAATGAAAAATTTAAATTATTTTTCTTTGCAAATAGATATTTTAGGGAAATAATACCAGAAAACCTTATTTGTCAGATGCTTTGACTCGGTACCTACAAAACACAAATATACAAAGACAAAGACAAATATTTTTTTTTGTATTTTAATTAGAAATTAGTCAACAAAACATATGCAAAATACACAACTAAGGTGCTTCAAGGTGCTTGGTGATTCCCATAGGCAAACCCTAAGACAGGATGTAGTAGAGGGAAAACCCCAAACCCTAGTTTATGATCTGGTTGCATTGTGATGGTATGAGATGATAGAGGAATCTTAGGGGGAAATTTTGGGTACAAAAAGACTAAAAACAATCTAGAAAACCCTAATATTCAAGATAAATAACTGAATCAATACACTTAACACACTTGCACCTTTAGGGTAACCTCTCTTGTTGCCTTACGAATATTGGTCACATCCCTCGAAAGTGGGGATACTTTAGCAAAAGACCCTCGATCAAATCATCATGTCTCTTTAAAATAAAGATCATAATCCCTCGATGACCCTTCGAGTTTCCTACAAAGTAATCTAGTCCCTTTCGAGTTGCCTATAAAATGATGATAGTCCCTTTGATACAACTTCTAAAGTATCCTTACTTGTTGCCTTCGATGACCATACGATGACCCTACGCTTGTCCCTTCACATCCAATAGATAGGGATACCTACCAACTAATGGTATGGATAGTACTATCTCTAAAGGAGAAGGAAAAGAATAAGAAAGACAAAAACCTGGTGGATAAGACTCTTGAATGCTTGCTCACAAACAAAAAAGTTTTCACACTATACTTTCAAACAAATATTTTCAAAAATAACACTTTGTATACATTCTTGAGGACTGATACAAGAATCATTATAAAATCAGCCTTACATTGGCGATTTCAAAATATTTTCAAACAAATCACTCACACAAAGCAAGAACTTCAAAAGTGAACTAAGCAATTAAGAGCCCGTAGATAACTATGGATGAAAAGGGTACTAACATCTCCCCTTTTCATAACTTATCCCCCGATCTCAAAATCTATTAAAGGTCTTTCCTGTTCTTTTCACCTTTCCTAAATATTTGATAAAAGAAAAGTCGGTGGTGACTCTAGCTATCCGCACATTTGGATAAAACCAAACAGTCAGTTCTCCCACCGTATTACACCTCCCAACTGCCTTCAAGCTTATTTTACTTTGTTCCCATAGCATTTTTCAAAGTGCTCCCTTGCTTGCTTAATATTTGGACATATATAATCATTATAAGTCCTTGACAACTTGTGACCTTGTCAAATCTGATCATTATGTCAAAATCCCCATTTGGAGATTTTTGACATGTTTAGAGGAGGGAGTGATCATAATCTTATAGATTTTTTCTTGAGATTCTTCCAATTCAAGCTTACCATGCTTTGTCGAATGCTATTGGGTCAACGTGTTTTGATATGTTAGACCCCCTTCTGTCGAGATTCTTCAATACTTACCATCTTTCGACGTAATTAAATATTCTTATTCATTGAATTTCTAGCGCTCTTCCTTGACTCTCTGACATTCTTTGGTGACTTTCTCCAATTATGATTTCCAGGCTAACAACTATGTAAGTGTTTGTTTGTTGGCATTATTTTTTGTTAAAACCAGATTTATGAATGTCATGACTGATGTCATAACATTTTGGGATAAAGGTACGTTCTGCGGAAGGGATGTTCTACAGGAACTACTCAGTATGAGTGAATATTATGATCATTAAGCTATGATCATATGTACTTAATTCTACCAAAATTAGTGAGCAAGATACCTGATGTCATAACCAATGTTAAGACATCCTGTACTGATCAAGTTGCTGTGCAGATTTATTATTCCTGAGAATTTTCAGGAATCTGGTGTGCTACTCTGAGTTGAAGAATATTGTCCAGATCAGTTGCTCACGTGGACATTAGGTTAACCTTGCTTAACCCTAATCTATTATGATGAAATCCCAAGACCAAGTCTTTAGGTTAACTTTAGTTAACCCTAGCTATTTTTATGGAAGCCCTAAAAGAAGAATAGGCTGCTTATATATTTCTCACGAAGCCTAATGGACTGCAGCACTTTTTGACAGAAGATCAATAAGGCATTGTATAGTTGTAACTACTGTGAGCCAAGCAATTATCGTTTTGATAAGTGACTTGGAGTAGGATTTGGTTGTAAGGGTTGTTTATCACTCAAAGCTTTGAAGCACGAGTGTTGTGTCTCTTGATTAAAGCTTTGAAGCAAAATCAAGTGTGTGTATTGAAGAATGTCTTTATAATCTCATTAATCAATATATTAGTATCACTGCTGTGATTGAGGGGGAGTGAGTAGGAACTCAGGTTTAAGTAGAACTTAGATTGAAGTTGCATTGGGTAGGTCTTAAGTGAAGGAGATAAACTGGTTGGTTTATTCCTAAATTAATACCTCTTATAGTGAATTTCCTCCCTGGCTTGGTAGCCCCCATAGTAGGTGTTGTTACACACTGAAATGGGTTAACAATTGATTGTGTTCTTTACTGTATTTTAAATTATTGTTTAGAGTATGTACAAGTTTGTCAGATACGGTGTCATAACAATCACTGTGACATTAAGTATCTGTTGCCAGAATTTCAATTGGCATCAGAGCAGGCACCCTGCCTGTCTTTCTGGGTGAGATCTAGGGATATTATTTTCTGGCGCTATGGACAAGGAAGGAGGATTTGGGAACAGACCACCTATTCTGGATGTATCAAATTATGACTACTGGAAACCTCGTATGATTGCCTTCTTGAAGTCACTGGACAAAAAGGCTTGGAGAGCTGTTGACAAAGGATGGAACCATCCCACCATAACTGGGAAAGATGGGACGACTAGTCTGAAACCTGAGGAAGAATGGAGCAAAGAAGAAGATGAGTTAGCCCTGGGTAACTCTAAAGCATTAAATGCCTTGTTCAATGGAATTGATAGAAACATATTCAGACTAGTACATCAATGTGAACTGGCCAAGGATGTTTGGGACACTCTCAAAACCACCCATGAGGGTACATCCAAAGTAAAAATGTCAAGACTTCATATGCTCACTACAAAATTTGAGAACCTAAGGATGATGGAAGATGAGACCATTCATGAGTTCCACATGAACATCTTGGAAATTGCCAACACCTCAGGAGCATTGGGAGAAAAGATGTCAGAAGAAAAGCTGGTGAGAAAGATTCTCAGATCCTTGCCTAAAAGGTTTGCAATGAAAGTGACTGCTATAGAGGAATCTCAGGATATCTGCAACTTGAAGGTTGATGAACTCATTGGGTCACTTCAGACTTTTGAGATGGGGATCAGTGACAATGTTGACAAGAAAAACAAGAGCATAACCCTTGTATCCAATACTGAAGATGAAAGCAAGGAGAGTGATGAAGAGAATATTTCAGAAGCTATAGCTATGCTTGGAAGGCAGTTCAACAAACTCATCAAGAGAATGGACCCAAAGTCAAGGTCAAATGTCAAGAACATTTCCTCTGACATTATCAGATCCTATGACTCCAGCAGAAGAACTAAGTCTGAAGAAAAGGGAAATCGAAGCAGAGGAATCCAATGCCATGGATGTGAAGGATATGGGCACATTCGAGCTGAATGTCCTACCTTTCTTAAGAAACAAAAGAAAGGAATGTCTGTTACTTGGTCTGATTGTGACTCAGAAAGTAACTCTGAAGAAGAATATGCTAAACTAGTTACTGCACTATCTGGTATTTGTAACTCTGATAGTGACTCTAGTGATGAGGAAGTGACATTTGAAGAACTTGCTGACTCCTACAAGAAGCTATGTATCAGAAATGCTGAAGTCTGTCAGCAAAATGAGAAACAGAAAAAACTCATAGTGAAGTTGGAGGCTAAGAAGAAGGCAGACACTGCTACTATAAGCCATCTCGAAGGTGAAGTTCAAATGTTGAACTCCAAACTTGATCAGATGACTAAGTCTGTCAAGATGTTGACAAATGTAACTGACAAGTTGGAAGAAATCCTTCAGGCTGGACAAAATGCAGGAAACATGTCTGGTCTAGGATTTGTGGCTGCAAAGAAATCTGCTGTTGACAAGAAGAAGACCAGGCCTGATAAACAAATGTCAAAGCAGATGTCACAACATAGCACTCAACATCAAGAACAGAGAAATATGAAGAAAAAGTATCAAATATGGAGATGTCATCATTGTGGAAGGTCTGGTCACATAAAGCCATTCTGCTTCAGATTATATGGATATTCTAATCAGACCCCATATGTCAAACCTAAGACTAACAAGGCACCATATACTCAACAGTGGAAGAAAAAGACTGCAGCCCTGATAGCTCACACCTCCCTTAGAGTTTCTGCCAAGGAAGACTGGTACTTTGACAGTGGATGCTCTAAACACATGACTGGAATCAAGAATCTACTGAATGATGTCAAACCTCATACTACTAGTTATGTCACTTTTGGAGATGGTGCTAGAGGAGAAATCAAAGGAGTTGGAAACTTGTACTGCCCTGGAGTTCCAAACCTAAATGAAGTGTTGCTGGTAAATGGTTTGACTGCTAATCTCATAAGTATCAGTCAATTATGTGATCTAGGATTCAAGGTCAACTTCACCAAGTCTGAATGTCTTGTAACAAATGAAAAACAAGAAGTTGTAATGAGAGGAGTCAGATCAAAAGACAACTGTTACTTATGGGAGTCTGAGAACACTAACTACTCTTATGTATGCTCTATAGCCAAAGAAGAAAAGGAAGTGAAACTGTAGCACCAAAAACTTGGTCATTTACATCTAAGAGGGATGAAAAAGATCATATCCATGGAGGCAGACAGAGGGATTCCAAGGCTTCATATTGATGAAGGGAGAGTCTATGGTGAATGTCAGGTTGGAAAGCAAACTAGAATGTCACATCCAAAGACAAGACATCTGACCACCTCTAAGGTGCTAGAACTTCTACATATGGATCTGATGGGTCCAATGCAGGTGGAAAGTCTTGGTGGAAAGAGATATGCATATGTTGTTGTGGATGATTTTTCCAGATTCACCTGGATAAACTTCATTAGGGAAAAGTCTGATGTATTTGATGTATTTAAGGAACTGTGCAAAAGAATTCAAAGAGAAAAAGAAGGATGCATTGTCAGAATCAGAAGTGATCATGGTAAGGAATTTGAAAATAGTAAGTTTGATAAGTTCTGTTCCTCAGAAGGAATCAATCATGAGTTCTCTTCACCTATAACTCCTCAACAAAATGGAGTTGTGGAAAGGAAAAACAGGACTATACAGGAATCTGCCAGAGCAATGATACATGCCAAAAGGCTTCCTATTCATTTTTGGGCTGAAGCTATGAATACAGCCTGTTATGTCCATAACAGGGTCACCTTGAGAAAGGGAACATCATCCACCATTTATGAACTATGGAAAGAAAGAAAGCCTATAGTGAAGTACTTCCATGTCTTTGGGAGCAAATGCTATATTCCGACAGATCGTGAACAAAGGAGAAAGATGGACCCTAAAAGTGATGAAGGAATATTCCTAGGATACTCTACCAACAGCAGAGCATATAGGGTATTCAATTCCAGGACCAAAGTTATGATGGAATCTATAAATGTCATAGTTGATGATCACCATGAGGAAACAAATTTCCTATATGATGTTGAGACATTCTTTGAGACTTCAACTCAAGTGTCTAAAAAGGATGATGTGCCTAATCCTACTCCATCAGAGTCAGAATCAAAGGAAGCTAACAAAGATCCTTCCATCAGAATTCAAAAAGATCATCCTAAGGAACTCATCATAGGAGATCCTAACAGTGGAGTCATTACAAGATCTAGAGAAATCATCACAAACTCTTGCTTTGTGTCTAAGATTGAACCAAAAAATGTTAAAGAGGCTTTGACTGATGAATACTGGATTGGAGCAATGCAAGATGAATTGAACCAATTCAAGCAACATGAAGTATGGGAGTTAGTTCCTAGACCAGAAGGAACAAACATCATTGGCATAAAGTGGATCTACAAGAACAAATCAGATGCTGAAGGAGTTGTCACCAGGAATAAGGCAAGGCTTGTTGCTCAAGGATACACTCAAGTTGAAGGGGTTGATTTTGATGAGACTTTTGCTCCTGTAGCCAGACTGGAATCAATCAGACTTCTATTGGGAGTTGCTTGTCTCCTTAAGTTCAAGCTATTTCAGATGGATGTGAAGAGTGCCTTCCTAAATGGGTACTTAAATGAGGAAGTATATGTGGAACAACCTAAAGAATTTGTGGATCCAAACTGTCCCGATCATGTCTATAAATTGAGGAAAGCTTTATATGGTCTGAAACAAGCTCCTAGAGCTTGGTATGATAGGTTGACAAAGTTCCTCACTGACAAAGGATACAGGAAAGGAGGTTTGGATAAAACTCTTTTTGTCAAGAATGAAGGAGGAAAGATAATGGTAGCTCAAATTTATGTTGATGACATAGTGTTTGGAGGAATGTCAGATAAAATGGTTAAACATTCTGCTAACCAGATGCAAGCTGAATTTGAAATGAGCCTCATGGGAGAATTGACCTAATTTCTTGGACTGCAAGTCACACAGATGGAAGACTCAATTTTTCTGTCTCAAAGCAAGTATGCAAAGAATATTGTCAAGAAGTTTGGAATGGAGAATGCCAGTCATAAAAGGACTCCTGCACCTACTCATTTAAAGTTGTCCAAAGACACAAGTGGGGCAAATATGGATCAAAGCTTGTATAGAAGCATGATAGGAAGTCTGTTATACTTAACAGCTAACAGACCTGACATTGCCTTTGCAGTTGGAGTATGTGCAAGATACCAGGATGAACCCAAAGTAAGTCACATCAACCAGGTGAAAAGAATTCTGAAGTATGTGAGTGGAACTTACAATTATGGCATGCTGTACTCTCATGGATGTGAACCAATTCTGTCTGGTTACTATGATGCTGATTGGGCTGGTAGTGCTGATGATAGAAAGAGCACCTCTAGAGGATGCTTCTTTTTGGGAAATAATCTTGTCTCTTGGTTCAGCAAGAAACAAAAATGTGTGTCTCTATCTACTGCTGAAGCTGAATATATAGCAGCTGGTAGCAGTTGTTCTCAAATGATCTGGATGAAACAGATGCTGACTGAGTATAATGTCACACAAGATGTCATGACATTATACTGTGACAATTTGAGTACTATTAACATATCCAAGAATCCTATACAGCACAGTAGGACTAAGCATATTGACATTAGACATCACTTCATCAGAGATCTTGTGGAGGAGAAGGTGATTAAGCTGGAACATGTTGCCACTGAACTACAACTGGCTGACATTTTTACCAAGGCACTTGATGCCAGTCAGTTTGAAAATTTGAGGGGCAAGCTGGGTATTTGCCAATATGAAGAGATGTAGCAATTAATTTTGCTTAAAACAAGGGATGAAAGAGATATTTTAGTCAAGTCTATTCTGATTGGGCTAATCATTTGTTTCCCTCTTTCTTTCCAAAAGTTTAAGAAGAGGAATAAACATACTTATATCCCCCTCTTCTCTTTTTTCTGCAACATTCTCCATTCCCTCAAAAGAAGATTTCACACACGCTGTCACTTATTTTCTCAATCTCTCAAGATGTCTCAACAATCTGTGTCATCATCTTCATCAAAGGCAACTGCATCTTCCTCACCCACTGACACCGAACCTAGGGCAATCGTAAACTGCATGGATGCTGATGTTCTTGAGATAACTCCACTTCGTGAAATGGCTACTGATCATACTAAGGTCAAGAAGTTGCGAACCAGACATGCAAGAAGATCACAAGCTTCTCCATCTGGTAAAACTTCTCAACCATCATCTTCTGTTCCTTCAGAGATAGCTAATAGGGAAGGTTCTACTTATGTGCATCAAGCTATTTCCAGACTAGTCACTAGGATTCTTAATGAGAATCACTCTGTTCCTAACATATCTGTACCATTGAACCAAGAAACTACTAGCCCTAATGTAGAAAGGGATCCAGATGTCACTCAGAATGTTGAGACACCTGATGAAAACATTGAGAAATCTCCAGAAAACCTGATGATCACCAGACCCCTACTGCCAAGGCTGTTGAACCTCCTGTCATTAATGTTGATGAAGAATTCTCTGACAATGATTTAATTGCCAATATCAACCCTAGCATAGCTAGAAGGATGATGAGTAGAAAATAGAAGCAGAATGCTGCCCAAAGCTCATCCAAAGAGAAGGCTACTGAAGTTGTTCATGAGAAGGCGAGGCCTGAGAACAAGGCTGAGAAGGATCAAAAAAACTGGAACTTCGAAAGGGAAGGGGAAGGTAAAAGCTAGGGTATCTGTTGGTAGTCTCTCAAAACCCTTGAGACAACCTATAGCCAAGAAAAGAAAGGCTCCTGAACCCTCTGAATCTGATGAAGAATCAGACTTTCATTTTGATGTTGAGAGCAATGTTCCAGACATTCCTCTCAGGAAGAAACCCTCTTCTAGAAAACTGCCTAAGGTTCCTAAAGTTACCATTGACAACATCTCCTTTCACCATCCAGAAAATGCAAGCAGGTGGAAGTATGTGTTTCTGAAAAGGATTGCCTTGGAGAGGGAGCTGAACAGAAGTGCTATTGAGTGTAAGGAAGTCATGGATCTAATCAAAGCTGCTGGCCTGATGAAAACAGTGGCCAAGTTTTCCAACTGCTATGAGATTCTTGTCAAAGAATTCATAGTAAATTTGTCTGGTGGTTGTGCTGATGGAAAGTCAGCTGATTTTGAGAGTGTTTATATGAGAGGAAGGAAGGTAAATTTCTCTCCTACTATGATAAACAAATACCTAGGAAGGCCTGATTATGCTCATCCTGAGCTTGAAGTTACTGACAACCAGGTTTTTCAAACCATCACTGCCAAGCAAGTCAAGCACTGGCCCTTGAAAGGGAAGCTAACTGCAAGCAAGCTGAGTATGAAGTTTGCCATACTGCGCAAAATTGGTGCAGCTAACTGGGTTCCCACCAACCACAAATCCACTATTTCCACAGGTTTGGGAAGATTTATCTATGCTGTTGGAACCAGAACAGACCTTGATTATGGCAACTACATCTTTGATCAAACATTGAAACATGCTAAGAGTTGTGCTATTAAAGGCCCTATTGCTTTTCCCTCTCTCTTGTGTGGTATAATCATTGATCAGTATCCTGATATTCTGGTTGAAAAGGACTTTGTGTGCAAAAGAGCTCCTGCACTTGGTTTTCACTATAAGCTGTTTCAGGGAACTCATGTCCTTGACATTGTTATGACATCTGCTGAGACATCAAAGGTCAAAGCTCATTCCAAGAAAGTTGATCTTATAGCTGTTCTAAAAGAAACCTGCAGAGAGCTTGATGCAAGAAAAAGGACTCTTGAAGAGCTGATTGCTAGTCTAGAACATGAGGAGAATGAAGAACAAATGAGGGAAGAGGATGTTGATGACGAACACCATGATGGTTCTGCAAGAAGCTCACCAGAAAATGCTGCTGAAAATAGTGCTTCCTCAGGGGATGACAGTACCTGAAGGTCTGTGTTTGCTGAGTTGAAAAGATTGATGCCGGAACCTGTTGCTGCTATTTGATATCTTCTCTTTGTTTCTGTGTTTTTTTTAATTTCCTTTTGGATGACTGTATAACTTAAAGTACTAGTACCTTTGGCCTCTTTATGGCTAAAAAGGGGGAGAAGAAATTATGGTAATTTTGGTAGAATTAGATATTGGTAGCTGATATTAAAAAATTCTGCTGCATTCTAATCTCTGATTGTTTAGGGGTTTTAGCCAAAAAATTGCCAAAGGGGGAGTTTGTAAGTGTTTGTTTGTTGGCATTATTTTTTGGTAAAACCAGATTTGCGAATGTCATGACTGATGTCATAACATTCTGGGATAAAGGTACATTCTGCAGAAGGGATGTTCTACAGGAACTACTCAGTATGAGTGAATATCATGATCATTAAGTTATGATCATATGTACTGAATTCTACCAAAATCAGTGAGCAAGATACCTGATGTCATAACCAATGTTAAGACATCCTGTACTGATCAAGTTGCTGTGCAGATTTATTATTCCTGAGAATTTTCAGGAATCTGGTGTGCTACTCTGAGTTGAAGAATATTGTCCAGATCAGTTGCTCACGTGGACATTAGGTTAACCTTGATTAACCCTAATCTATTATGATGAAAGCCCAAGACCAAGTCTTTAGGTTAACTTTAGTTAACCCTAGCTATTTTTATGGAAGCCCTAAAAGAAGAATAAGCTGCTTATATATTTCTCACGAAGCCTAATGGACTGCAGCACTTTTTGACAGAAGATCAATAAGGCATTGTATAGTTGTAACTACTGTGAGCCAAGCAATTATCGTTTTGATAAGTGACTTGGAGTAGGATTTGGTTGTAAGGGTTGTTTATCACTCAAATCTTTAAAGCACGAGTGTTGTGTCTCTTGATTAAAGCTTTGAAGCAAAATTAAGTGTGTGTATTGAAGAATGTCTTCATAATCTCATTAATCAATAGATTAGTATCACTGCTGTGATTGAGAGGGAGTGAGTAGGAACTCAGGTTTAAGTAGAACTTAGATTGAAGTTGCATTGGGTAGGTCTTAAGTGAAGGAGATAAACTGGTTGGTTTATTCCTAAATTAATACCTCTTATATTGAATTTCCTCCCTGGCTTGGTAGCCCCCAGAGTAGGTGTTGTTACACACTGAACTGGGTTAATAATTGATTGTGTTCTTTACTGTATTATTACTGTTTAGAGTGTGTACAAGTTTGTCAGATACAGTGTCATAACATTCACTGTGACATTAAGTATTTGTTGCCAGAATTTCAAGCTACCCCTGGTAGTAGGGAACATACATATGACATTGCCAATTGTAATGATGGTTGGCGTGTAAACTAATGCATCTACGTATATAGGTAATTTAATGACTATTAGATATCCTCTTAATCAGTACGTAGCATCGGGATCTTCTATAAGCAATCCTAGTCGAATGACACAATCATAAGGAGGACTAATATATATCCCTCAATTAGGGTTAGGTTGTGATAAAATAGGAAAATCAAAATTGATAATAATTATGTTTAAATCTAAATTAATGTCATTGATTTCTTAATTAAAACTAAATAAATTAAAGTAAATTTTTTGGATTTTTTATTTAATATTTAAAAAGGAAAATGAAAATAAGATTAAATATAGCAAAAAGATAAATTTATTATTTTTCAATTTTGTTTACTTTACGAAATAACATTTTTGTGTTAAATTTAAAAATTAAATTAAAAGATTAAAATTACTATTTTTTGAAGAATTTTTTTAAATTAATAGAACACAATAAGATTAAACATATTATCCATTTTTTTTTTTGAAAATTTTTAAATGCCTTGACAAAATTGGGGTACTTAAGCTTGACTTGTTAGTAGACATTAATTGTAATCATCAAAAGTTTTTATCCTTGTTAAAAACATATCACATGTAAAACAAGGTACCGCAATTCTCCCGAGCAAAACAAAGTTCCACAATATCTACTCAAGAGAAAAAATTGTCTATTTGTCAATTTACATTTTCATCCTTTCCCGAAAAAATTCCTCACTTAAACAAAAGGAATTTCTCAAAGTGCTATGACTAAATTAAAGCGAGGGAGAGAGTAGAAAAATATTTTTAGAGAAAGAGTGAAAAGAGTGAGAAGACACGCGATTTTGGATGTGAAAAAAGAAGGGAGTGACCTCTATTTATAGGCTAAACGTTGGTGCAAAAAAAAGGAAATGATTTGTGGGCTACTTTAATAGTCCAATCAATTAGGTCCTTATTCCAATCGATTATATGACCTAAATAAACTATTACAAATTTGATAGAGATTTGTTGCTCTTCATTGAGACATTGTCACAATCGATTATGGATGCAATTTTCCCTTATCCAATCAATTGGGAATATGCTCTAATCGAATGAGAAATTATTAAAATATGCCCTAATCATTCTGACAGTTTCTAATTCACCTAACTAGGCTCAAAACTATTTTTAGTTTGTTTTCTTTGAGAAATAGAGGATTTAAAAAAGTTTTAGTGAGTGTGTGATTTAGCCATATTAATTTCTGAAAACGCCCTTTTGTTTTTACAAAACACTGATCACCCAGACACGATCAAGCGAGATTTCACACTTCCTCTCTTTTATACTATGGAGCTTCAAGACTTTACCAAATACACCAATCATATAAACATTTGCTTGAGTTCTTTTGGAGATTAAACTTGAGATATCTTCAAGTTGGATGCCATCATCAATGGTTATTAAACCCTAACTTTTTGGCATTATTCAGACGAAGAGCTTGAACAAACTATCTTGTGCATCTTTGACCACCTGACATACTTGTTTGTCTTTATGCTTTAAGGTCAGATTGTATCTCCATAATTTGTCATCAAAGTCTCATTAAGGTAAGGTTGCATATTCACGAGTTTTCATAATCAAAATCAAACCATGATAGTTATGACTTGCTTTGGCTTTGATCACTTCTTGATTAAACTTGCAAGCACATAATTCCACATAACTTGGTTTATGTCATGTACAATTTGAAGTTGAAAAGTAGAAAATGAAAAGCAAAGAGTATTGTTCTTTCATTTTATGATATTCATTTCCCGTCAAAAAGTGACCTTTGTTCCAATACTTGTGAAACAGACCAGTACACTAGTCTTCTATCGTGATCCCTAAGGTACAAACCTTTGCATGGGCATCTTTGTGAAGAGGAAAAATCAAGAAGAATCGATTTTCAAAATGATTTAGGCTCTCCGAAAACATTCTAAAACAACGGATAACATGCACCATATTAATAGAGCCCTGGCCCCGCGTTTGATTTTCTAAACTATATTAGAGCCCTAGAAGACTTTAACACATTCCTAACTCGCATGGTGTAGTTAGGAAAGGCCAATTATAAAGTGGTTTAAGAACTCTATCTCAAAGTTGTTGAAGAGCAAGAGGAAACCCAGGATAAAAAAGCTACACTCATTGAAGGGAATGACACATTCGACATACTCAGTGTAAATCCTTTTGTCTTCATCAGGGGGACAATGCACCACAATTCGGAGAAGGACCTACATCTAGAAAGACTCTATCAAATCTACCTTCTCAAGCAAAGATCGAAACAATTGAAGTGAAAAAATCAACCCATGAAGCAGGAAAATATTCTTTTGATTTTTGACTCATGATATACACTAATTTCTTAAGTTATATAAAATATGTTGTAGAAATACATGTGACAAAAAATAATCATCTCAAGAAAATGTAAAATTGACTCTTCAGAGACTGTGTGGTGAATTAGCAGAAAGTAATAAGCACTATCAACGCTCCAAATCACCTCAAAGGGGCACTCATGTATTTCAATTCCAAAGATCATTATGAACAAACCTACGAAAAGACGTCTATAATATTGGATGCATTAAAGGCCTGAATTCCCAAAGACATTAACACCATCTTTTGGCTTTCCATTCAAGTTGGGATGCGACCGACATAAAATAGAGAATACGAAAAAATCCATTGCACTACCAAGTAGAGACAAGAGCTTGGGGACAATTATTTTAGGTCAGCCAAAGGGGCCAACGGCCGCGGCCCAAAGAAAGCAACAGTTCGCCCAACCGCATGCAACTTAGGGGTATTACTCTGGGGAATAGCGTAAAAGATCCATGTATAAAATACATCCAACGACTCCCCGCATCCTACGTCTGAAGAATAAATGGTGGTTACAACCGTTTCACCATATAAATGAAAGCGCGTCATTCTCTAGATAGACAATTTCAAATTCAAACTCCATTCATTTATTTTACTCAGAGCGTTGAAGTTTTAATCTTGCAAGTCAACCACTGCTTTATCGCATCAGAAGTTCAAGTCCATCATTGCATCTCACAATTTTTTTTTTTTGCTTTTGCACTGATTTCCAACCCACATAGTGGATCGACTAATCCAGCTCGTGCAACGGAGACACGTGCATTGGCCAATTGTTATTTTGGTCAAAAATCAAACTCGATATTTCCCAAATATCATTCTTTGTAGAGACTCATTTACCACTCGAGTTTAAATACTTGGTTGCATCTCAAAACTTTCATTCTGCTCGATTGATGCTAGTTTCAATTTTAGATAGTTGCTTGTTTTCAATTTTAGAGGTTTAAGAGTCTCTCGCCGCTACAACCGCATTCTTCACCTTCCATTCCTTTTTCTCAACCAAACACAAACACAAATGAATCGACGTGCGAACCGTTCTCTCTCCAACGCCTTCTTCACAATCACCCACTCCTCTCGTCAATCCCCAGTACCCACTTCACCAATCCCCTTTACTCCCCGGATTCAAACCCTATCAACCTCAAATTTCCACTCTTTTTCAAAAATCACCTACACGATTCGGCATAACCTAAGAAATTTCAGTAATGGGTCAAGCGAGTTGGATCACAACAAGGAAGTAGACGAAATCAACCTCAAATTTGCAGAAGCAAGGGAAGAGATAGAGATGGCGTTGGAGTCGAAAGAGACGGTTTATTTCAATGAAGAAGCTGAGTGTGCTCGTGCTGCGGTTAACGAAGTGTTGTCGAAGTTCGAAGGGTTGTTGGCGAAGTTGCCGGAGAAGGAGAGGGGAGCTTTGCAGAGGGCTATGGGGCTCAAGATTGAACAATTGAAAGCTGAACTCTTGCAATTGGATGAGTAAGATAAGAGTTTTATTATTATTGTTGTGACTTATGCTTCTTACTTGTTAGTTAATGGCTTCAATTGGAGAATGTAGCTTATAGATTATCAATTTATCAGGGTGTTTATTTAATAGGCTAGAATTTTGAATAAATGCATTGTAATGTAAGACGCCTTTCAATGATTTACTTGTTGGGCTTGATAATTCACAACTTAAGCTTTTATTCATTTAAAGGGATATTGCAGCATTTGTAATTTTGTTATTTTGGTTTGACACAATCTTGATTTACATCATTTGGTTGAATGAATAGGATTTACAAGCACTCTGGTTTTCAGGTAATGATTAAAGAGGTGAAGAAATTAGTTCATTGATATGTTTAGGAGAAATTGCACTCACCAAACCATGAAAATAACACTTGCATTGCACCACATCTATTTTATAAAATGCATCAAGCTTTGATCAACTGCACTAATCTCCGCTACTACGTAAAATAGTAGTGTTGTCAATCTAGGAAAATAGTGGCTACTTGACAACACTTTGTACTAAATAGTATTTGCACAATAGCGATTTGTTCACGTTCCATTATATGCTATAGCCACTACTTGAAAGTCTGGAAAATAGAGTGGGGGAACTTGTCATGTCATTTAAACCTAATATGAACTTTAGCTTGACAACAGTAAAAACACACTTAAAAATTTGCGCTAAAAAGTCGCTTGGATTTTGAGTGGGGGAACTTGTTCTATCTGTTGTAAATATCCAAAGATTTTTTGAGCTGCAATTTTTCACATATGCCTTTACTGTTATTCAGTTTGTTATACTTAACTGTGATGATGTAATATGATGAATAAGTTTATTAAATTATCCAAGCATAGGGAGTGAACAAATTGTGTTATGTGCAGAAGTTGTGCATTATGGTGCTACCTTTATCAGCATAACTTGCTGGCATATCTCTAAAATGTTAGTAAGTTTTGTTTACATAACAAAGGAGGAAGAGTGTGACTATCATGAAATCTCCATCTTATTTGAGATCCATGCAGTTTAAGCTGGATGCAATTTCATGACGCGATGTTATTTGGAATGACTTGCTTATAAGTTACTGGTTATGCATAAAAGTTTATGCTTTTGAATCCTGATGATACGAGGAAAGTGAATTGTTCTTTAAGTCATGGATATTTGTTAACAGTTTGCGACATGTCTCATAACAAGATTTTGCGCTATACTACTCCTGTAGAGTTTTAAATTCCATGCAAAGCTGCTTTGCAGCATTAGAATTCTACATCAAGCCCTCTACAGGTTTAGTTCGAAATTGCCTTAAAACCAAAGGCGCAGCTTCCCATCTTTTTCCTTGTGAAGCTTGTAGTTCTGAGTTTTTCCCTCTCGTGGGTCTTTCCATCGTTTCCATGGGGCCTGCCTTTCAGTTAGCACCACAGAGGCTGCCATTGCTTGCAAAGGCTATATTATGGATGAGCTCTGTTTCAAGTCCTGCACAATGAAACAGATAAGGATGTGAAGTTATATAGTAAAATGATCAAAATGCATGCATCACAAAAAGACTGATAATAATACTAAAATTTGGGTTGATCTAACTCAACCCTACAAAGTCGGCTTGTAAGTTGAGAGAGAAATGTCTCGCTTATAAACACATTTTTTTGGCCATATTTTATTAAACGTGAGACTCTTATGTCTTGACACACGCTCATGCCCACTCAACTTAAAACTGGAGCACGACCTTAGTGACCCAATAACAGGTATCGGTATCTCAAGAGATCTTGAATAAGTTTTGATACCATCTTAAATCTTGGGTTGAACCTAATTCAACTGTAGGGGGGCCTTACCTTTATGGGAGCTTCTTTTCCCACTCCACATGCACTTAGAAAGTATACTTAAAGGATACTTCTGCAATTCTAAAAAGTATACTTCCGGCCAGAAACACATATGTATCCCGTCTAGAAGTATATGATAGATTCTGAATAGTGTTGATAGATAAGGAGAGAATAATACACCAAACACAATACTTTATTGCAGGTATGCAGGGAATAACTTCCTGCAGTAGCAGTTATAACCGCAACAACAGTTATATAAACATGATAAACTGTATACAACCTCTAGGATTAGAGAGCCTAGTCTCTCCCAAACCAAACCAACCAAATAACAAACTGAATGAGACTTTCTCATTCTTTATTCTACTTAAATACATTACATTTAACTAAATAATTTGGGCCTAACTTACTTGGCCTTGGGCCTACACCTAACATATACATTAGTAATTGGAGGTCTACCAACAGTATACTTCCGGACGGGGATGTGGTTATTAAGAAACAAAGGGTGATGATAAAAATAGCTCTCCCCACTTGTGAACATAATTCCAAGTCATATTTCATCAAATGTCTGTCATTGCTTCAGTCAAAACTGTTACTACATCTCATGGAAATGACCAACATTCTTTCTACTTCTGTC
This sequence comes from Vicia faba, assembly GCA_948472305.1. Lineage (NCBI taxonomy): Eukaryota > Viridiplantae > Streptophyta > Magnoliopsida > Fabales > Fabaceae > Vicia > Vicia faba. The sequence continues at coordinate 875,350,799 of OX451738.1, forward strand.
TTTTGGTTTAGCTCCATTGCAACAAATCTTGAGGTCTGCTGAGGTACAATTTTGACACTAATGTATAAATGGCACTTACAAATTAGTATGGGATGTCTATTCATAACTGTTTCTCTATTTTAACCTGACGAGTGCACAACCTCTGAAAACGTGAGTGTTAGACTATTTTTGCTATGCAAACATTTTTGTACAAATGCAAACCATGGACTGGCATGGCAAAAGTTGCATTAGTTGGAGGTCCCATCCACAACACGGGGGACTTCTTGTGAAGGGTCCTCCACCATGCTCTCCACATGTGATATCATCTGTGATGAAAAACCTAATACAAAGAAGGATAGTGTTATATTCTATGATTGAGAGATGCTAACATGTGAATAAGCTTATCAGTAAAGGTAGTCTTTTGTAATTGAAAGGCTATGTTCATTGTTCTAAAAATGAGCAGATAAACAGAAAAAAAACATGACAGATTAAAAAATATTAATATTGATATAGACACAGATACAATGTAAGTCTAGATTACAATAACATGCATTTGACATGTCTTGAATGTTGAAGTTATAAATTTAACAAATGCCTTTCATAGTCACTGGTGTTTCTCTTTTGTCCATAGATAAAGAAATTAAGAAACAATACAAAATGCTTTTTATTGACTAGATTTGCTACGTAACAAACAAAAGACAAGGAGAAACGATAGAGGAAACTTTTGAACACGAGAATTATACTTTTTTGGCAAACGCTGTCTGCAAAATCGAAGTGCTGGTATAGGAACAAATCTAGTGTCAGCTAAGACATATGGAAGGAGAGGGTAGTAGCATGGCTTGTTTGTTTTTGTCTCCTTGAATGACGCATCACTTTTCCCGCATTTCTTGCCTTTACCTGAAAGGGGCCATTGTCCACACATTATGTTTTATTTGACATGCTATAAGTGTCAAGTATCTATCAACTTTATTGACGGTTAATTTTTTTCAATGAATTCGACTTTATCATATTTAATGAGATCATTCTTCTCAATCATATTTTTTTCTTCTTGGAGACTCAAAGATAAGACATTATTTAAGTGATTTGTGTCCAACTATACTTAGAAGCAGCATAACGTTGGAACTACATCACATAGTAGTGTTAGCAATATTGACTCTAACATGATTGTTAATTTAGTTTAGTTAATAGCGGTCAAAATATCCATTTCTAAAGGTGTACTCCCTCCGGTCTTATATGTAAGCAAAAAAAAAAAGCTCACCCTTTAAGAAAGTGGTCATATATTCATTTAAATGGTGAGAAATATGTATTTTTTTCATATTTACCCTTATTTATTAATTTAGAATTTAATTAATAATTTTTTTATAACCATTTAATTATTGGTCCTTTTGTTTCTATCGGTGCATCTATAATGCAACTAATAAATGTCCACTTTTAAACTCTTAAACTTTCTCACTCCACATACTCTCATTGCAACCAATAAACTCCCACCTTAAAAATGTAGCAAAATTTTAAGTTTTCATATAAAACTGTCCCGTCTGAAAAGTTTGCCAAAATTTTCATACTCCAAAATACATTCCCGCTTTGTACTACAAAGTTGAGCTCTATAAATACTAAAGCTTATTTTTCCTGTATCATTGTCATTTGGTTTTAATAAAAATGCCTCTTAATATTGATCTAAACTCTCCATATGTTGATCATGAAATGATGGAATGCAACATAGCACCTTCCATTAATCTGCACCTTCCATTAATCTAAATGATCCTTCTTCAAGTAATGATAATGAAGTTGAACATGGATTTCCTAACCATGATGAAGACATTGATGTAGATGCTCTCTATTCAAATGAAGTTTATGTCATGGAAGAAGGTAATATGCTCTTTCATGTTGGATAACCATTAAACAACTTAATTAATTATTTTTACTTTCAATTTTATTTTATAAAGTTGCAGAGAGTGAATTTAATCCAAATGAAGATGATAGAGAGGAGACTGAATTTAATCAATATGAAGATGGATTTAGTAAGCAATAATGTAATCAATTTATTTTAAACATTTTGTTTATATCATTAATTTTGGTTTGTTTATATCATTACTTTTGGTTTGTTTATTACTGTGTCATCATATTTTTTCTATTCACTTTTTTATGATAAACATAAGACATGCATAAACACTTATAAAAGGATATGGCATTTCAAAAGGCAATGGTAACAAATGCAACGTAAAAGTAAAAATAAATGCTCATTTGGAAACTATAAAAAGTGAAGTTATTAGAGGAAAATTTTTGTTTTTGGAAAACTACAATATGAGGGTAAAATTGGAATGAAGAATTTAATTATATCAATGGTAATTAATTTTTGCTTATAATTGAGACTGGTAAATTTTTTTTTGTTGCTTACATATAAGACCGGAGGGAGTATATTCGAATCCGTGACATTTTATTTATTCATCTTTTAAATATGAAATTATGACCATTAGTCTACTACCACCAGGTTATGTGGATTTAATAGAAATGTATGTGTTAGAGAATGTTTTCCCAAACTCCTATTAAATCGAATACTTCAATCATTTCATATTAAACATATCATTTAAAATATGCACACTTAATAAATTAGTTACTTATATAAATTTATAATACAAAATAATATGTTAAGACTAAACTATCATTGTATTTTATTTATCATTTGTGCACCATATAGTTGGAACTATTGGCTCTCTTATACTAAATTCTTTTGAATATTTATTAATTTTTGAACCAAGAGCACATAAATGGTAAGGAATCTCTTTCTATTTACCAGAAATCCTACTAGAGATATAGTTGCGCACAAAGAATGTCTTGTTTTTATCCCAAAAAAATCTTGATATAAATTTTTTTATAAATTAATAAATATATCTATTCTTAATATTAAATCTGAAGTTTAACAAGTCAATAATAGATTTTGAGATGAAGTAGACGGAAACATTCCAGTGAAGGTGTGGAATTCAATTAAGAAGTTGTGTATTGAAAGGGATGAGGACAATGGGGTATTTGAAGGAATTATCCGTAATATGGAAGTTAGGGACAAATTGAATGATGCAGCTCATATGGGGTTTGAAGCTAGGGATCAATGAATTTAGGGATATTCAATATCTGCGGATGTTTTATTCAAGAATAACAAATGAATGAGGGAATCGTGTATAAGTTGTGGGGATCTTCAGATTGCGAGTGGTCTGTGAAGGAATCTGAGGGTCGCTCGTGAGGAATATTAACAATCTGGAAGAAGGGCTCAATTAATCCTATTTTCAGCTTCAATGGGAAAGGATTTTTGGGCATCAACGCAGAGTGTAAAGGTATGAATTGATATTTTATCAACGTTTATTCTCCATGCTCTTTGTATGAGAAAAGAGCATTGTGGTCGGAGTTAGTGAGTTTGAAGAGTAAGTTTATAACCGAAAATGGGTTGTTAGGGGTTTTTAATGCTGTAGAATCTGTGGAGGAAAGGTGGGGCAGGAGTGCTGGTAGTAGGCTAACAGAGATGAAAGATTTCTGCAGTAGTTTTATTGATGGTATGGAGCTTGTTGACTTACCTGTATTAGGAAACATTTTTACTTGGATAAACTCTAGTGGGACCAGTAGCAGTCACTTGGACAGGTTCCTGATATCGGAGGATTGATTCAGAAGTGGAATGTTGCACTGTCAACAGGAATTAGGGATATATCTGATCATAAAGTAGTTTGGATTATGTCTAGTAATCGCAATTGGGGATCAAAACCATTTAAAGTTTTTAACTATTGGTTTCAACACAAAGATTTTCTGGAATTTGTAAAAAAGGAATGGGAATCAATTACAACAACATGGAAGAAATACTTTGTGCTCAAAGAGAAGTTTAAGTTCTTGAAGCAAAGATTGAGATGGTGGAACACAAACGTTTTTGGGTGGATAGAGTTGAAAGTAGAGAAGAAGGTGGAGGTCCTAAGTGAGTTGGAAGGAAAACTGTTGAATACCTGGTTATCACATCAAGAGCATGAAAGAAGGAAAGCTTCAACTGAGGCAATCTGGAATAATCTTCACTTGAAAGAAAGCTTTATAAAACAAAAATCAAGGCATAAATGGATACAAGAAGGGGATTTGAACACCAAGTTTTTTCATACAATGATGAAAGCAAGAAACAAAAGAAATGCCATTGTTTCATTACAGACTGAAGGTAGGGTGGTGGAGGATGTTGTAGATATTAAGAATGCAGTTAAACAATATTACTCTGAGAGGTTTGGGGAACAAGTGGAAGCTAAACCTAATCTTGACAAATTGGAATTCAATTCTTTATTAGTGGAAGAAAGTGAAGCATTGGAGGTTATGTTTACAAGAGAAGAGGCAAGAGAAGTAATATTTGGAGGGATATAAGTCCAGGACTAGATGGCTTCAATCTAGAATTCATTAAGAAATGCTGGAATGTGTTTGGAGAAGACATAATTGAGTTCATCCAGAAATTTCACAAGCTTGCAAAATTTCCAAAAGCTATGACCTCTTCATTTTTAGCACTGGTACCAAAGGTTGATAACCTCAAGGGCTGGAGGAATATAGACCAATCTGTCTAATAGGGTGTTTGTATAAGATTATTTCGAAGATCATGGCTTCAATACTGAGTAGGATTATTGGGAAGTTGGTCTCATGAAATCAAACTGTGTTTATTCTAGGAAGACAAATTTTGGACGGGGTCTTAGTAACCAATGAGATCATAGACCACGCGAGAAGAGAGAAAAGGAATTGTATGATGTTTAAAGTGGATTTTGCTCAAGCATACGGTTGTGTAAACTGGAAGTATTTAAGAAGAGTTATGAGAAAAATAGGATTTGGCCAGAGGTGGATGCGTTGGCTCGAAACATGGGTGTTTTTTAGTACCATGGTATTGGTAAACGGAAGTCCGACGGGGGAATTCTCGGTGAATAGAGGTTTACGACAAGGCGATCCCCTATCTCCTTACTTATTCATGTTACCTACTGAAGGGCTGGCAAAATTAGATGTTGGTCGATTCAAAGAGTTCAAGGTGAATGAGGATGCATCATATAGTCTGATGCAATTTACAGACGATACAATTTTTGTGGGGGAGGAGTCGTGGTTTAACTTGCGGACGCTCATATGCATACTACAGGGTTTTGAAATGGTGTCGGGATTGAGGATTAATATGAACAAAAGTAAATTTTATGGCATATGTTTAGACGTATATTTTATGGGAATCTTGGTTGGATGGAACCATAGGAGTTTAGATTTCTGGAATCCGGTTGTCAAAGATGAAAGCAAGGTTATCTAATTGGAAGGGTAAAATGTTATCAATAGGGGGCAGGTTACATTGACTAATTCTGTTATTATTAATTTTCCAGTTTACTACTTTTCCTTTTTTAAAGTACCTGCCAAAATAATCTATGAAATAACTAGTATTCAAAGAAATTTTCTTTGGAATGGCTCTACGGATAAGTGCAAGATTGCTTGGCAAAACTGGAAGTCTGTGTGTAGGTCCAAGGAGGAAGGAAGGTTGGGTATCAAGGATGTACAGAGTTTCAATCATGCACTTCTTTATAAATGATTGTGGAGAATAACAAAGGATCAAAATTCTATTTGGAGGAAGGTTTTGCAGCACAAATATGGGGATTTAGGAGACATAATTTGGGGTGACTATGAGGTGCCAAAGAAATTGAAGGAGTCGTTGTGGTAGAAAGATCTAATGCAATTGAAGGGTACCAAATTAAAATTAGGGTTTGTGCAATGTTTAACTTGGAGACTGGGGGGGACGGGAGGGACATTCCCTTTTGGAATTCAAGATGGATAGCAAGGGATACATTACACAAACTATTTCCAAATATGTATAACATATCTCTGTGCCGGAATTCTATGGTAAGTGACTATAGATATTGGTTGAACAATCAGTGGCAGTGGAATATAGCTTGGAATCTAAACATGTCAAGTACATAACTAGTGGATGAGGCATCAGAGTTGGCCAATCTGCTACTGGAGGTTACACCAGATAGAAATAAGGAATATTGTGTGGTGTGGCCGTATGGTGATAGTAAGGAATTCTCTGTTAAAACATGTTATGACAGAACGTTGTTGCAACAGGAGGAGAGGGTAGCGAATGGGGGAATGAAACATGCTCTTAAGATTGTCTAGAAGACAAAAATTCCGCATAAAGTAAAGATTTTTGGGTGGCGCATGTTCCATGATAGGCTTCCAACTAAAGTGTAGCTGGCTAGGAGAGGAATAATTGCAAGTGGTAATGGAGAATTTGGCATTTTGTGTAATTTGCATGAGGAGAATATTGATCATAGTATGATCCATTCTCAAAAGGCTAAACAAATTTGGCAAATGGTGTATTGATGGTTGAATGTCCAGGCTCCAGTTTTGACGTGGTGAATGTCGAGGGTCGTTGCAATCATTTTCTTAAAGTTCAAGATTCTCCGAAGGGTTTGGTATCTAGTGGTAGGAAGGGTGTTATATGGCTGACAGTGACTTGGTGTATATGGAAGACAAAAAATGATATTATGTTCAATAATGAGGATTGTGATTTGGTAGAAGTGGTTTTCAAAATTGTTTTGGACTGGTCGAAGAGCTAGAGTGGGCTCAGTCTACTTTTATCTTCGGCGTGGCCCATACGACCATGGCCCGTTAGCCTTGGCCCTCTATCAGGAACCTCTGGTCGATTTCTCTCTAGAGTCAGCAAGACCAACAACGTCCCCAAGCTAGAAACCTACCCCAATCAGCAGCTATCTCTCTGCCTGCCTGACACAAGTCGAATAGACAACCAGGAACCGTCCAGAATACCTCTATGCCCGTAATCCACCTCCTCAGAATAAATGGCTAGTTACGGGCACGACTGCTCGTTTTGACCAAGTCCTGACAGTTACCTATTTTCATGGACCCACATATCTAGGTCAAAAAATAGGGACCGATGGCCAAGCGTCGGGGGCATTATATAAACCCTCACATATGTGAGGGCCAGATATCCAATATTCAAACCTTAAACCCTAATATCTTGTTTGTATCTCTTTGCACCCATTATTACTTGATCGTTAAAGTGCCTTGAAGGTACAATCTCCCTTTCTCCTCAACTTTCCAACAAACCAGACGTCATCCTTCGGTCCATTTGCAAGTTTTGATCAACCGGTAAGATCAATGGTGTCGTCTGTGGGAAACCATCTTCCCCGTCTTCTTTTCATGTAAACCAAAGACCAAAGATATCTTCACTACTACTTCAATCATGTCCGACCATGACGACCATCACCTCCCTGGAAAGACCGACGGAAGCCAGGAGCATCCTCACCTCGAGGATGACTTCGACGTCAGAGACGGACAGACTGTGTCCCCATTCAGTCGATGCCGAGCATGATAATCTCCAGTTCTTGGACGAGCAGAGGCCCAAGAACCCTATTGAGGAGCTCTCAGAGACCCTGCAACCAGTTCATATTCCTCAGAGTGTCGATCCAGCCATGTCAGCATTTCTCGCTGCCCTCAACCAGACCAACGCCCTTATCCTACAACAGAGCAAGAAGATATGGGTCTAGAAGAAGAAGCATTCAAAGTCTCCTCCTCGAAGACACCGACAATATGACTCCCCTAACCTATCTCCACCCAAGCGTGGTCGTCCAACCAGGAGGGAGAAGCAAGACGTTTCTTTCCTCAAGAAACGCGATCGCACGCCTCCCTAGAAAGATCAAGGCTCTTCATCTTCCAAGAAGACAAAGAGAGATCATCGACTTGACCGCGACCTATCACCGTCTCCCAAGCCAAGGCAGCAATGAAGAAGTATATCCCTCGTCGGGACAATGACGCCGACAGGGAAGACACCATCGTTCCCCGCTATCTCCCAAAGGAAGACACGATGACGAGCCCCGCGGCTCGTTATCAAGAAAGATTATGGAGACCACGCTCCCCATCGGCCTGAAGAAACCTCTTCCGCTGGGAACGTACGACGGAACAACCAACCTTTATGGGCACATCGAAAACATCAATGCGCTGCTCGACTACAGGGGGTTCATGGAGTTATTAAATGTCGGCTCTTTCCTACAACACTCAGGAAATGGGCTATAACCTGGTATAAGAGCCTTCCAAGCGAATCCATCACGTCGTGGAAGAACCTGGGAAGTCAATTTTCTCGGGATTAATCTTCAACAAGTGCACGGTAGGCTCGGTCAAGAGGAGGTTCGAGCAACGCATCGATGCTAGCTCCAAGAAGAACGCTACACTCGACAAAGCCAGGGAAGCTCCATCCCCATTGCCTTCTATAGGGAAGAATTGCCCAGCGGGGCCCCTAACTCCAGCATTCCTCTGCTCGTGAGGGCAAAAATGGCCAACTTCGACGTGAGGTAAATCTTGGTAAACCAAGGTAGCTCGGTGGACATAATATACTCCCAACTGTTCAACACTATGCAGCTAAATGAGACCCACATGACCTATATGTTGGCTCGGATCTCCAAGGATTCAACGACTCCGTCACCAAACCCTAGGGATACATCAAGGTGATCGTCACCTTCGGCTCGCTGAGTGTTCCAGATCCATCAAGACACAATTCCTTGTGGTGGTCTTCCATTCCCTGTCCTAGTGCATCTTTGGGAGGCCCACCCTGGCCGAACTGATTGTAGTGTCCTCAATGGTGCACCTCAAAGTGAAGTATTATACTGAGCAGGGACTCGTCGCCATCCTACACAGAGACATCCAGGAGACACAAAGATATTTTGAAGCAGCAGCCAATGAATTGAGCTCCATCAGCTTGCAACCCAGAGCCTCTAGTAGACCTGCTCTCCTCAGCAGCTCAGAAGCTCCACAACCATTGCCCCGCATCGGTGCAATCGACTTTGACAGTAGGTTCATAAAGGAAGATCTCTGAGACCAAAAGAGAAAGGGCAAAGCCCCCCTGGTCGAAGTAGAAAGCTCCTCCTCTACGAGCATAAAGGAGCCCGCACACCCCGTGCGTCCAATCCCAGACGGGGAATTTGAAATTATACCCCTGGGCGATGATCCAGCCAGAGGCGTCAAGATCGGTGTTGACCTCCGCGACTTGGAGAAGAGACAACTAAAGTCATGCCTTAGAGAGAATGCAGACATTTTCGCCTGGAGTGCATCGAAGATGCCCAACTTAGACCCAAAGATAGCTTGTCATCACTTAACAATAGATCCTGCTATTAAGGAAGTTGCTCAGTGTAGGCGCCGATAGTTTCCCGGAAAAATGGAGTTTGCCGAGCAGGCTGTTAAAGACCTCTTAGAGGCAAATTTCATGTCTGAAGCCCAATACATAATTTGGTTGTCGAATGTAGTCCTTGTAAAAAAAAGTAATGGAAAATGGTGCATGTGCATTGATTATACCGATCTCAACCGGGCTTGCCCGAAAGATGCTTATCCCCTCCCCAACATCGGAAAACTAGTCGATAATTCTGCAGGTTTTAAACTACTCTCGTTCATGGACACGTATTCTGGGTACAACAAGAACCCCTGGCCAAAATGGACAAAAAGTACTTGGCCTTCATGACTGAGTTGGACAAATATTACTAAAACATAATTCCCTTCGATCTGAAGAATGTCGGCGCTACTTACCAACAAATGATGAACAAATTTTTCTGAAGAGAGATAGGAGACATGCTCGAGGTTTATATGGACGATATGATCGCCAAGTCCAAAGAAGAAACCGACCATGCTCTCCACTAGAAGAAGGTTTTCGAGCAAGCAAGGAAATGTAGAATGCGATTCAATCCAAAAAAATGCACCTTCAGCGTGCGAGCTGGAAAATTCCTCAGTTTCTACTTAACCGAACGAGGAATCAAAGCCAACCCCGACAAATACCTGGCATTTTTTGAGTTTTTGACACCAAACTCGAAGAAATCTATTTAGATCCTAAACAAAATGCTCACCTCACTATCTCGTTTCGTGGCAAAATCTTCCCAACACACACCCCCCTCTTCAAACTTCTCCGCAAAGAGGCAGCCTTCGAGTGGACAAAAGAGTGCGAGCACTCCCTCAAACACCTGAAGCAGGCGCTGTCACAACCACTGGTCCTTTCTCAACCAAAAAAAGGAAGAAGTCCTCTACCTCTATCTGGCCGTTGCATCTGAATCCGTGAGCGCTGCCCTCATCCGAGAAACCCTTGAGGGACATAAGCTCGTCTACTTCATAAGCAAGGCTTTACAGGGATTTGAAGTAAGATATCAGCAAATCGAAAATGTAGCCTTAGCTCTAATCAACGCAACAAAGAGACTAGGATACTATTTGTCCCACACAATAGTCGTCCGGACAAACAACCAATAAAGCAGTTGCTGATTGACCCGACATGGCGGGCTGGATGTTGAAATTATTGTTAGAACTTTCCGAGTTCGACATCAAGTACGAAAGCAGGAAAGCCCTTAAGGCTCACGTACCAGCCGACTTTGTGGTCGAAATGGCTTCACCCACGCCAAAAGAAGGGACGCGCGGGTGGACCATCTTCGTCGACGGAGCTTCCAGTTCGACAGGTAGCGGCGTATGTATTATCTTGGAGAACGAGGAGGGACTTTTGATCGAAGTCTCCCTCATGTTGTCCTTCCCGACCTCAAATAACCAAGCCGAATACAAAGCAATTTTAGCAGGATTGCGCCTGGCCGAAGACCTGGGGGCCTAGGAGGTAAAGATCTTCATAGACTCCCAGCTCGTGGCATCCCAGGTACGAGGAGAGTATTAGGTCAAAAACGACCATCTCGCTGAGTATTGGGCTCTGGTCCAAGAAAAAAATGAAGAAATTCGATTCCGTAGACGTACAACACATTCCCCACGAACATAACACCCGACAGACATTCTATCAAAGATGGAAAGCACGAAGAAGAAAGGGAGAAACAAATCGATAATATAGGAAATTCTTCCTTGCCTGAGCTTTGAAAAACCCTCCTCAACTATCGACATGTATGCCATAGGAGACAATAACTGTTGGATGACCCCGGTGTACAACAACCTCGTGAAAGAAGAATTACAAACCGACAACAAGGAGGTTGATGTGGTCAGACGAAGAGCCTGCTCCTATATCCTGGTTGAAGGCAAATTCTACAGCAGGGGATTTTATATCCCCCTTTTCAAATGCGTCGACCATAATGATGCAGCTCATATCTTGAACGAGATCCACGAGGGAATCAACGACCAACATTTGGGCGGAAGATTCCTTTCCAGAAAGGCATTACAGGCAGGATATTATTGGCCTATCATGTAACGTAACACCAAAGAGCACGTAAAGAGGTGAGACAAATGCCAACGCCATAGAGACATGCACCTATCACCTCCAAACGAGCTCAAATCTCTCTCTTCCCCCTGGCCTTTCGCCTGGTGGGGCTTGGACCTCCTTAGACCATTCGTAGTAGGAACAAACCAAAACAAATATTTGATAGTGGTCATCAACTACTTCACCAAGTGGATAGAGGCAGAAGCGTTGGCCAAAATCACGGTGCAAAACATTCTCCATTTCTACAAGATAAACATTCTTGCTCGATTCGGCATTTTACAAGCAATTGTCACAGACAACAGAATGCAATTTACGGGAAAAAAATTCTAGGAATTTGTTGCCAAGTTGGACACCATCCAACGCTTCGCCTCTGTCGAACATCCACAGACAAATGGGCAAGCCGAGTCTGCAAACAGGGTGATTCTACAAGGCCTCAGGCGAAGGCTCAACGAAACCAAAAAGAGATGGGTCAAGGAGCTACACAACATACTCTGGGGCTATCAGACAACTAGGGGTGGCAAAACAGGTCCGGCCCGTTGGGCATGCCCATTTTACACGCACTTTAGTGTGGGGCGGGCCAAGAATTTAGGCCTTTACCCTCTAATGTGACTGTCCCTCCCCGTTTTCTTTGCGGGCTTTTGCGAGCATGATTATTAGCATACAATTTTGCATTTTTAGGCCTAAAAGATGCAGTGCCCGCGGTTTTTCCCCGCCCCGCGCTCATTTTTTTGTGGGGCGGGCCTAGGTTTTAGGCCCTCATCCTCAATTATGCCCGCCCCCTGCCCCGTTTTTATGCGGGCTTTTGCGGGGTGGGCCTAAACAGGGCGAGCATGCCCGTTTGCCACCCCTACGGACAACAACCAACTCATCGACCGAAGAGACTCCTTTCTGACCAGCATATAGATCCGAGGCCTTTATCCCCATCGAAATCAGGGAACCTTTCGGACGAACTGAAGCTCCCCTCAACGAGGAAATAAACGATGTTGCGTTGAGGGAAGAGCTCGATCTTATCGAGGGGACCCGAACAGGGGCGACCTTACGGGAAGCCTCTCTCAAAGAAAAAAATTTCCATACGATACGACGCCAAAGTCATACAATGTGAATTCGAAGTCGACAACCTAGTCCTAAAGAGAAATCACAGGGAATCTCACGAAGGCAAGCGCGCCGCAAACTGGGAAGGCCCTTACCGTGTTCATGCAAAAACGAGGAACAAAGCCTACTACCAGGAAAACCTACGGGGGAACAACTTGGTTGAACTTATAACGCCGAAAAAAATAAGCCAATATTACAGTTAAGACACTACACAGTCGGCGTGTCATGTCAACACAATGAACACGCCTTTGCACGACCACATGTGCATGCCAAGGTACAAGCATGGAACTCGAAATTAAACCAAGAGGCAAGTCTCCACTCTTTTGACGAGCATATTCTTAGCTCGACGTGGTCAACTCAAACAAGCTCCACCATCGTCGTACCACGATGGTAGAACACCCAGCTCGTGATGGGAAGTTCAGGCCACCAAGCTCAGGCCCTCAAAACGAACCCTGGATTCTGGCCCATTCCCAGAAACAACCCTGGCCGTTTGTCCAGTCTCCTCACACTGGAAAACTAAAAAATCTATGAGAAAACCTCCACAAACTCTTAATCAACATAATAATGCCTCAAGCATGCGAGCATACAAAGACATGCAACATCCCACGAGAAATAATCAATAAATCTCGCATAAAGCAAAGTGAAAAACACTTAAATAATGTAGATTAAAACAAAATGACCACCACGACCGGAAATTTTAAAAGATAACTACAAGGCTCGCAATTGTACAGAGTATTACATAAGGAAGGCCCAAGGCCCCCATTTAAGTAAGCAAACTTGCGGCCACAAGGACCACGATTGTTTGAAACTTACATCAAAATGGGCAAAGCCCCAGGAAAACAAATTAAATAATAAGATGGCACGCAAGCCGAAACAAGAAAGGTCAAAATTGATCAATCACCATGCCGGGGAGAAACCTTAGTAACAGGCTCCATGCGAGAAGGTTCCTCGACCAGAACATCCCCATCTGTCTGAAGGAACTCATGGATGACTATCTTACCGTCTGACACGTAGTAATGGAGCTCCATTCCAAGCATATTGATCTCAACACAAGGATTAAGAACCCGGAGCTGCATCACCGCATTATCAAAACTCCCCTCAGCATTGGACAAACTGTCTTCCACAGCCAGTTGGAGACGAGCAACCAAGCCAGCACTGATCTTCAGACCTCTGACTTCTTCCGGCTCATCCTCGGAAGGAGTAGATTCGGACCTTAGGGACGCCACCAGCTCCTCAGAAGCTTTCTTCTTGAGGAGAAGGGCATCACTCTCCTCGGTCACCTTCTCCAAACTCTTAACCATCGTCTTTCGGGCTTCCTCCCTGTTGGCGCGTTCCTTCTCAAAATTTTCCATCTTGGCCTATAATTTCCTCATCTCGGCCTCCTGAGAAGTTCCTCCCTCGATATACACAACTTCCATCTCCAAAACCCTCATGACGGCACCAGCATCTCGAGCCAACGTCACCCTCTTAGTCAGATGGTCCAGCTCCTCTAGCAAAAGTGACTCAGCTTGGGGAAGGTGTAGGGTAGATCCCTCAAAAAAGGTCTTATTATGCCAACAATGAGTAATATTGAATCGTTCCTTTTCCTTTTTGCCCGTCATATCAACTATGCCCTCGAGGTCTTGCCTTTTGAACCTCGAAGACACCTGCTGGGGAGAGAGAGCCCCAGCTGCTGGACCAGTCAACGATGTACCTGAACCCGACTGTGGAGCCGTCCCTGCATCACATGGCGAGGGTCTGACAGACTTTTGCACCTTCTTCGAGTTCATGATAGATGCTCTAACCATGCGTTCAACAGCGGGGTTCATTTTTTCTGCAAGAAATAATAAATTGAGTTCAATAAACAGGAACAATAAGCGATGCGTACAAGTTTAAATCGAAATACAAGATAACTAGCCAGGTACGCAATGGGATCCTCGATCTCGAGGACCTCTTTAACACCTATCAAACTGGGCTCATAGACCAATTTCCTGTCCTTGTCGACAACCAACCTTCCCCCTCTGCCCACACGCTGGACTAGGGGGATTCCCGTGACAAAGGAGGATAAACGGTCATGACTGGCCTGATCCTCGGGACCAAGCTGACCTTTCTTCCAAACATAGTGGTTTTCCCCCTTATCATAGTGCTTCCTCATCTAGTGAAAGTGGAACTTGGGCACAAACTTCATCATCTACTCCCCGTGTGCATTCAGAACAGGACCCACGTCCTCATCGTACAACAAGGCACTCTTGAAAACATCCAGCAACGCCCTCTCTAACACGGGATGGATCAAAATATAATTGTCTATGAAGGAGCAGACAAAATCCAAGTAGGCCTTAAACAATTTCCCATTTGCCTGCTTTAAAGAAACCCATATGAACTGGCACTAAACGTGCTCCTCTGAAGATGAAAGAAATAGAAGAACAGGGAAACTGTCGCCCCTATCTTCAAATGGTTGCGCACGATTTCTAAAGCACGTATAAAGGCAATCGAGTTGGGGTGAAGTTGCGACGGGGCCAGACAGAGATGTCAGAAAATAGCCACCTGGAGATCAGTAAAGGGAATCTGAAAGCCCATATCTCAAAATGGGATATCATACATAGGAAGTTGTCGGGCATCAAACTTCGAGCATATACAGTGACTCTGCACGAGAATATATATCGACCACTCCTCCTCAGCACCCTCGAGCTCCATCCTCGGAGTCACCATCGCGAATACCTCGTTTGGATGCTTGATAAAAAGGAAGCATGCTTGCAAGGGCCCGACGTGACCCAAGCCAGAGGGTCTTCAGCGACTGCGGGCGCATCTTACCCGACTTCACCAGCAGAAGCCACGGGCGCATCCTCCCTAACTACATTTTATTCAGGCGAGCTTGGTTTCGATACGCCTGGTTCGAACTCAAATGCTCCTGAGGCACTCTTTTCAGTGGATGTATATTCGATGGAACTCTGAGAAGAACCACTGGGTTGATTCAAGAACTCGTCATCACCATTGTCAGCCATTGTACCTGAAAAGCAGAGGACAAAAGTGAGTTCGACATCAAAGTCAAATCCATCCTTCCATCGCTAATCAAGTGAAAGGGCGCAAATGAACGAGGATCATGTCTTCGACCAGAGCCCTCACTCGAAGATAAAGAGCAGGCGGGACGACGGTCTCCCACGAGCGTGTTAAGCGCCTGAAAATGGGACGAAACCTAAAATATCATGGGCAATGTCCCCCAACCAACTAAGTTCAAATCACCCAGAAGGTTCATCAGGAATTCGCGAAGATCGTAACAGAAACCCAGAAACGACCTAACTTCGCTAGAGAAATCATCAAACACTTGCCGTGGCACAGGACCTCCTAGAAGGGTCTGCGGCAACGCCGACACCCTCGCATGACAGAGCCACCGTCTAACACCAACACTCCGTAGAAGATTTTTCACCACTCTAGTCCTAACCACGTGCATTTCTAAGATAAACAGAATATCTAACCTAGAACAAGTGCAATTCTCATAAAAGGCGGAGGAAATCAAAAACCTTACTGGATTAAAAGGAGTGACAATGGTGGCAACCGAAAATCTACAACGACAAGCGGCAGAGCAAACAAAAGCTTCGCTGGGAAGCAACATCGAGCAGGAACAAGTCAGTCGATCAAAGCGATAGCAAGCGAAAAATATGAATAAGGCTGCCTCTCTCCCTTTTATAGACTGCCTGATAGCACGTGAGCAAGCGCGCACCTAGGAGACCTAGGGATCACCATCATATTTCACCCTAGTCCATAGGATATCCATCATTACACAGCTGTAACAACACACAACTCGAGGCACGGGTGACACACTAACTCTTCATACTTCAATCAATTGTTCTTCTCCCCATGAGTTGAACACAGAGAATAACGCTCAAACCCCTCGGAACAAATAGTTCCCCGGTAATGTCACGAGCATAAGTCATCGCCCCTCTACCTAGAGACAACGACTTGTGAGGCTACTGTTCTGGACTGACCCAATAGATAGAGTGGGCCCAATCTACTTTTATCCCCGGCGTAGCCCATACGACCATGACCCATTAGCCTTGGCCCTCCGTCGGGCACCTATGGTCGATTTCTCCCCAGAGTCAACAAGATCAACAACGTCCCCAGGCTAGAAATCTACCCCAATCAGTGGCTATCTCTCCGCCTGCCCGACACAAGTCGAGCAGACAATCAGAAACCGTCCAGAACGCCTCTCTGTCCGTAATCCGCCTCCTCCTTAGAACAAACGGCTAGTTACGAGCACAACTGCTCGTTGTGACCAAGCCCCATCAGTTATTATTTTCACGGGCCCGCATATCTAGGCCAAAAAATAGGGACCAATAGTCAAGCGCCCGGGGGCATTATATAAACCCTCACACATGTGAGAGCCAGATATCTATTATTCAAACCTTAAACCCTAATATCTTGCTTGTATCTCTTTGCACCCATTCTTACTTGATCGTTGGAGTGACTTGCAGGCACAATCCCCCTTTCTCCTCAACTTTCCAGCAAACCAGACGTCATCCTTCGATCCATTTGCAGGTTCTGATCAACCGATAATATCAAAAATCAAGATATTTTCTTGGTGGTGGTTACAAATAGGATCAAAAAGGTTGAATTGTAATTTTTATGAGTGGTGTAAAAGTCCTCTAGATTTCCTTTGATTTGGTTGGTAATGTAAATACTCAGTTTTTATAATCGGGTTTGAGTATCCCTAATACTCTAATTGGAATGAAAATTGCTTATAAAAAAATTAAATCAAAAACTTTTTTTAGTATATAAAAAAAAATTGTTAAAGAATTCATAAATAAGGATGAGGAAGTAATATAAAAGGGTAAAATTAAAAAAGTAATAAATATTTGTAATGATATTATAAAATAATTTTGGATGGGAGAGATAGTTCAAATGACCATCAATAATTTACTTAAAATTAAAAGAAGTTGGAGATTTGTATATAATTGCGTATATACTACTAACAATTTTGTCATTTTAAGCAGATGTTATAAAATTATAAATAATTTGAAATGAATAGAGATTAAAAATTAAACACGTCATAGGAGATGAAGAAACAAATAGAATTATCACTAGGGATTTGATTTGGCCTGATGAGATAGTTTTTTACAATATGATAGAGCAAATATTCGAATATCTGACTAAAAAATAAATATGATTATCTTCGGTGTAGAAAATCTATATGAAACCAAAAAAAAATTGAGAATTGATTGAAATCCAATAAATTTGAGGTGAAAAGAATAATATTTGTGCTCGTTTCAACCATCACAAGTAGTCTACATCATAATATAACATTTTGTTCATAGCATTATTGATGTTCCAGGAAACATTCAGGCCATATAGGTTTTGTATTCTTCGTGCCAGCCACTCCCTCACCTTTCGGCTCTCTTGTACTCTTTCCAATGTTACAAAATATTTGAATGCGTAGAATCTGAATCTTAAGACCTAAAGTAAAACTATTTGTATTTTATTCATTTTAAAATACACTATTTTGTTAACTTTAATCCGTCAAAGTTTAAGCATTTGATACTATTTACAACCGAAGTTAAGGTTGAAAAACCGGACCATTCAACCTGCTATAGTTAGCTTGAACAATAAATTACTAACCTTACATGTCCCATTTTTTCTAGGGATCACTAAATCATTTCGCCTCTGTTTATGTCCAGTTTTTTGGTAAGTTTTAAGAAAGCATGTCGCCCCTGTGCGACTTATGCATGAAGAGTTGTGTACATGTTTGATTTCTTGATAGGTCTCAGGAAACTATTTCGAGTGGGCCAGGTTCTTGCCCAGACCTAAATATTGTAGACTAGTGATATCTTTGAAATTAATTTCTAAAACTGTACAACAA
Source organism: Vicia faba (assembly GCA_948472305.1). Classification (NCBI taxonomy): domain Eukaryota; kingdom Viridiplantae; phylum Streptophyta; class Magnoliopsida; order Fabales; family Fabaceae; genus Vicia; species Vicia faba. The sequence continues at coordinate 875,368,900 of OX451738.1, forward strand.
TAGCCGTTTGAATTCAACATCACTTTGTTTCCTCTCTACATTCCATAATCCTACTAATCTACTCTCAGAGTTTCCAAATTAACATTAAACATCTTGTTTTTCATCTAAGCAAAGATAAAAATCAATCACTAAGCACCATTGCAACTAATTATTAAAACAAACAAAAACAAAAATCAGCATTGAGTTGAGGACTGCTTAATCAAAGGCTGTGAGGTTTTCCCCATCTCCTCATGAGGCTGACTCTTCACTTCCATCAGTAATGCAACAACTTCCTTCATAGTTGGCCGTTCAACCGGCGAAGAATTCACACAAAACATAGCAATTCCGAGTGTTTGTAGCATCTCTTGCACCATTTGATCTGGTAGACTTTGCAGCTTCGTGTCTAGTATCGACACTGCTGGTTCGAAGCTTGCCATTTTCTTCTTCACCCATTCAACTATGTGTTGTCCATCATCTCCTATATGTGGAGATTCAACCGCACTTCTTCCACTTAGTATCTCGAGTAAAACCACTCCGTAACTGTACACGTCGCTCTTTTCGGTTATGTTCATGGTGTAGCCATACTCTACATTGATTAATGTTCATAAGATATGGTTAGAAACTTACACAAAAAGTTAAGAAAAAAGTTAAGGAATTTCAAATACACTTGCCTGGTGCAATGTAGCCATAGGAACCAGCAACTCTGGACATTGCTTGATGATAATTCGGCGAACTCATTAGCTTCGCAAGGCCGAAATCTGCGAGATAAGCCTCGAATTTGGAATCTAAAAGAATGTTATTGCACTTAACATCTCTGTGAAGAATTGTTGGAACACAATCATGGTGAAGGTAAGCTAGACCTTGCGCGGAACCAACAGCTATCTTGTATCGAGTTTCCCAGTCTAGGTTCCTATTCCCTTCCAAAAGCTGTTTTAGATTACCATTTTGGATGAAGTTATAGAGAAGAAGCTTAACACTCCCATTAGAACAATAACCTATGAGCCTTACGATATTTCTATGCCGAATGTAGCCGAGAATCTGAATCTCAGCAGCAAAAGAATCCACCATTTCATCACCTTTGTTTGTTTTCCAAAGCTTCTTCACTGCTATCACTTCTCCGTGCGGCATCTCAGCCTTGTAAACAACACCAGAACAACCTTTTCCGATCACATTTTCGTCTTTCAAGCAATCCAAGATGTTATCTATGCTGAAATTCAGTTTCTGAAACGGTATGAAAGTCCAAGGATACGAGAAATCCTCGCCTCCTGACGCTGAACCTGATTTCCTCAAAGCTTTCTCAACCATGTATCGATGATTACTACGAGTTACTAGAATCCACGATGCAATGACAATTATAGTAACGGAAGCTAGAATAATCGTGATCATAGCCACAGTTTTAGCAGATTTTAAACCATTTTTCCGAAGCAGACTTGAAGAACAAGTAGTACCATCAATAGACTGACACAGATGAAAGTTCTGAAGATATGAAGTAGAAGTTATAGTTTTGAAAAATGGAGTTATCGGAATAGGACCCGAGAAGTTGTTATACGAGATATTAAGCCAAGTAAGACTAGTTAAAGAACCAAGAACCTTAATTCCGCCATGAAGCACGTTCCTTGAAAGATCAAGTGATTGTAACTGTGTCAAAGCAGACATTGAATCAGGAATTTCGCCGGTGAATGCATTCGAGCTCAAATCCAAACTTATGGTTAAGCTTGTAACATGACCAATCTCTTGAGGTATGCAACCAGATAAGCTGTTATAACTCAAATCTAATAGAGTCAGCTTCTGCAAATTTCTAACAGATTTTGGTATTGAACCTGTCAACAAATTATTGTTGAGAATAAGCTTATTCAAATAACTCAAGTTTCCGAAACTCCGAGGAATTTCACCTGTCAAACTATTCTTACTTAGATCAAGCTGCTCCAAATTTTCAAGTTCACCAATCAGCGACGGAATTTCTCCGCCGAGGTAGTTGTTATGCACATCTAAAAGCTCAAGAACTGTAATATTGGCAATCTCAACAGGTAATCTTCCGGAGAAATGATTCATGTACAAATCAAGAAAAACCAGATTCTGTAACTGTCCTATCTCTTTAGGAATCTCTCCTGAAAGCTGATTCTCTCCAACTCTCAATCTAACCAAAGACTGACAATTTGCAACACTTGCTGGCAACTTTCCTGTTAATGAGTTTCCAAGAAGCAGAAGCTTACTCAGCTTCTGCAAACCGAAAATCTCTTCTGGAATCGAACCTGTTAGCTTATTCCTTGAAAGATCAAGTGCATAAAGTTCAGTACAGTTTCCGAAAGAAGACGGTATAGTTCCAGAAACCAAATTCCCCCACAAGAAAAAACTCTGCAGAACCTTCAACTTCCCAACCTGATAAGGAATTGTACCTGATAACTGATTCTTATCAAGCTGAACCGTTGCGAGGCTTGTGCAGTTGCTCAACTGCCACGGTATTTCACCGCTGAGCGAGTTGTCAGACAAATGAAGCTGTTCTAGAACAACTAGCTTCCCGAAATCCCCGGGTATTTCACCAGATAGATCATTAGAAGATACATCAAATATTACTAATGCTGAACAGTTGGAAATTTCAGAAGGGATTTCACCAGACAATGTGTTTCCCCAAAGAAGCAAACTAGTAAGTTTTTGCAACTTACCTAATTCATGAGGGATAGAGCCACTGAGATTGTTCATATGTAAATAAATATTTCTCAACTCCGAACATAAACCGAGTTCCGATGGTACTGAACCAGAAATTTCAGTATCATAAAGTGCTAGAGTTTGTAGATTGACCAAGTTTCCGAATGTGGAAGGAATCGAACCAGTAAGCGAAGTTGCAGCTGCACCGAATGTGGTGAGGTTGGTTAATAGTCCTAACTGTGGAGGAAGTTCTCCTGTGAGATAAGGGTTACCACCAATCCTAAACTGTTGAAGAGATTTCAAGGAGCCTAGCTGTGAAGGGATTGAACCGTTGAGAAGATTATCTTGAAGACAAAGAACTTCAAGTGAAGTGAGATTCGAAAACTGTTGTGGAATGGTTCCTGTTAACCTGTTTGAGTTCAAGAAAATGAATTGAAGAGAATATAAGTTTCCAAGTTCATTAGGAATTGAACCAGTGAGAGAGTTTGAGGAGATATCAAGGAGTTGAAGATGGAAGAGTTGACCAAAAGAGGGAGGGATGGAGCCAGAGAGATTTGTGGAAGAGAGATTCAGAAGCTGAAGCATTGTTAAAGAGGATAGTTGAGGTGGTAAAGAAGAGAGATTAAGGAAAGTGTCAGGGATAGAAAGTGAAATCACTCTAGATTGTGGTGAACAAGTTACACCTTTCCATGAACATGGTGTTGAGGTTGAAGGGTTCCATGAAGAGAGAAGAGAAGGTGATGAAGTTGCAAGAGAAAGAAGTGCTTGTCCATCAGGTGATATAGAACTCACTTCCATCACACAAATAAACAGAAAGAAAAACAAGAAAGTAGTGACACTATGAGAGACAGTACTTTCCATTATTTGGGCTATGAAAATGGTGAGTTTTACTTGGAGTTTGAGATTAGTATGGAAGATGAATATGAAGGTGATAAAATAGAATAGTCTAGGAGAGCACTAGCACTAGCACATGCATGATGCTTAAGTTTCACACAAAAGTTTTAAACACAAGCATGTGAAACATAAAGAGATATAGTGTGAAATAGTATGTTTAAGAAGGAGGATAGTAATAGAGATGAGAGAATGGTCAAAAGGAATAGTACTGATTTTCTATTTCTTGTCTTAGTCTTAATACCAGAATGTACCTCAACTAAGTTTGTCTCTGCTACCAAAAGATAGAGCCAAACAAGCCTTGTGATGATGTTAAAATGGTACTGAGAATAGAGGCATAAAGTGTATATCTAAGTTGTGAGGCTTTTGGTGTATGGAACATTATTGGTTTCCATGATTTGCGTGACTGTGTTTAGAGGTAATAATAAGTAATGAGTTTTGCTCAATGGTGGAGGTGGGAGTGAGGTAAATGAGCTTTTCTTTATTTCAAAGCACTTTGTTGAAATTTGAAAACATCACCTCTCTGTTAGAATAGTGTAATTAATTTAATGATTTAAATATTGGTTAGGTTTGTTTTTTATTCATTGGTTTGGCTGTATTTGGTTGTGGTGTACATGTACCAAATTGACCTTCATTGTTTGTAACAGTTGTGATGGAGGGGATGCATGAATAGGGGCACTGTTGGCAGTTTCTAAAAAATTAAGTATAATTTATTGATAGTAAATTTTAAAGTAGTCTTTAAGGGCACAAGACAACTGCACATGATAAAAATTTGATAAGTTTAAACTGTGGCTAGAAAAATATTTATCACATTTAAACCATGATAGAATAAGGTATTCATTTGATTTGTGACACTTAAACTGTCGCTAATCTACACATGACTACTGAAAAACTTATGGCAGGTAAAATTTAGACATCGACTAATGTGTAAAAGTACAAAACGTCTCCATATGATTGTAGATTTGAGTGGATGAAGTTGTAAAATGGAGTACAGTACTAGTACTTGCATCAATATAACAAGATTAGGCCCTGTGGATAAGTTGTTACTAGTCACAAATAGCAACTAGTAAGGTCTTCGATTGAAACATTGCAAGAGATTCAGAGCTGTGTGTTTTTATGGGCGCAAATATGTCCATAGAGCTGGCAAGGTAACACATATTGCCTTCTTGGGAGCATGAAAGACTACTGTACTTTGATGATAATACAAGGAGTGAGGCAACTTGGGAGATTGTGAAAGGTTAAAGCCTAAAGTGTTAGAGTAAGCAAAACAATTTCAAACACTACTTTTTCAAAATTTACATAAACTAATCATCTCCTTACACACATATATAGATGGAAATACAGCCTAAAATAAAAAATAATAGACAAAATATCATTTTTCCGTCCTTTAATTTTATTTCAGAATTTCATTTTAATCCTAAATTTTTTGTTTAAGTCAAGATTCGAATCATGGTCATAATGGTCATTCCATCGTCACACTCTGCCAAACATATGAGTATGTCTTGAACAATTTTCATACAAAAACCAATTAATAAACCAAAATTCAAAGGGATTAGTGAGTGTTATGGCAATACTATCACCCTCCTACTTCAGCCTATAACCAATTAATAAATCAAAATTTAGCAGTGGTAATTTAGTTTTTAGTTTGTTTCATGATTCATTTTCACGTTGAAGTTTTTATTTATTTTCACTAAGCTTTTATGGGTTTGATATTGGTTAGGTTAAACTAATATTACATTAATTATATTTAATGGGTAAGTAATATTAGAAAAGATGAAGTGGATAAGTAGTAAGGTATATGCTTTGCAACCCTTGTGACCAAGGTTCAACCCTCAGCAAAAGCAAATTTTTTGAATTTTTCTTGGAATTTTTGTGAATTTGATGACGAGCATATGCCACATCATTCTTAAGATCAACCACGTGGATAAATAAAATTAAGGGATTAAAATGAACTCCGAAGTAAAGTTAAGGGATGAAAAAAAGTAATTTGCCAAATAATAATTATTTTGATTATAAGTATTTTTTAAGGTCATGTACATTATTTTAAAAAATAATCATTATATTAAAATCTATAATTAAAAATTGTTTACTCCCTCCAATTTCATTCTACTTACCATAATTATTGGTGGATTTTTGTCTTCTTCTTCACAATCGTTTTCTAATTCAGTCTTTTTTAGTAGATGATTTTCTATAATATTAGAATTTTGAAATTTTCATAAACCTATTTCTTTTACAAATTTTAACATATTATCTTCCAGTCTTTTTTTGGTTGTCTATGGTATTTTCTTTATAACTATTGGTGGATTTAGTCGTCAACAGTTTTAAAAGTTGTCCAATTGGTGGATTTTCTAGCTATTTGTTTCTTGAGTCAACTGCATGTTCTTGAAATTTTCTTTGTGATTATATGAATTGATTTAAGGTTTCATCCGGACGAGCACGTTTCATTTCTAGATTAGATTGTTGATTATGCTCTTGAAATTATTATTGATGGATATCATTCTAATACATTCATTATTGTCTAAGGTAAGGTGGTTGGTAGTAGTATTGTTATGATTGTTGTTGATTTTGATTTTGTTGTTGTTGATATTGGTACGACTACTGTTGATTTTGGTACTATTGTTGATGATTTTGGTACGACTGTTTTTATGTGTGTATTATTATGGTGACAATCTCGTGTACTAATTTTGATATCCGTTATGCTATTGTTGTCCTCGATTAGATCCTTGTCTAAGATGGTCACTCCATCTGAAGTTTGGATGATTTCTCCAAGCGGGTATATAGGTGTTTGAGAATGAGCTTCTTTTTTGTTTTTGAAATTTTTTCATAAAGTTGACTTCTTCTTCCATGCACCCTCCTGAGTAACATAGATTACTTTTGTGAACTTCTTCGTAGTAGTCACAAATAGGATTTTGTTGCACCTATTTTTCCTAATGGGACTCTGCCATTTGTTTGGTTAATACGTCCAATTGTGCCTTCATATGTTTGTGATTGTCTATAGTGCATTATGAATATCAATAGATCTATTCTAGATCCACGATCAGATAAGAAATTCTGGCACACAGATACTAGATGTCGAACCGGATGTTACGACACTGGGATCATACTAGTAAACACAACAAGAATAATTAGGCAAGTAAAACAAGTTGCAGAAGGTAAAGAACATAAATCAATTATTAATCCAGTTCGGTGCAACTTCACCTACTCTGAGGGCATCCAAGCCAAGAAAGAAATCCACTATAATAATATTAGTTTGAAACTTTAAACAACCCTAGTTTACAAGCTTCTCACCTAATCACTACTCGTGCAATTTATATCTATGACACTCCTAGATATGAGAACCCCCTCTGTCTTTCCACAATCACACCCTATGATTTTCAACAATAATGATAGACAAAAGTAGAAGACATTTTTCAAAGATAAAATCAGTTTTACTTAAAAGCTTATGACTGACGAACAAAGGTAACTTGACCTATAATCCACTATTTCTTTAAAAATCATGAGTGATTGACAATGAACAACCTAAACTCAGTCCAACTCTAATATCCAAAGATAATAGAGTGGATCATAATGAACAAAAATCAAATTAAAAACCTTAAACCCTTATCTCATGCACATGAATTCTCCAAGTGTTTTTAGGTATAAAAAGTCCTTATAAAAAGACTCTTGCAGTATAGGCTTGGACTCTTCACGCAAATCCAATCTTCCAACTGCAAATATTTTGCAAAACATTCTCCATAAAAATAGGAACTAAAATACAAAGTTTTCTAAAAAGTCTCCAAGATCTTTTTTATGAATCCAAAGAAAATCTACAATGTTCCTAAAATATCATTACTTGGCTGCGACCATATGAGAACTAAAATCATTCAAAATCTCATATTTTAAAAACAAATCTTCCAAGATTTATGAACCTGAAATGTATTGATGTTCTGGTATAACATATTACGACATCTATCAGAACATCTGTCTTTAGTGATGTCTGACCAACATGTCAAGACATTTGTCACAACATCTTGACGTGAACCGTTTTTTAGCAAAATTCATGCCAATCATAAAATCATGGATATAGTAATCTCTCCTTTTGGAAAATTTTGGCTAAAAAAACATTTGGAAGATACAACTACAAAAATAATAGCAAAACAATCACAAAATACAAGATACATGAACATCATGCATACTTGAAAATACAGTAAACAAAAACAATTAGAGTTACATACAACAAACCCTTACAGAGAGACCCAACCTCATACACATAGAGAATTAAAATTCTCACACTCCGGAATACCACCAGAGACCAGATGTCGTGAAATCCTATCTGAATTCATAAAAACAGCATCACATCAAACCGGCTATGAGCCAAAACAATATTACAACAACACAAAAACTAAGAGAAATAACCTCTCGGCACACAAGCACTATGCCCCCCTGTCACATTACTCCCCATGTCTCATGGAATCAAAACTCACATTCAAGAGAACATCCACAAGCATAAAAAATAAAACCAAGCATACAAACGCTACACAAAACACATATTCAAGCAATGCAGAAAACAACAACAAACAAAGCTAATTCTCCCCCTTTTTTAGCCACAAATTTTATAACAGTTAATCATTTGACAATGGCAGCAACAACTTTTCCACCCTTTTTAGCCATAATTTAGACAACTGAACTAGCATATAACAGAAGAAATTAATCATGCTCCCCTCAAGAATTACTCAGATAGTAAAAAATATGTGCCATGGAGCATAACTATTTCTACACATATTTCTTATAAAAACCCTTCATTCATAAATGTCATAAATGTAGCAAAAGAAACTTAGTCAGGATTACAACCCAAAAGCACATGTAGTGCACATAATAAAATTTAGGGCAAAAACCACAAAAATAATCAAAAATAAAAACCAAAACAAAAAAATAACATGCAAACAACTCATATATCTTCATAATCATTTTCTTCTTCATCAGTAGTTGCCACATCTATCTTAATATCAGAACTAGTATCGACGTCATTCTTATCTACTCAATATCTTCTTCCACATCATCAACCATATTACCATCAATGATTTCCTTATCCAAAGCTTTGGTAAGGCCTTCCAACCTATTCTTCATTTCAGTATAAGACTTAATAGTTTCATCCAATACCTTGCAGGTATCTTGGAGTTCAACAATAATTCCATGCTTTGAGGTCAATGTTGTAAGTATTTTTAACACAAGTATTTATATTATAGCTTTCCTCAGGGATTGGTGTAATATTAATGTCATTCTATAGTTTTAGTGACTTTAAGTGTTTGAATCATAAACAAAGTTTTGGTATTTGCTTTTAGTATTAAAAGATTAAGTTTCATGCACTAGATGGTGATTTGGATAAAAGAGAGATTGTTGTTTGAAAATGATTGTTTTGATAAAAAGGAATGTCAAGATTAGTTTTCATCAACCTATTCCAAATTTATTCGATTAACCTTGCATATGAACTAATCAATGATCAATACATTCACGTATCCTCTCAATATTTCTCATGTCTAAGCAATATTGTGAGTGCTATCATGTTAATCATTAAATAATCTCTCAACCTAGATATTAACATGATAATCTTTAAAGCTTGATACAAGTGAATACTAACTCATAAATCTATGTCTAGAGCTTTTTTATTAGTAGATGAATATATTAGGTAAAGTTTGGAACTTACTTCTCAATAATGAACCAAACCATAAAAATAACAATGATACAAAGATATTCAACATGTATTAATCTTCAACCAAGTTCATATACAAAATGATTAAAATAAATACATCAAGTCTAGGTTGACTACTTCTAACCTTGACACAAAAAGTGTTTAGCTACTCATGGTCATGATATCTTGCTCAATGAATAAACAATGGATGTTGATGAACATCAATCTTCAAGTCTCCTTGATTCAAGATGCAAGAGTGTTGTTTTTCTCCTCTCCAAGAGATAAGAAAAAAAGTGTTTTTCTATGTTATAATGTTATGATCCATAGAACAAAAGGTTTCTACACTTAAAATCAGATTTCCTTCCCTCCACAAGATAAAAGTTGGTGAAAAGTTTCCATAAAAGGTGGAAAAAAAGTAGCCAAAAGTATGGTCATCTACGCTCCATTGCTGGGAGACCATAAAGCATCGCCGGTCGATCATGGCTAGATGCCACACGTGACCAACTGGGCATGTTATAACCCCAAAAGAGCACCTTTCATCGCCCAACGACAAGAATGCTTTGCTGGGGGATCCTCCTTTTGCCAGGCGATCCAGAAGCGAAGTAATACATAATTGAACCATCTTTTTTCCACCATTTTCGTCGGGCGACACATCCTGTCGCCGGGCGATCCTTTGCAGAATCAACACCTTTGCTTCTTTTTCTTAGAAAGCATAAATTCTTCCTTTGGCCAACTTTTTTGCACAAATTTTGCTGAAACACTAACAAACAAATTAAACATTCACAATTCTTTGTACTCAAGCAAAATGACTTAAAATAAGTATTTAACCTAATCAAAAGTAAAACAAAAGGTTTGAAAGTGTCAATAATTGATATGAATTTTATGCAAAAGTTGGCACTTAATAACTCTCCCCAACTAGAATCTTTAATTGTCCTCAATTCAAAGGTAAACACTAAGATAACAAGATGAATTTAGAGGAACAACATCAACAAGATCAATTTGGATGGTTCAAACTCACAAGATGCAGTCACAACACAAATCAACTGTTTTCAGAATCAAAGCGTGATAATGAAATAAGTTCTAAATACAAATATCTAGCTATGCATAAATTAGTAACAACATGTTCATACTTGAATCAACTACTCTCCATCAACTGAATATGGATTATGTACCTAAGATAAGAGATAAATCACACTCAATAGTAATTGTGCTAACATCCAGAACAGTTCATGCATTCATCAAATAAATCGAAAAGAATATCAAGGAAACATAGATCACAAAAGGGCTTTTCTTGGTCGTAACTAGGCTAAGGTTAAAAATAAGGGATTATATATGTACGCCAATTGAAACAAAAATGGGTAAAGAACATGAAGAGCATTTCACATATTCATAGCATTCATTTTTGCTTCGTCCTTCTTTCTACTTCGACTTTTGATTTCTCTTTCTCACAATGCCCCTTATCTTTTTTTTCTTCTCTTTTATTTATTTATTTATTTATTTATTTATATATATTTTTTATACAATTATTAAGGGATGCATTGTGCCACCTATTCTTTTTTTTAATATAATCAACCTCCCCAACTTTAAACATTTCTTTCTCATTTTTTATGAATGCTCTTCAAACAAGGTTAATTTCAAAATTGGGTAAAGTGTTTATAAACAAAAAGTTTTTTAGTATGAGTCATCATTGACTTCCCTTGGTCTTCTTTAAGCATCAACAACTACTAAGTGGTATACTTAGAAATTTGTTAGCTTCATGATAGATTCATTCCAAAAAATTTATTTATAGCTCAAAAGGGTTCACAAAGATACACAAACTCACAAGGTTAGATGAAGCCCTTTTGGGAATTGTGGTAACTCTCATAATGAAGAAACAATACCTTGATCACTTCTAAGTTTCCAAGATATCTTCTCAACAACAAGATTTAAAATGAATCGTTCGAGCTAAAACAACAATTAATAAAACTTTAATAATTTGGTGAACAATGGAAAGTCTCTCACATTTGTGGTTATGTCCTAATGATTCAAACATGCACACATTTTTACATAACAATGCATAACTATCTCTTTGCTTAAAGCATTATTTTCATGATTATGCTAACATTCTATAAAACGGTAAAATAATACCTTATTTGTGCAATTCTTTGAGATTTGTATCATCCCCACCCAAATCACGAGATCGATCGAGTCCCAAAGAATCAACTTGCTCCTTGAGCACTTCTTCAACCCTTTTCTTTTTTTAAAACAAAAACGAAACACAATATCTACTGCTCAAATCATATTACTATACTACTGTTGTACCCCAAAATTTTCCCTCTCATTTCATCAACATTTTCTCAATCACAAGACTCTTGGAACTCAAGATCAAGCTAGGGTTTGCTCTGCTCAAGACACCTCCTTGCACTGTTGACCTAAATTAGGGTTTGAGTTTGAACAGGGATGTTTTGACCTACAATGCCCAAAGTGACTTTCATACTTCATGTTGGAGTCACAAGTTTGTCCATACCAAGTTTCAAACCTTGATTCAAATTTTTGCCCAGTCGACCTAGAAATCAGTTGTATTGGGGAAAAAGTCAACTGTGGCCAATTGATAGTCAAACCTCATGAAATTTGACCCACATCAACATTATGAACTCATATGAACCATTTTATCAAGTTTGGATCACAATTCCACAAGAAATTTGATCAGATCACCAAAAGGGCAAAATGGTCATTTTTAGGGTTTTGACTGCACAAAGGCAATTTTTGACTGTTTGACCTAGCCAATGGAAAATCAAGCTCACACATGTACTCAAGGACTCAATGACATTGTCTTTACCTACTCAACAAGTTCAAAAGATCTCAAATACATAGGATTGACAGATGAATTTTTCAGTCAACTGATCAAAATTTGACTGTACACTGAAAAGTCAAACTTTGACTTTTTGGTCAAAATCAAGTGCCAAGGGTCGTTTTTCATCGAGACATGTCAAATTATGAAACTTTTTCATCAAGAAACCCAAAAATGCAAATTAGGGTTTAAAATGGAAAAATTTCATAACTTAGAAATTTTCCAAGTTATGAAAATTTCTTATTTTTTCCTAACTTTGTCCCATTTTTTCACCAAGATGAAAATGGATTCAAACAAAACTTGAAACATGAAAGTTGTAGTCCATCACAAAGTCTACAACTTTGATTCACAAAGTTTTCTCAAAAGAAGATTGTATCTCAAGTTATGATTTTTGGAACAAGGGTACGTAAATCTTTTAACTTAGAGAAAATTTACCCTAATCTAGGCAGGATTTTGACCCATCTTCTTGGACATTTTTCACATAGTTCCACTTGGAGTTTCAAGTTGCATTTCAAATATGGATTATAGTACATGTTCCAAGATTTCCAAATTGTCCAAGAAATCCTCAAACACCCTTGTGGTTAGAGAGAATCGAATGCTTGAAGTTGGCAAAAACTCACTTTGATCCATGGCCAATACATGTTCATACCAAATTGCAAATCTGATCTAGCTAGCTTGGTTCACAATTACAGGCCTCAAAACCAGTTTGTGCTCTATAATTTAATGCATATCCATTGAGCTAAGGTATTGTCTTGGTCATTAGGGCATTATACACTAGATTAAGCCTTAAAAGGAAAAAGTAACAATGCCATTCTTGCCTAAACTTCACTTTATGTCAAAACAAGATCCTTGAGGCATGGGGCCATATCTCTGAGGCAAGATCAAATCTACCAATTCCAGTAACCAAGGGCAAAATATGCAGCATGATATAGGACTTGTACAGGCCTGCATTTAGAACATACACACTCTTGCTTCAAGTAGAAGAAACTTGCAAAATACAAGCACATTTGTAAAAACCAACTTACACAAACATTGTAAACAAGTTTTGTACCTCCTAACAAGCCAAAAACACGACCCCTTCATCACTCAAACCTCCTCATACTCAAAATCTCCATTTTTCTGCAAAACAGAGTCAGTTCTGCATTTTGCAAGCCATCATCAAATTCTATCGTGCATTTTGCCCAAAGATACTTCAAACACCTTCCAACCAACATATCTAAGCTATCCAGATCATCCATTGCTAGCTGTAACACCTTTAACACACATTGCCATTTTTGTTTCAAACCTTTGTAGGTTGAGTTCTGTAGCACGATTCAGGCTACTTCAAAACAAGCCAGGCATTGGGAAAGCTTCATTGGACCTCAGGCAAGCTCAACAGAACCTTAAACACCCTTGGAAGTTGCTGCATTGGCTAGCTCGAAGTTAATTGAAATAGGTATTTCATGAACTTCTATCTCTCTATTTAGGAATAGTTAGGCTTTGGTTTGTGAATGAATTATGTTGTACTCATAGCCCTAAAGCCATACATATGCTTAGTTTTCATTTACATTAATCGTGCTAGGAGAATTTCACCCATGAACTTTCTGAAAAAACTAGGTTAGAAATTAGGGCCAGAGAAATTCTCTCTGGTCTTTGAGAGTTAGTTCAAGTTTTTTATATGATTGGATTCATTGTTTAATGCTCTACAAGTTTCATGTTATGAGTTTTGTCAAAAAATCAAAAAATCAGGAGATAGCATTTTCTGTACAAGGCGCGCGTGTTACAGTTCAAAGGAAGAAGATGAAGTGAGTTTGGGTTGGGCCTGTACAGGCTTGCTTCTGGCACCCCCCCTTTTTATTTTTACACCCGCTGGCCCATTTATTGTATATTTGTCATTTTTTATATTTTGTTTTATTTCTGATTTTGATATTTTATTTTTTAACATAAAAAATACCTAAAAATTATTTTCACAAATTTTTGTATTTATTTGGGATTTATTTTAATTATTACTAGTATAAAAATGTTTATTTGCTTTATATTCTTTTTATCAAAACCTAAAAATAATGAAAAAATATGCTTATATTTATTTATTATTTTTATACACACTTGAAAATATTTTCTTGAAATATACACATTTTTGTAAATAATTAATTTTTATTTTTATATACTTAATTTGTTTAATATATATATATATATATATATATATATATATATATATATATATATATATATATATATATATATATATATATATATATATATATATATATATATATATATATATATATATATATATATATATATATATATATATATATATATATATATATATATATATATATATATATATATATATATATATATATATATATATATATATATATATATATATATATATATATATATATATATATATATATATATATATATATATATATATATATATATATATATATATATATATATATATATATATATATATATATATATATATATATATATATATATATATATATATATATATATATATATATATATATATATATATATATATATATATATATATATTATTTAATTAGATAATTAGGACAAAAATACAAAAAAAGAATACATTTTCATTTTATTAATATTTTACGCTAAAAATATCTTTTTTACAATATACTTTTATTTTTTGTATAAATTAATATATTGTTGTATATAATTAGTAAATAATAGTATTTATTAAGAATTAGGGTTTTTGCCCTAAATAACAAAATAATTAAAATTGGCTTTCTTTTTATTTATTTATTATTTTTACTTCACATTGAAAAATACTTTTTACATACATAAAAATCTTTTTTGCATAATACATTTTATTTGATATTTATTTAATTGTATTTATTTAAATATTGTATTATGCCTTGTACATTCAATTTGGTTGTAATAACTTAGAATTTAATTTCTTGTCAAATACCCCCAATTCAAATTTGTACCCCCTCCCTATATCATGTTGTAATAGTGTAGCATTTAAATTCTCGCACATTTAAAAGCTTCCAATCATGCCATGCTTAGACTTAGGGTTTGTATGCGAAATAAAATCAACAACTAGCTTGACCTAATCAAAGACAAATATGCATGAAAAACAAACACAATGCACACTTGCACCCCTAAGGTTACAATCCACTTGTTGCCTTCAAAAATGGGCCATGGTATGCATGTTGAGTACTTTGGCAAAACAAAAATAAAACAAAAGATCATAGTCCCTCGATGACGCTATCTGGGTTGCCTAAACAAAATGATCAAGTCCCTTAAGAAAATTGCCAAAAAATACTTGACACAATTGCTATCATGGTCTATACAATGACCCGCGCCTGTCCCGTTTAACATCCTAACACAAGGTTGTTCACCAAATACAATGGTGAAACAACACTGTTAAAAGGGTTAAAAACATAAGAAAAATCTTTGAATAAATTAGGGTAGACAAACTCTTAGTTACTTGATCAAGCTTGCAAAAACATCCTTGCTATTTTTCAAAACACACTTCACAACACAATTTCAAAACCCTACTTTCAAACATTGAAAACTTTTCAAAAGACAAAAACACCTTTGTATACATTCAAACAAGAATCATTACAAAGGTTTCCACAATGATGGCCTCTTTTCAAAACATCTTTCAAAATCACACACAAGAGCACCATTTCAAACAATTGAAAAGCAAAGCAAGTGATCTAAGCAAGTAACTAAGAGCCCATGGATAACCATGGATAGAAAGGGTGCTAATACCTTACGTTTCTATAATCTCCTCCCCGAACCCAAGAAAACATCTCAAAGGTCTTTCCTGTGCTTTTTTACCTTTCCTTAGGATAAAATAAAAAGTCGGTGGCGACTCTTGCTAAACTGAAACATTTGCAAACACAAAACGCAAAATCCCAAGTCAGTTCTCCCACCGTATCACATAACTGGCGACTCTGCTGGGGAGAACTTTAAAAGTGGAGTAACCTTAGGGCTTAGATCACCCTTTGCATGATTATTGTATGCTTTGATTGCTTTACATTTGGTTCTCTTGTTTGGGCTTGAAATCCTCCACCCGGATTTGGGAAACATTCATAGGTAAATAACAATACGTTGTGGAAACTGTACGGGGTATACCGACACGGTTGAAGCAATAGCTATATTAGTGCGACATATTTGTGAGTACCGGTAGCCTTTGAGTCAATCAAAGAGAATACGGGGCCGCTGAGTGATGTCATGAAGCACTAATGAACTCTTAGAACCTTACTTGACCATCTTGGCCTTTATTAGGGGTAGTGAGATGACCAGGTTTGGTGCAGTCCGAAGTTGGTAGATACTCGATACTACACTCATTGAGGATTGTTTTCTTGGAATATTTTGGTCGCTAGTTAAGTGGCTAAACTAAAACAATGAACATCGAAAACAATCCAGTGATATTGAGCTCCTTAGAACCCGATTACTATTTATAAGACAGGTTTTAAGCCAACTAAACTCAAGAGGGTACTTACCTATGAAACCTCATGCAAGCCTGAAATTAGGGTTTTGTGTGACTTTCTTGTACATGTGCTTGTGCATACATCATGAACATCATAAAGCATCATATGCATCCACTAACCATTTCAAGGGTTTGGATCTTCATCTTTGTTCTTGTTTTGTAGGTCATGGAATCTCTTCGCAGGAAAACAATTCAAGTCAACCTTGTGAGAATCCCTCCTCAGCTCAAGGAGCTTACTTCCAGGATTCCAGAGAATTCTCTCTTCAGTGAAAGACATGGTAGACTCCTCAACTTGGTCAACACCAACATTGAAGAAGACATGGTGAAAGTTCTCTTCCAGTTCTTTGACCCCCTACACCACTGTTTCACATTCCCTGATTACCAGTTGGTGCCTACTTTGGAGGAATTTTCTCAACTCTTGAGAATTCCTATTCTTAATCAACTACCCTACAATGGTACGGAAAAAGAACCAAAGCCTGAAGATGTTGCTCAAGCATTACACTTGCAACCATCTGACATCAAGGGGCATTGGGAAACCAGAAGTGGTGTCAAGGGCTTCTTGGCAATGTTTATGTTCGAGAAGGCACAAGACTGCTGGAATTCTCTTGATCTACAAGCCTTTAAAGAGATTGTGGCACTCCTCATCTATGGGTTGGTCTTGTTCCCAAACCATTATCAGCTTATAGATGTGAATGCTGTCAAGATCTTCATATCCAGGAATCCTATACCTACATTGCTTGGGGACATCCTACACTCATTTTACACACGAACAATGAGGAAAAGAGGTGTTCTCATGTGTTGTACTCCTCTCCTAGAAAGGTGGTTTATTTCTCACCTTCCACAATCAGTTTTGAAGAATGAACAGGGTTTAAGGTGGTCACAACGATTGATGACCCTCACACATTCTGATGTACATTGGTGTTCTCGGTCCAGAGAAAATGTCATCATCATTGATCGTTGTGGGGAATTTCCTAATGTCCCACTACTTGGCATTAGGGGAGGCATTACCTACAACCCCTGTCTAGCTTTGAGACAATTTGGATACGCTCGGAGGGATGGCCCTCATGACATGCTGATTCTGGACCTAGTTTTTGACTTTGACAATGATGCGCAAGGACTTCGACAAAGGTTTATCAGAGCTTGGAGGATGCCTAACAAAGTGGATAGTAAGACACTGGGGCACAAGAATTCCATCCCCCTTGAGCCTTATCTCAAGTGGGTACGAACCCGCTCCCAGAATCTTATGATGCCATACCCTCACATTCTCCCCTTGATCAAAGAGCCTGTTATGGAAGGAGAGGTTCCATACACCATCCTACATCCTGACATGCCAACATCATGGGAAGAAATGCAAAAGAGTTGGATCCAACTCAGGGAAGAACGGGATACTTTTGAAGCCAGCTTCTATGCCAGTGAGAAGAAGGTTTTGGAGCTTACCCGCCGACTTCACAAGGAGGAGACTCTCAACACTTACATCGCACCAAAGAGGATGTGCAATATCTTTTTACATTAAGAATTTTGTAATATTTCGCCCATGGGGCACTTATGTACTAACAAATTTCTTCTTAATATGACGTGCGTTCTTTTTGTTTGCAATAAATTTGAATTTTTGAACCCTTGAATGCATTACATGAATAACATACCATTCATCATATGCATAAACAGGTCTTCACGCCAGGTTTCCTTATCTTTCTGCTGTTTATTTCAGCAAGATGGATTTGGAGAAAACGGTAAAGGATCTGCAGGCACAAAATTCACAGTTCCAGCAACTCCTCATGACCTTGGCAAAGGGTCAAGAGGACCTCAATGTTTTGTTGGAGAAGAATAAAGAGAAAAAGAAAAAGAGACCTGGAGTAGCCACTTTGGGAAGGAGATTTGAGCATCAGGCTAGGAGAGTTCTTGAGTTCCCCTCAACGTCCGACGAAGGGGCCGGTAAAGGGAAAGGGACTGCTGTGCCTTCTGAATCCGAAGTTGAAGAGGAGGAAGAGGAAGAAGACGAAGACTATTCCGAACAACAGTATCCACCAGCGGATGATAAATATAAGAACCTTGAAGATAAACTTGCAGCTATGGAGTTGCAGAGGGTGCCCGGTTTGGACTTTGAAGAACTAGGGCTGGTATTTGGGATTGTTATCCCTCCCAAGTTCAAGGTGCCAACATTTGCCAAGTATGATGGTCTGTCATGTCCAAAGATGCACCTGAGGTCGTATGTCAGAAAAATCCAACCCCACTCATCCGATAAAGACCTCTGGGTACACTTTTTCCAAGACATCTTGGCTGTCACGCATTTAGATTGGTTTTATCAACTCGAGAGATCAGAGGTTCACAATTGGGAAGACTTGGCAGATGCTTTTTATCGTCAGTATCAATACAATGCTGATTTGGTGCCCACTCGTACTCAGTTACAAAGTATGGGGATGGCTTCCAATGAAGGGTTTAAAGAGTACGCCCAGAAGTGGCGTGATCTGGCTGGAAGGGTGCAGCCGCCGCTATCAGATAGGGAGTTAGTTGACATGTTTCTGGGGACCCTGTCTGGCCCCTTCTTCAATCAGCTAATCAGAAGTTCTTCCACGGGATTTACTGAACTGATTTTGACCGGCGAAAGGGTTGAGGCCGGTATTAAGAGTGGAGAGATTCAAAAGGATGCTTCCGCATCCACGGATGTTAAGAAACCCTTCCCAGCCAAGAAGGAAACATCTGTTGTGTATTCTCAGAAGGGACATGGAAGAACTGAGTGCCGACCGACTGTAGGGGCTGTGATGATTCAAAACTCGTCAAATGATCAACCTCGTAACAATCAGTCGAGACCTAATCAACAACGGGTGGAAAGGCCACAACGGCAGTTCACCCGCATCAACATGATGCCCACTCAGGTACTTCCTCATTTATTGAAGCTGAATCTGACCAGTTTGAAGGAAGCGCCAAAGAACCCTAACACCTCCTCTCCATACTACCACTCCAACGCCAAGTGTGCTTACCATTCCGACAGTGCTGGGCACGATACCAATAATTGCTGGGAGCTTAAGAACAAAATCCAGGATCTGATTGATGCTAAGGAAGTATAATTTGATGCTCCTGAGAAGCCCAATGTTATATCTGCTCCGATGCCCAAGCACGGCCACAATATTCATGCTGTTATGGAGGACACTCATGTTACTGATGTTGTTGACCTGCTGACGCCGTTACTTGTGATTAAAGAAAATTTGTTGAGAGTCGGAATATTTCCTGGTTGTGGTAAAGACTGTTATTTTTGTTTGAACATACGAGGTGATTACCCAATGTTGAAGTCAGGTGTCCAACGCCTGATGGATACCCAAGAGATACTTTTCCAGAAAACCCCTGTTGATACCTTCAATCCTGTTACTCCTGATACTGTTGCTACTTCAACCAATGATATCGCAATCATAACCATTTCCGACAATCCTCCCAAGGCTTACAAAAGGCCTGTCAGGATTACACCCAACTCTGAATGTGTACCTTTAAAGATCACCATGCCGGGACCTGTCCCGTACCAATCCAGCAAAACGATACCATGGAACTATGGGGGAGAAATCTTCTACCATGGTATCAAACAAATTGAGGCAGTCCAAGAGATTTCTGAAGAAGAAAACCCTGATATAGGGAACATTGCGGGTGCAAGCAAGATAACCCGCAGCGACCGGATCTTTTCTCTGGAGATTGCTCCCCTTCGAGCAGTTTTCGGACCCTTGAAAGCTTATGTACCTGTTGGACCATCTGTGAAAGGCCCAGTGATTGAAAAATTGGATACTCCTGAAGTAAGACCATCTGCTGATACTACCGACAAGGGTAAGGGGATACTGGAAGTTCTTGTCAGGACGAAGGCTCATGATGTGGTTATCCCCGAAACCACTCAGAAAGAAATGGATGAAATCTTGAAAATAATCAGAAAAGGTGACTACGACGTTGTGGAACAGTTAGGGCAGACCCCTTCTAAAATTTCAATGTTGGCTCTTCTTCTCTATTCTGAGGCCCACGCTAAGGCCCTAATAAAATTCTTGAAGGCGACACATGTTCCCCAAGAGACTTCGGCTGACTAGTTTCAAGAATGTGTGGCCAGTCTTACTGCTGATAATGGCCTTGGCTTTTCCGATGTTGACTTAACTCCCAAAGGAAGAAAACACAACGATGCACTACATGTCTCAGTTGAATGCAGGGGAACCACCCTCGCCCATGTCTTAGTTGATACTGGTTCTTCCTTGAATGTCCTGCCAAAAAAAGCCTTAGACCGTTTGGACTGCGAAGGACTGACTCTCAAACCTAGTAACATCGTTGTTAGGGCTTTTGATGGTTCCAAGAGAATGGTTCATGGAGAGGTTGATATTCCTATCAAAGTAGGCACAAAAGTTTTCAACTCCACCTTCTACGTGATGGACATCCGTCCGTCATATTCGTGTTTACTAGGAAGACCGTGGATCTATTATACCGGGGCAGTTACCTCCTCTTTGCACCAAACGCTGAAATATCCTGTTAAGGGTAAGATTATAATAGTGCACGGAGAGGAAGAATACATGATAAGTCATCTCAATTCCTTCCGCTATATGGAGTTGGATGGCGAGTTCATCGAAACGCCTTTCCAGCATTTCGAGGAAGTGTCTCCTGAGGTAGCAGTTGCGAAGACAATGGTTGAGTTTCCTGCCGTTCCCAAGCATGTATCTAGGATGTCATCTCTCAAGGACGCAGAGGCGGTGATCAAAGAAGGGAAGAGTACAATATGGGGACAATTTCCTGACTTTCCCCATAAGACAGACAAGATTGGGTTAGGGTTTACTGCTGCAGGACAAAAGGCTATGCGTCGCTCCAAGGTTGGAGGATCACCCGTCAAGATCTCACACCATGGAATCAATGCTGTAGAAGATGAAGATGAAGAGAGACACTTTGAAGATTGGATCTTTTCGACCGTCGAAGGGGGTTTGAGCAACTGGGAAGCAAAGGATTTTGTTCCCATCACCTTTATCAACCAATAATTTTATCTTTGAACAATTTCCCATTTTTTATGGTCTGTAATAACTAAAACAATTCGCAAACTATTTTCACCTCATGCCTTGCCCGGGGCATGTAGGTCCATTTGTAAGGGCTTGATTTTCTTCATAATCATATGCCATGTTTTAATGAATCATTGGACGTTTTTCATCTATAAACTACTGTGTTCATTTTCTTTCCTTTTGCATTTTTGTTTGTTTAAGGATGGCTATCCCTTACACACACCCACACTCACAAATGCAGGTACCCATCCACTCCGGATTCCATGGGTGACTATTCTATTTTAGCCTTCGATAACTCTGAAGATTTGGTCAATCATGCTGAATACGAAGTTGACGAAGATTGTGAAGTGCCGGGAGAGTTAGCCAGACTTCTACAACAAGAAGAGAGGGCCATTCTGCCTCCTGAAGAGTTGCTAGAAACCATCAACTTGGGGACAGAGGAAGACAGGAAGGAAGTAAAAGTGGGTGCCAACCTGGAACCAAGTGTCAAAGAGCGCTTAGTGCAGTTGTTGAACGAATATGTTGAAATCTTCGCCTGGTCTTATAAAGACATGCTAGGGTTAGACACAGATATCGTGGTTCACCGTCTTCCCACAAGAGAAGACTATCCACCGATCAAGCAAAAGGTCCGCCAGATGAGGCCTGACATGTCTGAGAAAATCAAGGCTGAAGTAATGAAGCAATTCAACGCTGGCTTTCTGGCTGTTACCTCCTATCCACAATGGGTTACTAACATCGTGCCCGTGCCTAAGAAGGACGCCAAAGTCAGAATGTGTGTAGACTATCGGGATTTGAACAGGGCTAGCCCTAAAGACGATTTTCCGCTGCCACATATCGACATCTTGGTTGACAACACAGCTCAGCACAAGGTATTTTCCTTCATGGATGGATTCTCGGGATACAACCAGATCAAAATGGCCCCCGAGGACATGGAGAAAACTACTTTTGTCACGCAATGGGGTACCTTATGCTACAAAGTGATGCCATTCAGACTGAAGAATGCAGGGGCAATTTTTTAACGCGCCATGGTAGCTTTGTTTCATGATATGATACATCATGAGATCGAAGTTTACGTAGACGACATGATAGCTCGATCACAGACAGAAGGAGAACACCTTGTTCATTTGCAAAAGCTGTTTGACAGGTTGAAGGAGTATAAGCTCAGGTTGAACCCTAGCAAGTGCACTTTTGGAGTTAGGTCTGGTAAGCTTTTGGGATTTATTGTCAGCAACAAAGGCATTGAGGTTGATCCAGCTAAAGTGAAGGCTATACAAGAAATGCATGCCCCCCGTACTGAAAAGGAGGTTAGAGGATTCTTGGGACGCTTGAACTATATCGCCAGGTTCATCTCTCACCTGACGTCTACATGTGAGCCAATTTTCAAACTGTTGAAGAAGGATCAGGTAGTTGAATGGAACAATGATTATCAAGTTGCTTTTGATAAGATCAAGCAGTATTTGCTAGAACCTCCTATTCTGATGCCACCCATCGAAGGAAGGCCATTAATCATGTATTTGACTCTTCTGGATAACTCAATGGGGTGTGTGCTGGGCCAACATGACGAGTCTGCCCGAAAAGAGCATGCCATTTATTACCTTAGCAAAAAGTTTACCGACTGTGAGACTCGCTACTCACTGCTCGAGAAAACTTGCTGCGCTTTGGTATGGGATGCTCGCCGGCTGAGGCAGTATATGTTGACTCACACCACTTTGCTGATTTCCAAAATGGATCCGATCAAGTATATCTTTGAGAAGCCTGCTTTATCTGGAAGAATCGCTAGATGGCAAATGATCCTGACTGAGTATGATATCCAGTATACTACCCAAAAAGCTATAAAGGGGAGTGTACTAGCCGACCATCTAGCTCATTGTTTACCGTGGTTATTGGTAAACAACCGCTGATCCTCCAAATGGTTACTTATTTGATTACTCGCAGGATCGATCACATTGATCCTAAGACATGGTTGATTTTGAGGTTTTGATTAAGTTGGATAATGGTTAAATGACGAGAAAATAAAGAGGCTTTAAGTAAATTGCATGAAGAAATGGGCTTGATAAAATAAATGAAGGCTTGAAATAGAGGGCTTCGACAGGAAAAGTAAAGAAGAAAGCAAGTAAAGTTTCTGGAAAATAAATGACTTTGATTAATAAAAGTGGTGTTTCACACATACATTCTCAACAATTCTTTCTCACACGCTGGGTACTCGAATCTATATGAGTGACTTTGTATATAATTGTGAACACACGCGAAAAACTGCGTGAACTACTACTATTTATACTAAAACATCCCAAGTAACCGTCGGGCAGTTACACTGCTTCGAGATGACTCCACTTGGCACGTTCTCAGCGTTCGACGCTCCAGATCTTTGCACATTGCACTTGGTAACCGCTGGAAACCGTTTTCCCTCCAAACACTTGAATTTCAAACCGTTCCACTCTGAACAATCGAACACCTTCGTCGAGAAGCATCTTCGACGAGAAACACCTTCGACGTCGAAGGCAACCAACTTCTCCCTTGGAAGAAATCCTCTAAGTACATTGCCATCTTTCGATGGGAATTTCGACAGACCCAGCTGGTCGAAAACATCCATCAGCTTTAATAGCTGATATTAATAAAAACAAGGGTGTCAAATTTAGGAGCCAACAAATTGCCCCCCAAGAATGCCTTATTTCGACTCTGAAAGAAAAAGGCATTCTTTGAAATGCCATTCGACACCTGTCTTTTCATTCTTAGTCACAAATTAAATTGTGCACTTTTTTGTCTTCTACCAACCACTGACAATCCCAAGGAAAAGCCATCATTTCATCCGTACCTAAGACGTCACTTCAGTACGGCGTGCAGCGTGCCAAACGTCTTTTCACAAATTGTCATCATGACAATTCCCAAAAACGAGGGTGCACGCTGCACCCTTTCATTTCTGCAGAACGGCTACATCAACAGGGAGACGCCACGTGTCCCACTACCTTCTGCAACATTAAATGGCATTAAATGTCCTCGAATTTGGGGATTTCCCCAACTACTATAAATAGCGCCAAGTACCCATTGTGGGACTTTTTCACGCTACCTTGCCTTCAGATATTCCTTACTGCATACAAACTCTTGCAACCTTTGCAAACCACCTGTTCTTCACTTCATCTTCAACCTTAGTATCAACAATGGCATCCGGTTCTTCCACCGCTCCTAGCGCTAACATCCCCTCTGGAAATGTTAAACCCAGGATTTTCTCCACTGCTCCCGTAGTTACTCCCACGGGCCAACGAAGGGTCCCTGAGCCCTTGGACATTGCTGTGCGTGATGCTTATTCACGCCAACTCATGATTCCGGTTGGATACTCCAACCAAATCTTTGCCATGTCTGGCCCACTATACCCAAGCATTGCTGAAGCCATGAAGATTAAAAGCTACTTTCCGGTACTTGAAAAACTCAAACCGGTTGGATGCTCTAAGAAGGATGCAGAGGATAATGAAGATCCTGCTAAGGAGAAAATCGACCTTCGTTTCTTCAACAGAGGTGTTAGGGCTTTCAGGTCTAGCCCTAGCCTCACTCCTGACTATAGTGCTTGGCTGGAAAAAATGGAGAAACGCCAGGCTTCGATCTGGAAAGATATGGGGATATTCGACCTGGTTATGTTGTCGAAGACGGGTCTTAACTATTCCCCAGAAATGTTGATAGCTTCTTTACTCTTCTGGGATTACACCCATTTCACCTTCCATCTTCCCTGTGGAATGCTGACTCCCACGCTCTTCGACGTGGCCGCCATCACTGGCCTTCGACCCACTGGGGACTATTTCGACCCAGAGGAAATGTCGGAGGATCAGATTGGATTCTCTGCCACAAAACCAACCTACACCACTTACATCAATCACTACCATGATAAGTCGATGGACGCTGTGTCAGATGTAGAGCATATCGCGTTTCTAGCCTTATGGCTGTCACGCTTTGTGTTTTGCACCAAGTCTTTACAGGTGACCAAGAAGATGGTCACTCTCGCCACCCAACTCCACCATGGCCAAAATATCTGTTTGGTAGAATTGATTTTGGCGAATCTATACGAGTCGATTAGCAACAGAGCGACTCTTTTGAAGATCATCGAGAACAGAGCCAGTATGCTGCTTGCTGGACCTTTTTGGCTGCTTCAGATGTGGCTCAATGCCACCTTCGAGTCTTTCTTACCTCAGAAGACTCAAATAAATGAGCAGGCTCCGGAAATAGCAAATAGGTGCATCGAAGGCACCAGATTGGCTCTGCTGACTCCAACGGAAGATGGGCTGGAGCTTCAACAAACTTTTACAAACTTCGTCTTGATGTTTGCTAAAAGGAAAGAGTTTGCTTCGACCATGGCTCCCTTTGCTCGACGAAAGGTTGGTCCAGTGTGGTTCATGAGGCCACATCCTAAGTCGTCAAGTGGTCCTCAGGTCGAAGAACATACAACAGTGTGGGAAGAATTTCTCACACCAAGAATAATGCCCCTGCGATTCAAGAGCTCCAAGACTCACTTGAGTCTAATCGCGTATCAACCAAACTTGGTGTCTCGCCAGTTTGGTATTATTCAAACACTTCCTTCTCCAATTTTTCCCAGGGAGAAGTCTATGTTATACTTTTGCAACGACTACACTGAAGACGCTGCCACTAAGCATATCGGCAGGTATGCTGGTCGAACAGTCCTTTCGTTGTTTGACTATCAGCTTAACTTTCTCTGCTCACCATCCTTCGAGGAGTGGTGGAAAAGTTACTACACTGAGGAGTTTTTCGACGAGAAGGACTTCGTGGACGAACTTCAGAAGTCTTTTGTTCTTGTCTTGGACAAAATAAAGAAATGTAAGTTCATACTTCCAAATTACTTTGTCTTCCCCTTTCGACTGGTAGCCTGTTAATTATTTTGTCTACTTTCAGTTGTTCGAAAGCCTGCAGCCAAGAAGGCTGCAGAAGGCCATCAGGGAGGAGGCCCCTTAACAAAGCCTCCACCACCGGCGAAAACTATAGCGCCGACGAAGACCACAACAAACCAACAGGGGGAAGGCCCTTCGAAAAAGCCTTCTGCATCGGTAACCAGACTTTTATTATTTTCTTCTGGCTTTAACATTCTGACTTTCGATGCAGCTTCTAAATCGAACTCCAATTGGTTTTTTAGGCACCTTCACCCAAGAAACGACCAGCACTGACGGTCGAATCTGGGAGTGACGAAGAAGATGATTCTCCCCCTGCTCCTCTTAAAAGGCGAAAGCTGAAGAAGGACGTTCCTCTTCCTGAGGCTCGAACAATCAGAATAAAGGTTGCTGGGAGAAAGCCCAGGCCACCTCCAGTAATCATTGAAGAGCCAACGGAGGAGGAACTAAATGTTCTTCTCAATAAACCTGTCGAAAGCGACAATTCCAGCCCTGGGGCTGAAGCTCCTTTGCAGGTAATCTCTTTGATCCCTTTTTAACTCAGGTGCTGATACCCACGTTCGATTATGTCTCTTTCTAACTTAGAAGATTCTTCCTCTTCTTTTTTCAGGAAACCACTGAAAGCTCAGCGCCAAGGACTTCTGAAACATTGGACTCTGCTGAACTCAGTAGGCCACAAGAGAAAGACTTGGCGAACGATGAAGCCAACACTGAAACAAATGAAGCCAATGCTGAGACAGCAGAACAACCAACAGAAGATCCACAAACAGAAGAGCAACAACCGAAAGAGATTCAGGTGGTTGATCTGTCGGAAGAACATCGTGACGAAGGGGACCACGGTGACGCTGGCGAAGAGGATCAAGGTGACGCTGGCGAAGGAGATCATGATGATGCTGGCGAAGGAGATCATGATGACGCTGGTACTACCGAAGTCCGAGTCGAAGAGGGTCAAGTCGAGGCAAATGCTACTCAACAGCCTCAGCCCCAAGACAACGCTGTTGCAAAGGTTGTCACCTCAACAAAGCATAGGTCGAAAGAAGACTTAGAACTCTTGAAGCAAACTGATCCTGTTGGCTATCTGAATGCCATCATCGAAAGCAAGGGAAGTTTGTCTGATTTTAGTCAAGAGGCTTCTACTCTGTCGGGGAAGTCCACTGAAACTTCTCCTCTCGATGAGGCTTTGACGAAGGTTAAGGCTCAGTTCTTCAAGAAGGATTTGATGAAAGCTTTGGAGGGGGACCCTACTGCTCCATCATATTTGGGGGCTGTTTTGAATGCCGTAGACTTGCTAGCTGTGCCTCCGGAGGTTTCAGGCTTTATCATGGAGTTACACTCCATTATTGATCAAGTCTCAGCAGATTATCAGCGACAAAGGGGCTTTAATAGCCAGCTTGAAGTGTTATATGGCAAAAGCTCTTCTGCATGGACTGCTGTAGCAGAGACAACTTCTCGAATTGCGGAGTTGTCGAAGCAAAAAGCATCTAAACAAGAAGAAGTTGATGCCATCGATCGAGAGAATGCTTCCATTAAGGCGCAAATCGAAGAACTAGAGGCTAAGATGAATGCCAATACTAAGCGCAAGGAGGAACTTCTCTCGATTGTTCCAGACACCGAAAGTCAAGCTGAACTCACACAAGGCCTAAAATTTGCTGAGAAAGCTCAAGCCTTTGACGATCAAATTGCCAAGCTTGCCCATGCGAATGCCTTGTGCAACAAAAGATTGGAGTTACAGCAAACTAAATACCTTCGACTCAAGGATTCCATCCCCTTCTGATTGATTCAGCCCTTTAACCATATATTGTAATATGTATTCGACAATATTGCCATTTTGGCTAATTTATAAAAATTTTCCATTTTGGCTTATTTATGGTTAATTTAGTCGTTACTTGTTATTTTATTTTTATCTCTTGGAGTATAGGTTTATACTTTTTCAAATATTTACCATTTACTCTTAAGAGCCTTTTATCTTCACCTAACTCTTCGACTTCATAAGCTCCACCAGAAAAAGTCTGGACAATTCTGAATGGTCCTTCCCATTTGGGTGACCATTTTCCCATGCTTCGATCCCTTCGATCCATGGGAAGAATCACCTTCCAAACTAATTCTCCAGGCGAAAATGCCTTAGGTTTCACCTTTTTATTATAAGAGTCTTCTACTCTTTTCTTCTGAAGCCTTAGTAGGTCAAGAGCGTGCTGTCTTTCTTCGTCTAAATCTACTAGTTCGTCTAACATCATATCCCAATAAATTTCAGAGGGAATATCATAATGTCTCTGAACCCTTGCAGATTGAAGACAAATTTCTGCTGGCAACACTGCGTCATGGCCAAAAGTTAGCCTATATGGTGTTGTACCTATGGCTTCTTTTGGGGACGTTCGACAGGCCCACAAGATCTGGTCTAACGTCTTATGCCAATTTTTTGGCTTCTTCCCAACATGCTTTTTTATCAAGCCAATCACTACTTTGTTCGCTGCTTCGACTTGACCATTTGCCTGTGCATAATAAGGCGTTGATGTTAGGAGTTTAAAGCCCGTTTCCTGAGCGAATTCCTGCATCTTTCGACCGGTGAAAATTGATCCTTGATCAGTAGTTATAGTCTCAGGGATTCCATATCTAAAGATAATGTTCTTTTGAATAAATTCAATGACATTTTCTTGGTCTACATTGACTAAAGGGATAGCTTCGATCCACTTAGTAAAATAATCAATGCCTACCAATATATACTTCTGGCTCTTTGATGATGCTGGTCGAATCTCTCCAATGAGGTCCAACGCCCATCCTCTAAAAGGCCAAGGTTTCACTATCGAGTGAAGTTCGCTTGCTGGTACATGTTGGATGCCTGTATGGACTTGACATTCTTGGCAACCTTTAGCGAACTCGACACAATCTTTCAACATGGTGGGCCAGTATAGTCCTTGTCGAAACAATAACCATTTCATCTTATGGCCTACTTGGTGAGCCCCACATGCTCCAGCGTGCGTAGTCGAAAGGGCTATGTATGCCTCAGTTTCACTTAAACATTTTAACAATACCCCTTCAGGCGTCTTTTTAAATAACTCATTACCCATGAGTACGTAACTCAACGCCCTGTACTTTGTTTTTCATTCTGTCGAAGCTACTGGATTTTGAAGATAATCCATAATGGGCTTCCTCCAATCTTGCTCTGACAAATTATCTATGAACGAAATTTCGAAGTTACTTTGATCAGCATATCCTAGTCTTGTCGATTCCAAGTCTGTTGGTGATAGACAAGTTGCTTTTATCTTTTCTCGAACTTCGATTTCTCTTTGTAATCTCGTTTTTGAAATCTTGTACCCAGACGCAATTTGTGCCAAGTCGTTGGCTATTTGATTTTCCAATCTGGGTATGTGTCGAATATTGACCATTTCAAATTTTTTCAATAAACGATTTGCTATCACGAAGTACATAATGAGATTTTCTCTTATGCATTTATATTCTTTTGTGACTTGCTTAATGACTAACTCTGAGTCTCCCATTATTTCGACTCGAGTTGCCCCCAATTCCAACAATATCTCAAGGCCAGTAATTAGAGCTTCATACTCAGCCTCATTGTTCGAACAAGAACCTGATATCTTGTACTTGAATGTTGTTGGAATTTTTTCTGGAGAGATAACCAAGACTCCTACTCCTGTTCCATCTTTATGGCTGGAACCATCGAAGTAGAATTTCCAAGGTTCTATCTCCACATAATTAATATCCTCAACTTGAATTGAGTGGTCGACTATAAAGTCTGCAACCACTTGTCCTTTCACTGCCTTAAGGGGCATAAAGGTCAAGGAGTATTCAGTTAATGCTAGTGCCCACTTGCCAATTCGACTGTGCAAGATGGGTTTCGACAACATGTACTTGAAAACATCAAAATGAGACGAAACATACACATCAACTGGTTTTATATATTGCTTGAGTTTTGTACAAGAGAAATACAGACATAGACACAATTTTTCAACTTCGCTATATCTAGTTTCTGCATCGTTCAAAACTCTACTAAGATAGTAAATGGGTCTTTCGACTCCATTCTTATCTTCTTGGGCTAACATGCTTCCCAAAGTTTTGTCGGATGCAGCTATGTACAATCTCATACTCCTATTGCTACAAGGAGACACCAAAATAGGTGGCTTGGTGAGGTACCCTTTGATTTTGTCGAAGGCTTCTTGTTGCTCTTGCCCCCATTCGAATCCCTCTTTATTCAGTCGAAGTAAGGGTGAAAAGGCTTGAGCTTTCCCACTTAGGTTAGATATGAATCTCCTTAAGAAATTTATCTTGCCTAACAGAGATTGCAGTTCCTTCTTATTCGATGGCGCTTTCGCTTCCAGAATAGCCTTCGTCTTGTTCTGGTTGATTTCGATTCCTTTCTTGTGGAAAACGAAGCCCAAGAAATCTCCAGCTTTCACACAGAATGCACACTTCAAAGGGTTCATCTTCAGACCATGTTCTCTCATTCTTTCGAACGATTGTCGAAGGTGGTCAATATGATTCTTCCTGGAAACAGATTTTATAACAATGTCATCAATATATACTTGCATAAAAGTGTTAATAAAATCATGGAAGATAGAATTCATTGCTCGCTGGTATGTTGCCCCAGCGTTCTTTAGGCCAAAAGGCATCACTACCCATTCGTAAGTGCCTAGAGCCCCAGGGCATCGAAAAGCTGTTTTCGACACATCCTCTTCAGCAATGAATATTTGATTATATCCTGAATAACCATCGAGCATACTCAGGTATTCATAGCCAGCGGCAAAATCGACTAGCATTTCCGCCACAGGCATAGGATATTCATCTTTGGGTGTAGCAGCATTCAAATCTCTGAAATCTATGCACACCCTCAATGTACCATTTTTCTTAATTACTGGCACAATGTTTGCAATCCATTCGATGTACCTCGTAACGCGTATGAATTTGCACTTCAGCAGTCTTTCGACTTCCGTTTTGATCTTCGACAATATTTCTGGAGCGAAGCGTCTTGGACTTTGCTTGATTGGCTTCTTCCCAGGTTTGATTGGCAACTGAAGTTCTACCAATCCTCTGTCGAGACCAGGCATTTCGTCGTAATCCCATGCAAAACAGTCCTTGAACTCTTTCAACAATTGGATTACTTCCAACCTAAGTTTTGGGTCAATTTTTGCGCTGATGTAAGTTGGCTTTTTCTCTGACCCTTCGCCTAAGTTGATCTCTTCTAAAGGATCTTGCGCTAACATTTTGATGTTGTTCGCCAAGGGGTCCTTTTCGAAGCCCAAAGGCTCATCGTCATAGATGGCGTCGAGCCTCTGTTCCTGCATTCCTTCTGGCATGATATCAGGAGGTTCTGGATCGAAATCCTTTCCAGGACCTGCAGCAGATAACTGTTGATCATTGGCCTGTGTGGCCATGTACTTTACTTCGACTTCGAGAGCCGTTATCATCTTTGTTTCGGCTACGTAAGCCGAAATTCGCTTCAATGATTGTGACTCAGTCATTATCACTGAATTCACTTCCCCAACCAGTTGGTTGGATGTCAGTTAACCCACTGAAGTCTATGTGGGACAAGTCTTCTCTGTCCCATTGAAAACCATGCTCATGGTGCAGGTATAGGGAACAAAAAGTATTTGGCGCTGGCGCCAAGTCGAAGTCAGGTGTTGGACATGGCCCTATGTGAGCCAAGTTCTTGTCGAAGTCTGCCAGCCCTAGGTGATTCACTTTGCCAGGGTAATAGCTTTGATCCGCCTCTATGTTTTCGACCATCCCATCGGGACGCCATAGCAGCAGCCTCTGGTGCATTGATGATGGTACAACTCCAACACCATGAATCCATTCACGGCCCAACAAAAGATTATAGTTAGGTTTGGCCGAAATGACCATAAACATCGTTGGTCGAAGGATAGATCCCACCTTGATATCCAGTTGGATCACTCCCATAGTGGTCCCTATGCCGCCTTCATAGTTCGACAGGACCATGTTGTGAGGCTTGATGTCCTCATCCCTTTTGCCTATTTTCCTTAGCATATAGTGAGGAATAATGTTGATGGTTGCCCCACAATCCACCAAGATTTTATTCACTGTAGTTTCTTCGAGTTTAGCCCTTATAAATAAAGGCTTGAGGTGATTCTTCATCGCCTCTGTAGGTGGTTCGAAGAACCCATTTTGCTCCTCAGTAGTGCCATTATCCATGACGAAATAGCACACTGGCCTATGTTTGGCCATTTCTTGCTCCACTTCCCAATCACTTGTTTCGACCTCCACCTGTCGGTTGAACTCTCTGGGCAGCACTGAGACTATATTCACCATGATGTCCAAAGTGTCATCAGACTCAGAACCATTTTCGTCATCAATTTCACCTTGGTTAGGCCAAACTAGCCTGTTGGTTACTGGCTCTTTTTCCAGAGGTTTCCTTTGCTTCCTTAGAGGAACATTTGAACTGGTTTCTGCCTTTGGTTCATTAGCAGCCTCCCTCTCAGCTTTTCGTCGCCTCTGGTATCTCCTCCATTGAGATCGAGACATGGGATTTTTCCCTTTGTAGTTGCTTGACACCTGTGTAACTTTAGGGGCAGCAACTTGAGGCTCTTTCTTTTGTGTTAAAGATGAACCCCTTGGCACATCGAAAGAGTGCCATCTTTCCTCGCTTGGCCTCTTTCGACCAGATGTTTTGTACCATGTATCTACTGGCACATTAGTTGGAGGCCTGAAAGTCAATGGCCTCTTTTCTTGGTTCGAACCTCTTTGGGAGGCTCTTCTGGGATCATGTCGAAGATCAACATTTTCCCTTCTCTTATTTGCTGCCCTTACGCCTTGAATATGTTCAGCAGCTTTTTTGTCGAAGATCGAACTGCATCTTGGACACAACATCACTTCTGACTTCTTTTTCTGGCATCTTTGCAGGAAATCTGCCAGATTTTCATTTTCCCGAGGGAAAGCAGTCTTGTTAGCTTGTTCTTGCCTCATGGCCTCCTCTGATGCTTTTGGTTCAGAGACTTCGACCATGTTGACATTCATGGCATCTTTGTTGGCAAGAGTCAACTGCTTCATTTGAATCTCCAAATCCTCTGTCTGGCCTTGAACTGTGGCCAAGTGAGAACTGGGTTTTGTTCCAGATTTTTGGGCTCTAACTGTCTCCAGCTTTGGGCTTTCGACCGCTTTCTGAACCGCTTCAATTGTCTTTCTGGATAAATTCCCAGAAAAACTGCCAAAGATTGGCATGTTGACATGGTCCTTTGAGACTTCGACCATTGTGATTCCTGGCCTCTTCGACTGGCTTCTGGATGCCTCGATCATGTTCACCTCCGAAGGTTCAGCATAGTGGGCTTTGGCCTGCAACGGATTAGAGTCCACAGCCATGGGGGTCTTGTCAGCAAACTTCAACCTCCCTTCTTCGATAGCGTCTTGCACAAGATTCCTGAAAAGAAAACATTGAGACGTTTTATGGCCCAGAAAATTATGATATTTACAAAAGCCTCTCTTCTTTCTTTGATCAAGAGGAGGCACTTTTACCCCTGGGGGTACTATCATTTGGCCATCTTTTACAAGCAAGTCAAAGATCTCATCACATTTTGTAATATCAAAACTATAAGTCTTTTTGGGGAACCTATCGTTGGTCCTTTCTGGACCAGTGGGATTTTTTCCACTTGAGGGGACTAACAGTTTGCAAGAGTATGGTGGCCCTTGTTTTAGTTCCGCTAAATCGACTTCTCCTTCTTCGACAGTTATAGTATCGTTGAAGGATTCTGGATCTTCGTCATCCATCTCAACATACGCTATCCTCTCTCTCTTATGAGTTTTCGTTGCCTTTGCTTTTTCAGCTTTGAGGCGTTCTACCTGTCGAACTCTATCGGCCAGTTGGGCCATGTCTCTCAGGTATTGAGTGTCTAACTTCTTCCTAATGGAATAATCTAAACCGCCTGCGGCTATTTCGACTAACTCATGTTCTGGCACTTGTGTAAAACATCTTGCTTTGAGCAACCTAAACCTATTTAGATATTCGTCTATAGGTTCAGTGAATCGTCTCTTTACACTGGCCAATTCTTTCAGGCTTATCTTGGTTTGCCCCATGTAGAATTGCTCATGGAACAATCTTTCCAACTGGGTCCAATGATGGATCGAATTGGGGGGGAGAGTTGTAAACCAAGTAAAAGCGTTCTTTGTTAAAAAACTTGGGAAGTACTTAATCCTCAGGTTTTCGTTGTTTGAAATATCTCCTGCTTCGATCAAGTATCTCGCCACATGTTCGACAGTAGATTCTGTCGTGTCCCCAGAGAACTTAGTGAATTTAGGGACTTTACATCTAGGAGGTAAGTCTGTTTGTAACACGTATTCTGACAACGGGGATGTAAAATTGGGCCTTCGAAAGCCCATGTTCATCCCATTTTGAGTCATGATCCTTTCGATCATGGTTGCCAGATTATTTTCCAAACCCATGTTTTGGTATTGGATATGCTGAACTACTTCGTCAGCATTTTGGTTTCTGTTAACTAACCTTACCTCTGGGGTTATTACCCTAGGTTCTTCGACAGGTTGCTCCAATCGTGCCCTAAGGTTTTCTTCGACAGGCTGTTGGACTTGGTTGATAGTGGTTTCTTCCTCTAAGAATACACCCTGGTTTCCCCTTATTTGCGCCCGTTGGGGCTGTCGAATAGGTTGGGGTACTCCAAAGAAATCAGCCAAACGCGTCATTTGCGCTGTCATCTGCTGATTCGATTGGGTAGTGTTTTGTATTAGAGGGTTCAGCACTGTACTTAAAGTTTGTGCCAACATTTGAACCATATCATGGTTGCTTTCGTCCATTTGTTGCCTCAAGACTGCTGTCGAGGCATTTGTAAGGCCATGTGCTACTCGGGACGTTCCTCCTAAGAGTTGGGTCCTATTTCTATTCGCCATACCTACTCCAGAACCTTGGAGTGGCGAAGAGGCACTCACTAAAGGGTCTGAAAAAGTGGACGCAGCGTTCGTCAGACTAGCCAAGTCAGAAGTTGGCATGCCATAGAGTGGTTCTCGATTATGACCGCCTGTCATAAATCCTGGGGGAACATAAGGCCTTGTGCCTAAATTTCCCCTTGGTGGGGGGGGGGGGGGGGGGGGGGGGGTTCCCAAAGGCACTCTGGGGCCTGTGAACGGAGGTAATGTCCCCGTTGTTGTGACCGTTACTGCTGGTGTTGAACCAGCGGTTATCACTTCACTTACGGTCGGGATAACCGTTGCTCCCACATTCGTTTGTGGGATTTCGTTATTGTTTGGCGGATTCGCCATCTCTTCCCTTCTTCTGGCAGTATTGGTATCGTTAGTGTATATTCTACCACTTCTCAATAACATACAACACTCCTCGAAAAAGATGAGATTATGTTTAAAAAGGGTTAAACTTCAAAAATCAACACACAGTCCCACCGGGTGTGCCAATTTGTTTACCGTGGTTATTGGTAAACAACCGCTGATCCTCCAAATGGTTACTTATTTGGTTACTCGCAGGATCGATCAGATTGATCCTAAGACATGGTTGATTTTGAGGTTTTGATTAAGTTGGAT
Source organism: Vicia faba (assembly GCA_948472305.1). Lineage (NCBI taxonomy): Eukaryota > Viridiplantae > Streptophyta > Magnoliopsida > Fabales > Fabaceae > Vicia > Vicia faba. Next base: position 875,404,772 of record OX451738.1, read on the forward strand.
AATGGTTAAATGACGAGAAAATAAAGAGGCTTTAAGTAAATTGCATGAAGAAATGGGCTTGATAAAATAAATGAAGGCTTGAAATAGAGGGCTTCGACAGGAAAAGTAAAGAAGAAAGCAAGTAAAGTTTCTGGAAAATAAATGACTTTGATTAATAAAAGTGGTGTTTCACACATACATTCTCAACAATTCTTTCTCACACGCTGGGTACTCGAATCTATATGAGTGACTTTGTATATAATTGTGAACACACGCGAAAAACTGTGTGAACTACTACTATTTATACTAAAACATCCCAAGTAACCGTCGGGAAGTTACACTGCTTCGAGATGACTCCACTTGGCACGTTCTCAGCGTTCGACGCTCCAGATCTTTGCACGTTGCACTTGGTAACCGCTGGAAACCGTTTTCCCTCCAAACGCTTGAATTTCAAACCATTCCACTCTGAACAATCGAACACCTTCGTCGAGAAGCATCTTCGACGAGAAACACCTTCGACGTCGAAGGCAACCAACTTCTCCCTTGGAAGAAATCCTCTAAGTACATTTCCATCTTTCGATGGGCATTTCGACAGACCCAGCTGGTCGAAAACATCCATCAGCTTTAATAGCTGATATTAATAAAAACAAGGGTGTCGAATTTAGGAGCCAACACTCATCAAGCTGTCGAAGATTACCAATCTATGATATTCGACTTCCCTGACGAGGACATCATGACTTTGGACAACATCGAAGGTAACGGACCGTATGACGGACCTGAACAAGGATCCCGATGGACCCTGTACTTTGATGGTGCTTAAAATGCACTTGGCAACAGTATCGACGCGGTACTTATCTCTCCAGAAGGTTGCCATACACCCTTCACTGCCCGACTTTGTTTCAGCTGTACCAACAGCATGGCCGAATATGAAGCTTGCATCTTTGGTCTCAAGGCTGCTATAGACTTGGGAATCAAATCTTTGGTCGTATTTGGGGACTCGGCTTTGATTATCAGTCAAGTCAAAGGAGAGTGGGACACCAAACATCCTAATCTTATCCCATACAAAGAACATGTCCTGACGTTGTTGCCTCATTTTGAGCAGATTACTTTCGAGCACTTCCCGCGAGAAGAAAATCAGCTAGCAGATGCTCTGGCTACAATGTCTTCCATGTTTAAACTCAATTGGGATAACGAGGCTCCCCAAATTACCATCGAGCGAATGGATGAACCTGCACACTGTCATGAGATTAATATTGAAGAAGTATTGGAATAACCCTGGTTTCATGAAATCAAAAGGTATCTCCAGACTAGAGAATACCCTGAAGGAGCTTCCGTCAATGACAAAAAGTTCTTAAGGAGATTTGCTGCCAAGTTCTTCCTAAGCAATGGCATCCTTTATAAGCGCAACCATGATTGTGTTCTACTTCGTTGTGTGGACAAGGTTGAATCAGAGTTGATCATGACCGAGATACACAGTGGCATATTCAGCACCCACTTGAGCGGACATACGATGGCTAAGAAGATTCTAAGGGCAGGCTACTACTGGTCTACCATGGAAGCTGATTGTCATCAACATTCCTGTACTTGTCACAAATGCCAAGTCTATGCCGACAAGCTACATATTCCTCTTGTTCCTCTCAACGTTCTGACAGCTCCTTGGCCATTCGCAATGTGGGGCATTGACATGATTGGAGAGATCAAGCCCACGACATCCAATGGACATCGCTTCATCTTGGTCGCTATTGACTATTTTACTAAGTGGGTCGAAGCAGCTTCCTTTGCCTCAGTTACAAAGAATGTGGTCGCCCGCTTTATCAAGCAGAACCTCATATGCCAGTACGGTGTCCCCGACAGGATCATCACAGACAACAGTACGAATTTGAACAATATTATGATCACCGCTCTATGCGAACAGTTCAAGATTTATCATCACAATTCATCTCCCTATCGGCCGAAGATGAACAGTGCTGTTGAAGCCGCGGACAAAAATATCAAGAATATTATTCAAAAGATGACAGTCACCTACAAGGACTGGCATGAGATGTTACCGTTTTCTCTACATGGATATCGTACCACGACACGTACTTCAATAGGGGAAACCCCATTTTCTTTGGTGTATGGCATGGAAGCTGTTCTACCCATGGAAGTTCAGATTCCTTCCTTAAGGATTATGAAGGACGCTGGTTTAAGTGAAGACGATTGGATTCAGACCCGGCTTGACCAACTCAATTTGATCGACGAGAAACGACTTACTGCTGTTTGTCATGGTCAGACGTATCAAAAACGCATGATCAAGGCTTTCAACAAGAAAGTCAGATGTCAGGTATATCAAGTCGGAGATCTTGTAATCAAGCAGACCATCTTGCCGCAAAGTGATCCCAGGGGAAAATGGACTCCTACCTACGAGGGACCATTTGTGATCAAGAGCATCTTCTCTGGTGGGGCCATGATTCTGACCACCATGGACGGCGACGACTTGCCTCACCCTGCGAACGCAGACATAGTCAAAAGATACTACGCATAAAACGACCCGACAAGTTGAAAACCCGAAAGGGCGACTTGGGCAAAAAAGGGCATCCCGGTGAATCGAAAACCCGAAAGGGCAGTTCAGGCAAAAATTAGGGATAAAACAAAAAAAATCCGTACACCCGACAAGTTGAAAACCCGAAAGGGCGACTTGGGCAAAAAGGGGTTTCCCGGTGGATCGAAAACCCGAAAGGGCGGTCCAGGAAAAAGTTAGGGAATTAAAGCGTATGACTATGTCTCGTCGGATCACTTCAAGAACAATCTCTTCACCAACAAACTCCAAGCTTCTGATCAATCTAGTCACCGGCGGACGAAGCAGCGAATGGACAAGATATTCAGAGTTGTGAAGGCTATAACAGAATGGGAATCCCATGGAATTGTTACACATAACCATCTTTCTTTTGTATAAATTTTTTCAATCTTTACGACAAAATTCTCTTACCAGGATGTCTGTCTCCTTTGTACAAAAATACTCACAAAAGTTAATACAAAATACTTCAAAGTGCAAAAATTTGCTTGCCTTTCTTTTCTTTTTACACTTATGTTTTATTTGAAAACGTCCAATGTTTTGATTAAATAGGCATATGCATTTGAATATAATCACTGCTTACAAATAAAACAAATTTCAAAAAAAGATAATTACTGATAGGTTGAAGGTGTAGGAAGATATCTTTATGCCATTTCAGAAGAAATACCTTGCAATACACCATTCAGATCCTCAACAAAGCTAAAATTTGGAGTATATTTCCCCAGCGAAGTTAAGCTTCAAGATTCGCAGCGGAGCCAGTGCAGTCTAAAACTTGATTCCCCAACTGAGTTAAGCTTCAAAATTCCCATCAGAATTAAAACTCCTGATCCTCAGTGAAGCCCGAAAACCCTGAAATAAATATCCCCAGTGGAATTAGAATACTCTAAACCTTCTTCCCCAGCGGAGTCAAAATCTCCAACTATCAATCCCCGGCGAGAACCATTCAATTTTCCTCAATTTCCCCAGCAAGATATCTTAAAAGTATGAGAATCAATCAGATAACAGTTAACTCTCGGTCTTATCCTCAACTGGGAATCCCCAGTAGATTGGCATACAATTCAAGCTCCTGATTTCCCAAGCAGAGTAAACATTCTCCCCACAGAGTTATTTCTTAGCAGATTGAAGATTCTCAGTCTCATCTCCCCGCAGAAGTTGGTAAAGCTCTTATTAAAATCCCCACAAGTCACCAAGGATTTTCAATCCCCAGCAGTGGTCCCATGATTTCTCATTCTCAACAATCAAAGATCTTTAATCCCTAAGCAGTCAGCAAGGATTTCTCATCTTCAACAATCAAAGATTTTTGAATCCTCAGCATCGGTCAGGAATTTACTTCCTCCGGCAACAGTCAAAGATTTCATTATCTTCAGTTATCAAGGATTTATTTTCCTCCGCAAGACAGCTAATCAGATTACATGCACATCCATTACATTCATATATCATAAACATTGATGAAACACAGTTCATTGCATCATACATATCATGCAACATAACTTTGTGTTTTAGATAACATTTTACCCTTTTCAGGATAAGATTAAAAGGCTATCATTAAACAATTATTCAGATACAATATGGATACACCCCAGACACGGCGGCCATCCTATTACTCATTCAGAACTTCAAGTCAAAATACAGTATGGATACACCCCAGACACGACGGTCATTCTACTACTCATTCAGACTTCAGCAATCAGATACATACTAGATACGCTCCAGACACGATAGCCATTCTATCTCTCATTCAGATTCTCAACTCAAAGTTCAGATACGCTCCAAACACGGATGCCATTCTGGCCCTTACACCAGCAGTTTGATTCTCCCCAGTGCGGTCGCCACATAAGTCATTCTGTCACTTATTCAGATCCCAGTTACAGTCCCAGATACACTCCAGACACGGAAGTCATTCTACTGCTCATACAGATCTCAACTTCAGATACAGTCCAGATACGCTCCAGACACGGTTGCCATTTTGTCACTCATTCAAAATTTATCCCCAGTACACAGTTGCTCCGTATACAGATGTTTCTCTGTTACCCATTCAGAATACAGATACACTCCAGACACGGTAGTCATTCTGATATTCATTCAAAGTTCAAATACAGTTACAGCTCAGATACGCTCCATACACGGGCGCCATTCTTTTGCTCATACAGTCTCAGTCTCCAGATACAATTCAAGTGCATTCCAGACACAGATACCATTTGGTGCTCATTCTTCTAACTTACAACATTGAACTTCAACAAACATTCTTGGATGGCATCTTTAAGCCCATCTCCAGCAAGATTCTACCATATGCAAATGGCATCTTTAAGCCCATTCCCTCAACATTATTTTGACGAGTGCAAATTTACGGGCACTCTAGTGTCCAATCCTCTTTTACCTTCGAGTCGCGAAAGGCAAACTTGCCAATCTAACTCTTCAGGTTCAAGAAGATTGAACAGGGGCAACTGTTGTACCCTAAAATTTACCCTCTCATTTCATCAACATTTTCTCAATCACAAGACTCTTGGAACTCAAGATCAAGCTAGGGTTTGCTCTGCTCAAGACACCTCCTTGCACTATTGACCTAAATTAGGGTTTGAGTTTGCACATGGATGTTTTGACCTACAATGCCCAAAGTGACTTTCATACTTCATGTTGGAGTCACAAGTTTGTCCATACCAAGTTTCAAACCTTGATTCAAATTTTTGCCCAATCAATTGGACAGTTGACCTAGAAATCAACTGTATTGGGGAAAAAGTCAAATGTGGCAAATTGATAGTCAAACCTCATGAAATTTGACCCACATCAACATTATGAACTCATATGAACCATTTGATCAAGTTTGGATCACAATTCCACAAGAAATTTGATCAGATCACCAAAAGGGCAAAATGATCATTTTTAGGGTTTTGACTGCACAAAGGCAATTTTTGACTGTTTGACCTAGCCAATGGAAAATCAAGCTCACACATGGACTCAAGGACTCAATGACATTGTCTTGACCCACTCAACAATTTCAAAAGATCTCAAATGCATAGGATTGACAGATGAATTTTTCAGTCAACTGATCAAAATTTGACTGTACACTGAAAAGTCAAACTTTGACTTTTTGGTCAAAATCAAGTGCCAAGGGTCATTTTTCATCAAGACATGTCAAATTATGAAACTTGTTCATCAAGAAACCCAAAAATTCAAATTAGGGTTTAAAATGGAAAAATTTCATAACTTAGAAATTTTCTAAGTTATGAAATTTTCTTATTTTTTCCTAACTTTGTCCCATTTTTTCACCAATATGAAAATGGATTCTGTTCTGGACTGGGCCGGGCTGGCCCAGAAGCATTGATAAGGCCCAATCCAAACGAACTTGCTGGGGGTCACGCCGACCAAAGGATCACAGTCGTGCCCGACGTACTCCTTAAGGCTACTTGCTCGACTTCCTACTGTCCAGCTCGACCTCAGCTCGAGCGCCCCTCCTAGGGCAGACTCAGTCCACTGCACCCTCTCAACGGGACTCCAAAAAGACCGCGTCCTTGTCCGCCCGCACTTCACGCAGAACATCCAGGAAGGGGACCACGTGCGGGTCCCCACTACGCACATAGAACCTGGCAGTTCCTCCATTGGGCCAAACCTGCCTGGCCCAATGAAGGAACCTTGGCCCAGCGCTGGGGGCTATAAATACCCTCTGTTTCCAGAGGGTCAGATATTCATCATTCTATCCATACTCCTACTATTGCCTTCTTGTGCTCTTACTTACTTCAGCGTCGGAGTGTCTTGCAGGTACCCCCCACCTCGTTCAAAACCTCAGCTCGGAGCCAGCCGTGACGGTCCAAGTCTGATCAGGTTAGATCAGTGGCGCCGTCTGTGGGAAACTAGCTTCCCCGTCTTGCAAACTCAAAGACCAAAGCTCAAATTCAACTACCTGTCATGGCTGATCAAGCTCGCGATGAGCATAACATCCGCGTCGCCGACACCAACAACGGCACCGCGGACAAAAACGGACATCTTGATAACGCTGGCAACCCCGACCATAACACCGTGTCTGCGACGACTGCTCCCGGGAGTGCCACCTTTCGGGACGGAGCTACTGCATCATCTTCCTCGCTCCCACCACCACTTGAAGACGACCCGGCGGCCCTCGCACACTACAGAGCTGCCCGATTCCAGGAAGTCCCTGTCCCCTCCGGGGCGGATGCCACAACACAAGCGCTGTTCGCAGCAATTAATCAAACGAACTATCTCATCTTCGCCCAAGGAGAGAGACTAAAGGCGCTTGAAGACGAGCGAAGGCCCCCGAGGAGGCATCGTAGACCACATACTCCCCCTCCTCGAGTGACTGAAGCTCGACACCCATCTCCCCCGCGGAGACATTACAGGGAGACCTCTCGAAGCCAATCTCCCCGGCCAAAACAGAAACGGCCTTATCTGGAGAGGCAACCCCTCATTCAAGCCGGAGAACCTTCTCGTGACCCGGCGAGACAAGAAACAAGACGCTCCGGAGATGGGTGTGTAAAGTTTAACCACCGAGCATTCCGCTCAAGAGAGACACAGCACGACCTGGACCGTCGTGCCAGGCAGTATTACAGGTCCCCATCTTTATCTCCGGAGAGAAGCGACGAGGACAACCCCCACGGTCCCCTGTCGCAGGCTATTATGGAAGCACCCATCCCCCCGGGCATGGAGAAGCCCCCTCACCTAAAGGAGTACGATGGAGTCGCAGACCCGGTCGACCATATAGACGGGTTCGAGGCTATGCTTCATTATCACAATGTCGGGGGTCCCATCAAGTGCCGTCTATTCCCCACGACTCTCAGGAAGGCGGCAATGGACTGGTATAAAGGACTCGCCCCGGGCTCAATCACCTCGTGGCGGAACCTGAAGAACCAGTTCATCAGTTCCTTCACAGCTTCTCGGCGGCATCCGAAGACCAAGGCAGCTCTCGAGGCCATCATCCAAAGACAGGATGAAACCTTGAGGGAATTCATCAACCGCTTCAACCGGGAAGCAATACAGGTCCCCTGTGCGGACCATATGAAGAGATATTTGCTGGAGAGAGGGATCCTCCCCGGTACGGAGTTCAGAAAGGCTGTGGGTATCGAGCCACCTTGGACATTCGATGCCCTCCTCGAAAAAGCCCGAGCATACATGGACTACGGGGAGAGGGAAGCGGCCAACAGAGCCCAAGATTCTAGGACTCGTGGTCCCAACAGCAACTCGCACCAAGAAGCTCCTCCTCGACGAACCGGGGAGAAAAGGAAGGAAGACAGACCTCGGGAAGTCCGGGAACAAAGAGGACCCTCGGGGCGTTTCACCGAGTACACTCCGCTCATAGCTTCCCGCGAGCGCATTCTTGCGGAGTGTGCCAGCACTGATTTCAAGGACGGCGGTGTCAAACGTCCCCGACCTGCTCCTGCCAAGCCCGGAGTAGACAAAAACAAATATTGTCAGTACCATAGGAGCCATGGTCACCTGACTGAGGATTGCGTCCACCTCAAGGACGCCATTGAAACCCTCATCAAGGGAGGGAGGCTCGCGCAGTACCGGCGAGACGACGCTCCCCGTCGTGACGCCCAAGAAACCAGGGAGCCAAAAGAAGACGCCCGACCATGTGACGAGTCGGTGCCCATCCAAACTGCCTTCTCTGTGACCAGGCCCGAGGACTTCGACTTCCCCGAGCACCTGCAGGAGCCGCTTACAACGCACAGCAGGTGGGAATACTTCCCCTCTGCCCTGGTCATCAACGGTGGCGGGTTCAACGACTTGACCATCAATTCAGCCAAGAGGAAGCTGGACGAGCTGGTCGACGCGGCTCCCCCGCAAACAGTAACGTTCGAAAGGGTGAAGGGCAGGTCAGAGCCCATCACCTTCTACCTAGAAGAGCTCCCCGGCGGAGCCCCGAACGCGGTCATCCCCTTACTGATAAGGGCAAGAATGGCCAATTTTGATGTACATCGCATCCTGGTCGACGAAGGGAGTTCCGTCGACGTCATGTACAACCAACTGTTCCGAACCCTTCAGCTGGACGACTCACATCTCTCGCCGTATGTAGGGTCGGACTTACAAGGTTTCAACGGCTCGACCTCTAAACCCTGGGGATATGTCGAGCTTCTGGTTACGTTCGGCGAAGGGACGGCTACGAGACAAGTCAAAGTATGCTTCCTAGTCATCGACTGCCCGTCTCTATACAACTGCATCTTGGGGAGACCGACACTGGCAGAGTTGACAGCGGTACCCTCGACCGTCCACCTGAAGATGAAGTTCTACACCAAGAGGGCACGAGTAGCTACTATCCAAGGGGACCTAGCCGCTGCCCGCAGGTGCTTCAACGCTGCTTCCAAGGGACGTGATACTATCGACGTAGGGACCAGACCAGCCAAAAGGACAAGACAGGAGCCCGACAAGAAAGCATCCCCCGAGGAAGAAGTCCAGAAAGCTCCACCAAAAGTTGATTCCATAGCTCTGGACACTCGGTTCGACCAGGACGAGCCATCCAGCGACGAGCAAATCTCACTCTGACCAATACCGGACGGGGATTTTGAACTCGTCCCCCTCGGCACAGACCCAACCAAGGGAGTGAAGATTGGCAAAGACCTCCCCGACTTAGCCAGGAAGCAAATCAAGGCCTGTTTGCGCGAGAATGCTGATCTGTTCGCCTGGAGCGCCGCGGAGATGCCTGGACACGACCCTGAGGTCGCCTGTCACCACCTCGCCATTGATCCAACCTCTAAGGCCGTAGTACAACGTAGGCGTAGGTAGTCTCCGGAAAAAACAGAGGTGTAGCGATAAAAAATGTAGCGGGGTAAATCGGAGATCGAACTATTAATTAATTCGTCTCACAAAAGCAAGAGTCGCCACCGCGCTTTATTATTTCCAAGGGAAAGGGGAAAGAGCGAAATAAAACCCTAAAATATGCAATGTAAAATAATACTTTTAAAAGTAATGAAAATACAAGGCATTTTGAAAAGAGGTCTATGGTTCGGGGGTTGGTTATACAGTGGGAAGGTATTAGCACCCAATGTATCTATAGTACTCTATAGAAACCTTTTGAAATATCTGTTTATTAAAATGTTCGTTTGATTAAAAATAAATTGTTTTGGCCGAAAAGGGGTACGGACGAGTTTTTGAAGGTACGACGACCTAATGTCGAAGTTTTGACTTAAAAGGTATAAGTTTTGAAAAAATTTGAATATTTGGGGAAAAATTATCTTAAGTTTTAATGAAATGAAAATATTCGCGTGATTGGACTTGAAGACATGAAGTCAACAAATTTAATCATTTTTCTCTTGGATTTAGACGTAAACAGAATAATCAAATAAAGATGAAATAATCAAACAAAAAACTAGATAGATAAAGATTAAGTAGCTAAGTGATATATGACCATAACAATGATTGAATAACAGACTAAATGGTGTGAACATGCATTTTTATATTTTTATTTAATATGTACAAAGCGAGAGAATTAATTAAAGAAAATAAAATGTTTTTTTAAGTTTTTATTTTTAGGTATTTTTGATATTAATATAAAATATCATTTTAAGAATTATTAAAGAATTCTAAGCTAAATTAAAACTCTAAAAGTTATTAACTTAAATCTAATTGAAATAATACTAAAATTACTAAATTAATCCTAAACTTAAACTAATAAAATTGGTCAAATTATTAAAATTTGTTTAATTAAATTACATCTCTTTTTTGATTAAACTTACTAATTAACTAAATTAATAAAATTCTAAAAAAAAACTAAAGGAAAATAAATAGAAAAAGGGGTATTAAGAAATAAAGGGGTAGATAATGAACAAATGTATGGGCCAAAGGGTTTTAAGGGGGCCCAACCAAAGACAAACAGAAATGGGGTGGGGTGAATTTAGCAGAAGTGAGGTGGTTAGGCAAAGGGAAACGGGTTGAGGCCCATTTCAATTGAAACACATTTTTTACGGTTATGAATTTTGTTCATTTTGCGTTAGGGTTAGGCAAAAAGGGTACAGAGCGGAGCTCTTCTTCGTTCTTGATTCATCTTCTTCCACCTTCGCCTGAGTTTTTCCTGCCCACGGCCACCGGCGTCCTCAACCTTCCTCTTCCCTCCAACGAGACGCTAGGGCGACAGATTCACGGTAACAAACTTCATAGGGTTTTATTATGATTTTGCATGCTTATGATTTTTACATCCATTTTTGATTCTGACTTCCTATTATTATGGCTATTTGAGGTATATGAAATAAAAAGAGGGAGAAACAGTACCTATGGAGACGAAGGAGGAAAAGGTTAAGAAGAGCTGTGGCGGCAAAAGCGGTGAGGGACGGCGCTTGATGCTGGGCTTGCTCCGGTTTGTCTAGTATCTCGCCTTTGACTTTTATGTTTGGATGATGATTTCTTGAAAAAAACAAAGCTTTATCTTCTTCCTCTTGGTAGCCTTTGTATGCTTCTTTTCCTTCTTCTTTCTGTGGGCTTGCTGAGTTGTCTTGATGAACGCCCTGATTTTCTTTGTCTTTGTCGCCTTGAGTTGCCTTGTGTTGGTTGATGTGTGATTTGAATCTGAGGGTTTAACGATGATTTTGCACCCAGTGATGATATTTTCTGAGGGCTTGTGATGTTTTTCTTTGCTTGACAATGTTGATGCTTTGAAATGGTAGGCTTTTTCTAGTTTAGGCCGTTTGGCTTGAAGGCTTTGGTTGGATTGACAGTGGTTTAAGGTTTCACAGTTTATGCTGGTTTTGCTTCAGGTTTGGCCTGGTTTTTTGTTTCAGCAGGTTTGGCCTTTGATGAGTTTACTGGTTTTTTCAGGCCATGGTTATATGATATTTGGCTTGACAGGTTTAAAGTTTTTGGTGATGGCTTTACTGGTTTATCGGTTAAGCTTGAAAACAGGTTGAACAGGTTTTATGGTTTTAGGCCATACGGGTTGTGTTGGGATAATTTTCTTGTTTATGCTATGTGTTTATGGTTTCGGTCATGGTTTTGACATGGTTCTGGCTGTCTTGAATGCAGGTTGTATGTATGTTTTGGTTTATGTTGCAGTTTGAGTTATTTGAACTCAGTTTTGGTTTTAGGCTTCCAACCAGTTATGAACTCTGGTTTTTTCTTGAAGAGTTTTGTTGTTGTTATAATAGTTGATCCGCTTGGCTCTTATGGTTCAGGTTCTGAATATTTTTACTATTTTTTCTTTGATACTTCTGCACTCTATACTGTTTTATTCAGTTTGTTTTGTATCCTTTTTCCATGCTTCCTTTTTTACTGTATTATTGCAGTTTTGTTTTATGCCCCTTTTCTGCCTAAGCCAAAACCTGTAAACCCACACTCTTTTCTCTCTTCTCTCTCCTTAGTACAGTTGAAACACTAAAATGTTATATGTACTTGTGTTCTGAAAAAGCAAAGCTGGAAAATGATGAAAATAGGAATATTTTTGCTTGCATATATGGTTTTAAACTGCACATTTCTCTTTGCCATCTGCATTGTTACAGTAGAGGAGCCTTTGTATTTTTGACCTCTTCCCATACATTGGGTAGTTTACGTTGGACTTGGCCTTGAACATGTAACTTGACTTGGTTATTTGCATATGCTGTTGAACTATGCTTTTTTTGACAATTGAAATGTGCAATTGGTTTTTTTGAAATATGCAGTTTATTTTGAAATATGCAGTTTTGACAAAAAATGAATTTGTGCATATTTTTAACTTGTGCATTCATATTTGTCAATAAATAAACATCCCTTTTTTTGAACTGGGAGAAATTCCGTGATTTGCAAAGAGGGTAAAAAAACTGATTCCAGCCGTTTGCTTTTAATGATGAACGCTAAATTAATCGTCTGGTTTTAATTATATATCTTATTTCTGACTTTTCTTTTAATTCTTTGCAGGTAAAATCAAATGAGCATCAAAGAAGTATTGGATAGAAAATGAAGATTTAGAACTTAGAAAAAATTAGGATAGCTTTTATTTCACTTTAAACATTGTAAAAATTATCATTGTAAATACGTTGTAAATAAATACGGTATTTAAACAACAATTGTAACAATTAGAATAAAATGAATAAAACTCCAATATTTTACCAGTTAATTCTTTTCTTCTTTGCAATTATTTACCTTATCATTTATAATTCTTTAAATTATATAATAACTGAAAATAAATTCCAATTATTTAAATTCAGAATAATAAATAATTAAATAAACATCATTGATCAATTAACTTCTCTTCAATTATTTACTTCATTATTTATAATTCTTCTAAATTATAATAACTGAAAATAAAATTTCAACTATTTAAACTTAGAATAATAAATAATTAAATAAACATTGTTTGATCAATTAATAAACTTCTTTTCAAATATTTACTTTATTATTTATAATTCTTTAAATTATATAATAACTGAAAATAAATTCCAATTATTTAAATTCAGAATAATAAATAATTAAATAAACATCATTGATCAATTAACAAACTTCTTTTCAAATATTTACTTTATTATTTATAATTCTTTAATTTATATAATAACTGAAAATAAATTCCAATTATTTAAATTCAGAATAATAAATAATTAAATAAACATTGTTTTAGCATTGATCAATTAATAAATTTAGCGTTTCAAAAATAAACAGCTCTTGACTTGAAAAAGTTATGAATTTAAAATCTGCTTTGAAAATTGATAAAAATAGGTCAAAACACTTGCAATGTAATGATGCAGATGGGAGATGGTATCTTAGGTCAAAATTTGGGGTACAACAACTGCCCCTATTTAAGTTTCTTCTATCCAGAGATATGAAGATTAAAATCTTCGTCTCGACGAGATTGAAGGTACTTAAATACATAATACGCAAATTTTTGCCCTAAGATACCGCCATTATGTTTGATATGAATGTAGTAATTGAATTCACAGAGAAAGATTTTGTATGAAACAAGACAATGCTGGAGAAATCAAACACCAACAAAACACAGGGACATGGATTATACACTACCGGGGAAGCGAGCCATCGACTTCAAATGACAGACTCTTGACGGCGAATAAAATTGAGGGAATACGACCTCTGACCCTAACAAAGAAGGCATCTTGCATAGGCCATAAAACAGATTATTGACCCAAAATAATAGTGAGTTCACAACTCCAGGTCAAAGATAGACAAAAGGTGTACCAAATTTGCTGATAACGGATTACCGACTTCTGAAGGTAAAGATTCATAACAAACTTCTCTGCGAGATTTTCTGGAGATATACTAATTAATGCTGAGATAATAATATGGTTGTAGATACACAAGCTGCTCAAATAAAGAAGCTGTCACTTGCTGTCTTCTCAAAAATATTATGACATACAAGCTGCTCAAATAAAGAGGCTGTCACTTGCTGTCGTCCAGGGATGTCAATAACATACAAGCTGCTCAAATAAAGAAGCCGCCACTTGCTGTTTTCCAAAAAAAAATACCAATAACATACAAGCTGCTCAAATAAAGAAGCTGCCACTTGCTGTATTCCAGAAAAATAATAACGTACAAGTTGCTCAAATAAAGAGACTGCCGCTTTCCGTTTTCCAAAATAATAATAACGTACAAGTTGCTCATGAAGAGACCGCCGCTTGTCATTTTTTTCCAAAAATAATAACGTACAAGTTGCTCATGAAGAGACCGCCGCTTGTCGTTTTCCAAAAATAATAACGTACAAGTTGCTCATGAAGAGACCGCCGCTTGCCGTTTTCCAAAAATAATAACGTACAAGTTGCTCATGAAGAGACCGCCGCTTGCCGTTTTCCAACGATGTCTATAACGTACAAGTTGCTCATGAAGAGACCGCCGCTTGTCGTTTTCCAAAAATAACTCAGAAGGAAATTGCGATGACACTGGCAGAGAATAAAATCTTCATCAAAGAGAATCATGAATCAATCCTTCCCGAGGAGATCACATACTTAAATGTGTAAAATAAATGCACCATTCGTCTAGGTCGCGACTTCACTGGGGAAATCATGAGATAACCTATGCAAGAGACAACAACTTCATCCAGGAATAAACTAGAGGGAAAACAGTCAAACAAGATTCCACCCAATGAGGAAATGACTTGATCGGGGGATTCATCCTATCCAGAAATGGACAAGGTAGGCTAAATAAAAAAAAACATCCACGAGGATTAGCTCAGTTGGAGAATTTAGAAAGGAAACACATTTTCTGCCTAAGCTAACCTTCTACTTGGAAAGAAACATGTACATTGTCTGAATAAACAAAGTACAACCCAAAATCAACGACAAATGCGAATATGCATGCTGATATGAGTGTAAATGAGTAAATGACTGTTATGCTGACAAAACAAACAGATGAAATAACTTGAAGATAATAAGATGTCACGGCATAATAGATACTCGGCCAATCTTAAAAGAGACGGAAAATAACTGGAACTGGAAACACAAAGCAACGTCAGAGCGTATTACGCTACAAGTCTCAAGTCTTCTGAGGAGAAAAGCATTCAAATCCAAACTTCTGACACCAATAGACTACTGGCATGAGACAAAGCGTACCACACTTCAGAAATCTGCTCAAATAAAGGTAGCCAAAACAACGCTTAACTGGAACAACTGGGGAGTCACCAAACTTAGTACCACGAGAAACGCAAGTTTACACAACCAACACCTCATGACGATTTTGAAATAAAACATGTTCATCATGCAAGGATAAATTACTGTACTATTTTACATTTCATGGCTTGACCATCCTCGGAACAACTATTAATATTCCTTTCATCATTCACGACACATTTTTAAAATAAGAATACTTTAAATAACTTTGTTTCAAATATTTCCGTAAAAATTAAAATTTTGCCCACAAAAGGTAAATGCTCAAATTTCATTAATAAGATGGTAGTCTGCTAACAACGCGACTCCAACGGTTTACAAAAGTTTGGGAAATAGTACATGAAAGAAAGGGTTACACAAAAACAATGATCACTATTCTCCCTAACAACTTCGAATTCCGAAATGTGCTCAAATGCCAAGACCAGTTTGACCAAAAACATGCCTAAGCCGCCCCTTCGGGTTTTCAACTTAGCAAACTGTCAACTCAGACCTAAGCGAAATACTTCTTGACTGCATCAGCGTTCATGGGACGCGGGAGCTCTTCACCGTCCATATTGGTGAGAATCAAGGCACCTCCAGAGAAAACTTTCTTAACGATATACGGTCCTTCATAATTCGGAGCCCACTTGCCCCTAGAATCAGGTTGGAAAGATAATATCTTCTTGAGCACAAGGTCACCTTCTCTGAACTCGCGTGGTCGAACCTTCTTATCAAAATCCTTCTTCATTCTCTGCTGATGCAATTGACCGTGACACAATGCTGTCAATCTCTTCTCTTCAATTAAATTCAACTGATCATATCTACTTTGACACCATTCAGCCTCAGAAAGTTTAGCTTCCATCAACACTCTCAGAGACGGAATCTCAACCTCCACGGGGAGTACTGCTTCCATACCATAAACTAGGGAAAATGGGGTTGCACCTGTTGAAGTTCGAACTGAAGTACGGTATCCATGCAGAGCAAACGGAAGCATTTCATGCCAATCTTTATAAGTTACCACCATCTTCTGGACAATCTTTTTGATGTTCTTGTTAGCAGCTTCAACTTCCCCATTCATCTTCGGTCTGTAAGGAGAAGAATTATGATGTTCAATCTTGAACTCTTCACAAAGCTCTCTCATCATCTTGTTATTCAAATTCGAACCATTATCAGTGATGATCTTGCTCGGGATACCGTATCGACAAATGATTTGATTCTTGATAAATCTGACTACCACCTGTCTGGTTACATTAGCATAAGATGTTGCTTCCACCCATTTAGTAAAATAATCAATCGCTACCAAGATGAAACGATGACCATTTGAAGCTTTGGGTTCAATCATTCCAATCATATCAATGCCCCACATAGAGAAAGGCCAAGGTGAAGAGATAACATTAAGGAGGGTCGGTGGCACATGTATCTTGTCCGCATAAATCTGGCATTTATGACATTTCTTCACATATTTGCAGCAATCAGATTCCATTGTCATCCAATAGTAACCAGCTCTCAACATCTTTCTAGCCATTGCATGTCCGTTGGCATGAGTGCCAAAGGATCCTTCGTGTACTTCTTGCATCAGCATATCTGCTTCATGTCTGTCTACACATCTGAGCAAAACTATGTCGTAATTCCTCTTATACAAAACTTCTTCATTGAGGAAGAAAATGCTTGCTAATCTTCTCAACGTCTTCCTATCTTTATTGGGTGCCCCAGGAGGGTACTCTTGAGTTTGAAGAACAAGTTTAATGTCATAGAACCACGGTTTGTCGTCGGTGACCTCTTCTACTGAGAACACATGAGCAGGTCTATCGAGGCGCATAACCCGGATTGTAGGCACATCGTTCCAACCATTCACTTGAAACATTAAAGACAAAGTAGCTAAAGCGTCATCCATTTGGTTCTCATCTCTAGGGATATGATGTAATTCCACTTTGTTGAAGAAAGTTAACAATCTTCTAGCATAATCTCTGTAAGGGATCAAACCAGGATGACGAGTCTCCCATTCTCCTTTGATTTGATTAATTACCAATGCCGAATCTCCGTAAATATCAAGAATCTTAATCCTTAGATCCACTGCTTCTTCGAGACCCATAATACATGCCTCATATTCAGCCATGTTGTTCGTGCAGTCAAACTTCAATCTCGCCGTGAACGGGATATGAGTACCTCGGGGAGTGACGATGATTGCCCCAATTCCATTTCCGTAAGAGTTCACAGCTCCGTCAAAAATTAAACCCCAATGGGATTCGGGATCAGGTCCTTCTTCAAGTAACGGCTCTTCACAATCTTTAGCTTTCAAGTACATAACATCTTCATCTGGGAAATCAAACTTGATGGATTGATAATCGTCAATTGGTTGGTGAGCCAAATGGTCGGCTAAAATACTCCCTTTGATTGCCTTCTGAGTGTGATACTCAATGTCATATTCGGATAACAACATCTGCCAACGGGCTATTCTTCCAGATAAGGCGGGCTTCTCAAAGATATACTTGATCGGATCCATTTTGGAGATCAACCAAGTGGTGTGGTTAATCATATACTGGCGCAGACGGCGAGCAGCCCAAGCTAAAGCACAACAGGTTTTCTCAAGCAATGAGTATCGAGACTCACAGTCTGTGAATTTCTTACTCAGATAATATACGGCATGTTCCTTTCTTCCAGTCTCATCTTGTTGACCAATCACACATCCCATGGAATCTTCCAATATAGTCAGGTACATAATCAAAAGTCTTCCTTCCACCGGAGGAATCAAAATGGGAAGTTCAAGCAAATATTCTTTGATGCTATCAAAAGCTCTCTGACAATCTTCTGTCCACACACATCCTTGGTTCTTTCAGAGAAGCTTGAAAATCGGCCCACAGGTAGCAGTCATATGAGATATAAATCTAGAAATATAGTTCAGTCTCCCAAGGAATCCTCTTACTTGTTTTTCTGTCTTGGGTGCGGGCATTTCCCGAATAGCTTTGACTTTATCAGGATCTACCTCAATACCCTTCTGACTGACAATGAAATCCAGAAGTCTTCCAGAACGAACACCAAAAGTCCACTTGTTGGGATTCAGACGGAGTTTATACTTTCTCAAGCGCTGGAATAACTTCAATAAATGTTCCAAATGATCTTCTTCAGTTTGTGATTTGGCAATCATGTCATCTACATACACTTCTATCTCTTTATGCATCATGTCATGGAACAAAGAAGTCATGGCCCTTTGGTATGTTGCACCAGCATTCCTCAAACCAAACGGCATAACCCGATAACAAAATGTTCCCCATGGTGTAATGAAAGCTGTCTTCTCCATATCTTCTGGTGCCATCTTGATTTGATTGTAACCAGAGAAACCATCCATGAAAGAAAAGACTTTGAACTTTGCGATACTGTCGACCAATACGTCAATGTGCGGTAATGGGAAGTCATCCTTTGGGCTAGCTCTATTCAGATCTCTATAATCTACACACATTCGAACTTTGCCATCTTTCTTAGCAACAGGCACTATACTGGCTAACCATTGAGGATAGATCGATGTAACAAGGAAACCTGCATTAATTTGTTTTTGAACTTCTTCTTTGATCTTGTCAGCCATATCGGGACGAGTCCTTCTCAACTTCTGCTTAATCGGCGGACATTCAGGTCTCAACGGTAAATGATGCTCCACAATATTGTTGTCCAAACCTGGCATATCTTGGTAGGACCAAGCAAACACATCAACATACTCTTTGAGAAGCTCCAACATTTTCTCTTTGACTTCTGGGATAAGCAATGCTCCGACCTTAACTTCCTTTTTATCTTCTTCATCACCCAAATTGATCATCTCTATAGGTTCTTCAAACGGCTGAATAGTCTTTTCATCGTGCTCAAGCAAACGGGAAATTTCATCAGGAATCTCTTTGCCATCCTCTTCTTCGGCTCTGAACACAGGGAATTCAAAGTTGGGAGAGGGCATAAGATCATTGTTTTCAATGGTTAAGTCATGGATTAATCTGCACATATGATTATGCTTTATTTTAGAAATCGATTTGTACAAATAAAACAAAAAGTTATTATATTTTCCTATTACTACCAATTAATTTTCATTATTATTTCCCAGAAAATGTGAAAAAATAAAACAGTCGTGGACAAAATAACATTTTTATTCATGACGAGAAGTACTTGAAACAAAGAGCCCAGACATTTCTCTTTTGCCTTGGGCAGAGCAAAAGGATTTATTTTCAACATAGCCCGACACAAATACTTTTCGCCTTGGGCAGAGCGAAATTTTTTTTCAAAAATAAAACAAAACATTACTCAGAAATGTGCATCACAACAGGAACATCAACAACAATCCAGTTCTGGCAAGCCACTCCATGCGTTACAAAATCGGGTAAATCCTCTTCAGAATCGTCTCCTATTATAGCATCAACTTCAGGAGGAGTCGGATGGATAAAACCTGCGCTTCGGAAAACCTCTTGTATCGGACGAGTAACTACTTCCTGCTTGACTCTTGCAGACACGGGATGAAAACCAAGACCTTCTCCAGACTTGTTCTCGGGCAAAGTCAACACCTGGCCCCAACCTTCAGCCGAACCACTTTCAACCACTCGTCGCGCATCCTCAAAAGAAGAAATAGATGTCCCTTTCTTCTTCACTTCATTATTAGCAACAGATAGAGCTTGGAATTGGGTTCCAACATCCTCATCAGCATCAATAAAAGAGAAAGATGACAAATGGCTTACCATCATAGCCTGCTCTCCACCAATCATTACCAGCTTTCCATGCCTTACAAACTTCAATCTTTGATGGAGCGTGGAAATGACTGCCCCTGCATCATGGATCCATGGACGACCCAATAGGCAACTGTAGGCGGCACGAATATCCATTACTTGAAAAGTGATCTGAAAAGTATGAGGGCCAATTACTATAGGAAGATCTACTTCACCAATGACAGTCTTCCTAGAACCATCAAACGCTTTAACAATTACCCCACTAGGTCTCATGGGAGCACCTTGATATGAGAGTCGAGATAATGTAGTCTTGGGCATTACATTTAACGACGAACCTGTATCTACCAATACACTTGATAAAGTATCATTTCCACAACTTATTGAGATATGCAAAGCCATATTATGGTTCCTTCCCTCCTCCGGAAGCTCTTCATCACTGAAACCAAGATTGTTACACGAAGTAATATTTCCCACAATTCCATCAAATTGGTCAACCGTCACATCATGATCCATGAATGCCTGGTCCAAGACCTTCATCAAAGCTTCTCTATGGGCACCAGAATCTCTCAGTAAAGCAAGTAAAGAAATTTTGGAAGGAGTTTGCAATAGTTGGTCCACAATCTTATATTCACTTCTCTTGATGTACTTCAGAATCTCATCATCATCGGGATGTGGGATAGGTCCATTGGATCGGCCTATCTCAACCCTTGGTTCAACATTTCTCGCCGGAACTTCTGCCGGTATGGGTCTCCTGACTTGAACTTCTGGTCTCTTCAAAGGTACTGCTGCAAAGACACGTCCGCTTCTCGTAACTCTACTCACATCAGCGATGTTAACAAAAGACGGCCTTGTTGGTATAGGGACTTCTACCCCATTCTCAATCATTGTGGTATTATACTTATACGGTATAGCTTGGTCTGAGTTGTAAGGCACAGGACCAGGTGGATAAATGATCAAAGGAGAAACAGGTGCAGTCTGACTGTCGTAAACGATCTCTACTGATTCAGGCAAATTGAATTGCGGTATTATAACATTCACTTCATCCTCCGGATCTCTGTCATATGTAATAGTGATAACCCTCTGGTCTAACAATTTTTGAATATCCTCCTTCACAATAGGGCAATCAACCTCTCTTGAACAAAATTCACAAACATCATAATCATGCTGATGCCTAACAAAGGCAAGTCTTCTTAAACTCTGATGTAACCTGATCAACGAATCTCTTATGTGTTCAACTTGAAAAACTCGAAACTTTCCCGGACAACCTTCCACCATATTCACTGATGCTGCCCCATGTCGAGGCAAAGGATTATCTCTAACATTTGGGTTAACATCCTTGAAAGACAAGATACCATTCTTAATCAACCTCTGCACGTCCGCCTTTAGAGAAAAACAATTTTCAAGGTTGTGCCCCGGCGACCCTTGATGATATTCACAAAACTGATCCGCCTTGTACCACGGAGAAGTACTATTTGGTGCGACAGGAGGAGGCTTCGTTGTTATGAGGTTCTTTCTAATAAGAGCAGGGAACAATTCAGTATAAGTCATATGAATGGCATCAAATTGCGGTTTTCTTGGTGAACGGTTCTGGTTGTTGAATGGATAAGCCTGTTGTCGAGGTTGCTGCTGAAATGGCCGTTGTTGAGTTGGTGGGGTTTGATGAGCTGGGGTCATCAAAGCTGGGCGGACAGCCGGAGTGACTGCCGCAACGTGTGAGTAACCTCTCCTCGGTCTCCCTGGGAAGATTGCGCTGACATCCTGCTCTTTTCTTTTTGGGAAAACACTTCCAAACTTCTTAGTACTGCTAGACGGACTTCCTTCTTTAACCAAACGCCCTTCACGAATCCCTTCCTCCAACCGCATGCCCATGCTTACCATTTTGGTGAAGTCACTGGGTGCGCTGGCGATCATTCTCTCATAGTAAAAGGAACCTAAAGTCTTCAAGAATATCTTCGTCATCTCTTTCTCCTCAAGAGGGGGATAGATTTGAGCAGCAATTTCGCGCCACCTCTGGGCGTATTCCTTAAAAGACTCTCTGTCCCTCTGGGACATCGCCCGGAGTTGATCCCTGTCCAGTGCCATGTCAACGTTATACTTATACTGGTGGACAAAAGCTTCGCTAAGATCGTTGAAGTTGCGGATCCGAATGCTGTCAAAACCTATATACTACTTTAGGGCGGCACCAGTCAAACTGTCTTGAAAATAGTGAATCAATAAGTCATGATCATCAGAATATGTAGACATCTTCCTCACGTACATAGTCAAGTGACTCCGAGGACACGAATCACCCTTATACCTCTCAAAGTCTGGCACTTTGAATTTTGCTGGAATCTTGACATTCAGAACTAAACAAAGGTCATGAGTGTTCTTCCTAAACAAATCCTTCCCCTTTAACGCTCTGAGCTCCCTCTGCATTTCTTGGAATTGGTCTTGAAATTCTTCCATTCTATCAAAAAGACCCAGACTTTCAGCAGGCTCGGCAGGATAAGTAGGTTCATTCAAGTATGGCATGGAATGAACCACAGGAGCGACAGTTGTCATCACCGGTTGCGGGAAAGGTGTCACAGACGGGATTACTGGCGGCATGGCAGTTGTCTCTGGTTGAGGAAGAGACAAAGTAGGTTGAAACAAAGGCTGTACGACAGGCTGATACCCCTCTGGCACAAAGTTGTAAGGCATTCCCCACGGAAAACCTTTTGGCATCTGATGCTGAAGCGGAGAGTTGATTTGAGTCACAGATGTTGGAACGGTGACAATCTCGGAAACAGCAGTAGTTGAAGTCTGGATCTCAACAGCTGTAGTCGATGGCTGATTCTGAGCAGCCATCAAACTTTCCACTAGCGCAGTTAACTTTTCCATACCGACACGAAGGGTAGCGACCTCCTCACGAAGCTCGTGGTTTTCCTGTTCCAGATCTTCCATCTTTCTCTGACGATTGGCTCGAGTATCGTATCGATGAGACAGCTTGACAATCTATCGGAGTGGAAAAAGAAACAAGGATAAGACTCTAGAAAACATGTGAAGTGGAATGTTGGATGATGCATGATATGTGATGCAAATGATAATTCATTTTAATAGTTTTTCAAGGAACTTCAATAATTTTGCACACATCAATGGTAAAGGAATTTGGAACAACAAAAACTCATTTCATTAATCAAAAGCGATAAATTACAACTTACAACTTTGGAACAACAAAACAATAAATTACACTTTGGGATAACAACCCAATAATAAAAGCAGTAAACTACAACTTTGGAACATGAAGCCCATAATAAAGCAGTAAATTACAACTTTGGAACATGAAGCCCATAATAAAAGCAGTAAATTATAACTTCGGAACATGAAGCCCTTTTACAGAGTTTTACAAAATGACATCAGTAAAATAAAACTAAGAACTAAAGATCACTCAGAATCATCAGATGAAGGACCAAATGCCAACTGTAACCGGAGCTTCCTGATCTTCTCTTCATAAAAGTCTTCCATCTCTTTCTTCTCAGCTACCAGTCGATCAATGATTTCCTTTTGTGGATTAGGAACAAGAGCAACACTTACCGAACCTTCCTTCTTTCTCTTCCTTTCACTAGCATACTTCTTCAGTAAAGCATCCTTTTGACGAAGCTTCTCATCATGATCAATGAACCAGCCATCTTGAATAAATAGCAAATCTTCCTTTTCCTTTAGTTGTCGAGCCAGGACCCGATTCTCATATTCAGACATATTATACTTTTCTTTCCAAGCATCTCTCTCGGACTTCATCCTAGCCAGATTTCCTTGGTATTCTCCCATATTCTCGATAGGGATATCAACAGATGATGATGCAACGGTAGGGAATAAAGGTTTCTCAGGTTTATAGGGCATCTTGAGAGCACAAGCTCTAGCACGGACCCATTGTAGGTAAGGATCCAAAGAAACGGCACCTCTATGTCCTAACATGTCTCTCCCTTTCCTATGGATGTGGCGCCAAGCTCCTTCGATCTCCCTCTTAGCTGCCTGATGATCTTGTCCTTCTTGCAGAAAGAAACCACTCACATGGATGTTGTTTGGCTTGTCCCTCATCGGGTATCCAAACTGACGGCGCGCGAGAACAGGATTATAATTAATTCCACCTTTCATACCAAGAAGAGGCACGTTAGGAAAAGCACCACAGCTATCGATGATCTTCACGTCATAGTAAACTCGATTATACCAATAAATGTCGAAATGAGTGAGAGCCATAATTTTTGGCGCCCATCGCGGCTCCTTCTCGAGATCCCAGAAAACATCAAACCTAGGTAGATGAGAAACATACCACTGATACAGCAACGGTGCACAACAAATAATTATCCCTCCTTGATAAGAGTTTCGAAGATGGATGGAGTAGTAGGTATCTCCTAGCAGCGTAGGGACCGGATTTCCAATCAAGAAAATTCTGATGGCGTTGATATCCACAAACTTATCAACGTTAGGGAACAAGAATAAACCATAAGCGAGTAAAGCAAAGACGTCTTCAAAGGTAATAGTATCTTTTATCTCAGCGAAATGGCGAGCTTTCCTTAACAAAAATTGCGCAGACAAACCTCGGATTCCCCCTTTTGTAGTCATGTTCTCCTCTATCTCTGATTTCTTCAAGTGGGTGATGGTCGCTATCTCGTGAGATTTGGGTTCCTCTTCTAAGCCAGAAAAAGGAACACAGTCGGTGATCGGCAAACCGAGTATGTAGGAGTACTCTTCTAAGGTGGGCATCAACTGGTAATCCGGAAAGGTGAAACATCTGTATAAAGGATCGTAGAATTGGACCAACGTATTAAGGATGCCTTCCTTCATCTTGCGCTTCATGAGAGGTATAATGGACCCATACTTTTTCTGAAAATCTGTCGGGTTCTTGATCTTAGGAATTAAACTCTTCAGTTCTTCAATCTCGGGCTCCTTAAAACTAAAACTTCGAGTGTTTCTCCTTCCAAATTCCATAATAATAGTACCTGAGATGTCTGCAAAAATCATTCCTAAGTTCCTTGAAAAACAAGTTTTTTTTTTACAAAAAATATTGATGAATGCATGAATGAATGATAATGCAACAGTTACACACAAGTTCACAAACATGGGGTTCAAAGGTTCAACGTTTCAGCATGGAGTCGAGGGTAAAGCCCACCCCAAGGTATGTACTAACGGTTCAATCACACCTGTAAGACGAGGTTCTAAGAGTTCCCAGAGTCTACATTCCTCCTTCGGATATTGCCAACGTCTTGATTACTCAATAATTAGCAATATTCTCAAGAGAAACTCATCCGAGCGTAGCATCGCGTAACAACTACTTTCGAATTACTCCGTTATAGTCTCCGCGCTACACCTAAAGGCCAAGATGGGTTAGGGTTCTACGGTCCTCAATTTCTCTGGCTCCCAGGTCGAAAATAATAATGTCTTCCCGATTACTCGGTAAACAAATATTAAGTTCAAAAGGGCCTTCCATTGAGTGGGGGATCTCATGCCTCCTTCTTCGGGATTACTCCCTCAAAGTTAACATGACTGTACCGCCCGTCCTATCCTTAAGTGTAACTTAATCCGGGTATAGGATTCGTCCTTTGCAAAAAACCCAAACAACCCCAATTTAAACACATAATCAAAAAAACAAATAATAATAAAACAGATAAAACAAACTAGGCTTAACCCACTTAGGGATGGACCAACAAGAGGTCAATCTTTCCTCAGCAGAGTCGCCAATTCTGTAGCGATAAAAAATGTAGCAGGGTAAATCGGAGATCGAACTATTAATTAATTCGTCTCACAAAAGCAAGAGTCGCCACCACGCTTTATTATTTCCAAGGGAAAGGGGAAAGAGCGAAATAAAACCCTAAAGTATGCAATGTAAAATAATACTTTTAAAAGTAATGAAAATACAAGGAGTTTTGAAAAGAGGTCTATGGTTCGGGGGTTGGTTATACAGTGGGAAGGTATTAGCACCCAATGTATCTATAGTACTCTATAGGAACCTTTTGAAATATCTGTTTATTAAAATGTTCGTTTGATTAAAAATAAATTGTTTTGGCCGAAAAGGGGTACGGACGGGTTTTTGAAGGTACGACGACCTAATGTCGAAGTTTTGACTTAAAAGGTATAAGTTTTGAAAAAAATTGAATATTTGGGGAAAAATTATCTTAAGTTTTAATGAAATGAAAATATTTACGTGATTGGACTTGAAGACATGAAGTCAACAAATTTAATCATTTTTCTCTTGGATTTAGACGTAAACAGAATAATCAAATAAAGATGAAATAATCAAACAAAAAACTAGATAGATAAAGATTAAGTAGCTAAGTGATATATGACCATAACAATGATTGAATAACAGACTAAATGGTGTGAACA
This sequence comes from Vicia faba, assembly GCA_948472305.1. Lineage (NCBI taxonomy): Eukaryota > Viridiplantae > Streptophyta > Magnoliopsida > Fabales > Fabaceae > Vicia > Vicia faba. The sequence goes on from OX451738.1 coordinate 875,430,841, forward strand.
TGCATTTTTATATTTTTATTTAATATGTACAAAGCGAGAGAATTAATTAAAGAAAATAAAATGTTTTTTAAGTTTTTATTTTTAGGTATTTTTGATATTAATATAAAATATCATTTTAAGAATTATTAAAGAATTCTAAGCTAAATTAAAACTCTAAAAGTTATTAACTTAAATCTAATTGAAATAATACTAAAATTACTAAATTAATCCTAAACTTAAACTAATAAAATTGGTCAAATTATTAAAATTTGTTTAATTAAATTACATCTCTTTTTTGATTAAACTTACTAATTAACTAATTAATAAAATTCTAAAAAAAAAAACTAAAGGAAAATAAATAGAAAAAGGGGTATTAAGAAATAAAGGGGTAGATAATGAACAAATGTACGGGCCAAAGGGTTTTAAGGGGGCCCAACCAAAGACAAACAGAAATGGGGTGGGGTGAATTTAGCAGAAGTGAGGTGGTTAGGCAAAGGGAAACGGGTTGAGGCCCATTTCAATTGAAACACATTTTTTACGGTTATGAATTTTGTTCATTTTGCGTTAGGGTTAGGCAAAAAGGGTACAGAGCGGAGCTCTTCTTCGTTCTTGATTCATCTTCTTCCACCTTCGCCTGAGTTTTTCCTGCCCACGGCCACCGGCGTCCTCAACCTTCCTCTTCCCTCCAACGAGACGCTAGGGCGACAAATTCACGGTAACAAACTTCAATATGGTTTTATTATGATTTTGCATGCTTATGATTTTTACATCCATTTTTGATTCTGACTTCCTATTATTATGGCTATTTGAGGTATATGAAAGAAAAAGAGGGAGAAACAGTACCTATGGAGACGGAGGAGGAAAAGGTTGAGAAGAGCTGTGGCGGCCAAAGAGGTGAGGGACGGCGCTTGATGCTGGGCTTGCTCCGGTTTGTCTAGTATCTCGCCTTTGACTTTTATGTTTGGATGATGATTTCCTGAAAAAAAAAACAAAGTTTTATCTTCTTCCTCTTGGTAGCCTTTGTATGCTTCTTTTCCTTCTTCTTTCTGTGGGTTTGCTGAGTTGTCTTGATGAACGCCCTGATTTTCTTTGTCTTTATCGCCTTGAGTTGCCTTGTGTTGGTTGATGTGTGATTTGAATCTGAGGGTTTAACGATGATTTTGCACCCAGTGATGATATTTTCTGAGGGCTTGTGATGTTTTTCTTTGCTTGACAATGTTGATGCTTTGAAATGGTAGGCTTTTTCTAGTTTAGGCCGTTTGGCTTGAAGGCTTTGGTTGGATTGACAGTGGTTTAAGGTTTCACAGTTTATGCTGGTTTTGCTTCAGATTTGGCCTGGTTTTTTGTTTCAGCAGGTTTGGCCTTTGATGAGTTTACTGGTTTTTTCAGGCCATGGTTATATGATATTTGGCTTGACAGGTTTAAAGTTTTTGGTGATGGCTTTACTGGTTTATCGGTTAAGCTTGAAAACAGGTTGAACAGGTTTTATGGTTTTAGGCCATACGGGTTGTGTTGGGATAATTTTCTGGTTTATGCTATGTGTTTATGGTTTCGGTCATGGTTTTGACATGGTTCTGGCTGTCTTGAATGCAGGTTGTATGTATGTTTTGGTTTATGTTGCAATTTGAGTTATTTGAACTCAGTTTTGGTTTTAGGCTTCCAACCGGTTATGAACTCTGGTTTTTTCTTGAAGAGTTTTGTTGTTGTTATAATAGTTGATCCGCTTGGCTCTGATGGTTCAGGTTCTGAATATTTTTACTATTTTTTCTTTGATACTTCTGCACTCTATACTGTTTTATTCAGTTTGTTTTATATCCTTTTTCCATGCTTCCTTTTTTACTGTATTATTGCAATTTTGTTTTATGCCCCTTTTCTGCCTAAGCCAAAACCTGTAAACTCACACTCTTTTCTCTCTTCTCTCTCCTTAGTACAGTTGAAACACTAAAATGTTATATGTACTTGTGTTCTGAAAAAGCAAAGCTGGAAAATGATGAAAATAGGAATATTTTTGCTTGCATATATGGTTTTAAACTGCACATTTCTCTTTGCCATCTGCATTGTTACAGTAGAGGAGCCTTTGTATTTTTGACCTCTTCCCATACATTGGGTAGTTTACGTTGGACTTGGCCTTGAACATGTAACTTGACTTGGTTATTTGCATATGCTGTTGAACTATGCTTTTTTTGACAATTGAAATGTGCAATTGGTTTTTTTGAAATATGCAGTTTATTTTGAAATATGCAGTTTTGACAAAAAATGAATTTGTGCATATTTTTAACTTGTGCATTCATATTTGTCAATAAATAAACATCCCTTTTTGTGAACCGGGAGAAATCCCGTGATTTGTAAAGAGGGTAAAAAAACTGATTTCAGCCGTTTGCTTTTAATGATGAACGCTAAATTAATCGTCTGCTTTTAATTATATATCTTATTTCTGACTTTTCTTTTAATTCTTTGCAGGTAAAATCAAATGAGCATCAAAGAAGTATTGGATAGAAAATGAAGATTTAGAACTTAGAAACAATTAGGATAGCTTTTATTTCACTTTAAACATTGTAAAAATTATCATTGTAAATACGTTGTAAATAAATACGGTATTTAAACAACAATTGAAACAATTAGAATAAAATGAATAAAACTCCAATATTTTACCAGTTAATTCTTTTCTTCTTTGCAATTATTTACCTTATCATTTATAATTCTTTAAATTATATAATAACTGAAAATAAATTCCAATTATTTAAATTCAGAATAATAAATAATTAAATAAACATCATTGATCAATTAACTTCTCTTCAATTATTTACATCATTATTTATAATTCTTCTAAATTATAATAACTGAAAATAAAATTTCAACTATTTAAACTTAGAATAATAAATAATTAAATAAACATTGTTTGATCAATTAATAAACTTCTTTTCAAATATTTACTTTATTATTTATAATTCTTTAAATTATATAATAACTGAAAATAAATTCCAATTATTTAAATTCAGAATAATAAATAATTAAATAAACATCATTGATCAATTAACAAACTTCTTTTCAAATATTTACTTTATTATTTATAATTCTTTAATTTATATAATAACTGAAAATAAATTCCAATTATTTAAATTCAGAATAATAAATAATTAAATAAACATTGTTTTAGCATTGATCAATTAATAAATTTAGCGTTTCAAAAATAAACAGCTCTTGACTTGAAAAAGTTATCAATTTAAAATCTGCTTTGAAAATTGATAAAAATAGGTCAAAACACTTGCAATGTAATGATGCAGATGGGAGATGGTATCTTAGGTCAAAATTTGGGGTACAACAGGAGGCTGCTGAGAAAGCTGTAAAAGACCTCCTAGAGGCAAATTTTATTTCTGAAGCCTGGTATTCCACCTGGCTGTCAAATGTTGTACTCGTTAAAAAGAATAATGGAAAATGGAGGATGTGCGTTGATTATACTGATCTCAACCGGGCTTGCCCGAAAGATGCTTTTCCTTTGCCTAACATAGACATGCTGGTCGACAACTCGGCCGGCTACAAAACGTTGTCGTTCATGGACGCCTACTCGGGCTATAACCAAATCCCAATGGCCCTGGGCGACAAGCACTGCACGGCATTCATGACCAGCTCGGGCAACTATTACTACAACGTAATTCCCTTCGGACTGAAAAATGCCGGGGCAACTTACCAGCGCATGATGAACAAAGTTTTCAACAAACAGATCGGCGACATGCTCGAGGTGTATATGGACAACATGATCGTCAAGTCCCGAGCAGACACCGACCACGCGGCACACCTCAAGACGGTCTTTGCCCAAGCAAGACAATGTAAAATGAGGTTCAACCCCGAGAAATGTACATTCGGGGTTAAGGAAGGAAAATTCCTTGGATTCTATCTAACAGAACGAGGAATTGAAGCCAACCCCGATAAATGTCGGGCGTTCTCCGACCTCCCAACACCAACGTCGAAGAAGTCGATACAAATCATGAACGGCATGCTCATGTCACTATCCCGCTTCGTCGCGAGATCCGCTCAGCATGCCCTCCCCTTCTTCAAACTCCTTCAAAAGGAATCAGCCTTCGAATGGAATGAGGAGTGCGAGCAGGCACTACGCCACCTAAAGCAAAGTCTATCTCAGCCGCCTGTGCTATCTCGACCAGACGAAGGGGAGCCACTGTACTTATACTTGGCCGTTTCGAACGAAGCCATCAGTGCGGCCCTCGTCCGCGAGACCGCCGACAGACAGAAACCCGTCTACTTCACGAGCAAAGCCCTGCAAGGACCCGAAAGCAGATACCAACAGATAGAAAAGGTGGCCCTGGCCCTCGTCAATGCGGCGAGGAGGCTCAAACACTATTTTCTGGCCCACACGATCGTCGTGCGAACCGACCAACCGGTGAGGCAACTCCTGGTCCTTGGAACTCTCCGAATTCGACATTCAGTACGAGAGTAGGAAAGCCTTGAAAGCGCAGGCCCTGGCCGACTTCGTCGTGGAAATGACCACTCATGACCTACCCCCAGAGAAGGAACACAAGTGGACCATCTTCGTCGACGGAGCATCCAGCTCGTCCGGAAGTGGCGCAGGAATCCTTTTGGAAAATGAAGAGGGTGTAGTGATCGAGCACTCCCTAGCTCTTTCTTTCCCGACGTCAAACAACCAAGAAGAATATGAGGCCCTGCTCGCAGGATTGAGGTTAGTCGAGGACCTGGGAGCCCGCGAGGTACAGATCTACACCGACTCCCAACTCGTCGCCTCCCAAGTCCAGGGGAATTACCAAGCCAAAAACGACAACCTCATCGAGTACTTGAACTTGGTCAAAAAACACATGACAAAGTTCGTACGGGTGGAAATCTCACATGTTCCCCGCGAGCAAAACACGAGGGCAGACATATTGTCCAAACTCGCGAGCACGAGAAAGAAATGCGGGAACAAATCCGTCATCCAAGAATCCCTAGCGCGCCCGAGTATCGAAAGATCCTCGACTCCAGTCGAGGTCCATGCCATTGGGGACGCCTCGTCCTGGATGACCCCGGTTTACAATTTCTTAACAAAGGGCGAACTTCCATCAAACCAATCCGAGGCGACCGTCACAAAACGGAGAGCATGCTTCTACGTGGTGCTCGAGCATAAACTGTACCGCAGGGGATTCTCCATCCCCCTCCTAAAATGCATAGACGAATCCACAGTCCCTGAGGTACAGCGGGAGATACACGAAGGGATCAATGCCCAGCACATGGGCGGTAAGTCCTTGGCGAGGAAAGCCCTTCGAGCAGGATATTACTGGTCGACAATGCAGCAGGACGCCAAGGAGCACGTTAAGAAATGCGACAAGTGCCAGAAGCCCGATGACATGCACCTCGCCCCGCCTCACGAGCTGAGCATACTATCGTCCCCATGGCCGTTCGCTTGGTGGGGTATGGATATCCTCGGACCCTTCGTGCAAGGGACTTATCAAAATAAATTCCTAATCGTGGCCGTCGATTACTTCACGAAGTGGATCGAGGCCGAGGCCCTCGCAAAGATCACCTCGCACAATATCCTCCGCTTCTACAAAAGAAACATCCTCGCCAAATTTGGGATTCCGAATGCCCTGGTGACCGACAACGGCACCCAATTTACCGACCACGGGTTCCAAGACTTCGTCACCAGACTAGGGACAAAACAACACTTCACTTCGGTCGAGCATCCTCAAACTAACGGACAGGCCGAGGCCGCGAACAGAGTCATCCTCCGGGGACTCAAACACCGACTCGGCGAAGCAAAGAGGGGATGGGTCGAGGAACTCCACAGCGTCTTGTGGGTTTACCGCACTACGCCCCACTCAACGACGGGCGAGACCCCATTCCGACTAACATACGGGACCGAGGCCGTCATCCCGGTAGAAATCATGGAACCATCCAGACGGACAGAGAGCCTCCTCGACGAAGAAATGAACGACGAGGCGCTAAGGGACGAGCTCGACTTGGTCGAGGAAATCCGATCTGGTGCGGCCCTGCGCGAAGCCACCCTGAAACAACGAGTGGCTCTGCACCACAACGACAAGGTCATCAAGCGCGAGTTCGAAATCGGCAGCCTGGTATTACGAAGGAACCATAAAGACTCCCGTGAAGGGAAGCTGGCCACGAACTGGGAAGGACCTTATCGCGTCCACGGCACCACCGGTACCACGGCGTACTACCTCGAGCAATTAGACGGAGAGCCATTACCACGACCCTGGAACGCTGCTAAACTAAAGCAGTACTATAGTTAAAAACTACCAACGACACCTAGGACCCTCGACCGTCGATACTCGCGCTCGGTCAACGAGGAAAATACGTCCGACTCCGTAGAGAGGTTGAGGTACAGGCCCGACCTACGTCTAAACCGCACAACATCGTTCAACAAACAAGACCAATCGATAGTTCCCGACGTGGACACCTCCACCGAGCTCCACCGTCGTAGTACCTGTAGGGCAGAACACCCAGCTCGCGATGGGCAGTTCATGCCGCGGGCAAATAACCCCGATCCGGGCGATATACCCGAACGAGCGGCTCGCTCCGCACGCCTGAGAATCTCGAAGAAACTCCGGGCCATCTAAAAAAGGGTCGAAAACAAATCTCTCCTCTCGAGGTCATCACTCTGATAAATTTGGTCATCGAGTAGGGCCCGAACGAAAGACTTAGGCAAGTTTGCCAACAAAGTTACAGCCATACACGGGCACGACCCGGACACATAACTCGGGCCAATTATGTCGCAAAATACATAGAATACATACACGGGCAACAGTCAAATGGAAACAAATTCATTCAATACGCCCGTAGGCAACAAAGCAAACAAATATAAATCGACCAAGAAGGCCGACAATGTTCAGGAAGTACAACCAACGGGCACGCATGCCCAACAAATATGAACGGGCACGCAGGCCCAAAACAAATATCCACAAGGCACGCAGGCCCATCATCATCTTACAATTCAGTTTCCTCGGAGCCATCAGCACCGACAACAGGAGAGTCGGGCGGGGGCACGATCTTGCCATCCACGATCTGAGACATGTAGCCTGTCCCTTCAGTGTTCAAACCGGGATTCAGTAAGGAAAGCTGGCTGACCGCGGACTCGAACCCCTCCTCCATAGCGCCGACACAATCCGCTTCGAGGAGCCGGATACGAGCGACCAGATCCGATCGACTCCTCAATGCGACTATATCCTCTGGCTCATCCTCGGCAGGAAGCATGGCGGCCTTCAGGTCCTCGATCTCTCTGGCGAGGCGCCCGAGGTCGATTTCCAGACGCTCCCGATCCGCACGGAGAAGCTCTCTCTCCTCGGCTAGCTTCCCCGAGTTCTCCTTCTCCAGAGTCAGGATCTCTGTCTCGGCAGCCAGCAGCGCGGCTTGCTCGCGGAACATATCCTCGGAGCGCTCCAGGGCGGCCTTTAACTTTCGCGAACTCGAGGTGAGGGCCGCTTTCTCCTGTTCCAATTCTTTGATGCGGTCAGGATCCTCCCCTTCCTCGGACAACACAACGGCCATTTCAGCCATCTTCACCAGCCCGACCATATTGGAGGCCAGGTGCCTCCTCCGGTCCTCCTTGCTCATCCGCCTGATGGCCTCAGCCTCATCGGCAGTCACGGACAAAGGGAACCCCTCGAAGAAACCCTCCTCTTTGAAGCAAGGGGGAAACCCGAAGGACCTTACGACGCTGGAATCCTCGCCGACCGCTGGCCCACTTTCCACCCGGTTCCTTTTCCTTGGTATCAGGTCGATATGTGGCTCGATCTCCTGGACCTCTGGGGTCTCTTCCGAAGCAGCCCCCGAGCTAGGCGACGAATCCACCCTCACCACATGTGAAGCGCCCGGACTATGCGGCGGGCCCATCCTCGTTGCTTGAGGAGCTTTCACCACCCTCTTGTTCGCCCTCCGGTCACAGGACAACTTCAAGAGCCTCTCCCGTCGTCCGGCCATCGAACCTGCACGAAAAGAAAAAACCGGGTTAGTGCCGAGCAAATAAGCAAACAAATGACAAGCAAAGAAATTCAAACAATAAACGACCTAGCAGACGCGCAGCCTGCCCGAATGACTGGCACTCCACGAGTTCCTTCGTATCAATCGGTCGGGCCTCGAAGGTCGAATAACCCTCCTCGTCCAGGACATCTTCCCCCTCCCTCGTGACCCATCTGGAGGGGTGGAAGCTATCAACGTACCGACAAAGAGTGTCGTAAGCCTTCTCGTCCTTGGAACCCATGTCGCCCGCATACGTATGATAATACCCAGTACCGTGCTCATAATGCCTAGAGATCCAATGCACGGGAAACTTGGCCGTGCGTCTCAACACCGGATGCCCTTCGTTGTCTAAAAGTGCGTCCCCGTCATCGTCGGTTATCACCGCTTCCTCCTCGTACAGGGACTCTAAAGCGGCTGTGGTAACCGGCCTCACGACATACCAATTGTCTTTAAAACCCCGCACGGAGTCCATGTACATCCTGAAAAGTCTCTTCGACTGTTTCAGGGAAACCCAGCTATGCTTTCCTCCCCGGGACTGGCACTGCAGATGGAAGACTTTGAAGAAGAGGGGTATAGTCGCCCCAACCCTCAGAAAACGACAGGTCAGCTCAAACGCCCAGATAAAGGCGAGCGAATTTGGATATAGCTGCGACAAGGCCAGCCCCAAATGGCTAAAGACCCCGACCTGAAAGTCGCTGAAGGGCAGCTGCAACCCAAGGTCTTTGAATGCAATTTCATACATAGGGAAACTGTACTCGGGGAACACCGAGCAAATCCGAGCAGTGAAGGTCGGTCTAGTAATGACGAAATTCTTTTGAAAACCGGGCTGGCCGTGGCCCACCTCCAGGACAGCGTATGGCCTTCGGCTGCGCCGACTATAGACCGAGGCGATTCCTCTAGGCTCGGCACCCACCCAGTCCAACAGAGGGTCCTCTACGGTGTCGACCAAACTCACAGTCTCATCGGCACTTTGTTCTTCCCTTTCGGGGCGTCCTGAAGAGCACGGTTCGTCCGCCATGGTTACCTACAGAGCACGGGAAACCAGTCAATTGGGCACGAAACCATACGCTCGTCGTAACAGACAAGATGAAGTGCGCGACAAGCCACGTCGCTCCACGCACGACCACAAAGTTGGTTTGAAACAAATAGCAGTCGCCTCCCCGACTTCCAGATACCTCGACGGGTCCTTCTACAAGCCGCCTAAGTAAACCGACAACGTGGTCACTCGTGAGTACGTCGACCCGGGTTATGAACATGGCGAGCAACATCATAAAGCCTAAAGCGAGAGCTATGCATTTACCGGGCACTATCATGAATTAGGCGCCCAGGATCATGAAGACCCCGGGCTGCTCTGCAGATTAAACCCTAAACTGTGCATTTACCGGGCACAAGCATGCGCTTGCCGGACATACGCTTGGATTTGTCGAGCTAATCATGAATCTACCGGGCCAATCCTAGGCTTACGGTCTCTAAACGTCTAAAAATGAAGAAAAATCATGCATCACAACAGAAAAACAGAGAAGACAAGTCACTTACTTGGAATCAAGAAGTAGATTTGAGGCGGAGGAAAGAAATCGGTGACGGAGGTCGCGGCGGCGCTATGAGAATCTGGGAAGAACAACAACAGCAGAAACAGAGCGAAGAGGAGAAGCGCGAAGAGTAGAAACACGTTATGGGGCCCAAGGATCCTATTTATAGTGGTGACGTGGAATACCAAACGTCACCTCGGGCAACCGTGCATTCCCCTCCTCGACGCACAACTCCCCTAGGCAATGATGACCCTATCCTCATAGGGTGGCGGCACAGTTCCCAAAAGAGACCTCGCGTGCTCGACAGACGCAGGCTGTTGAGGAATCCCCGAGCATTCCTCGCAGGGAACCTGTCCCCGAGCACAATACGGGGAAACCCTCGAGCATCCCCATGAGGAACTACATCTCTTGCCCGGATATGTGACCCCGCGATGAAAGCGACCTAAGATCAAGTCATGGCTCCTAACCCAAGGAACCACGACTTGGGGGGCTCCTGTTCTGGATTGGGCCGGGCTGGCCCAGAAGCATTGATAAGGCCCAATCCAAACGGACTTGCTGGGGGTCACGCTGACCAAAGGATCACAGTCTTGCCCGACATACTCCCTAGAGCTACTTGCTCGACTTCCTACTGTCCAGCTCGACCTCAGCTCGAGCGCCCCTCCTAGGGCAGACTCAGTCCACTACACCCTCTCAACGGGACTCCGAAAAGACCGCGTCCTTGTCCGCCCGCACTTCACGCAGAACATCCAGGAAGGGGACCATGTGCGGGTCCCCACTACACACGTAGAACTTGGCAGTTCCTCCATTGGGCCAAACCTGCCCGGCCCAATGAAGGAACCTTGGCCCAGCGCTGGGGGCTATAAATACCCTCTGTTTCCAGAGGGTCAGGTATTCATCATTCTATCCATACTCCTACTATTGCCTGCTCGTGCTCTTACTTACTTCAGCGTTGGAGTGTCTTGCAGGTACCCCCCCCCCACCTCGTTCAAAACCTCAGCTCGGAGCCAGCCGTGACGGTCCAAGTCTGATCAGGTTAGATCAGATTCAAACAAAACTTGCAACATGAAAGTTGTATTCCATCACAAAGTATACAACTTTTATTCACAAAGTTTTCTCAAAAGAAGCTTGTATCTCAAGTTATGATTTTTGGAACAAGGGTACCTAAAACTTTTAACTTAGAGAAAATTTGCCCTAATCTAGGCAGGATTTTGACCCATCTTCTTGGCCAATTTTCACATAGTTCCACTTGGAGTTTCAAGTTGCATTTCAAAGATGGATTATAGTACATGTTCCAAGCTTTCCAAATTGTCAAAGAACTCCTCAAACACCCTTGTGGTTAGAGAGAATCGAATGCTTGAAGTTGGCAAAAACTCACTTTGATCCATGGCCAATACATGTTCATACCAAATTGCAAATCTGATCCAGCTAGCTTGGTTCACAATTACAGGCCTCAAAACCAGTTTATGCTCCATAATTTAATGCATATCCATTGAGCTAAGGTATTGTCTTGGTCATTAGGGAATTATACACTAGATTAAGCCTTAAAAGGAAAAAGTAACAATGTCATTCTTGCCTAAACTTCACTTTATGTCAAAACAAGATCCTTGAGGCATGGGGCCATATCTATGAGGCAAGATCAAATCTACCAATTCCAATAACCAAGGGCAAGATATGCAGCATGATATAGCACTTGTACAGGCATGCATTGAGAACATACACACTCTTGCTTCAAGTAGAAGAAACTTGCAAAATACAAGCCATCTCTCACATATGTAAAAACCAACTTACACAAACATTGTAAACACGTTTTATACCTCCTAACAAGCCAAAAACACGACCCCTTCATCACTCAAACCTCCTCATACTCAAAATCTCCATTTTTCTGCAAAACATAGTCCGTTCTGCATTTTGCAAGCCATCATCAAATTCTATCATGCGTTTTGCCCAAAGATACTTCAAACACCTCCCAACCAACATATCTAAGCTATCCAGATCATCCATTGCTAGCTGTAACACCTTTAACACACATTGCCATTTTTGTTTCAAAGCTTTGTAGGTTGAGTTCTGTAGCACGATTCAGGCTACTTCAAAACAAGCCAGGCATTGGGAAAGCTTCATTGGACCTCAGGCAAGCTCAACAGAACCTCAAACACCCTTGGAAGTTGTTGTATTGGCCAGCTCGAAGTCATCTGAAACAGGTATTTCATGAACTTCTATCTCTCTATTTAGGAATAGTTAGGCTTAGGTTTGTGAATGAAATATGTTGTACTCATAGCCCTGAAGCCATACATATGCTTAGTTTTCATTTACATTAATCGTGCTAGGAGAATTTCACCCATGAACTTTCTGGAAAAACTAGGTTAGAAATTAGGGCCAGAGAAATTCTCTCTGGTCTTTGAGAGTTAGTTCAAGTTTTTTATATGGTTGGATTCGTTGTTTAATGCTCTACAAGTTTCATGTTATGAGTTTTGTCAAAAAATCAAAGAATCAAGAGATAGCATTTTTTGTACAAGGCGCGCGTGTTCCAGTTCAAAGGAAGAAGATGAAGTGAGTTTGGGTTGGGCCTGTACAGGCTTGCTTCTGGCACCCCCTTTTTTCTTTTTACACCCCCATGACCCATTTATTGTATATTTGTCATTTTTTGCATTTTGTTTTATTTCTGATTTTGATATTTTATTTTTTAACATAAAAAATACCTAAAAATTATTTTCACAATTTTTTGTATTTATTTGGGATTTATTTTAATTATTACTAGTATAAAAATGTTTATTTGCTTTATATTCTTTTTATCAAAACCTAAAAATAATGAAAAAATATGTTTATATTCATTTATTATTTTTATACGCACTTGAAAATATTTTCTTGAAATATACACATTTTTGTAAATAATTAATTTTTATTTTTATATATTTAATATGTTTATTTTATTAATACAAAAATACAAAAAAAGAATACATTTTCATTTTATTAATATTTTACACTAAAAATATCTTTTTTACAATATACTTTTATTTTTTGTATAAATTAATATATTGTTGTATATAATTAGTAAATAATACTATTTATTAAGAATTAGGGTTTTTGCCCTAAATAACAAAATAATTAAAATTGGCTTTCTTTTTATTTATTTATTATTTTTACTTCACATTGAAAAATACTTTTTACATACATAAAAATCTTTTTTGAATAATACATTTTATTTTATATTTATTTAATTGTATTTATTTAAATATTGTATTATGCCTTGTACATTCAATTTGGTTGTAATAACTTAGAATTTAATTTCTTGTCAAATACCCCCAATTCAAATTTGTACCCCCTCCCTATATCATGTTGTAATAGTGTAGCATTTAAATTCTCGCACATTTAAAAGCTTCCAATCATGCCATGCTTAGACTTAGGGTTTGTATGCGAAATAAAATCAACAACTAGCTTGACCTAATCAAAGACAAATATGCATGAAAAACAAACACAATGCACACTTGCACCCCTAGGGTTACAATCCACTTGTTGCCTTCAAAAATGGGCCATGGTATGCATGTTGAGTACTTTGGCAAAACAAAAATAAAACAAAAGATCATAGTCCCTCGATGATGCTATCTGGGTTGCCTAAACAAAATGATCAAGTCCCTTAAGAAAATTGCCAAAAAATACTTGACACAATTGCTATCATGGTCTATACGATGACCCGCGCCTGTCCTATTTAACATCCTAACACAAGGTTGTTCACCAAATACAATGGTGAAACAACACTGTTAAAAGGGTTAAAAACATAAGAAAAATATTTGAGTAAATTAGGGTAGACAAACTCTTAGTTACTTGATCAAGCTTGCAAAAACATCCTTGCTATTTTTCAAAACGCAATTCACAACACAATTTCAAAACCCTACTTTCAAATATTGAAAACTTTTCAAAATACAAAAACACCTTTGTATACATTCAAACAAGAATCATTACAAAGGTTTCCACAATGATGGCCTCTTTTCAAAACATCTTTCAAAATCACACACAAGAGCACCATTTCAAACAATTGAAAAGCAAAGCAAGTGATCTAAGCAAGTAACTAAGAGCCCATGGATAACCATGGATAGAAAGGGTGCTAATACCTTCCCTTTCTATAATCTACTCCCCGAACCCAAGAAAACATCTCAAAGGTCTTTCCTATGCTTTTTGACCTTTCCTTAGGATAAAATAAAAAGTCGGTGGCGACTCTTGCTAAACCGAAACATTTGCGAACACAAAACGCAAAATCCCAAGTCAGTTCTCCCACCGTATCACAACTACCAAGAACCATAATCTATCAAATTTAATAAAAATAAGTTATTCAAACAAAAAAGGGGTACCACTACCCACTAGAAAGGGAAAGATACCAAATTACAACCACAATATTTTTGTTTTTAAAACACAACTCAAAACACACCCAAATATTTCAATAATTAAAAACTTTAACAACTAACATAAAAACTTGAAAGAAATAAAAACTTTAACAACTAACATAAAAACTTGAAAGAAATAAAAACTTAAATTTAAATTTCCTTCACTTTGTTTCCAAAACCTCAAAACTCCATGTTTTCACCGCCATCATCACCATAATTGCCATCACCACCATCACCATCATCATGCGCTCCAGCATGCGCTGCCCCATCCGAGAAGAAAGGGCGTCTGTCCTCGGGCCAATTTTAGAAGGTATTGTACTCGGCTTGGGAAGGGAAAGTAACCGTCTCCTAAGGGTTGTATTAATGTAGGAAAAGCTTTGTCATGGAGTCATGAAGGAAGCTTATTGATCTTCGATGTGCTTCCAACATGTCCCAAGTGTAATTACATGTCTCCTTCATTCTAGGGTCCCAATTAGAATAATCAAGACCCTCAGTTGCTTCTCGAGCACCCGAAGACTCACCCAAATTCTTCTTCTTTCTTTTCATGGCCAATTTTCCCAAGCAATATCGGCCAAGATAATGATCATTTATCACCCCCCACACTTTTTCATTAATCTCCCCATGCATCAAAATTCCTTTTTCTAAGCACATGGCAGTGATAAGACAAGGGAAATGGAGAGGTACACGAGAGTTTACCCCTTTTGACTCCATGCCTTTAACAAATTGTCGCATTTCTTTTGAGATAATGCCAGCCATATCCACCATCTTGTCCTCTAAGATACTCTGCACGAGCAAGGCAACGTCAATGGGGATGGAAGACATATGAAGTTTAGGTTTGATGTTGTGAAGAACCAAAAGAAGTACAACATGAGCTTCAGGTGTCATATCCTCCCGATTGTATCAAAAAGGAATGCCTGTTGAATTCAATTTAACACTCCCCCCTTCAAGCAAGATGGCACTGGCTATAGAGTCATGATTCCTCAACTTTCCCAGCTCTTTGTTGAATTCATCAATTTCATGTAAACACAATTGGAGAGGGTTTTCCAAAAAGTTATTAATAGAGTTCCTGTCAAAATGTAGAGCTTTTCCTCTTACCGTGGTCTAGAAAATAAATTGCTCCCCCTCAGCCGGAAGAGAATTTGCATAAAATTGCCTCACCAAGTCATAGCTGATCTTGTCGACTGGATCTATGAGAACAACCCACTTTTTTCTAAGAAAAATTTGCATGGGTTTCCTGTAAGGACAATGAGTATCAATAGCAAACTTTTCTCCGAAACAAACTGCCTTCCTACCAGCATGTTGAATCTGTCTTCCGCATCCACGCTTACAAATTTGCGCTCGTCAAAACTCCGCAGTTGGATCGAACTATTTCCTACAGTCTCCCTCACGGGTTTCAAACAGAAATATTTTTTTGGAGCCATTTGCAAGTCATGAAACCAACACAAAACAACATAGATATTCTTGTAAAAAAACAAAACAATACAATTTTTCAGAATTCACAATAAAAAATCAAGATGTTGATTCTACATTCCATCATCGGGCGATGAATCTAGTTGCCGGGCGATCCTGTAAATTTTAGCAAAAGTTATGCAAATTTCACAATAAATCCACTTGCCCAAAGAACAAATATCATCAATTTTAAAGCATTTTCATGGTGACTCCTACTTGCTAATCCCTTCTAACCACATGCATCATTATAAAAATCATTAATTCAAAAGTTCCTAACTTAAATTTTTTTATGGTAAAACTTACCCCTTGCAAATCACAAAGAAGAGAAAAGAGAATGTTACCTAAGATTATTGAGATATGGGATGAAAGTGCAAGATGAGTGCTTGGAGATAATTTTTAGGAATAATGAGGAGAAACAATGAGGCAATGAGTGATTGTTAGGTCAAAAGAGGGTTGAAAAGGGGTTTAACCCGTGGGCCTAGTTGACCCAATAATTAAAAGTGAAGCAAAACACACAACAAAAGAGCGCAAAAACATAGTTTCGCCCGGTAAAATTTTCCATCGCCCGACGATGCTAGGCATAACTGAATAACAAAATTCTATTGCAGAATTTGTTCTACAAGTTTGTTCTACAACAATTTTAAAGGAAATACACACATAAAACAAAATACTTACAATGTTAGGGTGCCTTCTAACAAGCGTTTTGTTTAACATCATTTCAAGCTCGATGATCTACAGTGATTTCAAAAATCATCGAAACAGACCGCACTTGTTTCGCGGATAACGTCTCCTCCAAGGTAGACTTTTAACCTTTGGCCATTCACAGTCCACACTTCCTCAGAGACGGGGTCTTCTAACATAATTGCTCCATAATGCTTGACTTATTTCACCATGAAAGGCCCCAACCATTTTGACTTTAATTTTCCCGGAAACAACTTCACCCGAGAATTGAACAATAAAATAAATTTACCCACTTCAAAATTCTTTGGCTTGATTTTTCTATCATGAAATTTCTTAACTTTATCTTTGTAAATACTGGATGATTCATAAGCTTGCAATCTGAACTCATCCAATTCATGCAACTCTTTTTTCCTCTTCGAACCAACTTGATTTTGATCGAAATTCAAAAACTTTAATGCCCCAAAAGCCTTGTGTTCAAGTTCCACCAGAAGATGGCATGATTTTCTATAAAACATTTGAAATGGAGTAAGACCCGTCAGAGCTTTAAATATGGTACGATATACTCAAAGAGCTTCGTCCAACTTTAAAGACCAATCTTTTTTTGACGAAGAAACAGTCTTCTCAAGAATTCTTTTTATTTCCCAGTTTGATACTTCGGCTTGGCCATTGGTTTGAGGATGATATGGTGTATCCACCTTGTGCTTCACTCCAAAATGCTCCAATAATCTTTTCAATTGGGAATTACAAAAATGCGAACCTCCATCACTTATCAATGATTTCCTCATCCAAAGCTTTGGTAAGGCCTTCCAACCTATTCTTCCTTTCAGTATAAGACTTGATAGTTTCATCCAATACCTTGCAGGTATCTTGGAGTTCAGCAATAATTCCATGCTTTGAGGTCAATATTGTAAGTATTTTTAACACAAGTATTTATATTATCTATTTCCTCAAGGATTGGTGTGATATTAATGTCGTTCTATAGTTTTAGTGACTTTAAGTGTTTGAATCATAAACAAAGTTTTGGTATATGCTTTTAGTATTAAAAGATTAACTTTCATGCACTAGATGGTGATTTGGATAAAAGAGAGATTGTTGTTTGAAAATGATTGTTTTGATAAAAAGGAATGTCAAGATTAGTTTTCATCAACCTATTCCAAATTTATTCGATTAACCTTGCATATGAACTAATCAATGATCAATACATTCACGTATCCTCTCAATATTTCTCATGTCTAAGCAATATTGTGAGTGCTATCATGTTAATCATTAAATAATCTCTCAACCTAGATATTAACATAATAATCTTTAAAGCTTGATACAAGTGAATACTAACTCATAAATCTATGTCTAGAGCTTGTTTATTAGCAGATGAATATATTAGGTCAAGTTTGGAACTTACTTCTCAATAATGAACCAAACCATAAAAATAACAATGATACAAAGATATCCAACATGTATTAATCTTCAACCAAGTTCATATACAAAATGATTAAAAGAAATACATCAACTCTAGGTTGACTACTTCTAACCTTGACACAAAAAGTGTTTAGCTACTCATGGTCATGATATCTTGCTCAATGAATAAACAATGGATGTTGATGAACATAAATATTCAAGTCTCCTTTATTCAAGATGCATGAGTGTTGTTTTTCTCCTCTCCATGAGATAAGAACAAAAAGTGTTTTTCTATTTTATAATGTTTTGATCCATAGAACAAAAGGTTTCTACACTTAAAATCAGATTTCCTTCCCTCCACAAGATAAAAGTTGGTGAAAAGTTTCCATAAAAGATGGTAAAAAAGTATCCAAAAGTATGGTCATATGCGCTCCATTGCTGGGCGACCATAAAGCATCGCCGGTCGATCCTGGCTAGATGCCACACATGACCAACTGGGCATGTTATAACCCTAAAAGAGCACCTTTCATCACCCAACGATAAGAATGCTTCGTCGGGGGATCCTCTTTTCTCCAGGCGATCCAGAAGCGAAGCAATACATAATTGAACCATCTTTTTTCCACCATTTTCGTTGGGCGACACATCCTGTCGCCGGAAGATCCTTTACATAATCAACACATTTTCTTCTTTTGCTTAGAAAGAATAAATTCTCCCTTTGGCCAAGTTTTCTGCACAAATTTTGCTGAAACACTAACAAATTAATTAAACATTCACAATTCTTTGTACTCAAGCAAAATGACTTAAAATAATTATTTAACCTAATCAAAAGTAAAATAAAAGGTTTGAAAGTGTCAATAATTGATATGGATTTTATGAAAAAGTTGGCACTTAACAGTAAAAAACTAGCACTCTCCTTTCCAGATGTTGTGACACCGTCTTAGATACATGTCCTTGTAAATAGCTTATAGTGCAAGGATAGAGGAGAATTCCTCTTGCTTTCTTCACTAGAGCTTTTCAAGATCCCAGGATGCTGACTCAAAATGATTCCACAGATGAGAGTTAGAAATGCAATAAGCATTCTCACAACAAAGGTATTAGCACGCTTTATTGTTTGTTCAAAAACATATGATCCAAAATTAAATTTTGTTTTTGTTCCAATAGTGTAGATCAATTTTCCCAGTCTTATAGCTATTGATGAAGTGTGATTTATGGGGACCCAGTTCACATTCCTATCCTATGAAGAATAACATATTTCATACTTAGTTTACTAACAGATAGCTTCCCTTTTCTTGGCCATTGAGACATCTATTTTGCAGTTATTTCTTTGAAAACAATGTTGTCTGACACTTCAACTTCCGCCTGCTCATCTTCACATTATCCAACAAACTTGTTAATTACCTCAAGTGAAAACTCCACACACTTTCCTCTTACAAACACCTTTCTGTAATTCTTACTCTTTTTGTTGTTTCTCTCAGTAGGAATGTTCATAATGAACTCCTTCACAAGCATTTCATAAAACTTTCCAAGTCTGGCCACACTTTTCATTAATCTTACATGCTTAATGAGACTCATAACTCCTTACATTCAAGGGTATACTTTCCAAGTTCTCTTTATAAATCCATCCTCCTTTGGCATACAAACCTCCATTTTTCAACATTCTTAACATAGTGAAATGAAATTTTATCAATGGCAACTTCTGGAACATTAATATGAATCTTTTTCCCTGCAACTACCTTTCTAGCAGAGGAAACAATGTTCTGAACATCTGGTTCAACATCTTCCTCATATTTGGAATCACTAGGAGGTGCTTGCTTCCTCTTTAGAGATTTACTCTTGGTGACATGAGTCACCACTTTACTCCATCTTTTAGCAGGACTAACAACTAAAATTTTCTTAGAAACCTTGGAGGGCCTTCTTTCAGAACCCACATATTTTCCTATCCTTATTTTCAATCTCTTTGCAATGCGAGGAGTTAACCTTATAGAAATAGGCACATCATCAGATTCCACTTCATCCATATTGACAATCTCAACATTTTGATTTTCCTTTTTAGCAGAACTTTAAGGACTATTTTTATAAGTTTCTTCAACAACCTTACTCTCTGAATTAGCTTTCCTATTTTCACCATATTTTTCTTCAGATATACTTTATTGGGGCACTTTATCTCGCATATTCTTCTCAGAACTTTCAGAAGAAGTAATGGAACCACATTCCTTATAAGCCTTATCAAGAGAATTCTCTTGAGTAGTTTCAACAAGCAGTTCAAATTGGGTAAAGGATTTTGTGACATCCGGTATAATCTCTGGTTCAACCATAGAGCTCAAAATCTTAGTGACAAAATTATGAACACTGGTGTCAAGGGTGTCCATATCATCCTTCTTATACTCATCCACTTTATCATTCATATTGCAACGACCTAGGGTTTCATCAGTCTTAGGGATATACATATTATAGGTGGACTTTTCAAGGTGTTCAACATTAACATCATGAATCATAGTGTCTTTCTCAGTGATAACATCATCGGGATTAATAGGTTCAATACTAAAAATAGTCATACTATGATGATTCTTCTCAGTATCATAGGTTTTCTTCTTATCATTACTAGCAGACCCTTGCACAGACAGAGAGGGAGAATAGTTACTTAATTTGGGAGTCCTTTCCCGTTTCCCACACATTAATTGCCAAAAAAATTCAACCAACCAACTTCTTATTTTTCCCTTAAGCTTTGTTGGTTCAATTAAATCAATATGAGGAGATTCTAAAATTTTAAGTACAATCAGATGTTTAAAGATGTGGTATGACATCTTAACATCATCTCCCTTGATTATTAGCTTTTATGGATGAGTAAGTGATTCCTTTAGGAACCCATAAATAGTTGTTGTCTTTAGAATTAACTCCCCTCATCAAAATATCATTATTATTGGTAACCAAACATCCAGCCTTAGTGAAATTTACATTCTAACCTTGATCACTTAATTGAATGATGCTAGTCAGATTGGCAGTCAATTCTTTTACAAGGAACACATTGTCTAGACTAGGTAATCCAATGTGATCTACCATTCTTATTCCCTCTATTCCTCCTTTGGCACCATTCCCAAAAGTGACAAATCTAGTAGACAAAATTTGATATCTACTAAGTGGTCTTTAACACATGTCATATGTTTAGAACTTCCACCAAAAAAATACCATTCTTCTTTAGATAAGGTTTTTGCAGAGGAATGAGCTATGAAACTGGTAACAACATCCTTGTATTTCCGCTCATTTCTAGTTTGAAACCTTACATTGTTAGTGTTGTACCCCAAAATTTCCCCTTTCATTTATCAAGTATTTTCTCACAAGATCTCCTTTGGTTCAAGACTGCACAAGGTTTGATCAGCCTAAGACACCTCCTTAAGCACTGATGACTGAAATTAGGGTTTGACATTTCAAAAGGATAATTGAACCTCTAATGCCCCATCTGACTTTCATGGATCATTATGGACCCCCAAGATTTTCATGTCAAGTTTCAAGTCTTGGATCACATTTTTGCTTAGTCAATTGAGCAGTTGACCTAAAAATCAGCTGTATTGGGGAAAAAGTCAATTGTGGTCAATTTATAGTCAAACTTCATAATTTTTGATCCATATCAACATTGTGAACTCATATATGTCATTTGATTAAGTTTGGACCACAATTCCTCAAGAAATTTGATCAGATCATCAAAAGGGCAAAATGGTCAAATTAGGGTTTTGATTGAGAAAGGGCAATTTCTAATTTTTGACCTAGAAAATGGTTAATTGGTTGGAAACATGATCTCAAGGATTTAATTGCATCATTTTGACCTAATTTCACAACTCAAAATATTGCTCAAGGTCATTTGATTGATAGTTGATTTTCAGTCAACTGATCAAAGTCAACTGCACACTGAAAAGTCAAACCATGACTTTTTGGTCAAATTCAAGTGTCAAAGATCACAATTCATCAAAAAATGTCAAAATATGAAACTTGTTCATCAAGAAATCAAAAAGTCAAGATTTCATTTTGAAAAGTCAAAGTTTCCAAACTTAGAAATTTTTCTAAGTGTTGGAAACTTCATATTTTTCACAACTTTAAGCCATTTTTTTCACCATGATGCAAGATGATTCAAGGGAAAATTTCAACATGAAAGTTGTAGATATCCATGATATCTATAAAACTGCTTCACAAAACTTATCCTAGAAATTCTTGGATCTCGAGTTATTAATTCATGAAGTCATGGTCTTGAAACCAAACACAATGAAAATTTTGCCCTAGTTTAGGCAGGATTTTGACCGAACTTCATGGCAATTTTTCATATAGTTCCAAGGGGAATTTTCAAAAGTGATTCAAAGAGGGGTTGTATAGAACATTACAAGCTTTCTAAAATGTCCAAGAACTCCTTGAGATCATTCTTGAGCAAGGAGAATCGAAGAGAGGAAGTTAGGGTTTCAAACTAAAATTATAGGTCATTTTCATGATGAACAAAAATGCAATTTCAATGTTAGGCTGCATAATCTTGTTTGAAGGCCTTCTAACTTGTGTATCTATCCATCATTAATGGATTACACAAACTTTTGAGCTTTAATCCAAGTGGTTTAAGCTTTATCCAATCCACATTTCCATTAATGGCACAAAGTGAACACTTCCATTTTGGAAAAGCAAGCTTTATGCACAAAGTCAATTATTGAGCCTCTAACTTGTTCTCTCTGATCACACTCCATCTACAAAGTCATAAGCAAGTGTGTTTAAAGCATAACCACTCTATCTTAGCAAGTACACAAGACTTTGAAACTTGGATTTCTCAAAAATCACATGTTATGCTTAAACTTGTGATTTTGAATTATGATCAACTACAAGCTTCCAAACTTGTTGCTTATAAATAGAGGCACTATTTGTGAGTTAGAACACGAGCTGAAGCACCCGGAAATACACCAAAACTCTCTCAAATTAGAAATTGCCCAAAAACTCCAGTGTTGCACAGTTTCTGACCTTGAACAGCAAACTCATTTCCCTCATGCGTTTCTTGGCCTTTTAGTTCCTAAAGCTTCCTTACATCAAGTGTAACCTATCCCTGTCCCTGTTTCATCACTATAACATCATTTACCATAACCTCCATAACCAAAAATAGAGCATTTCACATTGACTTCTCCAAGCCATTTCAGCCACCCTCAACTCAAGTTAAGCATTGCATTAGCTTGCTAGAGACTCAAGGAAGCTAACTTGATCATTGCAGCACCTTGAATCAAGCTCATTTGCATTTCACAATTTCCAATTTTGAGGTATTTTTCTTGAACTTCTATCTCATTACTTAGGCATTGTTAGGCTTGCATATTTGAAGATAAAATGTAGACATCATTTCCCTGAAGCTGTACATGTCCATGGATTTCATTTATATTGATTGAGCTAGGAGAATTTTAGGATTGAATCTCTGAAAATAATTAGGTCAGAATTTGGTACTTTCAAAAATTCTCATTCATCTTTGATTTATAGTTCATGATATTTATATGGTTGGATTTGTATGAAAAAATGGAGCAACTTTCATGTTTACATTTTCCATTTTTGTTGAGAAATGAATGAGTTACAAGTGGTATGGCTGGAGGTTGAAGATGAAGTGTATTCATGACTCATTTTGCATTATATATTTATCATTTCAGTTATATTAACGGATGTACAGCCACCCCAGTGGTAAGGCAGCACACTGGTAACCAAGAGGTCATGGGTTCGAACCTCGACACGCTACCTTTTGTTTTTTTTTTCATATTTTCTTTACACTTTTTGACCCTTGCAGCGCCTGGGCCTCCAAGTGATTGGGCTTTATTTTTTTTGCTACTTTTGACCCCCTGCCTTGTTGTTTACACCCCTGGCCCATTTATTTTTCTTTATTATTTTATTTTCTTTCTTTCTTTATTTTATTTTCATTTTACATTTTCTTTTAACATTATTATTATTATTATTATTATTTTCATTAATAAAAAATCCAAAAAAAACATTTATATTTTTATTATTTATATTTATTTAGTTTATTTTTTTTTCATAAAACTGAAAGAACAAAAATATTTTCTTTAATAAATTAATTTACTTTTTTTAATACTTAGATAATTAATCTTAATTATTTTATTATATTATTTTCTTGTAAATTAAAATCAATTTAGAATTTAGGAATTTTATTTAATTATTTTTATTTACTAATTTAATTAAATTCACAAAAACCCTAAAAAATACTTTTCTTTAAATTAATTTATTTTACTAACTTAATCTTAATTTGCTTATTTTTAGTTAATTATTTTACTTTAATGAAAAACCAAACAAAAAATCACATTTCTTTTTTCATTTACATTCTTGCATTTTTACTTATTTAATTTTGTACATTTATTCAAATTCAATATGGTTGTAATAATTATTTAGATTTAATTTATTGCAATTCCCCATTTGTAATTTGTACACCCCCTCCCATAAAACATGTAATAGTTTAGTATTTTTATTTTCCGAAATTTAATCCTTTATATACAAATGCTAGTAATTAGGGTTTGTATGGAAAGATTAAAACCAACAAATAGAAAACCCTAATCAAAGACAAATAAAGCATGTAAATCAATACACTTGCACACAAACACCCTTAGGGTAAATCTACTTGGTTGCCTTACAAAAATGGCCTTATTATGCATGTGAGGTATCTTAGCAAAAGCAAGCAAAATACAAGATCATAGTCCCTCGATGACGCTATCAAAGTTGCCTCTCAAAATGATCTTAGTCCCTAAAGAAAATGCTAAGTTTTCTTACAACATTGCTAATCATGGTTATACGATGGCCCACACTCGTCCCTTTTACATCCAAAGATAGGGTTACTTACCAAATCAATGGTAAGATAACAATGTCAAAGGAAAGAGGAAATAAACATGAAAAACTTTTGAGTAGGTAGAATGTTCCTAGTTACTTGCTCAATTTCAAAACAAAAACATCCTTGCTATTTTCAAAATAAACACCAACACTTTCAAAAACATCTTTCAAAACTTGAAAACATTTTCAAAAGATCAAACACTTTGTATACATTCTTACGAACGAGAATCATTACAAAGTTTACCTAAATGATGATACCTTTTCAAAATACTTTCAAAAACCACACAAAGCACATTTTCAAGCAAAAGCAAGTGACCTAGCAAGTAACTAAGAGCCCATGGAAAACCATGGATGAAAAGGGTGCTAATACATTCCCTTTTCATAATCTACCCCCCGAACTCAAGAAAGAATCTCAGAGGTCTTTCCTGTGCTTTTTCACCTTTCCTTTTGAATAAAATAAAAGTCAGTGGCGACTCTTGCTACCCGCAAAATTTGCGATCAAACGCAAAACAACCAAGTCAGTTCTCTCACCATATCACACACTACAAACCTATTGCTTATAAATAGAAGCACTATTTGTGAGCTAAGAAACTAATTAGCAAGCTCTTAAACTCACTCAAACTCTCACAAAACTCCATTTTTATGCTGAAACTGACCTTACACTCCCATCTCTTAAACTACTCGTGTGTTTCCTCTCCAAATCATTCTAAAATATTCCTAACATCAAACACAAATCTTCCCAATACCAGTTACAGTTCTGTAACTCCATTTCCACCATTTTCCAAACTCAAAAACAGATCATTGCACTTGGACTTCTATAGCACGATTCAAGTATCCACAACTCAAACTAAGCATTGCATTAGCTTCCTAGAGGCTCAACGAAGCTAACCTGATCATTACAGAACCTTGAAGCAAGCTCATTTGCAAAACAAAATCCATTTTCAAGGTAAGTTTTCTAATTTTTGAACTCTTCATATAGGCATTGTTAGCTTTCCATTTTCAAAGATAAAATGTAGACATCATAGCCTTGAAGATGACCATGTTATTAGAATTCATTTATATTGCATGAGTAGTGAGAATTTTAAGTTTGAAATCTCTGAAAAAATTAGGTAAGAATTTGGTACCGTTAGAAATCCGTACTCATCTTTGATTGTTAGTTTAAGTTATTTACATTTCTGGAATCGTGGTGAAATTTCTAACAAGTTTGATGTTTACACTTTTGAGAATGAATGAGAAATGAATGAGTTGTAGGGATCCTGACTCGAGGTTGAAGATGAAGTTCATCATTAGAATTGATTTTGTAATATACATTTATGGTTTTGTTTATAATGCCAGATGTATAGCCACCCCAGTGGTAGAAGCGCGCGCCTGTTACCTCTTGGACCTGGGCTCGAGCCCCAACGTCCATTTTTGCATTTTTCTCTTTTGTTTTCATTTCATTTTGTTTGAAACAGCCATCGCTTGGGCCTCCAACAAGTGAACCTGACCCTTTTTACTCCATCTGCCCCCCCCATTTGCTTTTCAACCACGCAACCCATTTCATTTCATTTTTTATTTTTGTTTTTCTGATTACAAAAATATACATTGGGTCTAGTATAAAACAAAACTGTTTTTACTTCTAAACCAATTTTCCCATTTTACACCCCTAACTTTATTTTTATATTTTATTTTATTTTTTATTTTCTCTATTATTATTATTATTATTATTATTATTAATAATAATATTATTATTATTTTATTAATCAAAATCCCAAAAAATGTTTTTTTTTTATATTTTATTTAAAATATTTAGTATTAGTATTTTATTTCTTTTAAGACAAAAAGACCAAAAATATATTTCTTTAACAAATTTCTTTCTTAACTAAATTAATATTAAACTTAGTTTATTTTAATTAAATTAATTTAGGACTTAAGAGTTTAATTAATCAATTTCTTTCCATTCCTTTTAGTTTTAACTAAATAGGGTAAAACCTTTTCTTAAAAATCCTAAAAAATATGTTTCTTAGTTAGTTTGATTTCTTTTCTTAAAATTAACTTAGATTTAGTTTTCATTAAATCAATTTAAATTAACTTAGATTCAATTAATTATTATTTTTAGTTTAATTAGGTTAAACCCTTTCACAAAAATCCAACAAAAACAATTTTATTTTATTTTCATATTATCTCCATATTTTTGTACATTATGTGTTCATATTAAATATGGTTGTAATAGTAATTAGGTTTAATTTCTTTTCTTTCCCCATTTGTGATTTGTATCCCCATCCCCAAATGATGTAATAACGTAGATTTTTACATTTCCGCAATTTATCATTTACAATATAAAAGCTAGTAATTAGGGTTTCTATGGCAAGACATAAAATCAACAAGTAGAAAACCTTAATTCAAAGACAAAGAGCATGAAAACAAATACTTTCACTAGTGCAGAAATAACTTTTTACATCGGGTGAAACTGACTTTTTACATCGGTTCTGGGTCCGATGTAAAGTCAGGCGATATAGTACATTAGGTACTTTTTACATCGATTCTGGGACCGATGTAAAAAGTCCCATTTTTACATCGATTATAATATAAGAACCGATGTAATAAACAATTATTATACACATTTTTTAAAAAATTGATCCAGTTTTTTACATCGGTTGGAAGTAATACCCGATGTAAAAAGTCTCTTTTTTACATCGGTTATAATATATGAACCGATGTAAGAAACAGTTATTATGCACATTTTTTTAAAAAATTGATCCAGTTTTTTACATCGGTTGGAAGTAATACCCGATGTAAAAAGTCTCCAGTGACGCAACTTTTTACATCGGTTATTATTCCCAACCGATGTAAAAAGTCCCTTTTTTGAAAGTTTTTATATCAGTTTTTACTAATAACTGATGTAAAATGTATGAAATTTTTTTGGAATAGATTATTTATTTTCTGGATGTTTCCCTGTACAAATATAATTTGTACCCATTTTTTCATATTTTTCCAATATCACACAGACTATATTTATGTCGCTATATATATTTCATAGCTTTCCAACGTCACATATATCACATCTAGGTCGATGTTTTCATATTTTTCACAACAAACTTACAAATTGAACAATTGTATTGTATTACAACAAACAAACTTACAATTACAAATTCTTCACAATGCTGATCTTGGCCCAGTTGCGTTTTGTATGGCAGTACGTCATCATCAGTCAAGCCTTCACATGGATCTACCTCCTTCAAGATAGTGTAAAGTTACACAACAAGTCTCAAAATAGGTAAATTAAAAGAAAAAGAACATAAGCAACACAAATCCTAGGCTGTGTGGCATTGACTACTCTTTTTGCCTATATAAAAGTTGGCAGGTTAGACATCCACTTAGTATAACAAAAGAAATAACCCATTTCCACCCTTGAAATGCAATTAAGGGATGCTTGGATATTTATTAAACAGATAAAAATTGGTAGGTTAGACATCCACTTAGTATAACAAAAAAAAATAGGCTAGTTGATTGTTTCTAATCAGATTCAAATGGGCCACTCTGAAAATTATAGTTGTCTTTTCTATCTCTACTTTAAGTATGATATAAGAATATGTATAAGTATAACAATAATGTTATATCATCATATAAATACAGCAATATATACCTCTAAACTCCTGACAAAGATGGATTGAAAAATATAATGAATCTGAGCCCCACCAGATAACTCGGATGTGGACATCTCCTCATTCTTTCCCTCAATCATGGAGGAGAATGCTATTTTCAGAAAGAAAGAACATGGAGATAGCAGTTACTGAATTAGTAAAAGTAAAGATATGTGGATACCAGTTAACAAATACAAAAGAAACTAAAAATAAGAATTCATAAATGGAAAAGCAGAGAAAGAAAATAAACCAGATTGTAGGGATAGGTACCTTCACAATATTTTGAAAGAATGTTCAGGAGTAGAGCACCCTGACCAGCCTGTTGAGGAATAACGATTAAAAACTATAGATAAAATGAGGCAAAAATCTACCCAAAGTATATGATATGATATTTAATTAAATAAGGAGAATGATTATCCAGTAAATTTAACTAATAATTAGTTAACAGGTCATAGTGACATATGCAAGACAGGTCCAGTATTAACACATGCCTTAGACTCCGTGATTTCTCCATAGCTCGCATGCTCCTTTGCAACAGTAACTAGGTTATTGCTTATATGTGCTCTCAACCCAAGTAGCACAGCTTTGATATGTTGTGCTAGAATCTGCAAAGTAATGGACAGGCAATTATACATGGCATTCATCAGTCCATAAACCACAAACTTAACCGAATTCATAATGGTCTCTTTTTAAAAATAGCATAAATTTAGATCTTTTTACTGTGTTTTTCGAAGAATGATTTTAACAGTTTTCCCTCTCCCATGTTGATATAGCATTTTTTTTCCGAGACAATTATAACCTGGCCATATTCTCTTTAGACTCTTTCAATCTCAAACAAAATCAAGCCACAAATAAATACTCTAATAAAGTTTATTATTTCATGACACCCAAATAAAAAACCGCATTACTCTCCAACTTTAAAGGATCATACAAATTATTGACAGCAAAAATACTAAGGATTTAATTCATATTTCCCTTGACGGTGTAAAGATTTTTGACACAGACTGTTAATCATAACCGTTTGATCATTAAAAAAGTTTAACTTTTATCATATATAACTTAAAAGTCATACAAATGAAGGGTTATTATTGGTTCTCATAATTTTAAAAGTTCTACACTGTCATTGTATGCTAGTTAATCTAAAACTACAAAGCAAATAAAAAATCAGCATTAAAAGTGAAGCAACTAATTTATTTTCTTGAATTGAAAGCCCACTTCTATAGTTAAGAATATGCCTAAATTATACTACTAAGGAGGAAAGCTTTTAAATGCTTTTATATTGAGGAAAATCAAGATATTGGCGTGACAAATGTATAAGGCGAAAATGAGAAGAGAAAGGGATGCCACAACAGTGTAACAGTAAAATATATTTTAAATTTACTTTAAATGAAATAAAGGCTCTACCTGGTTTAACTTCTTTGCTAGTTGAGGTATACCACAACTATCTGCTAGACCGTTGTATACTTATGAAGAAAAAATGGACAAACATTAGTATAGAGTATATATTAAGTAAAAAGCTTGAATACAACTAAGCTTAGGAATTTCCTTACAGGATGGCTGCGGAAAAATTTCTCTTCAGCAACAAGAGCATCTTTTATACTCCGGTTCATTTGAATGTCCTATTTTACCAAACAAGAGAAACCATATTTCAGTATAACACATTGACTTGCACGCTATTCAAGCAATTAGCATATGCATCTTTGTTTGCAAAGTGTTATTCCATTTAGAAAAGAAAAAAATCTAACAGAATATATGTGATAGTTAAATTAGTCAAACAACAAATTCATCATAGTATGATAATATCATTACCTCCTGACTACGATTTACAACGCCAACATAGCCAAGTCGGAGGGGAATAACTTTTCCTTGTAACAAATTTCGGGCGTCAGTACCTCGGTCCATGATATCCAACTTCATAGCAGAAAAAATGTGTCGAACAGTCAGAATGACTCAACAGCATATAACAAAATCCATAAAGATACACATAGAATGTTAGAAGAGTATACTGAACCTTTGTGATTACACCGATCGTTTTATTACCTGCATCATATATAAAACCATTTAAAACAAATTAAATAGATGCAAAAGAATATTGAAAGCTTTTAGTATATGGAAGCAAAAGCATACCCTCGGGATCAGCCACTCCTGCCATCTGAAGAGCATCGGAATTAGCCAAATCTGAATTTGCCGGTGTGACAGCTAGAATAAGACATGAGGGCTCTTTGATATATGACATGATCATTGTTCTGATCCGGGCTTCAATATCAGAAGGCTGATCGCCAACGGGAACCTTTGTAATACCTGGGAGATCTACAAGTGTCATGTCCAGAACATTTGGTGAAACAATCTTCAAACCAATTTGTTTCACTCTCCGTTGGACCATTGAATGCCATGCATGCATATAATGAACTTCAAATATATGGACATGACCTTTGAAGAACCTTCGTGAACGGAAACGTCGATGATGGTGGCTGGGAAACGGCGGTGGTAACGTTTGTGAAACAGCGGTCGTAAGGGTCGTATGCGTACAGTGGAAAGGAGTGAAACGGCGGCTACGGAATATTGTACAGCGGAAATATTGAAATATTTTGAATTTGGGAAATAAGGGTTTGGAAGCTATTACCTCGGTGGAAATGAATACCCGATGTAAGGGTTGGCTTAGTGGAGAAACTATTACATCGGTGGATCCTAATAACCGATGTAAGGGTTTTGAACCTATTACATCGGTGGATACTAATACCCGATGCAAGCTTCTTTTTCTGACTTTTTTACATCGGTTTAAACTTCCACTGATGTAATATGTTGTGAAGATATTAATTTATTCTTTAATTTATTTTTTATATTAATATCTGCTGTGAAGATATTACATCGGTTTTTAGTTAACCGATGTAATATGTTGCATGTTTTTTATTAATATTTCTACTACCTTGTTTCTTATTTACAAAAATGCCACCGTATTTTTTTCTGAAAACTTTTTACATCGGTGGATGCGTTTGCCCGATGTAATAGGTAGCGAAATATATTTTTTTTCTTATTTTTTATATCATTGCAAATAAATACCTGATGTAAAAAGTTTGTTAATTGTATTTTTTACATCATATATTTTGATATCCGATGTAAAAACCTTTTCTCAAATGTCTTTTTTTTAGTAGTGTTTGTACACTTGCACCTCTAGGGTTAACCTCACTTATTGTCTTGAGAATTAACAGTCATGTCCCTCGAACATGGGATACTTTAGCAAAAACAATCAATTACAAGATCGTAGTCCCTCAATGACCCTTTAATGTTACCTTCGGTAAACGATCTTAGACCCTCATAACAAATTCCTAAGGTATCCCACAATGTTGATTTCTATGACTGTACGATGACGCACGCCTGTCCCTTCACATCTAATGATATGGTTGCTTACTAACTAATGGTAAGATAACAATATCTCAAGGAGGAGGAAATGAACAAAGACTTTTTTAGTAGATAAAACTTTCTTAGTTGCTTGCTCACAACCATCTTCAAAACATCTCTCAAAATACACCAACACTTTCAAAAGAAATATTTTCAAAAGTCAACACTTTGTATATATTCTTATATAGACGAGAATCATTACAAAGTTCTCCTAAACGAAGGCACTTTTCAAAAATACTTTCAAAAACATCACAAAACACATTTCAAATGTGAGCTAGCAACTAAGATCCCGTAGATAAATACAGATGAAAAGGGTGCTAACACCTTCCTTTTTCATAACTATCCCCCAAACTCAAGAAAATATCTCAAAAGGTCTTTCATGTTCTTTTCACCCTTTCCTTTATTGGATAAAAGAAAAGTAGGTGGCGACTCTTGCTATCTGCAACAATTGCAATAAAATGCAAAACACCCAAGTCAGTTCTCCCACTGTATTACAGAACTGGCGACTCTGTTGGGGAAAATAATTAAAAGTGGGGTTACCTTAGATCTAGATCACATTTAATTGCTTTCATTATTTTATTTGTTTGCTTTACATTTTGGATCCTTGTTTGGGTTTGTATTGATCTTCTACCCGGATCTGGAAACATTATTAGGT
This sequence comes from Vicia faba, assembly GCA_948472305.1. NCBI lineage: Eukaryota > Viridiplantae > Streptophyta > Magnoliopsida > Fabales > Fabaceae > Vicia > Vicia faba. Next base: position 875,462,738 of record OX451738.1, read on the forward strand.
AAGTAGCAAATATTATGGAGACTGTACGGCATAGACCGATATGGTTCAAACAATAGCTACTTTAGTGTGATACATTTGTGGGTATCAGTATCCTTTGTGTTGAATCAAGGAGAATACGTGTAACGGCCGTTTATTTAATTAAATTATTTTTGGATTATTTGTTGAAAAGTTGTGAGATGTTGATAATTGTTGGTACAAGTTGTTAGGTTATTATTAATTAATTAATTAGTTGATTAATAATAATAATAATGTTGGATTTAATGGAATAATTGTGTTGGGCCAATTTTATTGGTTGGAAGTAGTAAAGTAGGGGTGTGAAAGTTAAGCCTAATAGGTTAATGATATAAGGTTAAGTTAACACAAGGATTTGATTTAGTTGGAGATTAAGGGTTTGTACACTGACCGGAAGAGCTGCACGAAGGAAGGAGCAAGTTGCCTGGTGTCGAGCAGAGCAAAACAAGGATTACGGCCGAAGCTTTGGTTGAGCAAACTTCAATCCAGGTAAGGGTGGGGTTCTGACCTTATAATGGGATTTATGATATATATCATGTTGGAATTGGTCGTTTGTATGACTGTGTGTTGATGTTTCTAGATTTGTTATACTTACCTATTTCTCTATATGTTGTGGTCGTTAGGGAGTCATTGTATGATTGTATCACATGATTATTGAACCGTTCTTATAGTTGTCCGTTAGTAGTGTTGTAGGCGTTTTGATTTATATGTATGATCGCTCGGTAGGATCAATGATTAGGTTAGTGTATTTTATCACTGGGTGATGTGGTCGTTATGATGTTGTGGTGTTACGAGCAGTTGCCAGGAAATTAGGAATTATTGTTGTGGTCGTATTAGGAAGGTTTATGTGTGAATGTCTTATACAATGAACAAATCTGTTGATAGGAAATATAATTGCATGTTACTGTGGTATTCCGAGCAGTTGGTCAGAAGTTATGAATTGCATTGATGTGGTCGTTATGATGTCGTGTTGTTCTGTGTTGCTGGTCGAACTAGTGGTCGAGGAGGATGCCGATGGTGTTAGGCGTCGAGCAGCGTTTAGGCTCCAAAGTGTGAGGTAATATATGTGTTGGATGTAAAGCGGCATTAGGCTGCGAGGCATGCCGAGGAGCACGATATTATTGTCGATCAAAACGAATTTGCAGGTTGGGCCGAGGAGTATAAGTTAGCTGTTATTCTTCTTAGTTGCTGTGTAAGTTGTTCTGAGTTGAGAAATTAAAGGTTGATGATTTATGTTGAGATGCCTCTAACGATGGGCAGATATTAAGTTGAAGGCTTATGGCCAATGTTGTTTTATGCTGATTTATGTTGAATTATTATTAAGTTGAGGGCTTATGCCAATGTTGTTGTGTTATTGTGATTGTTGCTGTAAATTTTGTTGATAATGCAAAGTTTTAGGGAATTTTAAATGACGATGAATTACCTATATTTACTGTTAATAATGGTGATATAGGCTTATGCCTTGCGATGAACTATGATTGTTGTGAGTATATAACAGCGCATTCATTGAGTCACATACATTTGCATATTTTACAACGGCCTGGACTGGAAAACTGTGAAGAAGGCTTATGCCTTGTTAATGCCTCTATTAATTGGAAATTTCTAAGATGGGAGTTCTGCTTCGATTTTTTAGATGGGAGTTCTGCTCCATTGGTACCACATGCATATGCATAGTAACAAGTTGCATTTCACGTTGCATATTGAGTTGTCGTGTTGATGAATTGATTATTATGTTTCGTTTATGTTTTGTTGTGATTGATGTTGTTTGAAGTTGTGAAGTGGTGATTTTGCATAGACTAATTCTAATGTAATATTATCATAATCTGATTATAATGTTCGATATCTCACCCCTTCTGTTTGAATGGTGCCCTCTGTTGGTAACGTGCAGGTAATCAAGAGTGAATTAGGTTTACCTTCAGTAGTTCGAGTCGGTGTCATTGCTCTGATACGTAACACTCGGGGGGATGAACGCTTGCTAGTTTATTGTTGTTATTATTTCAGTTGTTGAACTTTAAGTTGTTTTTAGTTGAATGCTTGTTATTTGAAGTTGTTTAGTTCGACAAAGATGATATATTCTTTTAAGTTGAATATTTGATTCCTCTGCGAAGTTATGAAAGTTGCTGATTTTTAAAAGGATTAAATCATGTTGTTGTTGGTTCATCCAAGTTAATGTGTTATGTATCTGCAATGAATGTCGTTGTTTTAAGTTTAAATTTGTAGCATCCTGACTTGGTTGTCAAATTTTATAACTCTGATTTATATATATAATTGTCGGGTAGAATTGAGGTGTTACAAAAGTTGGTATCAGAGCAAATCGGTCTGTCCGACCAAGTTGTCGAGTCGTAGTTGTCTAATAATCTAGTATTGTTACCTTGAGTTCTAACTGTTGTTTATGTTGTAGAGATAAGTTGAGATGGCCGGAAGGAATGATGATGCACTTGCTGCTGCTTTAGAAGCAATGGCGCATGCTATGGAGAATCAGTCGAACGCTGACGGGAATGCTGGATCTCATAGTTTGGCGACTTTCCAGAGGGAGAGTCCGCCTACCTTCAAGGGTAAGTATGATCCTGACGGAGCGTTGGATTGGTTGAAAGATATTGAGAGGATCTTCCGTGTGATGGACTGCACTTCAGCGCAGAAGGTTTGATATGGTACTCATATGCTGGCAGTCGAAGCTGATGACTGGTGGCTAGAGACGTGTAAGAGGTTGGAAGCTGCAGGTGAAAATGTCACTTGGGCTGTGTTTTTTAGGGAATTTCTGAGGAAGTATTTCTCTGAAGACGTTCATGGTAAAAAGGAAATTGAGTTCCTTGAAATGAAGCAAGGAAGTATGTCAGTTGTTGAGTATGCTGCAAAGTTTGCGGACTTGGCTAAGTTTTATCCGCACTATAGCGAGGCGAATGCTGAGTTTTCGAAGTGTATCAAGTTTGAGAATGGGTTGCGCCCAGAGATCAAGAAGGCAGTTGGATACCAGAAGATTCGTGTCTTCGCTGATTTGGTTGATAGTTTTAGGATTTATGAAGAGGATAATAATGCTCATTATAAGATTATCGGTGAGAAAAGGGGTAAGCACCAACAAAATTGTGGTAAGCCTTATGATGCCCCAACTGGTAAAGGTAAACAAAAAGTTGTTCAGGGTCAGAGAACTAGTGGGGGAGATGCTCCTGCTGGTGTGGCTTGTTTCAAATGTTGAAAACCTGATCATAAGAGCAATGTGTGTACTGCAGAGGTGAAGAGGTGTTTACGTTGTGGTAAGACTGGACATGTTGCATCTAAGTGCAAGCATAAGGAGGTGATTTGCTTCAATTGTGGTGAAGAAGGACATATTGGTAGTCAGTGTCAGAAACCAAAGAAGGTGCAAACCATTGGAAAAGTGTTCACTTTGGCTGAAAATCATACGGCTAGTGAGGGCAGACTCATCAGAAGTATATGTTTCATTAATAATACTTCTTTAATTACTATTATTGATATTGGTGCTATTCATTGTTTTATTGCTGTTGATTGTGTTGAAAGATTGGGTCTTATGTTGTCTTCTATGAATGGAGAGATGGTCATCGATACTCCAACCAAGGGGTTAGTGACTAATTCTTTTGTGTGTTTAAAGTGTCCTTTGTCGATATTCGACAAAGAATTTGCTGTTGATTTGGTTAGTTTTCCTTTAAGTGGATTAGATGTGATCTTAGGTATGAACTAGTTAGAGCATAATTGTGTACATATTAATTGTTATAAAAAGTCGGTGAGGTTTTCTACTCCTGAGGAAGAGGAAGTTGGTCTGTTGTCTGCTAGAAAGTTGAGGAAGTTGATGCAAGAAGAGGCTCAAATGCTCTCATTGATGGCGTCGCTATCTGTCGAGAATCAAGCTGTAATTGAGGAATTACGAGTGGTGCGTGAATTTCCTAAAGTTTTCCCCGATGAAATTCCTGATGTACCGCCAAAGAGAGAAGTCGAATTTGCTATTGATTTTGTACCTGGTACCAGACCTATTTCATGGCACCATACAGGATGTCTGCATCTGAATTGTCGGAACTAAAGAAGCAATTGTAAGAGTTACTTGAGAATAAGTTTGTAAGACCAAGTGTATCGCCGTGGGGAGCTCTAGTGTTGCTAGTAAAGAAGAAAGATGGAAGTATGAGGCTTTATGTTGATTATAGACAATTGAATAAAGTGATGATAAAAAATAAGTATCCACTTCCAAGAATAGATGATTTGATGGATCAATTGGTGGGTGCTCGTGTGTTTAGTAAGATTGATTTAATATTGGTTTATCATCAGATTAAAGTGAAGGATGAAGATATCCAGAAGACGGCTTTCAGAATGCGTTATGGACATTATAAGTATTCGGTGATGCCTTTCGGTGTTACTAATGCGCCAAGAGTATTCATGGAGCACATGAACCATATCTTTCATACTTATTTGGATCGGTGTGTTGTGGTATTCATTGGTGACATTTTGATTTACTCTAAATCGGAAGAAGAGCATGCATAACACTTAAGAATAGTATTGCAAGTTTTGAAAGAACATAAGTTGTATGCAAAGCTGTCTAAGTGTGAATTTTGGTTAAAGGAGATTAGTTTTCTTGGTCATGTTATCCCAGGTAGTGGCATTGCTGTAGATCCATATAAAGCAGATGTTGTGTTGCAATGGGAAACTCCAAAGTCATATACAAAGACTAGAAGTTTTTTGGGATTAGCTGGTTATTATAAAAGGTTTATCAAAGGTTTTTCTAAGTTGGCACTTTCATTAACTAAGTTGACTTGTAAAGATAGAGCTTTTGTGTGGGATGTTTAGTGTGAAGGAAGTTTTTTAGAATTGAAGAAGAGATTGACGTCGACTCCAATTTTGACATTACCTTATCCCGGAGAACCTTTTATGGTATATTGTGATACTTCCAAGATGGGTTTATGAGGTGTTCTTATGCAGAATGATAAGGTAGTTGCTTATGCGTCAAGTCAGTTGAGGACTCATGAAAACAACTATCCTACACATGATTTAGAGCTTGCTGTAGTTGTTTTTATGTTGAAGATTTAGAGGCATTATCTTTATGGTTCTAGATTTGTAGTATTTAGCGACCATAAGAGTTTAGAGTATTTGTTTTATCAGAAGGAATTGAATATGAGACAACGAAGATGGTTGGAGTTGTTAAAGGATTATGATTTTGGTTTGAATTATCATCCAGGAAAAGAGAATGTGGTGGCTGATGCGTTAAGTCTAAAGACTTTACATGTGTCAGCAATGATGGTTAAAGAGTTGGAATTAATTGAACAGTTCAGAGATATGGGCTTAGTTTGCGAGGTGACACCGCAAAGTGTTATGTTAGGGATGTTGAAGATTAATAACGATTTTCTAGACAATATCAAATAAGCTCAGAAGTTGGATGTAAAACTGGTAGATTCGATGGTTGGGATCGATCTGTCTGAGAATAGTGATTTCAAGTTAGATGCGCAAGGTGTGTTGATATTTCGTAGTCAGATTTGCATTCCTGATGATGCAGAGATAAAGAAAGTAATTCTCGAGGAAAGTCATAGAAGCAAGTTGAGCATTCATCCGGGAGCTATAAAGATGTATTAAGATTTGAAGAATTTGTTTTGGTGTCCGGGAATGAAGAGTGATGTGTCTCATTTTGTGTATGCATGTTTGACTGGTCAGAAGTCGAAAGTTGAACATCAGAAGCCTGTAGGGTTTATGCAACCGTTAGAAGTTCCAAAAGTGAAATGGGATAGCATTTCAATGGACTTTGTGATGGGGTTACCTAATACTCTAAGAGGACATGATTTGATTTGGGTGATTGTCGATAGGCTTACAAAGCCGGCTCATTTTATTCCTATTAACATCAGTTTTCCAGTATCGAAGTTGGCAGAGATTTACACTAGTGTAATTGCAAGTTTTCATGATGTCCCTTTGTGCATATTGTCGGATAGAGATCTGAGGTTTACTTCAGAGTTTTGGAAGAGTTTGTAAGAGACGTTGGGTTCTAGGTTGAGGTCTAGTTCGGCGTATCTTCCTCAGACGGATGGTCAAACTGAAAGGACTATTCGGCCGTTAGATGATTTGTTAAGAGCATGTGTTCTTGAGCAGGGAGGTATGTGGGATACTTCACTTCCATTAATAGAGTTCATTTATAATAACAATTACAATTCTAGTATTGGAATGGCACCTTTTAAAGGGTTGTATGGTCAGAGATGTAGAACTCCTTTATGTTGGCATGAATCTGGAGAAAGTGTAGTGCTTGGACCTGAACTTGTTCGTGAGAATACTGAGAAGGTGAAGTTGATTCGAGAAAAGATGAAAGCTTCCCAAAGTAGACAGAAGAGTTATCATGACAAGGGAATGAAAGATTTAGAATTTCAAGCAGGTGAACATGTGTTTCTGAGAGTTACATCTGTGACTGGTGTTGGGCGAGCATTAAAGTCTAAGAGGCTCATTTCTTGTTTTATTGGTCCGTATCATATTTCTGAAAGAGTTGGGAATGTTGCTTATAGAGTGGCTTTACCGCCTAATCTTTTGAATTTGCATGATGTGTTTCATGTGTCACAACTCCAGAAGTATATTTCAGATCTATCTCATGTGATTCATATGGATGATGTGCAAGTATGGGATAATCTTAATGTGGAGACGATGCCTGTATGAATCGCGGATCGTGAAATGAAGACTTTAAGAGGAAAGGAAATTGCTTGGTGAAAGTAGTCTGGCTAGGAGCTGCCGAAGAAAGCATGACTTGGGAGTTGGAAAGCAAGATGCGGGACTCCTATCCTGAGTTGTTTGAATAAGGTAAATTTTCGAGGATGAAAATATTCTAAGTGGAGGAGAGTTGTAACGCCCGTTTATTTAATTAATTATTTAATTAAATTGTTTTTGGATTATTTGTTGAAAATTGTGAGATGTTGAGAATTGTTGGTATAAGTTGTTAGATTATTAATTAATTAATTAATTGATTAATAATAATAATAATGTTGGATTTAATGGAATAATTGTGTTGGGCCTATTTTATTGGTTGGAAGTAGTAAAGTGGGGGTGTGAAAGTTAAGCCCAATAGGTTAATGATATAAGGTTAAGCTGACACAAGGATTTGATTCAGTTGGTGATTAAGGGTTTGTACGCTGATCGTAAGATCTGCACGAAGGAAGGAGAAAGTTGCCCGGTGTCGAGCAGAGAAAAACAAGGATTATGACCGGAGCTTTGGTTAGGCGAACTTAAATCTAGGTAAGGGTGGGGTTCTAACCTTATAATGGGATTTATGATATATATCATATTGGAATCGCTCATTTGTATGATTGTGCATTGATGTTTCTGGATTTGTTATAGTTACCCGTTTCACTATATGTTGTGGTCGTTAGGGAGTCACTATATGACCGTATCGCATGATTAGTGAACCGTTGTTATAGTTTCCCATTAGTAGTGTTGTGGGCATTTTGAGTTGTATGTATGATCGCTCGGTAGGATCAATGATTAGGTTAGTATAGTTTATCACTGGGTGATGTGGTCGTTATGATGCTGTGGTGTTCCAAGCATTTGGCAGGAAATTAGGAATTATTGTTCTGGTCATATTAGGAAGGTTTATGCGTGAATGTCTTATACAATGAACGAATCTGTTGATAGGAAATATAGTTGCCCGTTACTGTGGTATTCCGAGCAGTTGGTCAGAAGTTATGAATTGCATTGATGTGGTAGTTATGACGTCGTGTTGTTCTGTGTTGTTGGCCAAACTAGTGGTCGAGGAGGATGCCGATGGTGTTAGGTGTCGAGTGGCGTTTAGGCTGCAAAGTGTGTTGGGGAATATATGTGTTGGATGTCAAGTGGCATTAGTCTGCGAGGTGTGCCGAGGAGCACGGTACTGTTGTCGAGCAGAACGAAGTTGCAGGTTGGGCCGAGGAGTATAAGTTATATGTTATTCTTCTTAGTTGATGTGTAAGTTGTTCTGAGTTGAGAAATTATAGGTTGATGATTTATGTTGAGATGCCTCTAATGGTGGGTAGATATTAACTTGAAGACTTATGGCCAACGTTGTTTTATGCTGATTTATGTTGAATTATTACTAAGTTGAGGGCTTATGCCAATGTTGTTGTGATTGTTGTTGTGAATTTTGTTGATACTATGAAGCTGCAGGGAATTTTAAATGACAATGAATTACCTCTATTTACTGGTAATAATGGTGATATAGGCTTATGCCTTGCGATGAGCGATGATTGTTGTGAGTATGTGATAGTTCATTCATTAAGTCACATACATTTTCATATTTCACGACGACCTGGACTGGCAAACTGCGAAAAGGCTTATGCCTTGTTGATGCCTCTATTAGTTGCCAATTTCTAAGATGGGAGTTTTGCTCCGTTTTTTTAGATGGAAGTTCTGCTCCATTGGTACCACATGCATATGCATAATAACAAGTTGCATTCCACGTTGCATATTGAGTTATCGTGTTGATGAATTAATAATTATGTTTCGTTGATGTTTTGTTATGATTGATGTTGTTTAAAGTTGTGAAGTGGTGATTTTGCATAGACTAAATTCTAATGTAATATTATCATACATCTGATTATAATGTTCGATATCTCACCCCTTCTGTTTGAATGTTGCCCTCTATTGGTAACGTGCAGGTAATCAAGAGTGAAGGCGGTTTACCTCCAGTAATTCAAGTCAGTGTCATTGCTCTAATACGTAACACTCAGGGGGATGAACACTTGCTAGTTTACTGTTATTATTGTTTCAATTGTTGAACTTTAAGTTATTTTTAGTTGAATGCTTGTTATTTGAAGTTGTTTAGTTGGACAAAGATGATATATTCTTTTAAGTTGAATATTTGATTCCTCTGCGAAATTATGAAAGTTGTTGATTTTTAAAAGGATTAAATTATGTTGTTGTTGGTTTATCCAAGTTAATGTGTTATGTATCTGCAACGAATGTCGTTGTTTTAAGTTGAAATTTGTAGCATCCTGATTCGGTTATCGAATTTTATAACTTTGATTTATATATATAATTATCGGGTAAAATTAGGGTGTTGTAATACGGGGCCGTTGTGGACTGTCAGAAAGCACTAACTGACCTTAGAACCTCTATTGAACAACTTGGCCATTAGGAAGTAGTGAGATAGCTGGTGTTGTACCCCAAAATTTGCCCTCCCATATTTCTCAAAACATTTCAATAAAAATTCACAAGTCCAACCCGGCGCGTCATATTTAGGTGTTCTTTCACCAAGATATCTCTGATAACGTATTCTCAAATTCAGGTTCGGCTCAAGAGTCAATTCTTTAAAGAAGGTATCCGAATGTGTGAGTTTTCTCGAAGAAATATGGTGAAAAAGTATGCTGAAAGTGCAGTTTTTACGCGCTAAAAAATTCATAACTTGAAGATCGTGACTCGTTTTGAACCCGTTCAGGTGGCCAAAATTCCGTCTTGACATTATCTACGTTTTCATCTCTCACGGCTGGAAGCCAATTTCGATCAGAAGGTCTTCAAAAATGTGGATTTATCAAGTATTTTCATACAGAAAATTTGTGACAAAAGTTTATTTGCGTCATGTTCAAAAAATCATGACTTGGTCGATTTTCATCGTATCGAGCTGGTTCTGGCGCCAAAATTTCACAAATTGAGTTGGCTACATTTTCACAGAAGGTATTGAGTTCAAACGGTATTCAAAAGGCCTTCGTTTTTTGCTCAGAGTGCGTGACACGCTGAAAATCCTGAATGCTGAATATTATTTCATCTGGGCCGAAACTTCGAAAATTCATAACTCGGTCAATTTTTATCGGATTGGGCTCATATTTTTACACAAAGTCACTGATTCATAGATCTACAACTTTTCTTCAAAAGTCGAGACCGGATTATGCTCCGATCAATACCATTTTTTTATTGAAGAACGTGTCAGAGTCGACACTGGAGCCCAAAATAAGTTTGTCTAAGCTGAAACTTCAAAAATTCATAACTAATTCACCGTTTATCCGATTGAGCCAATTTTCGGACAGGAGTTAGTTATCGATGTCGGCTACATTTTGTTTTCACATTTCAACTTCAAAAATTGCACTTAAGTCCCTGCGATTTAGCCTGGAAAGTGACGAACTCAAGTGAACATTGGAGGCTCAATTGCACATTCAAAGCCCATTTTCTTTACCCTAATTTCCATTATATAATCACCTTCTTTTCACACAAACCAGAGAGGAGAAATAGAGAGAAAAAACCTTGCCACAACACTGTTAGAATATCAAATTCTTTCAAGAATCCTAAAACCTTGAAATCCTTATTACAAATCCCTCTCTCACTACAAACAAGTCATCACAGTTACAAACCAACACCTCACTACTTCTTCAGTAAGGGTAAGGCTGGCTTGATCTCCATGATCCAAAAGGCATAAAAGCATTCATGTCACTAATTTTCCAGTAAGGGTAAGATTGATTTGATCTCCATGATCAAAAGGGTATAATCATTCATAGATGCCATATTGTGCCTAAACATTAAATTTCTTCATATATTGGTTTTATTTGCATTTTATGATTTTATTTAACGTGTTCATGAGATTCAATACTGCAGATTTAGACAGGATCCCATGCAGGTTCATTAAGGAACGTTGAGGCCAAAACACAAATGGCCAAAAGCCAAAAGCCAAATGGCCAAAAGAACAACTTATGCATGATGAGGTCAGAACACAAATGGCCAACAGCCAGAACACAAATGGCCATGAAACCCAATCCAATGGCCAAAGAATGCAGACCACGGTACTCAGGAGTCAATGAACACGCACGTGATGCTAGAAAGTCAAACAAGGCTTTTTGTCTAATGGGCCAAATTACTTCCAAAAAACCTCCAAAAAGGGCCAGACACCCCCATGGTTTGCTCAATTTTTAATTTTTATTTGTTTTTCCTTTTTATTCTTTTAATTGTTTTTTTAATTGTTTTCTTTTAATTCCATAAAATAATTTTCATAATAAATATAAAATACAGAAAAATCAAAAAAGATGTTTATTTTATTAATATTAATTTCACCATTATTATTTTTGTAAATAAACTTTAACAATTAATTAGATTAATTTAGGTTTCAAAACTTTAATATTTTTCTTAATAAATTAAAATAGGTAGAAACTAAGGTTTTTTTTAACATCATCATCTTTTTTTCTTTAATAAATAATTTTCTCATCATCATTATTATTATTAATTAATAAATATTTTGTAAATAAACATGTAAATAATTAATTAGCATAAATTAGGTTTTAAACATTAACCTTTTCTTTAATAATTAAAAATATTTAGAACTAGGGTTTCCTTCTAATTTTAAATTCCTTTTTATTTCATAAATACTAAAAACTTAAAAAACAATTTCTTTTCTTTTAATTAAATAATTAATTAACTTTTAATTCCATTTAATTTCAAAAAGGGTCCAACGCCCTCGAACATTCTATTTTAATTCTTTCGCACAGTTATTCTTATTTTTCTTTGTGAATATTATGTAACTGCTCAAGCCATGTAATAGTAATTAGGAATTTATTTTACTTTCCGCATTTTTATTAAAAACGGGTCTTTGTTAATTTGGCGATGTATGGACCCGCGCCTTGTAATAGCGTAGGATTTTACTTTCCGCATTTAAATTTCCGCACTCTTAAAACTGCTAAACTTTGCATGAAAGAATGAATGACTAAATTAAAAACAAGCGTAGATCACCATGATACATATACAAGATAAAACATAACATGAAAATAACACACAAATTCACACACCACTCTTAGGGTACGCCTCACTGTTGCCTTACCTTCGAAACGTGGTCGTCGAGTATAAGACGTTTTAGTAAGTCCTTATGTCCATGACATGATCCAGTTGCCTCGAAACGGTTGTCTCAGAATTAAAAAGGATCAATGGCATAAGGGTAGCTTCTAAGGTGTCATACTGTTGCTCCGGTGACCACACTGTCCCTACAAACGAATTGACCCGAACACCTCCAACGGTGGTGCTACCTACCTCTCAATGGTGGGATGGCACTACCTTAAGGACATTTACACAGCTTAATTCCTTAGGGTAGGTAGATGACTCATAGATACTTGCTCTATTCAAAAACAATCAAAACTCTTTTCACACCGACACTTTCAAAAAAGGCTTTCAAAAACAATTTTTCAAACACTCTTGAGGACTGATACAAGAGTCGAACTGAAATCTTTAAACGAAACTTTTTCAAACCCACTCACACTTTGAAAAGCAAACACTTTTGAAAACACAATGAGCAAGTATCTAAGAGCCCATGGATAACCATGGATAGAAAGGGTGCTAACACCTTCCTTTTCTATAAATCTACCTCCCGAACTGAGAAACTATCTCATAAGGAATTTTGCTGTGCTTTTGTCCTGTCCATGTTGAAGAAAATAAAAGACGGTGGCGACTCTTGCTTACCGCGACATTTCGCGAACCAGCTTTAAAAACAGTCAGTTCCAGATCCACCGATCACAGAACTGGCGACTCTGCTGGGGATATTTATAAAGTGAGGTGTACCCTAGGACTAAGATCACTTGTGTTTTCCATTGTCTGAACTGTTTGCTTTATTATTGTGGGTACTGTCTTGGGATTTCTATAGATCCTAACCCGGATCTGGGGGATACCTTCTTAGAAAGTAGCAACAAGACTGTGAGGGAACTGTGCGGGGTATATCGACATGGTTGAAGCAGTCTGCTACGTTGATGTGGCACTTTAGTGTGTACCGGTAACCCTTGAGTTCAGTCAAGGAGAGTACGGGGCCGCCGCGTGGTGTCGTGAAGCATCAACTGACCTTAGGAACCTTAATTGAACCATCTTGGCCTCTTTAGGGTAGTGAGATAACTGACTTTGGTGCAGTCCGAGGTTGGTTGATACTCGATACTACACTCAATTGAGGGTTGTTTTCTTGGAATATTTCGGTCGCCAGTTCAGTGGATAAATCGAAACGATGAACAATGAAAGCAATCCAATGATATTGGGACCCTTAGAACCTGGTTACTTTGATAGGACAGGTTTGAGCCCACCAACTTCAAGAGGGTAATACCCAGACCCCATGCTGGCCTAAACTCTAAGGGCTGTGGTGTGACTTATGTGCTTTCATACTTGACTACTTGCATGCTTATTATCTGACACTTGAGTTTCTTGTAGGTTTTGTTTGTAGTCCTTAATTGGGACTCATAACAGGGTTTACCTACATTACCCCATGCATAACATAACATCATACCATTGCATGCATCCCGCATAAGGACTAACCCATTTCAAGGATCTCAAGGGCTTGTGATGCAGGTCATGATGAACCAACATGTCTGGCAAGGGGCAAAGGGGATTTATTTTCCTCTAGCCAAGGTTGTCAGGGGCTATGACCCACTGGATATGATAAGCCTTTGACCCTTGAAGAAGGACTCTCTACAACACGAAGTTACTTCAATCAAGATACCAGATTCTAATTTTAACAAATTTTCTTGTTTACCCCGCGAGATCCTTGAAAACATCGCATGCATACATACACATCATTGCATAACAGGTACCCTTTTTTCTACAGGTTGCTTACCTTCTTTGCTGTTTATTTCAGCAGTCTCATCATGAATCCGGAAACATCTACTGAGCAATCCATCAAGGCTCTCCAGGCTCAGAACGCCCAGTTCCAAGAGTTGATCATGAGTTTGGCCCAGGGGCAACAAGATCTGAAGACCCTGCTTTTGAAAAAGAAGAAGAGGACGGTGTTGTTCAACCCTAGACGCAAATCTGGGAATGGATCACGAAATGAGGTTGAGCAGACTACCCCATCTTTTGGAAAGGACATCCCCCATGAGAGAGAGGTTCCTAGTCTCGTGGTCTCTGACAACGAGACTGATTACAATGATGAGCAGTACCCTCCAGCTGAGGACAGGTACAAACAGCTAGAAGACAGGCTAAGTGCTATGGAAATACAAAAAGTGCCCGGCCTGGACTTCGAAGATCTAGGTCTGTCTTATGGGGTAGTAATCCCGCACAAATTCAAGGCACCTGCCTTTGCAAAGTACGACGGGGCATCCTGTCCTAAGCTGCATCTCAGGTCTTACACAAGGAGGATCCAGCCCTACACGGCTGACAAGAATTTGTGGATTCACTTTTTTCAGGATAGTCTGTCGGGAACTCAACTCGACTGGTTCTATCAACTGAATGGAGCCAACATCCGTACCTGGGAAGACTTAGCCACTGCATTTTACAAGCAATACCAGTATAATGCCGACCTTGCTCCCACGCGTACTCAGCTTCAGGGGATGTCTATGGGTACAGGCGAAGGCTTCAAAGAATATGCTCAAAAATGGAGGGACCTTTCTGGAAGGGTACAACCACCTCTGACTGACCGCGAGCTCGTCGACATGTTCTTGGGGACCCTGTCTGGTGCATTCTTCAACCACCTGATTGGGAATTCTGCCGCTGGGTTTACAGATCTGATCTTGACCGGGGAAAGAATAGAAGCTGGCATCAAGTCAGGGAAAATACAGAATGGTGACTCCTCGAACACTGAGAAGAAACCATCCAAGAGAGAATCTAGTGCTGTCTATGGCTCAAGAGGGCAGAATAGGTCCGAACACCGCCAAGATGTCAACGCGGTGGTTATTGCAAAACCGGCCGACGCTCCTCAGCGTCACAATCATCAAAGGGAGGAGAGACCCAAAAGGCAATTCACTCCCATCGGCATGACCTTGTCACAGATATTGCCACAGTTGCTGGAAACCAAGTTGGTAACCCTCATGGACCCTCCAAAGAATCCCAACAGGACGCCTTCAAGGTATAACCCCAACGTTCGCTGCGCTTATCATTCTGACAGCCCGGGGCATGCTACAGATGATTGTTGGACTTTGAGAAACAAGGTTCAGGATCTGATTGACGCAAAGGAAGTCCAGCTCGACTCTCCAGAGGCTCCCAATGTGACCACTGCTCCCCTGCCCAAACATGGCTAGGATTGGAAACTTTTATTCATTTGAATGTTCAGATTGTAATTTTCTTTGATTATTCAAACATTTTATTTCATGTCAAACTTGGTTATTTCATTAATGTATTACACATGTCTGTTTTGAAGTAATTATTTCGTATTCACTATATGCAAACTGTTTTCATATTTTTGTGATGATCAACTCTTGATTGAAAATTCTAAGCCTCCTGAGGGAGGATGACAAAAACGATACCATGACATTTACAATATGCTTTTGAACAGACCCCGCTGATGAGGTACAAGCATTGTTTCAATCCTAAACACTGGAGTTATAAGGAAGATAATCCCTCGTCAACCCCTTTGAGCCAAAGAAGTCGGAGTTTTTCTTTTCAAGAAATTAAAACCCTTAATCATAACTTGGGGCAGGGTAGTTCTCTCAGTTGATCCAAGTGCATAACAAATGGCACCAAAGCGGTCCTTACAAAATAAGCAAAAGACAGTGATGGTTTCGAATAATCACAAAGATAGGCAGTCGTTACCAAAATAAAATAAAAACCCAATAAGTCAAAACCTATGAAGGAGACTTACAAAACTGGGGCATCCCGCTGACTGTAATCACAAAAGAAACAGTTCAGGCAAAATTTAGGGATAGCGAAATCAAAAAGAAAGAGGTCATACAAACCCTCAACAAAAACAAAAAATGACTGCCTATTCAGAATAAATCATCAATATCTGAACCATCATTGGAACATCAGGACAAAGACTCAAACAAGGTCTAACGCACGATCAACTGAGCTTAGGTTTGAAGAACATCACGAATAACGGGTGGGTACAAATAATTTGAGCCTTTATCCTTTGTTTCTTAAACCGTGAACCAGGCCACGTTATAACCCCTAAAAAGTCCTAGCTGAAGCATGGGTTAGCTCGAAAGCATACTGTTACGAAAGGTATCCTGACTCCTTAAGGCTTGCGGTAAAATAACGAGTTGACATCACAATTTACAAAAATTCATTTGTCTTTTACTAAAAAACTGCATTTTCAAAAAATTCAAGACAGGCATAAGCTTTGCATTTTTAACATAACTGTGTTTACATATGACTTTTTGTTTGAACAACCTAGAAATTCGCACGAAGAATATCTAGTGAACAAAAGCACTTCCAATCAAGGGGCATGGCCTGATCATTGTCCATCATCTGGGGCAGTTAAGTCAAGATTCAAAGAATCTCTCAAATGCCAAACAGCCAGGGGCAAACCTCCATCTAGATCACTTGAGGCATTGGACGATCAAACGAAGATCTTCTGGTGGCATGGCAACACAACAACAGGGGCACCTCCCTACATTATGAGAACGTGGACATAGTCGAAAAAATACTAAGCAAAATCAAAGACCCGCTAGGTTGACACACCTAGGCAAAAATAAGGGCTTCCCGGCGAACCAAAAGGGTTCGGGCAAAATGAGGGATGAAATGAAAAAATCTGTACACCCGGCAAGTCGAAAACCTGAAAAGGCGACTTGGGCAAAAATGGGTATCCCGGTGGACTGAAAACCCGAAAGGGTGGTCCAGGCAAAAGTTAGGGATCAAAAGTGTACGACTATGTCCCGACATCTCGTCACTTGCCTACCAGAAGAAGATTTGTCAATCGGCAGTCATCAAGCACCTCCACAGATATCTTCTTCTCCCACATCAGAAACAAGGAGCAATAATAAGTTGTCCAAGCAATCTGGGTGCGCTGCCCCCCGAGATACCAAGAGTACAGACGCCTCTCCTCGGCTTTATTCACAGTCATTCCCTCCAGGGCTTATAACTGGGTTATCCTCAGCTAATTACCACAGAAAGATCGTTCTCAGCGAGGTTCGTCCTATCCCCGGCGGAGTTATCATCAGCCCCTCAGCAAAGTGCCCCTCTTTCCCCACAGAGTTATCTCCCCGCAGAGCAATCCCTTCGCCAAGTTTATTCCCCAACAGAGTCATCTTCTCCTACCGGTATTCTTGCAATCATCATCCCCAACGGAAACGAAGAATCTCACTCTTCAACATCAGCCCAGGATTTGACTTCCCGGCATCCGTCAAGGATCTATTTTCCCAGACGAAGATACATTCATAAACATAACATTGTTATACATCATGATACATGCATATACGCATCATATCATACAATCTCATGTGTTGAGAACATCATTGCTTGATTCATATCATGCATTGCATATGAATGACCTTTACCTTTCAGGAAGGATACAGTTAAATGATCAGCTATGTAGACGAATACAGTCAAAAGAGACCAACCCAGTCAAAGAATACAAGTCCAGTTAAATCAATGCCCAAAGATTTCTATGATACAACCTGTCGTTATAGACACTCGTCGTTATAGACACTCGTCGTTATAGACACCCGTCGTTATAGACACCCGTCGTTATAGACACCCGTCGTTATAGACACTCATCGTTATAGACACCCGTCATTATAGACACCCGTCGTTATAGACACCCGTCGTTATAGACACCCGTCGTTATAGACACCCGTCGTTATAGACACCCGTCGTTATAGACACCCGTCGTTATAGACACCCGTCGTTATAGACACGCGTCGTTATAGACACTCGTCGTTATAGACACCCGTCGTTATAGACACCCGTCGTTGTAGACACCCGTCGTTGTAGACACCCGTCGTTGTAGACATCCGTCGTTATAGACACCCGTTGTTATAGACACCCGTCGTTATAGACACCCGTCGTTATAGACACCCGTCGTTATAGACACCCGTCGTTATAGACACTTGTCATTATAGACACTCGTCATTATAGACACTCGTCGTTATAGACGCTCGTCGTTATAGACACTCGTCGTTATAGACACTCGTCGTTATAGACACTCGTCGTTATAGACACTCGTCATTAAAGACCACTCGTCCATGAGGATAACCCGTCAGTAGAGACAACTCACCAACCTTACTATATTCCAGATTCGATTCCTGTATCTCGCCAGGGCACGTCTGAAGAGTTCGAAGATCCGATTCCTGTATCTTGCCAGGTGTATCTGTTGACGACTAACATTACCAGAATCGATTCCTGTATCCTGCCAGGGCACGTCTGAAGAGTTTGAAGATCCGATTTCTGTATCTCGCCAGGGTGTATCTGTTGACGACTAACATTACCAGACTCGATTCCTATATCTTGCCAGGGCACGTCTGAAGAGTTCGAAGATCCGATTCCTATATCTTGCCAGGGTGTATCTGTTGACGACTATATTCCCCGGACTTGATTCCTGTATCCCGCCAGGGCACGTCTGAAGAGTTTGAAGATTCGATATCTGTATCCATCCAGGGCACATCTACATAAAGAGTTTGAAGATCAACTCCTGTAACAGGCCAGGTAATTGTTTTTCTTTCTCAAGTACACAAGTTCTTGCTAAGGAATCTCTTACGCGATCAACACCTAGATGGCATCTGTAAGCCCATCCACATACTAACAGTCTCCAAATGGCATCTATAAGCCCATTCCTGACAAGGTACTGTCACACTTCCAGATGGCATCTATAAGACCATCCTCCTATCCAGCATCTCTCCAAATGGCATCTGTAAGCCCATTCCCGCCATCACGTTGCTGATACTCTACTATGCGAGTGCAAATTTCTGGGCACTCTAGTGTTCAATCATCTTCCACCTTCGGATCATGAAAGGCACGTAAGCTAACCTACATCCTCAGTTTTAAGAAGATTGAACAGGGGCAACTGTTGTACCCCAAAATTTGCCCTCCCATATTTCTCAAAACATTTCAAGAAAAATTCACAAGTCCAACCCGGCGCGTCATATTCAGGTGTTCTTTCACCAAGATATCTCTGATAACGTATTCTCAAATTCAGGTTCGGCTCAAGTGTCAAATCTTTAAAGAAGGTATCCGAATGTGCGAGTTTTCTCGAAGAAATATGGTGAAAAAGTGTGCTGAAAGTGCAGTTTTTATGCGCTAAAAAATTCATAACTTGAAGATCGTGACTCGTTTTGAACCCGTTCAGGTGGCCAAAATTCCGTCCTTACATTATCTACGTTTTCATCTCTCACGGCTGGAAGCCAATTTCGATCAGAAGGTCTTCAAAAATGTGGATTTATCAAGTATTATCATACAGAAAATTTGTGACAAGTTTATTTGCGTCATGTTCAGAAAATCATGACTTGGTCGATTTTCATCGTATCGAGCTGGTTCCGGCGCCAAAATTTCACAAATTGAGTTGGCTACATTTTCACAGAAGGTATTGAGTTCAAACGGTATTCAAAAGGCCTTCGTTTTTTGCTCAGAGTGCGTGACACGCTGAAAATCCTGAATGCTGAATATTATTTCATCTGGGCCGAAACTTCGAAAATTCATAACTCGGTCAATTTTTATCGGATTGGGCTCATATTTTTACACAAAGTCACTGATTCATAGATCTACAACTTTTCTTCAAAAGTCGAGACCGGATTATGCTCCGATCAATACCATTTTTTATTGAAGAACGTGTCAGAGTCGACACTGGAGCCCAAAATAAGTTTGTCTAAGCTGAAACTTCAAAAATTCATAACTAATTCACCGTTTATCCGATTGAGCCAATTTTCGGACAGGAGTTAGTTATCGATGTCGGCTACATTTTGTTTTCACATTTCAACTTCAAAAATTGCACTTAAGTCCCTGTGATTTAGCCTGGAAAGTGACGAACTCAAGTGAACATTGGAGGCTCAATTGCACATTCAAAGCCCATTTTCTTTACCCTAATTTCCATTATATAATCACCTTCTTTTCACACAAACCAGAGAGGAGAAATAGAGAGAAAAAACCTTGCCACAACACTGTTAGAATATCAAATTATTTCAAGAACCCTAAAACCTTGAAATCCTTATTACAAATCCCCCTCTCACTACAAACAAGTCATCACAGTTACAAACCAACACCTCACTACTTCTTCAGTAAGGGTAAGGCTGGCTTGATCTTCATGATCCAAAAGGCATAAAAGCATTCATGTCACTAATTTTCCAGTAAGGGTAAGATTGATTTGATCTCCATGATCAAAAGGGTATAATCATTCATACATGCCATATTGTGCCTAAACATTAAATTTCTTCATATATTGGTTTTATTTGCATTTTATGATTTTATTTAACGTGTTCATGAGATTCAACACTGCAGATTTAGACATGATCCCATGCAGGTTCATTAAGGAACGTTGAGGCCAAAACACAAATGGCCAAAAGCCAAAAGCCAAATGGCCAAAAGAACAACTTATGCATGATGAGGCCAGAACACAAATGGCCAACAGCCAGAACACAAATGGCCATGAAACCCAATCCAATGGCCAAAGAATGCAGACCACGGTACTCAGGAGTCAATGAACACGCACGTGATACTAGAAAGTCAAACAAGGCTTTTTGTCTAATGGGCCAAATTACTTCCAAAAAACCTCCAAAAAGGGCCAGACACCCCCATGGTTTGCTTAATTTTTAATTTTTATTTGTTTTTCCTTTTTATTCTTTTAATTGTTTTTTTAATTGTTTTCTTTTAATTCCATAAAATAATTTTCATAATAAATATAAAATACAGAAAAATCAAAAAAGATGTTTATTTTATTAATATTAATTTCACCATTATTATTTTTGTAAATAAACTTTAACAATTAATTAGATTAATTTAGGTTTCAAAACTTTAATATTTTTCTTAATAAATTAAAATAGGTAGAAACTAAGGTTTTTTTTAACATCATCATCTTTTTTTCTTTAATAAATAATTTTCTCATCATCATTATTATTATTAATTAATTAATATTTTGTAAATAAACATGTAAATAATTAATTAGCATAAATTAGGTTTTAAACATTAACCTTTTCTTTAATAATTAAAAATATTTAGAACTAGGGTTTCCTTCTAATTTTAAATTCCTTTTTATTTCATAAATACTAAAAACTTAAAAAACAATTTCTTTTCTTTTAATTAAATAATTAATTAACTTTTAATTCCATTTAATTTCAAAAAGGGTCCAACGCCCTCGAACATTCTATTTTAATTCTTTCGCACAGTTATTCTTATTTTTCTTTGTGAATATTATGTAGCTGCTCAAGCCATGTAATAGTAATTAGGAATTTATTTTACTTTCCGCATTTTTATTAAAAACGGGTCTTTGTTAATTTGGCGATGTATGGACCCGCGCCTTGTAATAGCGTAGGATTTTACTTTCCGCATTTAAATTTCCGCACTCTTAAAACTGCTAAACTTTGCATGAAAGAATGAATGACTAAATTAAAAACAAGCGTAGATCACCATGATACATATACAAGATAAAACATAACATGAAAATAACACACAAATTCACACACCACTCTTAGGGTACGCCTCACTGTTGCCTTACCTTCGAAATGTGGTCGTCGAGTATAAGACATTTTAGTAAGTCCTTATGTCCATGACATGATCCAGTTGCCTCGAAACGGTTGCCTCAGAATTAAAAAGGATCAATGGCATAAGGGTAGCTTCTAAGGTGTCATACTGTTGCTCCGGTGACCACACTGTCCCTACAAACGAATTGACCCGAACACCTCCAACGGTGGTGCTACCTACCTCTCAATGGTGGGATGGCACTACCGTAAGGACATTTACACAGCTTAATTCCTTAGGGTAGGTAGATGACTCATAGATACTTGCTCTATTCAAAAACAATCAAAACTCTTTTCACACCGACACTTTCAAAAAAGGCTTTCAAAAACAATTTTTCAAACACTCTTGAGGACTGATACAAGAGTCGAGCTGAAATCTTTAAACGAAACTTTTTCAAACCCACTCACACTTTGAAAAGCAAACACTTTTGAAAACACAATGAGCAAGTATCTAAGAGCCCATGGATAACCATGGATAGAAAGGGTGCTAACACCTTCCCTTTCTATAAATCTACCTCCCGAACCGAGAAACTATCTCATAAGGAATTTTGTTATGCTTTTGTCCTGTCCATGTTGGAGAAAATAAAAGACGGTGGCGACTCTTGCTTACCGCGACATTTCGCGAACCAGCTTTAAAAAAAGTCAGTTCCAGATCCACCGATCACAGCTGGTTTCGGTGGAAAGCTGAAAATTGGTTGATACTCGATACTACACTCATTGAGATCAAACTTTTGGAATATTTCGGCCGCAAGAAAAGATTGGTTGTGCTGAGACAATTCCCAATTAAGAAAGATTAGTGATATTAAGATTCCCTAGAACCCAATTACTTTCTAGGACAGGTTGAACTAACTAAACTTCAAGAGGGTACTTACCTATGAAACCTCACGCAAGCCTAAACCTAAGGACTTGTTTTCTTTGTTTGTATATGTTTATTTATACATATCATCATGACATCATACCATAGAATTTGCACTAACCATTTTAAGGACCTTGGGATTTATATTTATCTGTTTTGTTGGACATGGATTCCATTCATAGAAAGACTATCTAAATCGGCTTTGTGAAAGTACCTCCTAAACTCAAGGAGTTAGCATCAAGGGTTCCTCATGATTCTCTGTTCACCAAGAAATATGAGCGTCTCATCAATTTGTCTACCTCAGATTTTGAAGAACAAATGACGGGGGTGCTCTTTCAATTCTTTGACCCTAAACACCATTGCTTTACATTTCCGGATTACCAATTGGTTCCTACCATGGAGGAGTTTTATCAACTCTTGGGAGTGCCTATTCTTGATTAATTACCCTTCACCGGTATTGAGAAAGACCCAAGACCTGAGGAGATTGCTTTAGCTTTACATTTGCAACGGTCCGACGTTGTGGAAAATTAGAAAACAAGAAGTGTTGTTAAATGTTTTCTAGCCAAGTTTCTGTTTGAGAAGGCTCAACAATTTTGGGATTCTTTAGATTTTCAAGCTTTGAAGAAGTGTTGGCTCTTCTCATCTATGGGATGGTACTATTTCCTAACCCGGATCAACTCATAGATGTGAATGCAGTCAAAGTTTTTCTATCTCGTAACCTGTTGCCTACTTTACTTGGAGATATCTTACATTATCTTCACACTCGCACCATGAAGAGAAGGGGAATTCGTATGTGTTGCACTCCTTTGTTGGCTAGGTGGATAATTTCGCACCTACCTCGGTCTGTTTTGAAGAATGAGCAAGGCATGAGATGTTCTAAAAGGTTGATGTCACTCCCGCATTTGGATATCCATTGGTGTTCTTAATCTTTGGAGAACTTTATCATTATTGATCGTTGCAGGGAATTCTATAATGTCCCTCTACTTGGCATTAGGGGAGATATCACTTATAATCCTTGTTTGGCTTTGAGAAAATTTTAGTATGCTAGGAGGGATGGTCCTCATGATGCACTTGTCCAAGGAATTGCATTTGACTATGAGAGCGATGTCCAAGGTTGTTGTCAAAGATTCATACGAGCTTGGGGCATGGTGAACAAAGTTGATAGTAAGACATTGGGGCATAATAATTATATTCCATTAGATCCTTATCTCAATTGGGTGTGAGCTCGTGCCCAAAGCCTCATGATACCATACCCTGCCATCTTACATATCACCATGGAGCGTATTACTGAAGGAGATGTTCCCTACACTACTCTTCATCCTGGCATGCCTACTACTCTCGAGGAGTTGCAAAGGTCATGGATTCAACTTAAAGGGGAGCATGACACCTTTGAAGCCCAGTTCTACGCAAGCGAGAATAAGGTTTTGGAGATCACGAGACAACTTCATGAAGAGCGGAGTTTGAATGCCTACATTGCACTAAAGAGGGTGCGCTCATGGGAAGATTGAGTCCTTTTTTTAGGAGTTTATGTTGTATTATTTTGTGCTTCTTCTATTTTAAGCCCAAGAAGCACCTTTTTGTAATCATTTGAACTTATTAATCCAATTAATGTTTGTTCCTTCTTTGTTTAAACAAATTTAAATCTTAAAGGTCCTTGAAAACATTTGCATTCGCATTACATGCATCATAACATAAGCAGGTTTTCTGGCACAGGTTTCCTCATCTTTCTACTGTTTATTTTAGTAAGATGGATCTCGAGAAGACTGTGAAAGATTTGCAGACACAAAATTCTCAATTTCAAGAGACCTTTCTCAACTTGGCCAAAGGGCAGCAAAAACTGATGTCACTTCTAGTTGCCAAGAAGAAGACTAAGAAGAAGGCTTTGATCAACATGGGGAAGAGGTTCAAGGGACCCATACGACAAGTTCAAGTGGTAGAAGAGTCATCGGAGGAAGATGAGAATCAGGATGAAGATGTAAGAAGCACCCGTGCTAGGGGTGGTAACAACCCAACTTCTAAGGATGAGGATTATTTTGATGAATAGTATCCACCCGCCAAAGACAAGTATAAGAAATTGGAGGATAGATTGAAGGTTGTGGAAATTCAAGCTGTGCCTGGCTTGGATTTTGGTGATTTAGGTTTAGTTCATGGGGTAGTGACCCCCCACAAATTCAAGATTCCAGTTTTTCCCAAATATGACGGTGTCTCGTGCCCAAAGCTTCCTTTGAGATCTTACGTCCAAAAAATTAAACCACATACAACTGATAAAAAGCTCTGGGTACACTTCTTTCAAGAGAGTCTGTCTGGGACTCAGTTAGAATGGTTTTACCAGTTGGAGGGTTCCAACATTCATACTTGGGAAGATCTGGCCACCACTTTCTACTGTCAATATTAGTACAATGCTGATTTGGCGCTGACTAGAGTACAATTACAAGGAATGAACATGGGTTCCAACGAAGGCTTCAAAGAATATGCGCAAAAATAGAGAGACTTTGCTGGTAGAGTAAAACTACCATTGACTGATAGGGAGTTGGTGGTTATGTTCATGGGAACATTGACTAGGCCGTTTTTCAATTTGTTAATTGGGAGCTCATCATCTGGTTTCATTGAGTTAATCTTGACTGGTGAAAGGGTTGAGAGCGGTATTAAAAGTGGAAAAATTCACATGGCCTCTGCCTCTACATCAAATAATGTGAAGAAACCTTTTACCGGTAAAAAAGAAACTAATGTCGTGTATGGCTCAAGGGGCCATGTCAAGAAGGACCATCATCAATCTGTAAATGCGGTTCTAATCTCCAATCCAACCTCTACTTAAAGACCACAACAATAAGCTGGCTACCAAAGACTTGATATTCTAAGAAGACAATTTACAAGGATCAACATGTCACTATCTCAAGCCCTACAACACTTGTTGAAGGCTAATTTGGTAACATTGCATATCCCCCTTCAAATCCCATTGTTTCATCTCCGAAATACAACTCGAACGCCAAATAAGCTTATCACTCTAATAGCCTCGGACATGACACCAATCAGTGTTGGCCTTTGAAATGAAAAATTCAAGACCTCATCGACAACAAGACCATTGAGTTTGATCTACCTACAACTCTGAATGTAATCACTGCACCAATGCCAAATCATGGCAAAGGTGTCAAGACTATTGAAGATACTGCTTTTGTTTCCTCTGTTGAAGACTTGACTACTCCACTGACCATTGTTGAAGAAAATTTGTTAAGAGTTGGGGTTTTCCATGGTTGTCTTAGAGACTATTGGTGTTATGCCAAAAAAGTTTATGGATGCGAATGACTGAAAAAGGGTGTCCAACACCTCATAGATAGCCATGAGATCCTATTTGAAAGAAGTTCATCCATAAAAAGTTTGACTAAATTCATACCACAAGAAGTTAAAGACATATCCATCATCACTATCTCCAAAAAAACTATTAGGATTTCTTCAAAAGGTCCTATTAGGATTTCCAACGAACCAAGGATAGCCCCATTGATAATTACCACTCCGGGGCCATTTCCTTATTCTTCTGATAAAGCGGTACCGTGGAATTATGGTGCTGAAGTATACTACCATGGAATTAAACAAGACTCCTGGATTGATGAAGACACGATTGCCGATATTACCAACATTACTGGCTCTAGCAAGGTGACAAGGACAAGGAGAATCTTCTATCCTAACATTTCACCTCCAACCACCACAACTACACCTGTTCGTATTACTGTTGACAAGACGAGTACTAATGCTAGGGGCAAAGGAAAGATGAGCGAGCCTTCCAGGATGGAGGTGCCTTCCAAAGACATTGTTACTGAGGAACCCTCTACTCAAGATATGGAGGAGATTTTGAAGATCATAAGGAAAAATGATTATAAGATAGTGGAGCAGTTGGGACAAACCCCCTCAAATATTTCTATGTTATCTTTATTACTTTGTTCTGATACACATGCTCAAGCCTTGATAATTTTTTTGAAGAAAGCTCATGTTCCTCAAGAGACTACAGCTGATCAGTTTAAAAATTGTGTAACGAGTTTGACTACCGATAATGGATTGGGATTCTCGGATACTGATTTAACTCCAGCCAAAAGAAGTCACAGCAAGGCTTTACATGTTTCCATTTAATGCAAAGGAACCACTCTAGCCCATGTATTGGTGGATACTGGGTCCTCTTTAAATGTCTTGCCCAAAGGTGCTCTAGATCGATTGGACTACGAAGGTTTGGTGTTGAAGCCAAGTGACATAGTGGTAAGGGATTTCAATGTATTAAAAAGGATGGTACTTGGAGAGGTTGATTTACCCATCAAAGTTGGTTCTCAAACTTTCAACTCGACTTTCTATGTAATGGACATCCGTCATGCCTACTCTTGCTTACTCGGATGCCCCTGGATACATGGGACAGGAGTAGTGACTTCTACACTTCATCAAAAATTTAATATCCAATCAAAGGAAAGATCGTTACTATCTGTGGTGAAGAAGAGTTTATGGTTAGGCATCTGAATTCATTTAAGCATGTTAAGATGGATGGTGAGTTCATAGAAACTCCTTGTCAAGCCTTCAAAGTGGTTTCTCCCATGGTTGCTGCTGCCAAGGCTACTCCTGATGTTCCAAAAACTGTTAAAGATGTGCCTAGGATGGCTTCCCTCAAAGATGCTCATGTTGTGATTGAAGACAAAGGTTGTACCATTTGGGGACAACTCCCTGACACCCCCTTCAAATAAGACAAAAGTGGTTTGGGTTTCACTGCCAAAGTTCAAAAGAAGGCCAGACGTGCTCGCATAGGAAAACCACCCCTTCACATCAGTAATCATGAAGTGAATGCTCTTGAAGACTCCGACAACAACTTTAATTTTGATGGCTAGATCTACCCAACTGCCGATGAAAGACTCGACAACTGGCGTGCCAAGGACTTCATTCCAATCTCCTTCAATAAGGAGTAATTACCATTTACTGTTTTTATCAATTCAAGAACTTTGCCTGTAATTTTTTTGAATAGTTGACTTTAAGCCACGTGTCATACCTGGGGCATCATGGTCCATTTGTTAAGGGTTTGTTCATTTTCATATTCCATATTATCATTTAATGAAAAATATTAAACTCTTTTGCATTTAAAATTTTGCACTCATTGTCTTTCTTTGACTTTATTGCATTTTCAAAATATCCATGTATCTTACATGTACACACACACACACATTTGCAGATCCTCATCCACTCCGGGTCTCATTGACAACGACTCTTTTATTGCCACCCCTGACTTTGAATATCAAATCTACCAAGCTGAAGATGAAAGCGAGGAAGATTGTGAAATACATGGGGAATTAGCCGTACTTCTATTGCAAGAAGAAAAAACCATTCAACCGTGTGAAGAGCCCGTTGAAGTGGTCAACCTGGGTATTGAGGCAAATAAGAAGGAGATCAAGATTGGAACCAACTTGGAAGACGGTGCCAAAAGCATATTAGTACAAATGTTACACAACTAAGTTGAGGTGTTTGCTTGGTCATATGAAGATATGTCGGGGTTTGATACTGACATTGTGGTTCATCATCTACCAACAAAAGGGGATTGTCCTCCAGTCAAGCAAAAGGTTCGTCGTATGCGGCCATACATGTCTGGGAAAATAAAAGCTGAGGTAATGAAGAAATTAAATGTAGGTTTTTTGGCAGTGACCTCATATCCCCAATGGGTGGAAAATGTGGTCCCCATGCCAAAGAAAGATGGAAAGGTCCATATGTGCGTAGACTATAGAGATTTGAATAGGGAAAGCCCCAAGGATGATTTCCCACTACCATATATCGATGTCTTGGTCGATAACACTACTCAACACAAAGTCTTCTCCTTCATGGATGGTTTCTATGGATACAATCAAATCAAAATGGCTCACGAGGACATGGAGAAGACCACCTTTGTCACACAATGGGGCACTTTCTGCTATAAGGTCATGCCATTCAGTTTGAAGAATGCAGAGGCAACCTATCATAGAGATATGGTAGCTTTATTTCATGATATGATCCATCATGAGATAGAAGTGTATGTTGATGATATGATTACAAGGTCACAAACTGAGGAACAACCTCTTGATCACTTACACAAGTTGTTTGAAAGGTTAAAGAAGTACAAGTTGAGGTTGAATCCTAACAAGTGTACATTCAGAGTAAGGTCTGGAAAGATTTTGGGTTTTGTCGTCAGTGGCAAAGGTATCGAAGTTGATCATGCGAAGGTTAAAGCCATCCAAGAAATGCCAGCTCCCCGTTCTGAAAAGGAAGTTAGAGGTTTCTTGGGTCGACTTAAATACATCGCTCGCTTCATATATCACTTAACTGCTACTTGTGAGCTAATCTTCAAACTCTTGAAGAAAGATCAAGTAGTCAGATGGAACAACGACTGTCAATCTGCCTTCAACAAAATCAAAGAATATTTACAAGAGCCTCCCATCCTGATGCCTCTAGTTGAAGGAAGACCCATGATCATGTACTTGACTATATTAGAGAATTCAATGGGGTGTGTGTTGGGCCAACATGATGAGTTCGGCCGAAAAGAGCATGCAATATACTACATGAGCAAAAAGTTTACTGCCTGTGAAACCAGATATTCACTGCTCGAAAAAACATGTTGCACTCTGGCATGGGCTGCTCGCCGGCTAAGAGACTATATGTTGACTCACACCACTTTATTGATTTCTAAGATGGATCCTATCAAGTATATCTTCGAGAAGCCAGCTCTCTCCGGACGGATAGCTAGATGGCAAATGATCTTAACCGAATATGATATCCAGTATATTACACAAAAGGCCATCAAGGGAAGTGTACTGGAGGATCATTTGGCCTATCAAGTTGGTAATGATTATCAATCCAGGAACTTCGAATTCCAGGACGAGAATATCCTACTAGTAACTGACTGCGAAAAGCCTGGACCGTATGAAGGACCTGAACAAGGATCCCGATGGACTATGGTTTTTGATGGAGCTTATAATGCTTTAGGTAATGGAATTGGTGTTGTGATTATTTCCCTTGAAGGTGGCCATACGTCTTTCACTGCCAGACTATGCTTCGACTGTACGAACAACATGGCTGAGTATGAGGCATGCATATTGGGTCTTAAGGATGCTATTAACCTAAGAATTAAATGCTTAAGCGTATACGGAGATTCAACTTTAGTAATAAGTCAAGTTAAAGGAGGATGGGATACTAAGCAACCTAACCTAATTCCTTACAAATAACTTGTGCTAACCATGATCCCATACTTTGAGG
Source organism: Vicia faba (assembly GCA_948472305.1). Classification (NCBI taxonomy): domain Eukaryota; kingdom Viridiplantae; phylum Streptophyta; class Magnoliopsida; order Fabales; family Fabaceae; genus Vicia; species Vicia faba. The sequence goes on from OX451738.1 coordinate 875,492,108, forward strand.
AGGTCACTTTCAAACACTTCCCAAGAGAAGAAAATCAGTTAGTCGATGCCTTAGCAACAATGTCATCCATGTTTAAAGTCAATTGGGACAATGAGGCTCCTAGAATTATAATCAAAATATTTGACGAACCGATGCACTGTTATGAGATTGACACGGATGAGGAGAAGCCTTGGTATCATGAAGTGAGAAGATATATTGAAGCACAAGAGTTTCCTGAAGGAGCTTCCATCAACAACAAAAAATTTCTGCAAATATTCTCAGCCAAATTCTTCCTAAGAAATGGGATTCTGTACAAGCGCAACCATGATTCTAATCTGCTCTGTTATATAGACAAGAAGGAGGCAGAGAAGATCATGGAAGATATGCATGATGGCTTCTTCGGAACTCATTCTAGTGGGCATACTTTGTCTAATAGGATTCTGAGGGATGGTTACTGTAACACCCCAATTCTACCCCGGAAAATTATACAAATAAATCAGAGTTATAAAAATCATTCATGCAAATGAATCGGGATGCCACAAATTCTTCTATCAAAATTCAGTGCATTCATCGTGGATATATAACACTTTAAAACATCGGATGAACCATCATCATAACAACTTTAGTTAAATAATTCAACATCTATGCAGCGGAATTCTAAATAACATCTTCATTACTATTACAACAACTTCAAACCAACAAATACTAAATAATAATCAACTTAAAGTTCAACGACTGAATAATCAACAATCAAAAGAAACAAGCATTCATCCCCCCGAGTGTTACATATCAGAGCAATGACACTGACTCAAACTATTGAAGGTATAGAACCTTCACTCTCGATTACCTGCACGTTACCAACATAAGGGAAACATTCAAATAGAAGGGGTGAGATATCTAACAATATAATAAAGCGCATGATAATTAATATATTACATTAGATCACATAGCATCACCACTTCTCATCTCAAAATCAGCAATAGTTGCAACAATAATACACATTCACAACATCAATGCACAACTTCTTTATGCAATCAAATAATGCGACTCAATACTATGCGAATGCATGTAGTACCATTGGAGCAGAACTCCCATCTCAAAAAATTTCCAATTAATAGAGGCATCAACAAGGCATAAGCCTTCATCTCAATATTCGCCAATACAGGCCATCTCTGGAGCATAAGCTCCATCTCAAAATGCAATGTATGCGACACAATCATGAATGTCATAACAACACCAAAATTAACAACAATTTAATACGACACCATCGTTGGCCAAATGCCTACATCTTAAAGCATCTCAACATCTCTTCATCAATATCTCATATCATCATAATAATTCATCAAACATAACTTATTCATCATAAATTATCAACACAAAATTATTAATAACATCTCATTAACAACTCAGCTATACGTTAATACGACAGTAGTTCATATTGCTATTCTGTAATCTTACATCATTACTATCATTACTCCTACTGTTACAATTCAAATAGTAGCCTATAAACATTTTATCCTCATCATTCTGCATAAAAACCAACATAACGATTAACACGGGAACTAAATCTAAATCCTAAATTGGATACTAGGATTACACTTCCTATTCTTCATTTTAATCCTCTAGAATAAAGTTCATCGCGTTGGCTATTCAACGCTTCGAACAACATCTCAAACAGCATCCTAAAACTCAAGTTACAACATTTATAAACTGAATCTGCCAAAAACCAAAAACCATGGATCGATGAATAACATCTTGGATCGACGCGTACTGCACTGAATTCGCAACATGAGTCGACGCATCCTCTCTTGGATTGACTCATCCTGATTCAAACACACAACATGTATCGACACATGCTCCTATGGATTGACTCATCCTGAGTCTAAAAGTTCTCATGTATCGACGTAAAACCTCTTCGTGTCGACTCATCCTGAGTCTCTACACCTTCTTGTATCGACACATAGCATTTGGGGTTGACACATCCTGTTACATCCTGCATAATTTCTGCGATTTCTTTGCGTTTTCACTACGGGATTCATACTTTAAGCCCTAAAAACTTAATCTAATCATGGATAATCATCACTTACAATTACCCTATAATTCTACATCAATTAAATCGCATCAGGACATCATTATTCATCCATAATTCATCAATTCTTCATCATACGACATCATATACATTCAATTTAAGAACAAGACAACAATCACCTCTAATCCCACATACCAATTATCATGAACCCAATTATAGAGTCAGAACCCCACCCTTACCTTGGATTGAAGGTCGCTCTATAATCTTCTGGTTGAAACCTCGTTCTGCCGTTTTTTCTCTTTTTCCAGCAGCTTCACGTTCTTCTTCTCAATCCTTATTCTTCTACTGCCTCTTCTTTCTATTCTTTCTAACCACAATAGAATAACCTATTATTCTTTATTCCTTATTGGGGTTAAAACTAATACACCCCCTTATTACTTCTATTCCTTAAAAACAAGCCCACATCAAATAATATCATACTTCTAATATTATTTCTCCACTTAATAAAATAATTAAATCCAATTAGTCACAACACAACTTCACAAATATTCCAAAAATAATTTAATTAAATGATTAATTAAATTACAGGCGTTACAACTCTCCCCCACTTAGAATATTTTCGTCCTCGAAAATTTACCTTAATCAAACAACTCAGGGTAGGAGTCTCGCATCTTTCTCTCCAACTCCTAAGTCATGCTTTCTCCGACAGCTCCTAGCCAAACCACCTTAACCAAAACAATCTCTTTTCCCCTCAGAGTCTTTATTTCACGATCCGCAATCCGTACAGGCATCGTCTCTACCGTAAAATTATCTCGTACTTGCACATCATCCACATGAATCATATGAGATGGATCTGAATACACTTCCGGAGTTGCGACACATGAAACACATCATGCAAATTCGAAAGATTGGGTGGTAAAGCCACTCTATAAGAAACATTCCTCACTCTCTCCAAAATCTGATACGGTCCAATAAAACAAGAAGTGAGCTTCTTAGACTTCAATGCCCGCCCAACACCAGTCACAGGTGTAACTCTCAAAAACACATGGTCACCCGCTTGAAATTCTAAATCTTTACTTCGCTTGTCATGATAACTCTTATGTCTACTTTGGGAAGCTTTCATCTTTTCTCAAATCAACTTCACCTTCTCAGTAGTCTCACGAACAAGTTCAGGTCCAAGTACTACACTTTCACCAGATTCATGCCAACATAACGAGTTCTACATCTTCGACCATACAACGCCTCAAAAGGTGCCATCCCAATACTAGAATGGTAACTGTTATTATAGGTGAACTCTATCAACGGAAGATAAGTATCCCACGAGCCTCCCTGCTTAAGAACACATGCCCTCAACAAGTCTTCCAACGATTGAATAGTTTGTTCAGTTTGACCATCTGTCTGAGGATGATATGCTGAACTTAGCCTCAACTTAGAACCCAACGCTTCTTTCAAACTCTTCCAAAAATCAAAATTAAATCTTGGATCTCTATCTGACATAATGCACAAAGGAACACCATGCAGCTTCACAATTACACTAGTGTAAATCTCAGCCAACTTCGACACTGGAAAAGTGATGTTAATAGGAATAAAATAAGCTAACTTCGTAAGTCTATCAAAAATCACCCAAATTGAATCATGTCCTCTTAAAGTATTGGGTAACCCCGTCACAAAGTCCATTGAAATGCTATCCCATTTCCATTCTGGAACTTCTAACGGTTGCATCAATCCTGCAGGCTTCTGATGTTCAACTTTCGACTTCTGACAAGTCAAACATGCATACACAAACCGAGCCACGCCACTCTTCATCCCAGGCCACCAAAATAGACCTTTCAGATCTTGATACATCTTCGTAGATCCTGGATGAATACTCAACTTACTCCTATGACTCTCTTCAAGTATCACTTTCTTCATCTCAGCATCATCAGGAATACAAATCCGATTACGAAATCTCAACACACCTTGCGCATCTAACTTAAAATCACTGTTCTCAGACTGATCAATCCCAACCATCAAATCTTTCAGTTTCACATCCAACTTCTGAGTTTCTCTGATACTATCTAGAAATTCATTATTAATCTTCAACATACCCAACATAATACTTCGCGGAGTAACCTCGCAAACTAAGCTCATATCTTTGAACTGCTCAATTAATTCCAACTCTTTAACCATCATTGCTAACATATGTAAATTCTTTCGACTCAACACATCAGCTACCACATTCGCTTTTCCTGGATGATAATTCAAACTGAAATCATAATCCTTTAACAATTCCAACCATCTTCGCTGCCTTATATTTAACTCCTTCTGATCGAAAAGATACTTCAAACTCTTATGGTCACTAAACACTTCAAATCTAGAACCATAAAGATAATGCCTCCAAATCTTCAACACAAAAACAAATGCAGCAAGCTCTAAATCATGCGTAGGATAGTTCTTCTCATGAGTCCTTAACTGCCTTGACCTATAAGCAACTACCTTACCATTCTGCATAAGCACACCTCCTAAACACATCTTAGAAGCATCACAATACACCACAAAAGGCTCTCCTGGATTAGGCAACGTCAAAATCGGAGCCGACGTCAACCTCTTCTTCAATTCTGTAAAACTTTCTTCGCACTGAACATCCCATACAAAAGCTCTACCTTTACAAGTCAACTTAGTCAACGAAAGTGCCAACTTAGAAAATCCTTCGATAAACCTCCTATAGTAACCAGCTAATCCCAAAAAGCTTCTAATCTCAGTAGCTGACCTCGGAGTTTCCCATTGCAACACAACATCAACCTTCAATGGTTCTACAACAATGCCACTACCTGAAATCACATGACCAAGAAAACTAACCTCCTTTAACCAGAATTCACACTTGGACAACTTTGCATACAACTTCTTCTCTTTCAAAACTTGCAACACTACTCTTAAGTGTTTTGCATGCTCCTCTTCTGACTTAGAGTAAATCAAAATATCATCAATGAACACCACCATAAACCGATCCAAATAAGTATGAAAGATACGATTCATGTATTCCATAAATACTCCCGACACATTAGTAACACCGAAAGGAATCACCTAATACTCATAATGTCTATAACGCGTCCTGAAAGTCGTCTTCTGGATATCTTCATCTTTCACTTTAATCTGATGGTAACCCGACCTCAAATCAATCTTACTAAACACACGAGCATCCACCAATTGATCCATCAAGTCATCTATTCTTGGAAGCGGATACTTGTTCTTAATTGTCACTTTATTCAACTGTCTATAATCAACACAAAGCCTCATACTTCCATCTTTCTTCTTTACTAACAACACTGGAGCTCCCCACGGCGACACACTTGGTCTTACAAACTTCTTCTCAAGTAACTCTTCCAATTGCTTCTTTAACTCTGACAATTCAGATGCAGACATCCTGTATGGTCCCATAGACACAAGTATGGTACCAGGTACAAGATCAATAGTAAATTCAACTTCCCTCTCCGGCGGTACATCAGGAATCTCCTCAGGGAAAACTTCAGGAAATTCACACACCACCTACAATTCCTCAATTATAACTTGAGTCTCTACAGATAGTGATGCCATCAACGAGAACATCTGTGCTTCCTCTTGCATCAACTTCCTTAACTGTCTAGCAGACAACATACCATCTTCTTCTGCTTCAGAAGTAGAAAACTTCACCGACTTGTCATAACAGTTAATATGAACACAGTTATGCTCTAACTAGTTCATACCCAAAATCACATCTAAACCTCTTAACGGTAAACAAACCAAATCGACAGCAAAGTCTCTGTCGAAAGATCGACAAGGGACACTTCAAACACACAAAAGAAGTAGTCACCAACCCCTTGGTTGGAGTAATGACGACCATTTCCCCATTCAAATAAGACAACATAAGACCCAATCTTTCAACACAATCAGCAGCAATAAAACAATGCGTAGCACCAATATCAATAATAGTAATTAAAGGAGTATTATTAATGAAACATGTACCTCTGATAAGTCTGTCCTCGACAGTCGTCTGATCCTCAACCAGAGCAAACACTTTACCAATTGACTGAGCTCTCTTCGGTTTCGGACACTGACTACCAATATGCCCTTCTTCTCTACAATCGAAACAAATCACATCCTTATGTTCACACTTAGATACTACATGTCCGTTCTTACCATAACAGAAACACCTTTTCACTTCAGTAGTGCACACATTACTCTTGTGCCCATATTTTCCACACTTAAAGCAAACCACACCAGCAGGAGCATCTCCCCCACCATTCCTCTGACTCTGAGCAACTTTCTGTTTACCTTTACCAACTGGGGCATCATAAGGCTTACCACGATTCTATTGGTGCTTACCCCTCTTCTCACTGATAATCTTGTAATGAGCATTATTATCCTCCTTATAAATCCTGCAACTATCAACCAAATCAGCAAAGACATGGATCTTCTGGTATCCAACTGCCTTCTTGATCTTCGGGCACAACCCGTTCTCAAACTTGATACACTTCGAAAATTCAGCATCTGCCTCAGCGTAGTGCGGATAAAACTTATCCAACTCAGCAAACTTGGAAGCATACTCAACAACTGACATATTCCCTTGCTTTAGCTCAAGGAACTCAATCTCCTTCTTACCACAAACATCTTTAGGAAAGTACTTCCTCAGAAACTCCCTTCGGAAAACAGCCCAAGTGACATTCTCACCTGCAGCTTCCAACTTCTGAAAAGTCTCTAGCCACCAGTCATCAGCCTCGACTGCTACCATATGAGTCCCATACCAAACTTTCTGCGCTGGAGTGCAGTCCGTCACACATAAGATTCTCTCAATCTCTTTCAACCACTCCAATGCTCCATCAGGATCATACTTTCCCTTGAACATAGGTGGATTCTCTCTCTCTGGAAAGTCGCCAAGCTACGAGATCTAGCATTCCCGTCAGCATTCGGCTGATTTTCCATTGCATGAGCCATTGCTTCTAGAGCAGCAGTAAGTGCGGCATCATTCCTTCCAGCCATCTCAACTTCTCACTACAACATAAACAACAGTTAGAACTCAAATTAACAATACTCGATTATTAGACAACTACGACTCGACGACAAGGTCGAACCAACCTTTTGCTCTGATACCAACTTTGTAACACCCCAATTCTACCGCGACAAATTATATAAATAAATCAGAGTTATAAAAATCATTCATGCAAACGAATTGGGATGCCACAAATTCTTCTATCAAAATTCATTGCATTCATCGTGGATATATAACACTTTAAAACATCGGATGAACCATCATCATAATAGCTTTAGTTAAATAATTCAACATCTACGCAGCGGAATTCTAAATAACATCTTCATCACTATTACAACAACTTCAAACCAACAAATACTAAATAATAATCAACTTAAAGTTCAACGACTGAATAATCAACAATCAAAAGCAACAAGCGTTCATCCCCCCTAGTGTTACATATCAGAGCAATGACACCGACTCAAGCTATTGAAGGTATACAACCTTCACTCTCGATTACCTGCACATTACCAACATGAGGGCAACATTCAAACAGAAGGGGTGAGATATCTAACAATATAATAAAGCGCATGATAATTAATATATTACATTAGATCACATAGCATCACCACTTCTCATCTCAAAATCAACAATAGTTGCAACAATAATACACATTCACAACATCAATACACAACTTCTTTATGCAATCAAATAATGTGACTCAATACTATGCGAATGCATGTGGTACCATTGGAGTAAAAGTCTCATCTCAAAAATTTGCCAATTAATAGAGGCATCAACAAGGCATAAGCCTTCATCTCAATATTCGCCAATACATGCCATCTCAACGAGCATAAGCTCCATCTCAAAATGCAATGTATGCGACACAATCATGAATGTCATAACAACACCAAAATTAACAACAATTTAATACGATACCATCGTTGGCCAAAGGCCTACATCTTAAAGCATCTCAACATCTCTTCATCAATATCTCATATCATCATAATAATTCATCAAACATCACTTATTCATCATAAATTATCAACACAACATTATTAATAACATCTCATCAACAACTCAGCTGTACGCTATTTTGTAATCTTACATCATTACTATCATTACTCCTACTGTTACAATTCAAATAGTAGCCTATAAACATTTTATCCTCATCATTCTGCATAAAAACCAACATAACGATTAACACGGGAACTAACTCTAAATCCTAAATTGGATACTAGGATTACACTTCCTATTCTTCATTTTAATCCTCTAGAATAAAGTTCATCGCGTTAGCTATTCAACGCTTCGAACGATATCTCAAACAACATCCTAAAACTCAAGTTACAACATTTATAAACTGAATCTGCCAAAAACCAGAAACCATGGATCGATGCATAACGTCTTGGATCGACGCGTACTGCACTGAATTCGCAACATGAGTCGATGCATCCTCTCTTGGATCGACTCATCCTGAGTCAAACACACAGCATGTATCAAAATATGCTCCTATGGATCGAATCATCCTGAGTCTAAAAGTTCTCATGTATCGACGCAAAACCTCTTTGTGTCGACTCATCCTGAGTCTCTACACCTCCTTGTATCGACACATAGCATTTGGGGTCGACACATCCTATTATATCCTGCATAATTTCTGCGATTTCTCTGTGTTTTCACTATGGGATTCAAACTTTAAGCCCTAAAAACTTAATCTAATCATGGATAATCATCACTTACAATTACCCTATAATTCTACATCAATTAAACCGCATCGGGACATAATTATTCATCCATAATTCATCAATTCTTCATCATACAACATCATATACATTCAATTTAAGAACAAGACAAAAATCACCTCTAACCCCACATACCAATTATCATGAACCCAATTATAGAGTCAGAACCCCACCCTTACCTTGGATTGAAAGTCACTCTATAATCTTCCGGTTGAAACCTCGTTCTGCCGTTTTTCCTCTTTTTCCAGCAACTTCACGTTCTTCTTCTCAATCCTTATTCTTCTACAGCCTCTTCTTTCTATTCTTTCTAACCATAATAAAATAACCTATTATTCTTTATTCCTTATTGGGCTTAAAACTAATACACCCCCTTATTACTTCTATTCCTTAAAAACAATCCCACATCAAATAATATCATACTTCTAATATTATTTCTCCACTTAATAAAATAATTAAATCCAATTAGTCACAACACAACTTCACAAATATTCCAAAAATAATTTAATTAAATGATTAATTAAATTATGGGCGTTACAGTTACTATTGATCGACTATGGAAACTGATTTCCACCATCACTCGAGAACTTGTCATAAGTGTCAAATCTATGCCGACAAGGTTCACGTGCCTCCAATTCATTTGAATGTCATGACTGCTCTTTGGCCATTTTTAATGTGGGGAATTGACATGATTGGAGAGATCAAGCCCACTGCCTCCAATGGACATTGTTTCATCCTCGTTGCCATTGATTACTTCACCAAATGGGTAGAAGCTGCCTCGTTTGCCTCAGTTACAAAAAGCGTTGTAGCCTGGTTTATTAAGCATAACCTTATTTTCCGTTACAGTATCCCTGAAAGGATAATCACTAACAATGAAACCAATCTCAATAATGCTATGATTACGGAACTCTGTACGCAGTTCAAGATCAAGCATCACAATTCTTCCCCATACAGACCTAAGATGAATGGCGTAGTGGAAACTGCCAATAAAAACATAAAGAAGATTGTGAAAAAGATGGTGGTGACCTACAAATACTGGAAAGAGATGATAATGTTTGCTCTCTATTGTACCCAAAAATTTTCCCTCTCATTTTACTCAACACGTGCCCATTGAGGTCCCCAACTTGCTGAAGGATGCCCAAGAGTTGACTAGACAAACTCTCTCCTAAGGCAATGTACCTCAAATTAGGGTTTCCATTTTCATCAGGGTGTGGGAGCTCCAAAGGTCCCAAATGCTTTCCATGGTCCTAATATATTCTTAAGATCATCCATGTCAAGTTTCATGCCTTGCACAAGAAGTTTGCTCAGTCAACTGCTCAGATGCCTGAAAATCAACTATACTAGGTCAAAGGTCAACTGTGGCCCACATACAGTTAAACATCAAGATTTTTTGTCAACATCAACATTTTGAAGATATATCCATCATTTGATCAAGGTTTTATCATGATTCCTCAAGGAATACCCCAAATTCATCAAAACCCAAAAGTTGCTAAATTAGGGTTTCTCAAGAAAAGTCAACCAAACTTTGACCAAGCATAACTTCTTCATACTTTATCATAAATTTCCCATCCAAGTCTCATTTTGAATAGGATGCAATTCCCTACAATTCATCTTCATCCCACAAGTGCAAAATATGCACTCATCAAAAGATATGAATTTCTACATTATAGGTCCTTTTGAAAAGTCAACAAAAACACCTTTTGGGTCAAAGCTTCTTACATGAACATGGAAGACCCAATTGAGATGATACCAAAAGGATTGTTTAGGGGACATCCTAAGCTTTCTAAAAAGTCCAAGAACACCTCTCTAGGGTTAAAATTGGAGGAGATATGCTTTGTCAAAGTTGACCATTTTTTGCAAAATTGCCAAAAGTCAAATATGCTCAAAAACACATTTTTTTGTCAAAGGAGCCTAGTTCTTCATGATTGAATCTTGCTTGTGACATGGTCCATGACCCAAATCAGCATCTAAACTTTATTTTCTTCATTATTTATTTTATTTGGATTTTTTTATTATTTAAAATTCAAATTAAATCAAATAAATTGCAAAAAATAAAAAAGATTGATTTTTATCTGATTTTTTTGTAGGAATCAAAGCCAATCAAGCTAGCATATCATATCCAAATCGTGCAAGGGTTGATTGAAGCAAAAATAGCATGATTTTTGTTGTTTTGGAAAGATATCATACAAAAACAAAATCAAATCCAATCTTCATAATATTCAAAGATACAATGCATTTTTGTTGACCTAATCAGTTCTAATACATATATAAGACACAATCAATGCATAAAAAGAAGGATAGAGGTCGTGAAAGCTAAAAACAAAAACTGCAAAATTGTCAAAAAAGTGGTGGATTGTTTTCCAATTTAGAGGCCAATTCAAAGCATTCTAAGACTACCAATAGACTCCTGGACATCTCCAGAACGTGTTTCAATCCATTGCAAGCATCCTTACGCTCAGAATCACGAGCTACAGACCCACGGTTTGCTTATATAATCTTGGATTTGATTTTACAATTTACGCATGATTACTTACTTTTAAGCATAACATTGTGTTTGCATCATCATTTGGAACGTTTTGGTTCAATCAATTTTGCATTTGGACGTCTGTATGCGTATTTGCCATTATTAGGGTTTTTTCTTTCATTTTAGGACTTTATTCTACAGGTTAAATTGGGCCAACAAAAGAGCACCATAATACTCGTGAGATCAAAACGAGTTGATCTATGTATTCACCAGTAATTTATCTTGTTTGTTTAAGATTTTTGAAGCTTACAGGGTTTTAGCTATGGAGTTCTGGCCGTAGGTAAAAGTCTGGGATCTAAGACGACAGGCAAGGAAGAAGAAGATAATGTGGCTGATGACCATTGGTCCATTTGAATCTGGCGCGCGTTTTTTTCCTTAACCACTTTGTTTTATATATTATTCATTGGTTTTATTACTATAACAAACAAGAATAAGTGCCTCAGTGGTGAAACACACGTTTGGAAATGTAGAGGACCTGGGTTCGATCCCAGTTCCCAACATTTTCTTATTTTCTAACTTTGTTTCAACAGATCATGTGCATCACACTCCCTGGAGCCTACCATGCGCTTCCATCATCCATCCAATGGATTCCTCATCAATCCAATCCAACACCCATGCAAGAGAGGATCAGGGTGCACCATCAGAAAGAACACAACACTGAATTTCACGTGGGATTGGGCTCAGCTCTTTGGGCCTAAAGACAAATTCCACATGACACCCCCCCAATTGCTTAAAAAGGCCCAGTTTCTATCTTTTCTATTTTAATTTCTTTAAATTATTTTCTAAGCATTTTCTTTTTTAAAATAACACCAACAATTATTTTTATTATCATTTAATCAAAAGACATAAAAACATCAAAATAATATATTTTTTTAAAATATTTTGTTTCTTTCATTAACTAATTAGTTTAATTATTTAGGGAAATTTAATTGTTTTTCTATATAATTTAAATTAATTAGAAATTAGGGTTTTTAATTTGCATAAACCTAATTAATTTTTCTCAAAAAAACAATAATAACCTAAATATTTTTCAGTCAAATTTTTAGGGTTCTTTAATTCTCGCATTTAACTTGCCGCGTGCATTTTAATTCTTATTTCTATTATTGTATCAGTTTCAAGGTTGTAATAGATTTAATTAGGGTTTTAAACTTCGACATTTTTATTTACAGTAAAGATAATTATGTATCTGCGAATGCCCTGTAATAGCTAGAATCTTTAAAACTTTCCCGCACTTTAATTTTCGCAAACTATAAACTGCTTAGATGTATGTTAATAGGGTTGTATGGAAAGACTAACTGAAAATTAAAACAGTAGATCACCTTACTTGTGCAAAGATTAAATAACTAAAATCAAACACATGCACATGCTCACTCCTAGGGTTTACTCCACTCCGGTTGCCTTCGGTAAACGGTCATGAAGTATAGGGTTTGTTAGTGGTTGTCCTCTAGCCCTGAAAGATCTAAAATGAACCATTCGGATGTTGCCTCGGAAAAAGATCTTTAAGGCTTTAGGATGATTACTAACATTTCCTAACATTTCTTTTATGATCGTACATGTCCCTTCGAATGTCCCTAAAAACCCCAACGACGATGCTACCTATTTCTCAATAATGGGATAGCATTGTTTAAAAGGAAAATAAACAGACTTTTTTCGAGTAGGTAGATTAGTTCCTAGGTACTTGCTCAAACAAACAAACTTTTTCACACCAAACACTTTTCAAACAGTTTTCAAAAACAACTTCGTAACGCTCTTGAGGACATAAACAAGGGTTAAAACGAAGTAAAACCAAACTTTTCAAAACAAACACACACAAGAAATTTCAAAATGAGCAAGTACCTAAGAGCCCGTGCAAAACCGCAGATAGAAAGGGTGCTAACACCTTCCCTTTCTATAATCTACCCCTCGTACTCAGAAACATCTCGAAAAAGGTTTTTTCTGTTCTTTTTCCTTTTCCTGATTGGATAAAATAAAAGTCAGTGGCGACTCTTGATTACCTCGACATTTGACGAACAAAAAACGCAAACCAGTATTAACAGTCGGTTCTGCCACCGTATCACAGAACTGACGACTCTTCTGGGGATTAAAAAGTAGGGTTTACCTTAGGATCTAGGTCATTTTTTTAATTGCTTTCTTGTTTGTTTTGTATGCTTTATTTTTAAAGGGTTTTTGCTTGGGCATTGTTAAAGATCCTACACCCGGATCTGGTGACACTTTTTAGGTAAACAACAATAGATTATGGAGACTGTACGGCATAGACCGATATGGTTTAAGCGATGGCTGTGTTGGTGTGACACTTTGGTTGGTACCGGTATCCTTCGTGTGGAAACGAGGAGAATATGGGGCCGCCGTGTGGTGTTGTGAAGCACCAACGGACCTTAGAACCTTAGTTGAACAAACTTGGCCGTTAGAAAGTAGTGAGATAGCCGGCCTCGGTATAAAGCTAAGGATTGGTTGATACTCGATGCTACACTCATTGAGATCAGACTTTCGGGATATCAATATCTTCCTCTCTCGCAACCCCGTGCCTACCTTGCTCGGAGATATTTTGCACGCTCTCTATACTCGTACCATGAAGAGAAGAGGGGTTCTTATGTGCTGCATGCCATTTCTGTCGAGGTGGTTTATTTCTCACCTCCCCAAGTCCGTACTGAAGAATGAAGAAGGTTTGGGTTGGTCACAAAGGATAATGTCACTCGCTCACACAAATATTCTATGGTGTTCCCGAGCTATGGAAAACACTGCTATTAGGGACCGCTGTGGGGAGTATCCTAATGTCCCATTACTTGGCATCAGAGGGGGCATAACCTACAATCCTTGTTTAGCTCTGCGACAATTTGGTTACTCTCGAAGGGATGGTCCCCATGAGTTACTTATCGAGGGCATTATATTCAACTATGAGGATGATGTTGAAGGGTATCGCCTGAGGTTCATATGAGCTTGGAGCATGGTAAACAAATCTGGCGCCAAGGCTTTGGGGCCAAAGGCTTCTATTCCTATGGAACCTTATCTCCAATGGGTACGAGCTCACGCCCATAAACTTATGATGCCCTATATGGCCATTCTTCCAATGATTGTGGAACCCACTACTGAAGGGGGCATTCCCTACACGGTTCTCTATCCTGATATTCCCTCTGATCTTGGAGAATTACAAAGGTCTTGGATTCAGTCGAATAAAGAGCGGGATACTTACAGGGATCAGTTCTATGCCCAGGAGAGGAAGGTTTTAGAGCTCATAAAGAAGCTCCATGAGGAAAGAGGACTCAATGTCTATCTCGGTGCAAAGAGAAAGCATCCATGGGAATTTTGATTTTTTCTAGTTTTTAGATTTGTTTTTAATTGTAACGCCTAAAAGGCATTTGAACTTTGAATTCAAATAATAAAATGTTTATTTCATTTTGGTTCGCAAATTTAAATTTCCTAAAGTCTTTGAAATCATTGCATACGCATTCCATTCATAGCATTGCATGTACAGGATTTATAACAGGTTTCTCATCTCCTCCGCTGTTTATTTCAGCAATGGATCTTGAACAAACTGTGAAAGATCTTCAGACTCAGAACACGTAATTCCAGCAAATGATTGTGGCTCTGGCCAAAGGACAGGAAGAGTTGAAGGCTCTGATTGTTAAGAAGAACAAGAAGACCAAGAAGACAACCGGTGTGGCACATATGAGTAGAAGGTTCAAAGGGCCGCCAAGACAGGTTGTTGATTTAGCTTCTTCATCTAAAGAGGGAGAGAACCAAGAGGTTGAAGCCAAAGAAGAGGACCCTAGTCCTAAAGATTATGACAATGAAACTGATTACAATGAGGAGCAGTTCCCTCCGGCCGATGAAAGGTATAAGCAGTTAGAAGAGCGTCTAAGTGCTATGGAAATCCAGAAGGTTCCTGGGCTGGATTTTGAAGAGTTAGGTCTGGTCTCCGGGATTGTCATCCCCCCAAAGTTCAAGGCACCGATATTTTCCAAGTATGATGGGGTCTCTTATCCAAAAATGCATCTCCGTTCTTATGTGAGGAAGATACAGCCTCATACGGTTGACAAAGACTTGTGGGTTCACTTCTTCCAAGACAGTCTGTCTAAAACACAACTGGATTGGTTCTATCAGCTGGAAAGAGCCAATGTTCGTAACTGGGAAGACTTGCTGCTGCATTTTATAAGCAATATCAGTATAATGCGGACCTCGCTCCCACCCGTACACAACTCCAAAATCTGTCTATGGGTTCGAACGAGGGTTTCAAGGATTATGCTCAGAAGTGGAGAGATTTGGCTGGAAGAGTTCAACCTCCCTTGGATGATAGGGAGCTCGTGGATATGTTTCTGGGAACTTTGACTGGCCCATTCTTTAACCATCTGATTGGAAGTTCATCGGAGGGATTTACTGAACTGATCTTAACGGGAGAAAGAGTGGAAGCTAGAATCCGAAGTGGAAAAATTCAGAAGGATGCCTCTTCTAGTGCTGCAAGAAAGCCGTTTGCAGGTAAAAAGGAATTCAATGTTGTCTACAACCAAAAGAATCAGAATCAAACCGAGAACCGTCCGGCGGTAGGGGCTGTTATGATTCCTAACCCTGCACCTGCTCAGCAAAGAAATAATCAGCCGAGAGCAGAAAGGCCAGCTAGACAGTTCACTCGAATCAACATGACGCTGTCTCAGATTTTACCTCAGTTGCTGAAGACCAATCTGGTTACTCTGAGGGAAGCTCCGAAGAATCCGAACACCACCTCTCCCTATAAAAACGAATGCTCATTGTGATTACCATTCGGAAAGTCCAGGCCATGATACCAATGATTGTTGGGCTTTGAAGAACAAAGTACATGATCTGATTGATGCTAAGGAGATTGAATTTGATTCCCCGGAGACTCCTAACGTCATCACTGCTCCTATGCCGAAACATGGTCTGGGTATTAATGTCGTTGAAGAAGATGTGTTTGTGACCTCTGTGGAAGAATTGGTGACCCCGCTCATGACTATCAAAGAGAGTTTGTTGAAGGCCGGTTTATTTCCGGGTTGTGGTGAAGATTGCCACTTTTGTTCATTTCTACCAACTGGTTTCCTTTTGTTGAAGGTAGGTGTTCAGCGCCTGATGGATGACAAAAAGATCTTGTTTGAGAAGACTCATGTTCTGACTATTTCCTGTGAAGACATTGCTATCATAACCATGTCCGCCAATCCTCCCAGGGCCTCCGCTAAGAGTCCCGTCGGGATTACATCAATTCCGAAGGTGACTCCGTTGATCATAACCAGGCCAGGGCCAATCCCATACTCCTTACACAAAGTTGTTCCTTGGAACTATGGGGCCGACGTCTATTACTACAGCATAAAGCAGGACATGCTAGCCATTGAAGACAAGATTGCCAAAAATGCTGATTCTGACATCGTCAATATTGTCGGAACCAGTAAAATAACAAGAAGTGGAAGAGTGTTCTCCCCTGAGATTTCTCCTCCAAAGACTGCTACCGGTCCCGTGATCATTCCTGCTGTGGTTCCACCTAAGACTACTATTATAATTCCAGTAATCACTCCTGTTGACCCTCCCATCACCGAGTTGGCCGAGACTCGAGGCAAAGACATACTAATTGAGCTTGTCCTGGCAAAGGCTAATTCAGTAACCCTACCAGAAGCTTCCAAGAAAGAAATGGAAGAAATTTTAAAGATAATAAAGAAGAGAGACTATAATATGGTCGAGCAACTGGGGCAGACCCCATCCAAAATTTCTATGATGGCTTTGTTGTTGTGTTCCGAGGCCCATGCGAAGACTTTGGTTAAGTTTCTGAAGACATATCACGTACCACAAGAGACATCTACTGATCAATTTAAAGATTGTGTGGCTAGTCTGACTGCTGATAATGGTTTGGGTTTTTCTGACGCGGATCTAACGCCAAAAGGGAGAAAACATAATGATGCTCTTCATGTTTCCTTTGAATGCAGGGGCACAACTCTGGCCCATGTTTTGGTAGATACTGGCTCCTCGTTGAATGTGCTACCTAAAAAAGCTCTGGACAGATTGGACTGCAAAGGCTTGACCTTGAAGCCTAGCAATATAGTAGTGAGAGCTTTCGATGGTTCTAAGAGAATGGTGCATGGAGAAGTGGATGTCCCAATCAAGGTTGGTTCCCAGACCTTCGACTCCACTTTCTATGTAATGGATATCAAACCATCATATTCTTTCTTGTTGGGACGCCCTTGGATACATGGGGCTAGGGTTGTTACTTCTACCCTCCACCAAATGTTGAAGTACCCAGTAAGAGGAAAGATTGTCATTGTGCATGGTGAAGAGGAGTACATGATCAGTCACTTGAAATCCTTCAGGTACGTAGAGATGGATGGAGAGTTCATCGAGACTCCTTGCCAAAACTTTGAAGAGGTACCTCAGATTATGGCTACAGCAGAAATTACCAACAGTCCTCCGAAGGTCACCAAACCTCCCTTGAAGATGGCTTCTCTCAAGGATGCACGAGCAGTGGTTGAAGAAGGTGGGTCTACCATTTGGGGTCAGCTCCCGGTTATTTATTACAAGTCTGACAAATCTGGTTTGGGCTTTACTACAGGTGCTCAAAGGGTTGTTCGTCATGCTCGGGCTGGAGGACCTCCCCCACGCATCAGCAATCCTGTGATCAATGCACTTGAAGACGGTGATGGTGATTCTGACATTGACAGCTGGATCTTCCCGACTACCAACGGTGGATTCAGTAACTGGACTGCCAAGGACTTTTTACCGATTACTTTTGTTCCGGAGTAATTGTCTTTTTGATTTTTTTGGATATGTAATTTAAAAAAAATATAAACTCTATAGCCATGTGTCTTACCCGGGGCACAATGGTTCTATTTGTGAGGGTTATCATGTTTCATTTTCATATGACATTAATAAAGCATTGGACGTTTGCATACAAATTTTGCGCTCTTTGTCTTTATTTTCTTTTATTCTATCTATACAGTTATGCTCTTACACACACTCACGTATCCAAATGCAGATCCATATCCACTATGGATCCCATTGATAACAGTTCTGCTACTGCTCATTATGACTTTGAAAATCCGATCAACCAAGCCGAGGACGAAGGTGAGGAAGATTGTGAGGCACCCGAAGAACTTGCTAGACTATTACAGCAGGAAGAAAGGGCCATACAGCCTCATGAAGAGCCGGTTGAGACAGTGAACTTGGGTACAGAGGAAGACAGAAAAGAGGTTAAGATGGGTGAAAATATGGAGCCTAGTGTCAAACAGCGGTTGGTACAGATGTTGCATGAGTATGTTGAAATCTTCGCCTGGTCATATGAAGACATGCCAGGACTAGACACAGATATAGTGGTTCATCGTCTGCCGACTAAAGAAGACTGCCCTCCGGTAAAGCAAAAGGTCTGTCGTATGCGTCCTGAGATGTCAGAGAAGATTAAAGCAGAGGTTATGAAGCAGTTCAATGCAGGGTTCTTAGCTGTCACATCCTATCCACAGTGGGTTGCTAATGTGGTTCCAGTACCTAAGAAAGATAGTAAAGTACGAATGTGTGTGGATTACAGAGACCTGAATAGGGCAAGCCCCAAGGATTACTTCCCGCTTCCCCACATCGATGTTCTGGTTGACAACACCACACAACACAAAGTCTTTTCCTTCATGGATGGTTTCTCTGGCTACAATCAGATCAAGATGGCACCTGAGGACATGGAGAACACAACCTTTGTTATACAGTGGGGCACGTTCTACTACAAGGTGATGCCGTTTGGGTTGAAGAATGCCGGGGCAACTTATCAGCGAGTTATGGTAGCTCTATTCCGTGACATGATTCACCATGAGATAGAGGTTTACGTCGATGACATGATAGCCAGGTATCAAACTGAGGAAGAACATCTTAACCATCTACAAAAGCTGTTTGATAGGTTGAAGACGTACAAGCTGAGGTTAAATCCGAACAAGTGCACCTTCGAGGTAAGGTCTAGTAAGCTTCTGGGATTCATCATCAGTGACAAAGGTATTCAGGTGGACCCTGCAAAGGTGAAGGCTGTGATCAGTGGATCTGGAACTGACTGTTTAACGCTGGTTTCGCGAAATGTCGCGGTAAGCAAGAGTCACCACCGTCTTTTATTTTCTCCAACATGGACAGGACAAAAGCACAGCAAAATTCCTTATGAGATAGTTTCTCGGTTCGGGAGGTAGATTTATAGAAAGGGAAGGTGTTAGCACCCTTTCTATCCATGGTTATCCATGGGCTCTTAGATACTTGCTCATTTGTGTTTTCAAAAGTGTTTGCTTTTCAATTGTGAGTGAGTTTGAAAAAAAAGTTTCTTTGAAAGTTTCAGATCGACTCTTGTATCAGTCCTCAAGAGTGTTTGAAAAATTGTTTTTGAAAGCTTTTTGAAAAGTGTCGGTGTGAAAAGAAGTTTTGATTTGTTTTGAATTAGAGCAAGTATCTATGAGTCATCTATCTACCCTAAGGAATTAGGCTGTGTAAATGTCCTTAAGGTAGTGCCATCCCACCATTGAGAGGTAGGTAGCACCACCGTTGGAGGTGTTCGGGTCAATTTGTTTGTTAGGGACAGTGTGGTCACCAGAGCAACAGTAGGATACCTTAGAAGCTACCCTTATGCCATTGATCCTTTTTTAATCCGAGGCAACTTTTCCAAAGCAACTGGATCATGGACATAAGGACTTACTAAAACGTCCTGTACTCGACGACCACGTTTCGAGGGGCAAGGCAACAGTGTGGTCGCCAGAGCAACAGTAGGACACCTTAGAATCTACCCTCATGCCATGGGTCATGGACATAAGGACTTACTAAAACATCCTATACTCGACGACCACGTTTCGAGGGGCAAGGCAACAGTGAGGCGTACCCTAGAAGTGGTGTGTGCATTTGTGTGTTGTATTCAGTTAATGTTTTATCTTGTCATGCATTATGGTGATCTACGCTTTGATTTTATTTGGGCCATTCATTCTTTCATGCAAAATTTAGCAGTTAAGGGGTGCGGAAATTAAAGTACGGAAAACGTAAATCCTACGCTATTACAAGGCGCGGGTCTATACATCGCCAAATCTTTACAAAGACCCGTTTTAAGTAAATAAGTGCGGAAAATAAAAAAAAACAGTAAAAGGTCCTATTTACTATTACATATCCGGAGCAATTACATAATAATTGAACAAATTGAATACGCACGAATAAAGAAAAGGGAATTATTTTTTTTGTCTTTTTTGGTAATTAAATGAAATTAAAAACTAATTAATTATTTTAATTACAAGAAAATATTTTTTGATTTTTTTATATTTTTTTTATGAAATAAAATAGAAATAAAAAGAAACAAAGTTAAAGATTAACCTAAATCTAAATCTATTTTAATTATTAAAAGGAATGTTAAAATGGCCTAATTAACAACTAATTCAATTATGATTTATTTACAAAATAAAAATAATAATAAAAGTGTTAATTATATTTTTTTGTTTTTTATGAAAATGATTAATTAAATTAATTACTAATAACAAATAAAATAAAAGGGGTTAGAAATTAAATTAAAGAAATAAAATGAAAAGAAAGAAAAATGAACCCAAATGGAGGGGGTGTTGGGCCAACATGGGGGTGAAATGTTGAATCTGGGCCCATTAAGACAAAGGCCTCGTTGACCTTTCTGCTTGTGTGTGCATCCATTGACTGAAGCATATGGTAAGCTCCTTTTGTGGCCTTTGGATATGTCCTGAAGACACCTGGCTTGTTGGATCTGTGAGGCCTATGATGAACCTCCCTTGGGGCGCTGCACAGGAAAGTCAAATGAAAAATAATATGGGAATTGTGAGGGGACCTGGGAATCGAACCCAGGTCCCAGCGTTCACCAAACGGAAGCCTTGCCAGTTGAGCTATTTGCGCGTTTTGGATATAGAATAGAAAACAAATAATATAACATAAAACAAGAATTAGTGATGTGAAACAAAAAAAGGCGCTGAAACTTTGAATGCCCCAATCATCATGAGCCACGTCCACCTTCTTCTCCGTTTGTCCCTGTAAAATAAATAAATAGCGGGGGTTTTAAACCCCCCCAAAAAACAACCTGCAAAAAAATAGCGAACAGCTCATGCTTGCACATAAATTGAGCGCGAGGTCATGGTTATGTCCGTTTGGATATCACGAATTCAACCATGGCAGTTTGATGTCCCAATTTTACAGTATGGGGAAATCCCCAATTTGAAGCTTGAAAAACCCTAAAAAATTTCAATGGTGAATCATGCTATAATGCATTAGAATGCAATTGAATCATCCTATTAGCTTCAGAAAGCCTCTAGCAACACAAAACAACAAAGAAAATGGGTTAAATGCTTGTGAAACGTGATATACAATTTTGAAAAATGAAGCAAACCGGAAGAGGTCTATGGCACGATTCCTTGAATGATTGTGCTTGGTTCTGATTGCCAAAGCTTCCTAGGGATGCCAGGAATATGTTTGGATTGGAATGGAGGCTTGAGAGGCACTGCAACTAGGTTTTCAGATTTGCTTTTTTGCTTGAAAATTTGAAACTGCGTTTGGCCGTTTGGGAGCTTCTTAGGTCGTGAAATCACTTGTGTTAGCCTGTACATGTCTTATGTAATGAGTTTTGATCAGAATTAAAGCCAATAATGCAATGCATTCATGCTTGGGATTTTCCATAAACTCCATTGAAGCACTTTCCATTCTTGAGCCAAAATTTGAATTCTTGCTTCATTTAGACCTTTGCACGAAATTGGAATGATCATGATGATGTATCAAGGCATTTTAATACAAGAAATATCCCCTTAATTAACTTCTTTGATTTTATTTGATTTTAAATGATTTAAAATGAATTAAATCAAATAAAATTAAATAAAAATGAAAAAAATAATTTTAAATCTTGAAATAATTTGTGGGACACGTGGGAAGCATGGCCAAGCTGAATCAAGTGGAAAAAGTGGGCCCCTTTTGTCAAAAATGAAATTTCAAGGATAAATGATTTTGGCTATTTCACAAAAATTTCCCAACTTCTCCAATGCATATCTTGCTCAATTTTGAAGTTATGAACATGTTCTTGGACATTTTGGAAAGGTCTTGAAGTCCTCTAACCAATTTCTTTGGTCCCATGTCATTTTGATTTACCAATCTCAAGTTATGGTCTTTGACTTAAAGTCCCTTTTTGTTGACTTTTGAAAATGACCTATAATGTTGAAATTGATAACTTTTTGTGAGAGCATTTCTTGGACTTGGAATGTGAAGACGAGTTGTAGGAAATGTCATCCCCTTCAAAATGAGCTTTGGATGGGATTTTTCTGATGAACCATGAAAAAGTTATGCCTTGGTCAAGTTACAGTTGACTTTTCAGCTGTCCAAAAATAGAAACTTTTCCATCTTGATGATTTTTGAGCCATGCTTTGAGAATCATGATCAAGAATTGATCAAATGATGTTTGTGGCTTCAACATAATATGTTGACAAAATTTTTTGACTTTTGACTGCCAAATGACCATTTTGCCCCTACAGTTGACTGTTGAGCAATTAGGGTTTTTGACTGTGCAACTTGACCTTGTGAGCCTTGAAACTTGACATGTAGGTGCTTGACAATGTATGTAGGAATGTGGGACTTGTTTGGAAACTTGGAAACTTCAACTTCTTTTCCAAAACCAAAACCCTAATTTGACTGGCTTAGGAGGATGGTTGACTGTGTAGCCCTTGAGTAGACCTTGAACCATTTGAGGTGATGCTTGGGCAAAACTTTGAAGATTATGGGAGGGCAAATTTTGGGGTACAACAAAGGCCATACAAGAAATACCGGCTCCCCGTACCGAGAAGGAAATTAGAGGTTTCTTGGGATGCCTAAATTACATTGCCCGATTCATTTCACATCTGACTGCTACTTGTGAGCCGATCTTCAAGCTTCTGAAGAAAGATCAAGTGGTAAAGTGGAATGACGAATTCCAGGTGGCCTTTGACAGAATCAAATAATATCTCCAGGAGCCTCCTATTCTGATGCCTCCGACTGAAGGAAGACCTTTGATAATGTACTTAATAGGGCTAGATAATTCAATGGGGTGTGTGCTGGGGAAGCATGACGAGTCTGGTCGAAAAGAGCACGCAATATACTACCTAAGCAAAAAGTTTACCGACTGTGAAACACGATACCCACTGCTCGAGAAAACTTGCTGCGCTTTGCAATGGGCTGCTCGCCAACTGAGACAGTATATGTTGACCCACACTACTTTGTTGATATCTAAGATGGATCCGATCAAGTACATTTTCGAGAAGCCCGCTCTTTCCGGAAGGATAGCAAGATGGAAAATGATCTTAACTGAGTACGAAATCTAATACACAACCCAAATGGCAATCAAGGGAAGTGTGTTAGCTGATCATTTGGTGCATCAGGCCGTGGACAACTACCAATCCATGAATTTCGAGTTCCCGGATGATAAAATCATGTTAGTAACCGACTATGAAGAACCTGGACCGGATGAAGGACTTGAGGAAGGATCCTGATGGTCTATGTTTTTTTAATGGAACCTCAAATGCACTGGGTAACGGCATTGGCGCTGTAATCATATCTCCCGAGGGCTGTCATACTCCGTTCACTGCCCGATTATGTGTCAACTGTACCAACAACGTGGCGGAGTATGAAGCATGCATCATGGGTCTTAAAGCTACTATTGACCTAAGGATCAAGTTCTTGAGTGTATTCGGGGATTCCGCTCTGGTGATAAGTCAGAACAAAGGCGAGTGGGATATGAAGAACCCGAACCTTATACCTTACAAAGAGTATGTACTGACACTGTTGCCGCATTTTGAAGAGATCACCTTTGCACATTTCCCACGAGAAGAGAATCAGTTAGCAGACACGCTAGCTACTATGTCGTCAATGTTCAAAGTCATGTGGGACAATGAAGCTCCCCAAATCACTATCGAGAGGTTGGATAAACTGGCATACTGCTGTGAGATCGATACTGAGGAGGTAGCCGACAAACCTTGGTTTCATGAGGTGAAAAGGTATCTCGAGGCTCAAGAATACCCCAAGGGGGCATCTGTCAATGACAAGAAATTTCTGAGAAGGTTTACTGCAAAGTTCTTCCTCAGCAATGGAATCCTTTATAAGCGTAATCATGACTCTACCTTACTGTGGTGTGTAGACAAGAGCGAAGCGGATATGATCATGGAAGACCTACACGAAGGTACCTTCGGCACTCATTCCAATGGACATACCATGGCAAAGAAGATCCTACGGGCAGGATACTACTGGTCCACTATGGAAGCTGACTGTTATCAGCATTCTCGAACCTGTCACAAGTGCCAAATCTACACTGATAAGGTGCATGTACCTCCAGTTACCTTAAATTTTTTGACGGCTCCCTGGCCCTTCACAATGTGGGGCATTGACATGATCGGCGAGATCAGACCTACCACGTCCAACGAACATCGCTTCATCCTAGTGGCCATCGATTACTTTACGAAGTGGGTTGAGGCTGCCTCCTTTGCTACGGTTACTAAGAATGTGGTGGCACGGTTCATCAAGCATAACCTGGTTTATCGCTATGGTATCCATGAGAGAATCATCACGAACAACGGTACCAATCTCAATAACTCGATGATCATTAAACTATGTAAACAGTTCAAGATTCAGCATCACAACTCTTCTCCTTACCGGCCGAAGATGAATGGGGTTGTTGAAGCTGCTAATAAGAATATTAAAAAGATCATACAGAAGATGACGGTGACGTACAAAGACTGGCATAAGATGTTACCATTTTCTCTTCACAGGTACCGTACTTCAGCACGTATGTCAACAGGGGAAACACCCTATTCTCTGGTATATGGAATGGAGGTTGTCCTACCCATAGAGGTCCAGATCCCTTCCCTACGGATTATGAAGGATGCGGGTTTAAGCGAAGACGATTAGATCCATACTCGACTTGATCAATTAAACTTAATCGAAGAGAAAAGACTTATTGCAGTCTGCCATGGTCAAATGTATCAGAAATGAATGATTAAGGCCTTTAATAAGAAAGTCAGACAACAAGTGTATCAAGTAGGGGATCTGGTAATCAAGCGCATCATACTGCCGCAAGGTGATCCCAGGGGCAAAGGGACTACCACCTATGAGGCCATGATTCTTACCACCATGGATGGTGACGACCTTCCACACACTATCAATGCGGACATAGTGAAAAGATACTACGCATAACAAAGACCCTCTAGGTTGACATCCCTAGGCAAAAATAAGGGCATCCCAGCAAACCAAAAGGGTTCGGGCGAAAATTAGGGATGAAAAATGAAAAAATGTGTACACCCGGCAAGTCGAAAACCCGAAAGGGCGGCTTAGGAAAAAAAGGGTATCCCGGTGGACTGAAGACCCGAAAGGGAGGTCCAAGAAAAAGTTAGGGATTAAAGCGTATCACTATGTCCCATTGGATCACCTTGCGATCATACTTCAGTAACCAGATATCAAGCTCAAACGGTACCGATCAACCCAATCAGCTTTAGACAAGCAGCAAAGTAATGAGATGCTCGAAGGCGTAAGGGCAATAACAGAATTGAAACCCAATGGGATCACTACACATAGCTGTTTTCTTTTTGTACATAATTTCTGTAATAATTTCCATTTTTTCGGCGACGTTCTCTTACTAGAGCGTCAGCCTCCTTGTAAAAAATGCCTGTTATAGGAAAATTTCAAATCAATGTAAACAGTCTTTTAAGTACAAAACTCTGTGTTTGTTTTTCCTTTTTCTGTTTTGTTGTGAAGAAACGTCCAATGTTTTATTCTTGACATATGCATTTGAATATGATTACTGTTCACAAATATTTACATATAAAACAGAAAGACAGTTACTAGGAACTCAAAGAAACTGGTACAAAACCTAAATACCGACAGTTACCCCGTCCTTCATGGTACAAGGGGTAGAGACAGTTGGAAGCAAAGTCACTATCACATATAAGCCAGGGATACCTATATTCCCCACAGAGCCGAGATAACTAAGGTCCGACCTCCGTGTCCCCAAGCAGGAATTCCTTCCCCAGCAGGCTCTTTCAGAAAGCTAATATCTGTATTCCCCAGCCAAGCTGTATAACCATGAGCAGTTTCTAAAGCCATCTCCCAAGCAAAGTTTATTTCTCTGATAGTGGAAGCTAAATACCCAACAAAGCTCTTCTCTCCAGCAATGGAAGTTCACCCTCAGTGGAGTTTATTTCTCCAAATCAGCAGATCTTCCGACAGAGTATCTCTCTTCCCCATAAAGTCATTACCCCACAGGTTTATTCTCAGACATAGTCTCTCCCGAAAGAATATTCTCGAGTAGAATGGATACATATCTCCAGCTAATCATCTTCGTTCACTATCCCCAGCGGAAATGAAGAACTTAACTCCTTATACTCTCCAGCAGCAGTCCAGGATTTATTTTCCCCAGCTAGAGAATATCACAATAGCATTGCATATCCATACATCATGGCATGTGTATACATATTGTGATACGGTGAGAGAATTGACTTGAGGGTTTTGCGTTTGATCACAAATGTTGCGGTTAGCAAAGGTCGCCACTGACTTTTATTTTATCCAAAAGGAAAGGTGAAAAAGCACAGGAAAGACCTTTATGATTCTTTCTTGAGTTCGGGGGGTAGATTATGAAAAGGGAAGGTATTAGCACCCTTTTTCATCCATGGTTTTCCATGGGAACTTAGTTACTTGCTAGATCACTTGCTTTTTGTTTGAAATTGTGCTTTGTGTGGTTTTTGAAAGTATTTTGTAAAGAGGCCATTGTTTAGGCAATCTTTGTAATGATTCTTGTTCGTAAGAATGTATACAAAGATGTTAATCTTTTGACAATGTTTTCAAGTTTGTAAGATGTTTTGAAATGTGTAGGTGTTTGTTTTGAAAATAGCAAGGATGTTTGTTTGAAATTGAGCAAGTAATTAGGAGCATTCTACCTACTCAAAAGTCTTTCTTGTACATTTCCTTTTCCTTTGACATTGTTATCTTACCATTGATTTGGTAAGTAACCCTATTTTTGGATGTAAATGGGACGGGCGTAGGTCATCATATAACCATGATTAGCAATGTTGCAAGGCATCTTAGTATTCTCTTTTAGGGCCTAAGATCATTTGTAAGGCAACTTAGATAGCGTCATCGAGGGACTATGATCTTGTATTCGTTTGTTTTTTCTAAGATACCTCACATGTGTAATATGGCCATTTTGTAAGGCAACCAAGTGGATTTTACCCTAGGGGTGCTTGTGTGCAAATGTATTATTTTCATGCTTGTTTTTGTCTTGAATTAGGGTTTTCTATTTGATTGATTTTATTCTTTCCATACAAATCCTAATTACTAGCATGTAAATATAAAACATTTAAATTGCGGAAAATAAAAATACTAAGCTATTACATGATTTGTGGGAAGGGGGTGTACAAAGTATAAATGGGGATTGCAAGAAATTAAACCCTAATTAATCTATTACAACCATATTGAATTGAATAAATAAATGTACAAAATATGAAAAGGAATAATGTATAAAGTGATGAAAAAAAAGGATTTTATTTGGTTTTGCCCTTGTTAAAAAAAGTTTTTATTTTTTAACCTAATGAACTAAAAAAAATGCTCAATAAAAAAAAAACTAATTTAATTTAAAAGAGAAAATATTTTTAAGTTTTATGAAGAAGATTTTAACATTAAACTATATAGTATGAAAATTAATTAAATTAGGAAAAGTATAAATTCTATGTTTATTTTAAGAAAATAAAATAAGCCTAAATCTATTTAATTAAAAAGTTAAGTTTGTAACAAAAATATTTTTGATGTTTTAGTCTAGAAAATAAAATAAATGTATATAGTATAAATAAAAATATTTTTTTATATCTTTTTTGTCAATAAAATAAATATTAATATTAATAATAATAAATAAAAAGAAAAAGAAAATAAAATAAATAAAAAGTCAGGGGGGTTCATAAGTAAACAAAAGAGTATTCATGAGCAAAAATAAACTAAGCCCAATGAAGAGCCCAAATGCTGCCAAAAAAGAACAAAAAAGAGTCAGAAAATGTAAAAATAACAAAATGGTCACGCTGGGGCTTGAACCCATGACCATGGGGTGAACAGGCGCGCGCTTTACCACTGGGGTGACTATACATTCGTTAACTTGTATGAAATGATAAATACATAACACAAAACGCGCCTTGACTGTACTTCATCTTCAACCTCCAGCCAAAGGATCTGTAACTTGCTCATTTCTCAATCATTTGCAAAAATGTAGACATGAAAATTGCTCCATTCTGTCACACGAATCCAACCATATAAATATCATAAACTATAAATCAAAGATGAATGAGAATTTTTAAAAGTACCAAATTCTGACCTAAATATTTCAGAAAGTTCAAACTCAAAATTCTCCTATCTCAATCAAAATAAATGAAATTTATGGACATGTACAACTTTAGGAAAATGTTGTCTACATTTTATCTTCACAAGTGCAAACCTAACAATGCCTAAGTAATGAGATATAAGTTCAAGAAAAATACCTCAAAACTGGAAATCATTGTAGCGGTAGAAATGTTCAAGACTAAGCCATTGGATTGACTAGACTTTATACAAATCAAAAATAAAAATCGCCACCGCGCTTTATTGTTTTCAAAGGAATGGGAAAAGAGCGAATAACCCAAAAAAAGGGGGAAAGATTCAAGGTAAGGGGGTTGGTTATGCAAAGGGAAGGTATTAGCACCCTAAACATCTATGGTATTCCGCAGGAACCTCTTTGAAAAATCTGTATATTTTAGCAATAAAATGTGTTGTATATAAAATGGATGGTGGAGGTGAGAAAAGAAATATATTTTTTATGATTTTTGCACCCGCCGCGGCTGCGAATCTTTAGTGCCTACGTACCACCTTTCGTGCAATAGGGGATCAGGGTACACGTAGTTCCTCTTTTAAAAGTTTGAAACACAAATGTGTTAGTTAATTTTAAGAGATAAGACATCATCGTCATTGTCCGTGTGGAAAACATACTTACTACCCACAATCACGAGAAAGGAGAATTTGCATCATCTCAAAGTGGAGGATATGGCTTGGATTTTAAAATCAACAAAGCCTCACTCAACACCCAAGTGGAAAATATCTCTCTTAACTACATATTTTAGAAGTATAGTTGTTTGCATCACTACAAGGATTGACAAGAGTCTAACCTTTTGAGAAACGTTTTAAGGTAAAAACCAAAGTGACAAAATAGTTTGAAATGAGATTGATTGACTTTTAATCTTCTCACAAAAATGTCAAGGTATTATTAAATTGATTGGGTTTATTTATGAAAATATTTTGAAAATGCATGGACCTAAGTCCAATTTTATTATGAAAGTGGTTTAAGTTTAAAAACAAGAAGAGTTTCAAAAGGAGGGAGAAGATTTTTGAATTTAAAGAAGATGGAAGGAGAAGAAGAGACTATCCTAAAGCATAAGGTAAAAGCTAAGGATAAGAATCATCTAACCAACAAGAAGCCAAAACTTAACATTATGAGCCAAGATAGAATTCTCATTCTTTGGATTGAAACCAAGCAAGCAAAGATACTAGACCTCTTCAAGTGTATTAAGTCTTCACAAAAATTGGGCAGAGTAACAGCTGTATACGGGTGAATTCCAGATTACAAACAAAGGATGTAATCACAAAAACATGCATACAAAAACAAACAAGCAACCCAATGTCTTGAGGTAAACCTCAAGAGCTCCAGACAAAATAATCAGATAAGATCACAAGGTCTCCAAGATAGGCCAAGGTTTCTAATCCTAAGTCCAAGAAAAAGTCCCATGCTCCATAATGCCAAGGATAGTAACCAAATAGTCCAAGTAACATTAAAAGTTTTTTAGGGTTTATGTTGATTATTAAGTATCTTAAGAAAAGAAAAAGAAAAGCTCAAGTGAGCAAAGTAAAAATGGCAAGAAAATAAATGCTCAAATGAGCAAAGATGAAAATGGCATGAAATGAAAAAATGCTAAAAAATAAATAGTACATAAAGCATAAAAGAATAAAAGCATAAAATAAACAAGTCAATAATTAGTGGTTAGTTGGATGACCATCTTGAAACTTGCATTTGGAACTCATTAGAGGATTGGTAGAACCAAAGCCTCCATATAACAAGTTGCATTTGCTTTTTGTCAAGTATATCATCCATTTGAAATTCTCAAAAGTACCATTTAATGATCAACGATGTTTAAGTGATCCGCGTTGACCAAAAGTGTTGTAGATCCATTAGAGGATTGGTAGAACCAAAGCCTCCACACAATGAATCTCAAGGTTATTGGATCAAAGAGATCAAATTAACATACTTGGGCTTGCAATCATAAGTTTGGGCCACGAATGATCATTTATTCGAATCAGGACAAAATTTAGCGCTATGTTAAGCAATCGTAAGTGGACTTATATAGAAGTCGCACCTATTTTGAGGCCGGTCAATAGCAATCTATACACCATTTATTTTGAGACATGATATAGAGATCATGCTCCAACAACACTTAGTGCAATGAGAAGGGGATGAGATGAAGATGAATTAGAGTAAAAAGAGAAACCACATTTTAAATTAATATTTAATCAAACTATTATTAAAATCATTCATCCATTTTCGTGGAGTTAAACTCAACATCATGGATCCAATGATGTTAATAAAGCCATGATCAAAAAAATCAACCAAAAACAGCCAGAAAATAATCACAAAATAATAATATAATTAATATATACATTAAAAGGTTTAAAAATGTTTTTAAAATGGAAAATAATGAGGAAAATATCAATTATATTCAAATTAATCCAGAAATGAAAAATAAGACCCAAGAAAAATCAGAAAAAGAGGCCAAGTAATTTTACAAAATTTTTGGGAATTTTTAAAAGTCAGAAACTATTTTTAAAAATTAAAATAAATGGGTAAAATAAACAAAAATAGTAAAAAATAGTAAAGTCAGAAACAAAAATAAAATAAGGTCACCAATATTTGTCACAATATCATTGGATTATTCCATAATTTTTTCAGAATTTAAAAATGTATAAAAGTATTTTTAAACATTTTAAACAAATCAAATAAGCATGAAATTTATAAAAAATACCAAAACACAAAATTAAATTGTGAAAAAATGAAAATCAGAAAGAGAATAATCAAAAATATTTTCCATAATTTTTTCAGATTTTTTGGATTAAAAATGAATTTTCTATGATTTTTTGAAATTTAAAACAATTAAAATATAAAAATCTAAAAAAGAAAATAAAAGTAAAAGATGTGGACCATTGGATGAAAGTCAAAACGCGCTAGTAATCAAATCCAAGGGATCTGGCGCGCTGTGCATATCATGGTCTTTAATGAATAATGTACAGAATCAATAATAAAATCAGAATTTGAAAAATACAGATGGCACACCTTCATTGGTTAGAAGATGACACGTTGGTCATCTTCAACCTCCAGCCAACATGATTTGCAGGTCCCTCAAATTGTAAAATCATAAGCTCAGACCTATGCCATTCGCTTCGTCTCTTCAAGACGAAGACAACCACACCCTCACGCCAAATTTATATAAACTGTAGCTCAAGCAATTTGGAAAGAAAGTTTTGAAAAGGGAT
Organism: Vicia faba; assembly: GCA_948472305.1. Classification (NCBI taxonomy): domain Eukaryota; kingdom Viridiplantae; phylum Streptophyta; class Magnoliopsida; order Fabales; family Fabaceae; genus Vicia; species Vicia faba. Next base: position 875,523,901 of record OX451738.1, read on the forward strand.
TTGAAAATTCATGGTAAAAACGAGTTTCTAGATGAAAGTAAGTGTTGCGACTAGAACCAGGGCAATGAGAGAATCATAGTGATATCAAAGTTTTGAAGAATTGATGAAGGAATCTACCTATTGAAGTTGAGTTACAGAGCTCTGAAACTGGACTTCTATGGAGCAATATAGGGAACGATTCTTGAATGTAGTTATATGGTTAGCTTCAGGGAAGATCAAGGAAGGTGAATTGAGGGAAAAATGGATTGAAAAAGGCTTGAGAATAGAATTCGAAGTTGTTGAATTTTGGGTTGTGAAGCAAGTTTGGAAGGGTGATTCTGGCTATCTAAGCTTGGGAAATTGAATGGGGAATGACCCTCTATTTATAGGGATGCAAATGGGATCAAAAGGAAAAGCAAATGATGCATTTTGGAGGGAATTCATAGAAAGTGTGACTCAAACTTGATCAAAACTCAGCCAAATCGTGTGTTTCATGATGCTAATCACTTCTGGAAAGTTGCTGAACATGATTAGAAACAACAATGCGTGGAAATCTTGTGATTAAAAGCCAAAACAAAGATTTCAAAATTCTGACTTTGTGCAAAATTCAGTTTCAAACTACCAAATTCAAATCCATGGCATTTCCACCTCAAGGGGTATTAGGGTATAATTCTCGATGCTTTGGAAAGATGAGGTTACAAACTTTGCAATGGAGAAATAATGGAATCAAATGGATGCTTGTTCTGAAAGTTACATGGAGTCAAAGTTGAAGAAAAAGAGTTGACTTTCCATACTTAGAAATATTTCAAATTCTTCTTTGAAAATGACCTATAATCCTTTGCATCCAAACATGGCCTTCCACTTAGAATTTGCTCTTGACCAAAAAAGATGGAATGAAGTGGATATCTTAAATGACACTTTGCAATTTGAACAACTCAAAATCTCCAAAAATTGAGCAAGTTATGACTTGTTGAAGTTGGCCAAAAACCATGAAATGACCTATAATCTTTTGCATTCTTAAGGCAACTTCCATCCATTTTCTTACTTTGCACATAAAAGAAGGAATGAAGTACACATCCATAAGATCATCATGAAAAAATAATAGGCTCAAGGTGATAAAAATTGACCAAGTTATGACCATTTTAAGTCACATATGGAAAATTGGGGATTCATCTGTATGACTTGTAATCTTTCTTCTTCACCAAGTTCCTTCCACATGAAAACTCCTTGGAACTTTTGAAGTGATTTGTTGGTAACTCTTTTAAGAGAAGGATTTTTTTGGAATCGCTCAAAAATACCAAAAGATGAGCAAGATATGCTCCTTTGAAGTCCAAAACCCTAGCCTCTAGACCAAGAGAATGCTTTGAGAAACTTTGCCAAGTTTGAACAAACTTTTTGTGCCAATATTCTTCCTTTATGAATAGAAATTATTGAGGATGATAATGAGGACTCATGGCCACCAAAACCCCTTCCATACCAATTCTTCCAAAACAACTTCAATGGTGAGTTTTGAATTTCTCAAGATATTGACTAGGGCATAGAAATAAACTCATGAACCCATGAAGCAACTTGCTAAACCTCATTGCCTTTACCTACATTATTAACAAGTAAGATAAACCAATATTGTATTTTGTTAATTAGATAGAAAATCAAAGCAAAAATATCCATGATCACAAAAGAAAACAAGTCAAGGTGCTTGGTAATTCCTCAAAAGAGCAAGGCTAAAGATAGGGAGAAAAACCAAAAGCCTTAATGTGATCTTGTTGTGATTGAAACAAAATGGTATGATGAAGGAATCTTAGGGGGGGGGGGGAAATTGGGGTACAACAATCATGAAATGGATTTGAGCTTGTTTTAGGAAGTGATGATGATCAGGTTAGCTTCCTTGGACCTCTAGGAAGCTAATGCAATGACCGGCTTGAGCTGAGGGTGGATAGAATGGTCTGGAGAAGTCCAACTGTGATGCTCTGTTTTTGGTTATGGAAGACAGGGAAAATTGTGTTACAAAAGTGAAACAGGTACATGGATGAGTTACCCTTGATGCAAGGAAGCTTTAGAAACTAAAAGGCCAAAAAACGCATGAGGGAAATGTGAGTTTGAGGTTCAAGGTCAGAAACTGTGCAACAATGGAGTTTTTGGGAAATTTCTGATTTGAGAGAGTTTTGGTGTATTTCAGGGTGCTCAAAAGCTCTTCCTCTAGCTCACAAATAGTTCCTCTATTTATAAGCAACAAGTTTGGAGACTTGTTGTTGATCAGAATTCAAAATCATAAGTTTTTGCATAACATGTGATTTTTGAGAATTTCAAGTTTCCAAGCATTGTGTACTTGCTAAGATAGAGCGGTTATGCTTTAAACAAGCTTGCTTATGACTTTGTGGATGGAGTGTGATCAAAGGAACCAAGTTAAAGGCTCAAGAATTGGCTTTACACAAAAGCTTGCTTTTCTAAAATGGAAGTGTTCACTTTGTGACATTAATGGAAATGTGGATTGGATAAAGCTTAAACCACTTGGATTAAAGATTAAAAGTTTGTGTAATCCATTAATGATGGATAGATACACAAGTTAGGAGGCCTGCAAAGCAATATTATGCAGCCTAGGTTTGAAATTGGATTCTTGTTCATCACAAAATACCTTGTAATTCAAGTGACAAAACACCAACTTCATCTCTTCGATTCTCCCTACTCAAGAATGATCTCAAGGAGTTATTGGAAATTTTGGAAATCTTGCAATTTTATTTACAAACCATCTTTGAATTTCTTTTGAAGATTCACCTTGGAACTATATGAAAAGGTGCCATGAAGTTGAGTCAAAATCCTGACCAAATTAGGGCAAAATTTCACTAAGTGTTTAGTTTTATGATCCTATGTTCTTGAAATTATAACTTGATATCCAAGCACTTTTGGAAGAAGTTGTGTGAATAAAAGTTTTATATTTCATGGAGATCTATAACTTTCATGTTGAAAATTTCTCTTGAATCATCTTGCATCATGGTGAAAATTTGGCTCAAAGTTATGAAAAAATAAGAAAATTTCCATACTTAGAAATATTTCTAAGAAATTTTAACATTTCAAGATGAAATCTTGAATTCTTGATTTCTTAATGAACAAGTTTCATATTTTGACATATTTTGATGAATTGTGATCTTTGGTACTTAAATTTGACCAAAAAGTAAAAGTTTGACTTTTTAGTATACATTTGATTTTTGATCAATTGACTGCAAAATTCATCTGTCAACCCAATGGATTTGCAATGTTTTGAACCATGTCAATAGGTAAAAATGATGCAATTGGACTCTTGAGATCATGCCTTAAACCAATTGACCATTTTCTGGGTTAAAAATCAGAAATTGCTCTTTCCCAGTCAAAACCCTAATTTTGACCATTTTGCCCTTTTGGAGATTTGATCAAATTTCTTGAGGGATTATGGTCCAAACTTGATCAAATGATACATATGAGTTTAAAATGTTTATGTGGATAAAAAATTATGAGGTTTGACTGTAAATTGGCCATGGTTGACTTTTTCCTAATACAACTGATTTTTAGGTCAACCGTTCAATTGACTGATCAAACGTGTGGTCCAAGGCTTGAAACTTGACATGAGTAATCTTGGGGGTCCATAATGGTCCATGAAATTCATATGAAGCATTGATAGTTCAAAAATCATTTTGCAAACTCAAACCCTAATTTTGGTCATCAGTACCTAAGGAGGTGTCTTGAGCTGATCAAACCCTAGTGCAGTCTTGAGCCCAAGGAGATCTTGTGAGCAAATTATTGATAAGTGAGAGGGAAAATTTTGGGGTACAACACATATCATACAGCACAATCTCATTTATGTTGAGAACATCATTACTCAATACATTTCACACATCATAACATTACATATGACTAACTCTTTACCTTTCAGGGAAAGATGCAGTCAAGTTCTCACGAGTTCTCTCTGGTTCAGTCAAACTGACACCAAGGTTTCTATTCTAGTTGAAGATGTTTTAAGACTTTCGCCTGGGTCAGCCGAATCGCCACTAAGATTCCCCTGATTTCTATGCCAGTCAAAGTTAATCCGAGACCTCTCCCGGGACCAGTCAAATCGATACTAAGATTTCTCTCCCAGTTGAAGCTCTCACAAATTTTCTCTGGTTCAGTCAAACTGGCACTAAGGTTTCTTTTCTAGTAAAAGATGTTCTAAGACTTTCGTCTGGGTCAGCCGAATCACCGCTAAGATTCCCCTAATTTCTATGCTAGTCAAAGTTAATCCGAGACCTCTCCCAGGATCAGTCAAATCGATACTAAGATTTCTCTCCCAGTTGAAATTCTCACAAGTTTTCCCTGGTTCAGTCAAATCGATACTAAGATTTCTATTCCAATTCAAGCTATGAAGCCCGGAAATCGACAGGATAATATCTTAATTTCTCCGAAATACTACAAAGCCTAGAATCGACCAGATAGTGGTATATCTTAAATTCAAGCTATAAAGCCCGGAAATCGACCGGAAAACAGCTTAATCCCCAGCAAGTTACTTTGAAACCTGGAAATCGACCGGATAATAGTACAAGATACTATGAAGCCTGGAATCGACCAGATAGTGGTATATCTCAGATTCAAGCTGTGAAGCCTGGAAATCGACCGAATAATATCTTGATTTCTCCAAAATACTATAAAGCCTGGAATCGACTAGATAATGGTATAAGACACCGTGAAGCCTGGAGCATGACCAGATAACGGTATAAGATGTTGTGAAGTCTGGAGCACGACCAGATAGCGGCAAGAGACACTGTGAAGCCCGGAGTACGGCCAGATAACAGTATGAGGTACTACGAAACTTGGAATTCGACTAAATAGCAGTTTACTCGGCCAATTCCTAAGAAGCCCATAAATCGACCGGATATTAGTATGCCTTAAATTCAAGTTGAAACCCGGACGCAACCAGATAACCACTTAATTCCTTCTGAAGCCTGGAGAACGACCAGATAAGAATTGAGAAATTGCAAAGCCTGGAGAACGACCAGATAGAAAGTTTAATCTCATCTCCCCAATAAGTCGCTGTAAAACTTGGAGCACGACCATATAGCAGTTAATCTTATTATCCTCAGCAAATCACTGTAAAGCCTGGAGCACGACCAGATAGCAGTTCACTTTCACCTCCTCGACTAAGAGATGATTCCCCAGTAGAGTAACAAACAACTGAAGCTCCTAAAATTCTATTTCTCCCAAGATAGAGACTGGCACTCCTTAGCAAATTCCTCCTCAACAACAGGAACATGAATTCTCATTGAAGGAATATCTCACAAAATCAACATCCTCTAGATGGCATCTTTAAGCCCATCTCCGACGATTCTCCGTCATATTTTCCAAATGGCATATGTAAGACCATTCCCAATACTACCTACACAGTCCAGCACCATTTCAGACGAGTGCAAATTTCTGGGCACTTAGTGTTCAATCATCTTCCACCTTCAGATCACGAAAGGCAGACAACCAATCTACATCCCCAGGCTTAAGAAGATTTAACAGGGGCAGTTGTTGTACCCCAAAATTTTCCCTCTCATTTTACTTAACACATGCCCATTGAGGTCCCCAACTTGCTCAAGGATGCCCAAGAGTTGACTAGACAAACTCTCTCCTAAGGCAATGTACTTCAAATTAGGGTTTCCATTTTCATCAGGGTGTGGGAGCTCCAAAGGTCCCAAATGCTTTCCATGGTCCTAATATGTTCTCAAGATCATCCATGTCAAGTTTCATGCCATGTACAAGAAGTTTGCTCAATCAACTGCTCAGATGCCTGAAAATCAACTATACTAGGTCAAAGGTCAACTGTGGCCCACATACAGTCAAACTTCAAGATTTTTGGTCAACATCAACATTTTGAAGAGATATCCATTGTGATACGGTGGGAGAACTGACTTGAGGTTTTGCGTTTGTATTCGCACTTGTTCGGTTTAGCAAGAGTCGCCACCGACTTTTTATTTTATCCTAAGGAAAGGTTAAAAAGCACAGCAAAAACCTTTGAGATGTTTTCTTGGGTTCGGGGGGTGGATTATAGAAAGGGAAGGTATTAGCACCCTTTCTATCCATGGTTATCCATGGGCTCTTAGTTACTTGCTTAGATCACTTGTCTTGATTTTCAATTGCTTGAAATTGTGGTGTGTGTGTGTGTGTTTGAAAATGTTTTGAAATAGACGCCTTGTCTAGGCAACCATTGTAATGACTCGTGTTTGAGTATATACAAAGGTGTGTATCTTTTCGAAAAGATGTTTCAAATGTTTTTGGAAGTTTGTGTTTGAAAGTGTTTGTAGAGTGGATTTTGAAAAGTAGGCAAGCATGTTTTGCAAGTTTGATCAAGTAACTAAGAGTTGTCTACCCCTAAATTTACTCAAAGATTTTCTCTATGTTTTAACCCTTTTAACAATTTTGTTCCACCACTGTATTTGGTGGGCAATCTTGCGTTAGGATGTTAACGGGATAGGAGCGGGTCATCGTATGGAGCATGAATACAATGGTGCCAAGTGTCTTTGGCAATTTGCTTGAAGGGACTATGATCATTCCGTTTAGGCAACTTTTGAAAGCGTCATCGAGGGACTTATGATCATTTGAATTGTTTTGCCAAAGATACTCAACGTGCAAGCAAGGCCCATTTTGGAAGGCAACGAGTTGGGATTACCCTAGGGGTGCAAGTGTGAATTGTGTATTGATTGTCATGCATTTATCTTTGTATTAGGTTATCTAGCGTTTGATTTTATGTACATACAAACCCTAGGTCTAACCATGGTATATTTGAAAGCGATAAATTGCGGGAATTTAAAGTCTATGCTATTACAAATAAGTATCCGGGAGTGGGGGTACAAATATTTACAAATGGGGATGAGACTTAATAGGAGAGTAGTGTCCAAATAATTTACAACCAAATCGAATCGATCGCAATGTAAAATGTATCAATGTACAAGAATAAACAAATGTGTATGTATCAATGTATTTGTGTAAGTGTATGTGAATATTTACAAGTGAAATGTTAACTTAATGAAAAATTAAGTATTTATTTATTTTGTATTCTTGTATTTTTGTTAACATGCACAAAACAAAGGTTTTAATAAAAATAAAAGAAAAGGTGTTTTAAGTTTAAGAAAAAGAAAATATTTTAAGTTCTCTGTATTGATGTCTTATGTTAATATCTTTTTATGTACAAAATGTTTTAGTTAAAAAAAATATTCAACCTAAAATCTATTTTTTTATGTATTTTTTATAAATGTTTTATACAAGGTTTACATTTAAATAAAAAAGTTTTAATAAAAGAAAAGAAAAAATGTTTTAAGTTTTATGTATTAATGTATTTTAGTATTAATGAAAAGTGTTAGTAATATTATTATTAAAAAAAAAGAGTTAAGTTATGTATATATAAAAAGATATAATGAAAAGGGATAAAGAATTGAGTGGGCTTAAGAGGGGATTTACTTGGCCCAAGCAAAGCAGCAGCGTGTGGGGGGGTGCATACCAAAAAGAACAAATGGGCTTAAGGCGTGAATGGGGCAAGGCCCATGGGTTTTGGACAACAATTTTGTTTAGGGTTTTTTCAGAGTTTGTTCAATTGGGATTTAGGGTTAGGCAAAGAATACAGAGGCGTCGTTCACCTTCTCCTTCGTTCTTCTTCATCTCCTTCGACATAGCCACTGAACGAAACCTCTTCTTCGCCTAAAGCCAACCAGCGCCACCGTCACCTCTTTCTCCATCCACGGATCGCTTAAGCGATGGTTTACACAAGGTAACAACTTTATCTCAGCACATTTTTGAGGGTGTCATGCACGTTTTGATTTTTATGTTCTGATTTTTAAATGTTGTTGTTTGTTTTCTGTTTGAGGAGCGTTAAAGGAAAGAGAAGAAGAGATACTACCTTCGTTGGAGACGAAGGAGGAGGCGGATTTGGAGGCGCTCAGGGTGGCTGGACGGAGGGATACACGATGATGAGGCTAGCTTGCTCTTTCTAATCTGGTACCTTGTATTTGTCTTTTATGGTTTGATGATGATACTTGAAAACCTAGCTTTAATCACTTCTTTCCTCTTCTGGTTGCCTATTTCTGTTGCCTGGTATGCTGCCTATTACTTGCTTGCTCGCCTTTTCCACTTCTGTATGCTTTGTGTGCTTATTGAAATGTTGGTTTCGTTGCTTGATGACGAACTTTACAGTTCTGAGAGCTCGTTTGGCTTGCTTGAATCTGTGTTGCCTTGAATGCTTGTGCACTAAGTTGCCTTGAATGCTATTGAACCCTATGATGAGCCCAACTCTGGGGGCTTTGAATTTTGAATATTATTCTGATTTTTGAGTTGTGAATCTGAACATGTGTTGAAATGTTTGAGGTTGGTCTTGGGATTTGGATTTTGAGTACTTTGAATCAAGTTTGGTATATTTGAAAACAGGTTAGACTTTGAGGGCTTGCAATTTTTGACATGGTTTTGTTGCTATGTTTGAGCAGTTTGATGGCTTGACAGGTTTAGGTTTGGTTGTCAGTTGAAGCTTGAGCTTGTTGTATGCTTCTGGTTTTTTAGAGGCTTTTGATACTGGTTTTACTTTAAGGCTTTTGATGCAGGCTTCAGTTTGCAATGAGCTTGGTTAAGGATTTTGTGAGGTTTGGAGCTTAGGCTTGACAGTTCAGGCAGGTTTGATGTTTTGAATGTTTGGGTGTTTGAAGGTTAATGCAGGTTCATGGCTTTTGTTTTTGTTTTAACAGTTCAAGGCAGGCTTGGCCTCTGTTTACAGGCCTGTGTTGTTAGTTTGAATGCTTAGACAATGTCGAGGCTTTGTTTTTGTTTTGGAGGCAGGCCCCTTGCTTCTGTTATAGTTTGAGAGCTTTTGGCCTTAGGTTTGCAGCTTGTGGTATTTTGGTTTTTGTTATTTCTGCCTCCTCTTGTACTGTGTTGATATGTTTGTTTTATATCTCTTTCTTCAAGCCTAAGCCTGCTGTAAGCCTTTCTTTTTCTCTTCTCTCTCTCCAGATTTAAGCATAAAATATTGCTTATAACTGTACTATGCTGAAAAGGTGACTGGCCTTTGGAAAGTGATATAACTTGAAGGTTGCTTGCAATGCATATTTTCCTCTGCATACTTCTTATCTCCTTTTTCCAGATTTTTTGCATCTTTGTGTACTTCTTTGACAGCCTTTAATAGCCTTTTGATAGCTCTTTGGCAGCTTGTGGACAGTTTGAAATTGGAACTTTCAGTTTGCCTTTTTGATTTGGTTAGGCCTAGTTCAGTTTGGACTTCATAGTTGTACATGCTGTTTGGAAACTTTTGGAATTATGCAACTTTTGACAAACCTTGAATTTGTGCAATATTATAAATTTGTGCATTTCATTCTTTAATTGCAAGACATTCCATCCCTCTTTGTGAACCAAGAGAAATCTTGTGATTTGCAGAGAGGGAAAACTGATTTCGGCCAGTTGCTTTTAATGATGATCTTTTTAACGGTCTCTGCTCTTTTATTTTATCTGCTTTTGATTTCTTTTCTTTTCTTTGCAGGTAAAAATAATTGAGCAAAGGAGCATTGGATAGAAGATGAAGACTTCAAGATTTTTAGGACATAGCTTTGTTTCCATTTTAATTATTTGTAATAGTATTAATGTAAATAACTGTAAATAAATTTACAGTATTTAAATAATATATGTAACAAACAATTCAAAATAAATAAACATCCCCTTTTTTATCAGTTAATTCTTCTTTCAATTCATTGTTCATTTAATTATTTGAATTCCTTAAATTAAAATAACTGGAAGTAAATCCAATTATTCTGACTTAGAAAAAAAATAATTAATAAACACTGTGGTCTTTCCATTTAGCATGAATCAATAACAAACCTGGCGTTTCAGATAGCCATAAACATTACACAGTCGAATCAAACAAACATCCCTATTCTTTTTCCTTCACTGATCATACCAAGAACTGCAAGTCCTCAATTCAAATGCCTCAAACCAAATCTCAGAGTAAACTGAAAAGAACTGTAGAATTAATTCTTTCTGAGAATGCGTGCACAAAAACCCTAATTTTGTTTTTATTGTCAGAGAAGCGCCTGTCTGATCAAAACCTGAGCTAAACTCAACCAAACCTTAGCAATCTGCTTGAACTGCTTTTAAAATCAATGAAAACCCTAAATTTTGTCTGACTGACAAGAAAAGTCTGTTTGACCGATTCTTGAGCCAGTCTGAAAAATCAGGAAAAGCCCGAAGCTGTGATTTCTTGTGGAAAAAATAGGAGGGCAAATTTTGGGGTACAACAGTTGCCCCTGTTCAATCTTCTTGAACCTGAAGAGTTAGATTGGCAAGCTTGCCTTTCGCGACTCGAGGGTAAAAGGAGATTGGACACTAGAGTGCCCAAAATTTTGCACTTGGTCATGTGATGGTAGAGGGAATGGGCTTACAGATGCCATTTGGTGATGGGCTTAGAGATGCCATCTGGAAATGTGACAGAATCTTGTCGGGGGATGGGCTTAGAGATGTCATCTGGAAATGGGCTTAAAGATGCCATTTGAAGGTGATTGTTGAACTGTATGTCATTGGTGAGTGGACGAGTATCAGAAAGGTATCCATGTTTTGGAGCATCTCTGAACTGGGGATCTGAATAAGCAATAGATTGACGTCCGTATCTGGAAGCATCCGTAAACTGTTTTCAGGAGTCTTGAAGTTGAATAAGCAATAGAGCAGCATCCGCTGTTGGGAAGCGTCCGTAAACTGTTTTCAAAAGTTGAGAAGAATCTGAATAAGCGATAGGTTGACATCCGTTACTAGAGAACCCGTGAACTGTTTTCAGAAGTCTTGAAGTTGAATAAGCAATAGAGCAGCATCCGTTGATGGGGAAGCGTCTGTAAACTGTTTTCAAAAGTTGAGAAGAATCTGAACAAGCGATAGGTTAACATCAGTTACTGGAGAACCCGTGAACTGTTTTCAGAAGTCTTGAAGTGGAGGAGGAATCGGTGTAGGGTTTCCTGATGATGAGTCCGTGAAAAACTACATCTGGATGAATTTGGAATAAGTATCAAAATGTCGCCGTGTCTGGGTCACATCTGAACTATTTCTAGAAAGAATCTCGGAAGATGGTGATCTTTGTCTGTCGACTGATCTTACCTGAAAAGGTAAAGACTTAGTTGTATGCAATGTCATGATGCGTGATGCAATGTATGTTACATCAATGTTTATGATATGAATGTGATGAATGCGCATGTAAGCTGATGAGCTGTCTTGCTGAGGATAGATGAATCCTGGATGGCTGGAGACAAAAGAATCTTGACTGCTGCCGGGGAAAATGAATCTTTGACTGCTGCAGGGGAGGGCAAGAATCTTCTGATTGCTGAAAGTGAGAAGTCCTGGGACCGCTGTTGGGGAATCCGGAGCTTGGGTTGTATGCCAATCTACTGGGGATTTCTTGTCTTGAGGGGATCTTCACTGGAGAATATTCGAATATTCTGTGAGGAACTGAGAATGAGATTCTTCACTCTGCTTGGGGATTGATAGTTGGAAGTTTTAGCTCCGCTGGGGATTGACAGTTTTGGCTCCACTGGGGATTTTGAAACTTGACTCTGAGGGGAGTTAGCTTCTGGAAGGCTCTCTGGCTGGGGAAGTCGAGAATCTTTTGATCGTTGCAGGTGTTGATCTGGAATAAGTTACAGAATGTCGCCATGTCTGGGTCACATCTGAACTATTTCTGGAAGCAAATCTGGAATAAGTATCGGAATGTCGCCAAATCTGGGTCACATCTTAACTATCTCTAGAAGAAAATTCTGGAATAAGTTACGGAATGTCGCCAAATCTGGGTCACATCTGAACTATTTCTAGAAGCAAATCTGGAATAAGTTACGGAATGTCGCCAAATCTGGGTCACATCTTAACTATTTCTGGAAGCAAATTTGGAATAAGTTACGAAATGTCGCCAAATCTGGGTCACATCTTAACTATCTCTAGAAGGAAATTCTGGAATAAGTTACGGAATATCGCCAAATCTGGGTCACATCTGAACTATTTCTAGAAGCAAATCTGGAATAAGTTACGGAATGTCGCCAAATCTGGGTCACATCTGAACTATTTCTAGATCTTGATTTTGTTAAGGGTCGGAAATTGGGAGTATACCAATCTTCTGAGGTGATAAGGATGAGAGACTTCACTCTTGAGAGAAACAGATTTTTAGGAGCTTCAATTGTCCGTTATTCTGTTGGTGGTTGTAACTTCCAGCAGGTGATGAAGGAATTGTTGAACACTTTTGACATTCGAATGCCCCAAGTGATGATGAAGGAGTCTTGAATCAGATTACTCTGCGAATTGAGAGATTTCTTGAAATCTTGACTGGACTGCCCCAGGTTAACTGAACTTTGAAAGATCTGTTGAAACCTTGACTGGACTGCCCCTGTTAATTGGATGGTGACATGTCATGCCCCCTTGTTGGTAGGAGACTTGTCGTTGGAAGTGTCATCCTTTTTGAAGTGATTTTACTCACCGAGAGAGTTTTCGTTCCTCCGAACATTCGCTGTATGAATTTCTTCACTGTCAAACAAATAGTCAAATGCAAACAGTGATATTCACAATGCAAAGTTTATGTTTGTCTCGAAGTTTTGAAAAATGCATTTTTTAGCAGAAAACTTTTTTATAAGACAAATCAACACAAGATTTTCGAGCAAAGCCTTACAGGAGTCAGGATACCTTTTGTAACAGTATGCTTTCGAACTAACCCATGCTTCAATTAGGACTTTTGAAGGGTTGTAACGTTGCTTGGTTCACGGTTTTAAGAAACAAAGGATAAAGGTTCAAAGTGTATTTGTACCCACCCGCTCTTCGTGATGTTCTCCAATCCTAAGCTCAGTTAATTGTGCGTCGCACTCTATTCGAATTTGGAATGACTTTTGGGTGATGGTTCACCAATTGAATTTAGGAGGAAGTCATCATCTCCTTTTTTCTTTTGCAACATTTTTATGTTGTTGAGGATTTGTAATGACCTCTTTATTTTGATTTTGATTTTTTATCCCTAACTTTTGCCTGGCTGCTCCCATTTTCGAGATTACAGTCAGCGGGATGCCCCAACTTTCTTAAGCTTCCTTTGTAGGTTTTGGCTCAGTGGGCTTTTATTTTCTTTTGAGAGATTGACTGCCTAGGTGATAGGGAACCACCCTTGTCTTTTGATTCCAAAGGAATGCTTTTGATTTCATTCGTTGTGTTACAAACTGAGAGTTTGCGACTTTAATGCGCATTTTCTTTTGAATTAACTGAGATACTACCCTGCCCCAGGTTTATATCAATGGTTTCGATTTGTTTAGAACATAAAACTCCTACTTCTTTGGCTCGAAGGGGTTGACTAGGGATTATCTTCCTTATAACTCCAGTGTTTGGGAATTGAAAGAAATGCCTGTACATCATGAGCAAGGTCTGTTCAAAAGCATACTGTATGAGATTATGGTATTGTTTCGTCATCCTCCCTCTAAAGGCTTGCAGCTTTTTATCAAGAGTCAAATATCACAAAGAAAGCATAAGAGTAGTGAAACGAATGGATGAATTCAAGACAAACATATGCAATGCATTAATGAAACAAAGTTTGACATTAAAAGATAATTGTTTGAATAACACAAGAAATTACAACTTGAAAATTCAAATGAAACAAAAACAATCTCAATGATTTAGCATAGGAGGAGTGATCATGCTAGAGTCTCTGGAGGACCAAACTCAATATCCTTGGCATCAATCATGTCTTGGATCTTGTTCTTCAGAGGCCAACAGTTGTTGTTGTCATGCCCCGGACTGTCAGAGTGGTATGCACACCTTTCATTGGGATGATAGGTAGGAGCAGAAGTATTTGGGTTCCGGAGAGGAGCCCTCAATGTAATCAGATCCCTCTTCAACAAGTGTTGCAGTGCTTGAGACAGGGGCATGTTGATCTTGGTGAATTGTCTCTTAGGCGCGACCTTCTTACGCTTCTTGCCCCGTTTTTGTTGAACAGTCGTGGGATCAAAGATCAGGATTGCCCCAGCATGTTGATCAAGACGACTCTTTTGACCAGTCACTGCATTGGACTCTTTCTTCCCATTGTAGGGAACTATCTGAGTATCAGAGGGAGTAGCTCCTTGGATTTTTCCACTTTTGATGCCAGCTTCGACCCTTTCGCCGATCAGTATCAGCTCGGTGAACCCGGCTGAGGAGCTTCCAATTAAGTGATTGAAGAAAGGCCCTGTCAAAGTTCCCATGAAGATGTCAATCAGCTCCCTATCAGTTAAAGGAGGTTGCACCCTACCAGCCAAATCTCTCCACCTTTGAGCATATCCTTTGAAGCTCTCGTCAGAACCCATGGTCATATTCTGCAATTGCACACGAGTTGGTGCGAGATCAGCATTGTACTGATATTGTTCGTAAAAGGCCCTAGCTAAGTCCTCCCAGGTGTGGATGCGAGAACTCTCCAATTGATAGAACCACTCGAGTTGAGTCCCTACCAAGCTTTCTTGGAAGAAATGGATCCAAAGCTTTGGATCAGTTGCGTATGGTTGAATCTTGCGGACATAAGACTTTAGATGCATCTTAGGGAAAGAGACTCCATCGTACAGAGCAAAGGTAGGGACTTTGAACTTTGGCGGGATGACCAAACCAGGAACCAAACCCAAGTCTCCTAGATCCAAGCCAGGTATTTGTTGAACCTCCATAGCATCGAGGTGATCCTCCAACTGTTTGTACTTGTCATCAGCGGGAGGATATTGTTCCTCGGAGTAGTCAGCTTCAGCTTCATCAATCTCCACATTGTGGTCTTCTTCAGGACTGACCCCCTTGTTTTTGAGAAGAAGAGCTTTCAGATCCTCTTGCCCTTTACCCATAGCCAGAAGCATTTGCTGGAATTGAGCGTTTTGAGCTTGGAGATCTTTCACCGTTTGTTCCATATCCATCTTACTGAAATAAACAATAGGAAGATAAGGAGACCTGTATGGGAGAAACCTGTTATGCAATGATATGTATGATATATATGCAATGTTTTCAAGGATCTCTTGGGGTAAACACAAGATAATGTTAGAGGTTGAACTTCGATTTTTGATTGGAGAACTTTGCACCGGTGGATGTCTTTCCACGAGAATCAAGCTCACCATGTCAAGTGGGTCATAGCCCCTGATTCAAGTTGTTGCACTTGATCTTTGATTGGAGAACTTTTCACTGGTGGATGTCTTTCCACGAGAATCAAGCTCACCATGTCGAGTGGGTCATAGCCCCCGATTCAAGTTGTTGCACTTGATCTTTGATGGCATTTGTTTAGAGGAGAAACCTCTTGCCCTTCGGTAGACGTCTAGTTCAACGTGACCCTGCATCAAAAGAACCCTCGAGATCCTTGAAATGGTTATTGAAAATGCTATGGTATGATGTCATGATGTTATGTACATGTATGCAAAAGCAAGTGAGTGTATATACAGGTAATCATATTCACACAAAGCAAACAAATCCTTAGGTTTAGGCTTGCATGGGGTTGTAGGTAAGTACCCTCTTGAAGTTAGTTGGCTCATCTTGTCCTAAAATAGAAACCGGGTTCTAAGGAGCTCAATATCATTGGATTGTTTTCTGTGTTCATTGTTTTGGTTTAGCCACTTAACTGGCGACCAAAATATTCCAAGAAAACAACCCTCAATGAGTGTAGTATCGAGTATCTACCAACTTCGGACTGCACCAAAGTCGGTCATCTCACTACCCCTAAAAAGGCTAGGATGGTCAATTAAGGTTCTAAGAGTTTGTTAGTGCTTCATGACATCACTCAGCGGCCCTGTACTCTCCTTGATTGAACTCAAGGGTTACCGGTACTCACAAATATGTCACACTAACATAGCTTACTGCTTCAACCGTGTCGGTATACCGCGCACAGTTCCCTCACAGTTTTATCGCTATTTACCTAAGAAGGTGCCCCAAATCCGGGTGTAGGATTTACAACAAACCCAAACAAGAACCCAAAAGATAAAGCAATCAAAGCAATCAAAGCAAGTATGTAAAGGTGATCTAAACCCTAAGGTAACCCCACTTTTGAATTTCTCCCCAGCAGAGTTGCCAGTTCTGTGATACGGTGGGAGAACTGACTTGAGGTTTTGCGTTTGTATTTGCACTTGTTCGGTTTAGCAAGAGTCGCCACCGACTTTTTATTTTATCCTAAGGAAAGGTTAAAAAGCACAGCAAAAACCTTTGAGATGTTTTCTTGGGTTCGGGGGGTAGATTATAGAAAGGGAAGGTATTAGCACCCTTTCTATCCATGGTTATCCATGGGCTCTTAGTTACTTGCTTAGATCACTTGTCTTGATTTTCAATTGCTTGAAATTGTGACGTGTGTGTGTGTGTTTGAAAATGTTTTGAAATAGACGCCTTGTCTAGGCAACCATTGTAATGACTCGTGTTTGAGTATATACAAAGGTGTGTATCTTTTCGAAAAGATGTTTCAAATGTTTTTGGAAGTTTGTTTTTGAAAGTGTTTGTAGAGTGGATTTTGAAAAGTAGGCAAGCATGTTTTGCAAGTTTGATCAAGTAACTAAGAGTTGTCTACCCCTAAATTTATTCAAAGATTTTCTCTATGTTTTAACCCTTTTAACAATTTTGTTCCACCATTGTATTTGGTGGGCAATCTTGCGTTAGGATATTAACGGGACAGGTGCGGGTCATCGTATGGAGCATGAATGCAATGGTGCCAAGTGTCTTTGGCAATTTGCTTGAAGGGACTATGATCATTCCGTTTAGGCAACTTTCGAAAGCGTCATCGAGGGACTTATGATCATTTGAATTGTTTTGCCAAAGATACTCAACGTGCAAGCATGGCCCATTTTGGAAGGCAACGAGTTAGGATTACCCTAGGGGTGCAAGTTTGAATTGTGTATTGATTGTCATGCATTTATCTTTGTATTAGGTTATCTAGCGTTTGATTTTATGTACATACAAACCCTAGGTCTAACCATGGTATATTTGAAAGCGATAAATTGCGGGAATTTAAAGTCTATGCTATTACAAATAAGTATCCGGGAGTGGGGGTACAAATATTTACAAATGGGGATGAGACTTAATAGGAGAGTAGTGTCCAAATAATTTACAACCAAATCGAATCGATCGCAATGTAAAATGTATCAATGTACAAGAATAAACAAATGTGTATGTATCAATGTATTTGTGTAAGTGTATGTGAATATTTACAAGTGAAATGTTAACTTAATGAAAAATTAAGTATTTATTTATTTTGTATTCTTGTATTTTTGTTAACATGCACAAAACAAAGGTTTTAATAAAAATAAAAGAAAAGGTGTTTTAAGTTTAAGAAAAAGAAAATATTTTAAGTTCTATGTATTAATGTCTTATGTTAATATCTTTTTATGTACAAAATGTTTTAGTTAAAAAAAATATTCAACCTAAAATCTATTTTTTTTATGTATTTTTTATAAATGTTTTATACAAGGTTTACATTTAAATAAAAAAAGTTTTAATAAAAGAAAATAAAAAATGTTTTAAGTTTTATGTATTAATGTATTTTAGTATTAATGAAAAGTGTTAGTAATATTATTATTAAAAAAAGAGAGTTAAGTTATGTATATATAAAAAGATATAATGAAAAGGGATAAAGAATTGAGTGGGCTTAAGAGGGGATTTACTTGGCCCAAGCAAAGCAGCAGCGTGTGGGGGGGGGGGGGGGGGGGGGGGGTGCATACCAAAAAGAACAAATGGGCTTAAGGCGTGAATGGGGCAAGGCCCATGGGTTTTGGACAGCAATTTTGTTTAGGGTTTTTTCAGAGTTTGTTCAATTGGGATTTAGGGTTAGGCAAGGAATACAGAGGCGCCGTTCACCTTCTCCTTCGTTCTTCTTCATCTCCTTCGCCATAGCCACTGAACCAAACCTCTTCTTCGCCTAAAGCCAACCAGCGCCACCGTCACCTCCTTCTCCATCCATGGATCGCTCAAGCGATGGTTTACACAAGGTAACAACTTTATCTCAGCACATTTTTGAGGGTGTCATGCACGTTTTGATTTTTATGTTCTGATTTTTAAATGTTGTTATTTGTTTTCTGTTTGAGGAGCGTTAAAGGAAAGAGAAGAAGAGATACTACCTTCGTTGGAGACGGAGGAGGAGGCGGATTTGGAGGCGCTCAGGGTGGCTGGACGGAGGGATACGCGATGATGAGGCTAG
The DNA here is from genome assembly GCA_948472305.1 of Vicia faba. Lineage (NCBI taxonomy): Eukaryota > Viridiplantae > Streptophyta > Magnoliopsida > Fabales > Fabaceae > Vicia > Vicia faba. The sequence goes on from OX451738.1 coordinate 875,542,013, forward strand.
CTTGCTCTTGCTAATCTGGTACCTTGTATTTGTCTTTTATGGTTTGATGATGATACTTGAAAACCTAGCTTTAATCACTTCTTTCCTCTTCTGGTTGCCTATTTCTGTTGCCTGGTATGCTGCCTATTGCTTGCTTGCTCGCCTTTTCCACTTCTGTATGCTTCGTGTGCTTATTGAAATGTTGGTTTCGTTGCTTGATGACGAACTTTACAGTTCTGAGAGCTCGTTTGGCTTGCTTGAATCTGTGTTGCCTTGAATGCTTGTGCACTGAGTTGCCTTGAATGCTATTGAACCCTATGATGAGCCCAGCTCTGAGGGCTTTGTAATTTTGAATATTATTCTGATTTTTGAGTTGTGAATCTGAACATGTGTTGAAATGTTTGAGGTTGGTCTTGGGATTTGGATTTTGAGTACTTTGAATCAATTTTGGTATATTTGAAAACAGGTTAGACTTTGAGGGCTTGCAATTTTTGACATGGTTTTGTTGCTATGTTTGAGCAGTTTGATGGCTTGACAGGTTTAGGTTTGGTTGTCAGTTGAAGCTTGAGCTTGTTGTATGCTTCTGATTTTTTAGAGGCTTTTGATACTGGTTTTACTTTAAGGCTTTTGATGTAGGCTTCAGTTTGCAATGAGCTTGGTTAAGGCTTTTGTGAGGTTTGGAGCTTAGGCTTGACAGTTCAGGCAGGTTTGATGTTTTGAATGTTTGGGTGTTTGAAGGTTAATGCAGGTTCATGGCTTTTGTTTTTGTTTTAACAGTTCAAGGCAGGCTTGGCCTCTGTTTACAGGCTTGTGTTGTTAGTTTGAATGCTTAGACAATGTTGAGGCTTTGTTTTTATTTCGGAGGAAGGCCCCTTGCTTCTGTTATAGTTTGAGAGCTTTTGGCCTTAGGTTTGCAGCTTGTGGTATTTTAGTTTTTGTTATTTCTGCCACCTCTTGTACTGTGTTGATATGTTTGTTTTATATCTCTTTCTTCAAGCCTAAGCCTGCTGTAAGCCTTTCTTTTTCTCTTCTCTCTCTCTCCAGATTTAAGCATAAAATATTGCTTATAACTGTACTATGCTGAAAAGGTGACTGGCCTTTGGAAAGTGATGTAACTTGAAGGTTGCTTGTGTTGTACCCCAATTTTTGACCTAAGGTCCCATTTTTATTTTTGCATTTTTTAAAGATAAGTCAAGGTCACGAAATACGGTCGTTTTTAACGTCTCACCTTCGAGCTTTGACTATGCGAAGATTGTCATGTGTTTTGAACATTTTTAGCATATGTATCACTAATTTCTAATCGCATACAAAGGTGTATGTTCATGTTTTCTTTTGTGTCATGTGCAGAGACAGGTCTGAATCAAGAGCATCAGGTGTCGCGCCTCAATTAAGGTTTTGAGTCTCCCAAGCCAAAAGTACGGTTGATTATGGATTCTCGAAGACTGATTCATCAAGGCACAACTGTCGCACCCCATTTTTCGCCCCTTCACTTTTTTCGACTGGTGCATATTTTGTCGTTAATTTGAAAAATCGATCATTTCGCATACTTTCTTATTTTTATTCATCATATTAATTTCTATTTAAAAAAAAGAATTAAAATAGTTTATCATTTGCATTTTCTATCATATTCCCAATGAATTTGTTTTAGTTCAAAAATCTGTCTTATTATTATTTTTTTCTTATTTTAATCTATTTCTATTTCTTTTAGATATTACTAACTATTTTCCCTTTTTCTCATTATTATTATTATTATTAGTAGTATCTTTATTGCATTTTATTATTTCATCTTTTATTGTTACTAATTATTTTTATTTTTGTTCTCATTATTGTTATTATCATTGTTGCATTTTATTATTTTATTTTATTTATTGTTACTAATACTTTTTTCTTCTTCTTATATTATTGTTACTATTATGTTATTATTTGTTTGTTTTTGTCAAAAATAGAGAAAGAAAATTGCAGAGTGGGACCACATCAATATCATCACACGATTATTCATAGGACAAGTTCATGATTTTTGCAGCAATAACAAAACCGGATATCAAACAAATCATTTTCTAACTATTCATCATCCATTATTCAAACTCATTCAATTCTCAAGACATCTCAAAAATATAATTTCAAAGTTCCAAATAACCTTTGTCTCATCCATTTGCAAGTTGCACAAGTTTAAATTCCCAAATGACATTCAATCAAGCTCTAAGTCAAAATTACAAGTTACCACAACAATTTTACACAAGTGTTTGTACAAGAAAACAAAAATCTAAACCTAAAGCTAAGGCTTGTTCTTGATCCGAAATTCTGCCTAAATAATGCCAAAAAAATTGATGTTGTATGCTGCTCCAAACCTTGCACATCAGTCTAAAAAACAGCCTGCCACTTGTTGCTATCATGCTGAAAATTTGTCATCATGCTGAAAATTTGTCCAAAAAAAAACATGTTGCACAATAGCTCCAAAACCTGCTATTAAACAGTCAAAACTAGACAAAAATAGTCATGCTGTCCATTGCATACTATCCAAAAATTGCATGAAAAGGGCACCACAAAAACTGCCACAAAAAGTGTTAGAAGAATGCACCATAATTGTTCAAAACGGCTCATGTTTTCCCTCCATTTCCTCATTGATTCACCTATATAAATAACCTCTCAAGAACATAGAAAAAGGAGAGAAAAGTATTGATAAAAAGGAAGGTATTAAGAGATGACTTTTCACATGGAAAACCAACAACATACAATAAAAATCCCAAATTTCTCATAGATAAAAAACTCAACTGTTTGCTAACTTTTCATTTGCACCTCAACACAGCTATCACCATCCTATAACCCAGCTTCATTCATCCCTTTCATCAACATCCTGTCCAAACATAATAAACATAATAAAACAGAAATAGCCTTCATCCACTTAAACCTCAACAGCCACACCGAGAATTAAGGAAGAAAATTTTACCTGCGGTTCTTTATTCTCTCTCGCCGGCATCGGAGCTCTGACCAGGTTAGTCTACCCTTCCTTCAATTACTTTGAAGAGTTGTATATATGTTTGTATGAATAGAATAGGGTCATTATATTGTTGTGTTGTTTGCCTTTGAATCGTAATTCGGAGTTTGGACATATTGCTGTCGTTAACTGTAAAGACACTGAAACCAAAAAATAGCGTAAAAACGCAGAACAGAAGTGAAAAAAATAGAAAGAGCAGTAAAAAGAATTTGTACATGTAGGAGCGACTCTTAAAAAAATTCACAGAACCTTTCCCTCTATCAATGTTCATTCTTTCTCTCTTTTCGTTTTCATAAGAAATACCGCCGCACCGGCACGCTCATGGCGGCGGCTACGGCGGCCAAAAGCTCAGAATCCTAAAATTCTTTACATCAAAGGCTTCAACTTGACCTCACCTGTCCATCTCCAAAACTCGTTTTCACCGATTCTTTCTATTTTATCCTAGACCTGAGTGAAACTAAAACCCTAGAAAATCTATAATGAAATTAAACGACGATGGTGTGAGTTATTAATTCAAGACCGTAGGGGAAGTTCTCGGGGGTCTCATTCTACATGGTGGTATCGAGAATCGTGAAGAAGGAGGAAGAGATTGTTTACCTCGATGGTGTAAATTCTAGATATCATTGAATATAGCAGTTTCTCATCCTCGAACAAGTTCAATTCTTGACGGTAAACGATGATTCTCTTCTTCAATGGGAACTTGTCGATGTGGTTGACACCGAAGAAGAAGAAGGCATGGTCGATGATGTTGAAAGGGAATCTTTCGTTTCTTGGGCGGTTGCTTCTCCAATCGGTGATCCAATTGAAGGATTCAACCACGGTCTTCTTCATCTCGATGATAGGTTCAGTGAAGAACATGTTAGGGTTGACCGTGATGTTGTTGATGAAGAAGAGGATGATGAATAAGAGTTGCTCTAAGTTTCGATTAGGCAAAGAGATAAGGGATTTGGGGGAAGAGAATTTTCATTTATATTGTTCTGTTTTCACAATAAACATGGAGTTTTCTTTGGAAATGATTTAGATAGTTAACTTCCCTTTCCAACGCTATTCAAACCCGCGCCCTCCCTTGTTTCTTTAGGGTTTCTAGAAACTTTTCTTTCCCTCTTCTAGACTGGGCTTGTTTTAGGCCCATTTCAAATTCCTCTAGTTTATTTATTTTACTTCAGCAATTTATGCAAATGTTTGGGCTTTAGTTTGTTTGACTAGAAGAGTTGAAACACAAGATTTTGTTCATTGCATTAGGTTTTGTCGGTTTTGTATTTCAATTTTGACAATGTGATTTATTGGATTAAAATGCTTGATATAATTTGATTTTTTTGACCATTTGGTTTTAACTTGTGCGTTATATTGTTTCTAGTACTCTATCCCAGTTAGAAGGAATTGTACTCTAAAAAATAAAAAAAATAAAAAAGAATATTAGTAAATCTTATAATTAATTTAGTTTAATATTAATTTAGAATTCTTTAATTAGTTTAGATTTATTTTATAACTTTAGAATTGTATTTCATTTAGATTTGACTTAGTAAATTTTAGAATTTTATTTGTTTTAGTTTTGACTTAGTAAATTTTAGAATTTTATTTGTTTTAGTTTTGACTTAGTAAATTTTAGAATTTTATTTGTTTTATCTTTGACTTAGTAAACTTTAGAATTTTATTTTGTTTTAGTTTTGACTTAGTAAACTTTAGAATTTTATTTTGTTTAGTTTTATTTTAGTAACTTTAGGATTTTATTTCATTTAGATTTGACTTAGTAAATTTTAGAATTTTATTTGTTTTAGTTTTAATTTAGTAAACTTTAGAATTTTATTTGATTTTATTTAAGTTAACTTTAGAATTTTAGTTGTTAGTTTTAGTTTAGGGACTTTAGAACTTTATTTGATTTAGAATTAGTTTAATGAGTTTATAATTTTTATTTGATTTAGAATTAGTTTAATAAGTTTAGAATTTTAGTTGTTTAGAATTAGTTTAATATTCTTTTAGAATTTTATTTGATTTAGATTTAGTTTAGTAACTTTGGAACTTTTTTGTTTTAGATTAGCAACCTTGGAATTTTTATTTAGTTTAGATTTAATTTACTAATTTTAAAATTTTTAATTTAGCTTAGATCTAATTTAGTAATTTTAGAACTATTTTTGCAACCTTAGAATTTGTAGTTAGTTTAGATTTTTTTTTTTTTAGTAAGTAATCTTAAAATTTTAATTTAGTTTAAATAACTTCTTTAGATAATTAGTTACATTCTCTTTTATTTTATTTAAATATCTTTGTCATTTTAATTTCTCGATGCCTTTATGTCATTAATCTGTTTCGTCATATTTATTTTCTTGTGAATTTTGATTGCTTATATTTTGATGTCTATTTTATTTTGCTCGCTCGATTTAATCCAAGAGAAAAAATGATTAAATTTGTTGACTTCATGTCCTCAAATCCAATCGCGCGAATACCTTCATTTCATTGAAAACTTAAGATAATTTTCCCAAATATTCAATTTTTTCAAAACTCATACCTTTTAAGTCAAAACTTCGACATTAGGTCGTCGTATCTTCAAAAAACCGTCTGTACCCCTTTTTGGCCAAAACAATTTATTTTTAATCAAACAAACAATTTTAACCAAAAACAGATATTTCAAAAGGTTCCTGCGGAGTACCGCAGATGCATTGGGTGCTAATACCTTCCCATTGTATAACCAACCCCCGAACTCTCGATCTCTTTTAAAAAAAAACGCATTGTATTTTCATTACTTCTAAATATTACTTTACATTGCATATTTTTAGGGTTTTATTTCGCTCTTTTCCCTTTTCCCTAGGAAATAATAAAGTGTGGTGGAGACTCTTGCTATTTGTGAGTCAAGTTAATTAATAGCTTGATCTCCGATTTTCACCGCTACAGAATTGGCGACTCTGCTGGGGAGAGATTGACCTCTTGCTGGTCCATCCCTAAGTGGGTTAAGCCTAATTTGTTTTATCTGTTTTATCATTATTTGATTGTTTGATTATATGTATATATTATGATTATTTGGGTGTTGATAATATTTACAAAGGACAAGTCCTATACCCGGACTAAATTACACGTAGGAATAGGACGGGCGGTATAGTCATGTTAAATTTGAGGGAGTAATCCCGAAGAAGGAGGCATGAGATCCCCCAATCAGTGAAAGGCCCTTTTGAACGTAATATTTGTTTACCGAGTAATCGGGAAGACATTATTATTTTCGACCTGGGAGCCAGAGAAGCTGGGAACCGTAGAACCCTAACCCATCTTGGCCTTTTAGGTGTAGCGCGAAGATTATAACGGAGTAATCCGGAAGTAATTGTTACGCGATGCTACGCTCGGATGAGTTTCTCTTGAGAATATTGTTGATTATTGAGTAATCAAGATGTTGGTAATATCCGAAGGAGGAATGTAGACTCCGGGAACTCTTAGAACCTTGTTCTACAGGTGTGATTAAACCGTTAGTACATACCTTGGGGGTGTTCCTTACCTTGACTCCATGCTCGTGACGTTGAACCTTTCGACTTTATTTGTGACCTTGCTTGTGGTTGTTGCATAGCCATGCATTCATGCATCCATAAAACCCTTTTCACTTGACTTTGAAGGAATTTGGAGGTCTTTCTTTGTAAACATCACAAGTTTCGTCAAGCTCAATGGATCTTGGGTGTTGATAGGGCGAAAACCCTAATCCACCAAAATGGATGATTGATCTTGATGATAACTTGATCAATGTTTGGAGCCAATTTAAAATTCATCTTCTATCCTCATACTTTGATGTTTACAACTTAATATCTTGAGTTCCTTGAAAATCAAATAAAAACTCTCTTTTTCATATCATACATCATTCTACATTTTTTGTTTCACTTTCAAAGGTCTTTTTCCGAGTCTCATTTTTCCTTTGGTCTCACCAGTACGACACTCGCGCTAAGAGGACAATGGAGAATATCAAGCAAGAGGTTTCTGAACTCCGTAGAGAGATGACTATTTTGAAAGCTAGTATGGAGCACTTAACTGGTTTGGTTGAAATTCTGGTTGCCGCCCAAGTCAATCCTTCTAGGAAGGAGGAAGCGATGATAAAAGTCTTCACTGAAACTCTAAAATCATTCTCTCATGAAAAGGTGATGGTTAATGCACCTAATGACTTTCCTGACAAGGTGAATGTGGGAGTGCGTCTAGAAGAAGATGTTGGGAAGGGATGTTCATATGAAGATGGTAGCTCAACTAATGGTGTGAAGAAGTTTGATAATAACTTTTCCAAGAAGAGAACCAGAGGAAGACATAATCATCGTCAGAATCATCACGTTTCTCCTATTCATCAACAAAATCAGAAAGTTCCTAATCAGAGGAAAACCCAATTTGATCCAATTCCAATTACCTATACAGAGTTGTTCCCTATCCTGATGCAGAGGAATTTGGTTCAGACCCGACCTCCACCGAAGGTTCCTGAGAAGATACATTGGTACTACAAAGCTGATTTGGCTTGTACCTTTCATCAAGGTGCTCCTGGGCATGACTTGGAGGGTTGCTTTGCTTTGAATATTGAGGTTCAGAAGTTGGTCAAAAGTGGTATCTTGTCATTCAAGGACGTTGGTTTTGAAGTTCAAATCAAGCATGCGCCGAAGAGTAAACACGATTGATGGTGACTTTGATTTTTGAAGGATGTTTTCGGTAATTCAAGTCCAGATGGAAAGCCTTCCCAGATTATTAACTTATTTATGCTTTTTGTAATTTTTCTTGTTTATCAAAATATTGTTTGCATGTAAGAACTTGTTTGCATCTGAATGATTATCTTAATACAATGAGTATGTTTGTCTTGAAGAAATTCATTCGTTTCACTCATATTTGTTTTCAAATTTTAAATTGCTTTTGCACTATGATACCAAATTGTTGCTCATTGTCTTGCCTAGGCAGAGATTGAAGGGAGGATGATGATCTAAAAAACACAAAATCTCTAGTTGTATGCTTTTGGATAAAATCTTGTTGACGATGTACAGGCATTGTTTCAAATCCCTAAACATTGGAGATATAAGGAAGATAATCCCTTGCTAACTCCTTTTGAGCCTTTGAAGTAGAAGTTTCATTTCTATACGAAAAAACCCTCGAATTTTAACCTGGGCAGGGTAGTTTTCAGTTAGTCCGATTGAGTGTTCAAAATTCATAAGGAAGATATTTCTGAAGAGAAACTACGAGGGATATCCTTCATGTATAATGAAGCCATAAGATGTGGAATCACAATGTTATCCCTCATTCATCAAGAAACGAGGCAGTCACAATCCTCTCAACAAGTAAATACAAGCTAATGTCACACGTTTTGTTCAAAAGTCAAAAATCAAGGAAAAAGAAAAAGTAAAAGCCTGCTAAGTCAAAAACTTGAAAATGTGCGGCTTAAGCAAAAATTAGGCAATCCCGTTGGACTATCAATTCAAAAGAATTAGTTCAGGCAAAAGTTAGGGAAAATAAAAATTGCAAGGAAAGGAATACAAAGAAATTTCCTCAGCAAAGAACAAATTGGTGACTGCAAACACGAAGACATAAGGGTGGTTGCTACTCCGAAAACCTCGTCGTTTCCTTAACCGTCACAAAATCCTTTTGAGAGATGAACACTCATGTTGAATTAACTGAACATAGGGTTGGAGAACATCACGAAGAATGGTTGGGCACCTATAATTTTTGAGCCTTAAAAATCTTTTTTCTAAAAACCATGAACCAGGCCACGATTCAACCTTCAAAAGTCCTAATTGAAGCAAGGTTATTTTGAAAGCATACTTCAATGAGATAGTGTTCCTGACTCCCATGAATGTTCTAAATAGTTATGTTGGTATCATATGTCTTTCCTATACAAAAATAAATGGTGCTCTAACTCGCAAAATTTGTGCGATATCTTTTCAAAATCTTCAAGACTTACATAACTGTTGCATTAGAATTTTCATTCTCATAATAAACTTTTCTAACTGCAAAACATTTGTTTGATATCAAGGAAGCTCACATATAAGCAGCGGTGATGAGTTTATTCTTTTAAGGATTGAAACTATGTTGAGTAATTGGAGAATCATTTCAAGAAAAAAATCATATCCAGGGGCATGTCAGCTGAAGACCTTAAGCACGGACATGTTGCTTCTCCCAGTTAATGCTTTTCCCAACTTGTTTGCTCGTTTGGGGAAAAATTTGAAGACTTTGTTGTGCCAACTACAGTTAATCCGGGGCAATCACGTCGAGATTTGATGAATCTCTCTAAGAGTTTGAAGACACCAGAGCACGATGGATGCCAAGTCTTTTGTAAAATCCTCTTGAGACGATTTCTCCTCATCAACCATATAGCTTGGGGAATTTTAGAAGTGATGTTATTCGCAAGAATTGTCGTGCATCACCCAGCTTATCAACAGTAAACTTGGGGCATCCAAAATTAGTCCCAGGGGCAATCCAGATTTGTCAAGATATGTGATATGTATTGCACACATTATCGGAGGGTGGTGTTCCCAGTATCTCCAGCTAAGCAAGACTTCTTTCCAGCTGAAACTTTGTTCGTGTTGTTATCCTTTCAATGGATTGTTTGCAATAGAAGACTGGACTTTGGGTTTTCTACCTGAAAATATCTTTCCCTCCATAGATATTTAAGCCTTGTAAAAGGACTTTGCTCCAAGGATGGCTTTTGTTTCTATCTCCAGTAATGTTACCATCCTGTTGAGATTAGCCGAGTGTCGAGTTGTACTGTGATGTCTTATCATTTTCTGTCCATCTCCCCTGTTTGTTTTGTCAGCATATACATGACATTTATTTATTCATTCACACTTGCATCATGCATGCACAGTTGTATTTTTTGATGTCATTGAGTTCATATACCTTGGTTATGTCTATTCAAATAACATATTTGATCTTTCCAAATAGAGTGCCAACTTAAGCAGAAAGTGCGCCTCTTTTCTAATTCCCCACTGAGTTAACTCTTGTGGAAGAATCTTTCTTTAGCTTTCCTTTTCCATCTCTGGATAGGATAAATCCCTATTTGAGTTGTTTCCTCATTGGATGGAGTCGTGTTTGACTGTTTTCTCTCCAGTTTATTCCTGGATTGAGCTTTGTCTCTTGTGAATGATACCCTGTGGATATCTCTAGGCTATGAAACCTAGATGGAGAGTGAATTTATTTTGCAACGTAAAGACTTGGTCTCCTCAAGAAGGATTTATTCATGGTTCCCCATTGAAGATGAACTTTATTCCCCAGTAGTGTTATCACAACCTTCTTCTGGAATATCGACATGACAACAAGCGACTGACTCTTTATTTGAGCAGTTTGATTATTTCTGATTTCTCTACGACAAATGGCGGTCTCTTCATGAGCAGTTTGTCCATCCCCGATGAAATTATTGATTCTCACCTCCAGCAATATCTTCATGATATTTTATGGGTATCTTTGAGAAAACAGCAAGCGACAGTCTCTTCATGGACAACTTGTATGTTATCAACACTTTTTAAAAACAGCAAGCGGCGGTCTCTTCTTGAGCAACTTGTATGTTATTGATACCTTGGAAAAAACATCAAGCGGCGGTCTCTTCATGAGCAACTTGTATGTTATTGATACCTCGGAAAAAACATCAAGCGGCGGTCTCTTCATGAGAAACTTGTATGTTATTGATACCTTAGAGAAAACAACAAGCGGCAGCCTCTTCATGAGCAACTTGTATGTTATTGTCACCTTTGAAAACAGCAAGCGGCGGTCTCTTCATGAGCAACTTGTGTGTTACTGTCACCTTTCAAAACAGCAAGCGGCAGTCTCTTCATGGACAACTTGTATGTTATCAACACTTTTTAAAAACAGCAAGCGGCGGCCTCTTCTTGAGCAACTTGTATGTTATTGATACCTTGGAAAAAACATCAAGCGGCGGTCTCTTCATGAGCAACTTGTATGTTATTGATACCTTGGAAAAAACATCAAGCGGCGGTCTCTTCATGAGAAACTTGTATGTTATTGATACCTTAGAGAAAACAACAAGCGGCAGCCTCTTCATGAGCAACTTGTATGTTATTGTCACCTTTGAAAACAGCAAGCGGCGGTCTCTTCATGAGCAACTTGTGTGTTACTGTCACCTTTCAAAATAGGAAGCGGCGGTCTCGTCATGAGCAACTTGTGTGTTATTGTTCTCTTGAAAAACATCAAGCGGCGGTCTCTTCAAGAGCAACTTGTATGTTATTGACACCTTTGAAAACATCAAGCGGTGGTCTCTTCATGAGCAACTTGTATGTTATTGATACCTTGGAAAAAACATCAAGCGGCGGTCTCTTCATGAGCAACTTGTATGTTATTGATACCTTAGAGAAAACAACAAGCGGCAGCCTCTTCATGAGCAACTTGTATGTTATTGTCACCTTTGAAAACAGCAAGCGACGGTCTCTTCATGAGCAACTTGTGTGTTACTGTCACCTTTCAAAACAGCAAGCGGCGGTCTCTTCATGAGCAACTTGTGTGTTATTGTTCTCTTGAAAAACATCAAGCGGCGGTCTCTTCATGAGCAACTTGTATGTTATTGACACCTTTGAAAACATCAAGCGGCGGTCTCTTCATGAGCAACTTGTATGTTATTGATACCTTGGAAAAAACATCAAGCGGCGGTCTCTTCATGAGCAACTTGTATGTTATTGATACCTTAGAGAAAACAACAAGCGGCAGCCTCTTCATGAGCAACTTGTATGTTATTGTCACCGTTGAAAACAGCAAGCGGCGTTCTCTTCATGAGCAACTTGTATGTTATTGTTATCTTTGAAAAACAGCAAGCGGCGGTCTCTTCATGAGAAACTTGTGTGTTATTGTTCTCTTGAAGATAGCAAGTGCCAGTCTCTTCATGAGCAGCTTGTATGTTATTGGCACCTTTGAAAGGAAGCAAGTGGCGGCCTCTTTATTTGAGCAGCTTGTGTATCCCCAACAATATTGTCTACTCAGCAAATGGCACCCCTTCGGAAAAGTCCCGTGGGGAAGTTCGTTATTTTATCCTTTTCAAGCGATATCTTGGTTAAAGAAGAAATGTGTTACCGTTCTTGGTAAAATTCAGAAATCATAGATGTTTATCTCCAGCCACAGTGCTGATGTTAATCATTTTGTTTTCCAGCCACAGTGCTGATGTCAATCATTTTGTTTTCCAGCCACAGTGCTGGTGTCAATCATTTTGTTTTCCAGCCACAATGCTGATGTCGATCATTTTGTTTTCCAGCCACAGTGCTGATGTCAATCATTTTCCAGTCTCAGTACTGATGTCCATCATTTCCTTTTCCAGTCACAGTACTGATGTCAATCATATGCTTTTCCAGTCACAGTACTGTTGTAAATCATTACCTTTTCCAGTCCCAATACTGATGTAAATCATTCAAGAGTCTCTCATTTGAAGTCTATGACTTTGTTTCCCCAGTGGAGTTACAACCTCTTCCTCTGTAAGATTATTGTATAATGTGCTTGGTTTCTCCAGCATAGTCTGTCTCATATGGCGTCATTCCCCATAAAATTCAGAGCATTACATTCATATCATATCATGAACATAATCACAGTATCTTAAGGCCAAAAATTGTGCATTCTATATTTATGTCCCTTCAATCTCGTCGAAATGAAGATCCCAATCTTCATATCTCCAGATAGAAGAAACTTAAATAGGGGCAGCTGTTGTACCCCAATTTTTTACCTAAGATCCCATTTTTATTTTTGCATTTTTTTAAGATAAGTCAAGGTCACGAAATACGGTCAGTTTTAACGTCTCACCTTCGAGCTTTGACTATGCGAAGATTGTCAAGTGTTTTGAACATTTTTAGCATATGTATCACTAATTTCTAATCGCATACAAAGGTGTATGTTCATGTTTTCTTTTGTGTCGTGTGCAGAGACAAGTCTGAATCAAGAGCATCAGGTGTCGCGCCTCAATTAAGGTTTTGAGTCTCTGATGGGTTTAATCTGTAACGTATAGCCTAAATATAGTATTGCAAGTGTACAGCCTATCGAAGTAATATATAAGATTATCGAACCACAGAGACCAATTGTCAATCTATCAACTCTATTGCTAAGGTGCTTATCTAAGGCGAACAAGAATATTGATGTGAGTGCAGTGCACAAAGTAAATGAGCGAGGTAAATAACAGTTTAAAAGACAGGTTGGAATGTAAATCATGTAATCAGATATTGGTCCGGTCATGCGTAGATGAAACTACTTATGGGGCAGTATTTTCTATTGATAGCAAAGAATCAATTTAACGGGAACTTGTAGCTTTTGACTACTAAGAACCGAGTTTACTCTTTAAATTAAATTCCTTTATTGTCACATATAAAGGGTTCCTTCCGCGTTAAAGAGGTAAACCTATTTTTAAGAAATTGATAGTTTTGACTTAACAGAAAAGTAATTTTACTTGGAAAGATTAACTTAAAGAGACTTTTGGATTTTGACCAAGAGTCAGATTTCAAACCTACAAACGCGTCCGAAAATAGTTTCAAAATCGTTTTCTAAAAAGGTCAATGATTCCTATTTAACCAATCGATGGCTTTCTCTCTTTTTGTTTGGTTAAATAATAATCAAGTCGTATCATTAGTTTGGACGGCTTTCGATCTTACCCAATAAACATTTAAACATAATTGACTTAAGTTAAAAGCAAAACATCCCCAGAGTATTTTCACTAGCATGATAATTAGAACATGACCATGATGACAATCATTACATCCAAACCTTTATAGTTTAGCCAGACATAATAAGTGCGAGTCTATAAAACGTGTAGACTATGGTAAGAGCATTTAGAGTCTATAAAACGTGTAGACTATGGTAAGAGCATTTAAAGTCTATAAAACGTGTAGACTATGGTAAGAGCATTTAAAGTCTATAAAACGTGTAGACTATGGTAAGAGCATTTAAAGTATATAAAACGTGTAGACTATGGTAAGAGCATTTAAAGTCTATAAAACGTGTAGACTATGGTAAGAGCAATTGTAAGTAAAGAAATGCAATAAAATAGAACCTTGCTCCAGTCGGAGACTTGAATCTGATACAAATCTACGGAATGGTAAGGCTGGTATGATGAACTTCAACCAAAGTGCTCCAAGACTCGATTACAACTCAATCTACACCGCAATAACTCCCCGATGTGAAGAGATTATTACTTTACAGAAACTGATAGTATATGGCTTAAGATTGTACTAAGCTTGGATGAAACTAAAGAATGAAAATCGAAAACTATTTATAGAGGATCCTTGAGATCCGTAAAGACCAGCATGACCCTTAACTTCTTTTGAGCGGGAAGCTTTTTGTGAAGGCCGCAGGCGCGGTGGCAGTGGCCGCGGGCGCGGTGGCTGGAACTGCCACATCATGGGAACGTGGCAGTTGGTCTCTGGGTGAAAGTGGGCCACGTCATCGCGTTCCCTATAGCCAGCGCGGCGCTGAACGCCATAAGTGTAGAATATCTTGAAAAACCCTAATTTCTTGGCGTTTTGGCTCGTTTCTTTACAGAAGGCTCTGAAATGACAAGAATCCTGAAAACAAAGGAAAAAGGAACATAATACGAGAAAATGATAATAAAAACTAAGGAAAACATGTGATATTTGAGTCAGAAACATAGTGCGATTTAGTGCGATCAGTCTCCCAAGCCAAAAGTACGGTTGATTATGGATTCTCGAAGACTGATTCATCAAGGCACAACTGTCGCACCCCATTTTTCGCCCCTTCACTTTTTTCGACTGGTGCATATTTTGTCGTTAATTTGAAAAATCGATCATTTCGCATACTTTCTTGTTTTTATTCATCATTTTAATTTCTATTTAAAAAAAAAGAATTAAAATAGTTTATCATTTGCATTTTCTATCATATTCCCAATGAATTTGTTTTAGTTCAAAAATCTGTCTTATTATTATTTTTTTTCTTATTTTAATCTATTTCTATTTCTTTTAGATATTACTAACTATTTTCCCTTTTTCTCATTATTATTATTATTAGTATCTTTATTGCATTTTATTATTTCATCTTTTATTGTTACTAATTATTTTTATTTTTGTTCTCATTATTGTTATTATCATTGTTGCATTTTATTATTTTATTTTATTTATTGTTACTAATACTTTTTTCTTCTTCTTATATTATTGTTACTATTATGTTATTATTTGTTTGTTTTTGTCAAAAATAGAGAAAGAAAATTGCAGAGTGGGACCACATCAATATCATCACACGATTATTCATAGGACAAGTTCATGATTTTTGCAGCAATAACAAAACCGGATATCAAACAAATCATTTTCTAACTATTCATCATCCATTATTCAAACTCATTCAATTCTCAAGACATCTCAAAAATATAATTTCAAAGTTCCAAATAACCTTTGTCTCATCCATTTGCAAGTTGCACAAGTTTAAATTCCCAAATGACATTCAATCAAGCTCTAAGTCAAAATTACAAGTTACCACAATAATTTTACACAAGTGTTTGTACAAGAAAACAAAAATCTAAACCTAAAGCTAAGGCTTGTTCTTGATCCGAAATTCTGCCTAAATAATGCCAAAAAAATTGATGTTGTATGCTGCTCCAAACCTTGCACATCAGTCTAAAAAACAGCCTGCCACTTGTTGCTATCATGCTGAAAATTTGTCATCATGCTGAAAATTTGTCCAAAAAAAAACCTGTTGCACAATAGCTCCAAAACCTGCTATTAAACAGTCAAAACTAGACAAAAATAGTCATGTTGTCCATTGCATACTATCCAAAAATTGCATGAAAAGGGCACCACAAAAACTGCCACAAAAAGTGTTAGAAGAATACACCATAATTGTTCAAAACAGCTCATGTTTTCCCTCCATTTCCTCATTGATTCACCTATATAAATAACCTCTCAAGAACATAGAAAAAGGAGAGAAAAGTATTGATAAAAAGGAAGGTATTAGGAGATGACTTTTCACATGGAAAACCAACAACATACAATAAAAATCCCAAATTTCTCATAGATAAAAAACTCAACTGTTTGCTAAGTTTTCATTTGCACCTCAACATAGCTATCACCATCCTATAACCCAGCTTCATTCATCCCTTTCATAACATCCTGTCCAAACATAATAAACATAATAAAACAGAAATAGCCTTCATCCACTTAAACCTCAACAGCCACACTGAGAATTAAGGAAGAAAATTTTACTTGCGGTTCTTTATTCTCTCTCGCCGGCATCGGAGCTCTGACCAGGTTAGTCTACCCTTCCTTCAATTACTTTGAAGAGTTGTATAGATGTTTGTATGAATATAATAGGGTCATTATATTGTTGTGTTATTATGCAGAACAGAAGTGAAAAACATAGAGAAGTGAAAAAAATAGAAAGAGCAGTAAAAAGAATTTGTACATGTAGGAGCGACTCTTAAAAAAATTCACAGAACCTTTCCCTCTATCAATGTTCATTCTTTCTCTCTTTTCGTTTTCATAAGAAATACCGCCGCACCGGCACGCTCATGGCGGCGGCTACGGTGGCCAAAAGCTCAGAATCCTAAAATTCTTTACATCAAAGGCTTCAACTTGACCTCACCTGTCCATCTCCAAAACTCGTTTTCACCGATTCTTTCTATTTTATCCTAGACCTGAGTGAAACTAAAACCCTAGAAAATCTATAATGAAATTAAACGACGATGGTGTGAGTTATTAATTCAAGACCGTAGGGGAAGTTCTCGGGGGTCTCATTCTACATGGTGGTATCGAGAATCGTGAAGAAGGTGGAAGAGATTGTTTACCTCGATGGTGTAAATTCCAGATATCGTTGAATATAGCAGTTTCTCATCCTCGAACAAGTTCAATTCTTGACGGTAAACGATGATTCTCTTCTTCAATGGGAACTTGTCGATGTGGTTGACACCGAAGAAGAAGAAGGAATGGTCGATGATGTTGAAAGGGAATCTTTCGTTTCTTGGGCGATTGCTTCTCCAATCGGTGATCCAATTGAAGGATTCAACCACGGTCTTCTTCATCTCGATGATAGGTTCAGTGAAGAATAGGTTAGGGTTGACCGTGATGTTGTTGATGAAGAAGAGGATGATGAATAAGAGTTGCTCTAAGTTTCGATTAGGCAGAGAGATAAGGGATTTGGGGGAAGAGAATTTTCATTTATATTGTTCTGTTTTCACAATAAACATGGAGTTTTCTTTGGAAATGATTTAGATAGTAAACTTCCCTTTCCAACGCTATTCAAACTCGGCGCCCTCCCTTGTTTCTTTAGGGTTTCTAGAAACTTTTCTTTCCCTCTTCTAGACTGGGCTTGTTTTAGGCCCATTTCAAATTCCTCTAGTTTATTTATTTTACTTCAGCAATTTATGCAAATGTTTGGGCTTTAGTTTGTTTGACTAGAAGAGTTGAAACACAAGATTTTGTTCATTGCATTAGGTTTTGTCGGTTTTGTATTTCAATTTTGACAATGTGATTTATTGGATTAAAATGCTTGATATAATTTGATTTTTTTGACCATTTGGTTTTAACTTGTGCGTTATATTGTTTCTAGTACTCTATCCCAGTTAGAAGGAATTGTCCTCTAAAAAATAAAAAAAAATAAAATAGAATATTAGTAAATCTTATAATTAATTTAGTTTAATATTAATTTAGAATTCTTTAATTAGTTTAGATTTATTTTATAACTTTAGGATTTTATTTCATTTAGATTTGACTTAGTAAATTTTAGAATTTTATTTGTTTTAGTTTTGACTTAGTAAATTTTAGAATTTTATTTGTTTTAGTTTTGACTTAGTAAATTTTAGAATTTTATTTGTTTTAGCTTTGACTTAGTAAACTTTAGAATTTTATTTTGTTTTAGTTTTGACTTAGTAAACTTTAGAATTTTATTTTGTTTAGTTTTATTTTAGTAACTTTAGGATTTTATTTCATTTAGATTTGACTTAGTAAATTTTAGAATTTTATTTGTTTTAGTTTTAATTTAGTAAACTTTAGAATTTTATTTGATTTTATTTAAGTTAACTTTAGAATTTTAGTTGTTAGTTTTAGTTTAGGGACTTTAGAACTTTATTTGATTTAGAATTAGTTTAATGAGTTTATAATTTTTATTTGATTTAGAATTAGTTTAATAAGTTTAGAATTTTAGTTGTTTAGAATTAGTTTAATATTCTTTTAGAATTTTATTTGATTTAGATTTAGTTTAGTAACTTTGGAACTTTTTTGTTTTAGATTAGCAACCTTGGAATTTTTATTTAGTTTAGATTTAATTTACTAATTTTAAAATTTTTAATTTAGCTTAGATCTAATTTAGTAATTTTAGAACTATTTTTGCAACCTTAGAATTTGTAGTTAGTTTAGAATTTTTTTTTTAGTAAGTAATCTTAAATTTTTAATTTAGTTTAAATAACTTCTTTAGATAATTATTTACATTCTCTTTTATTTTATTTAAATATCTTTGTCATTTTAATTTCTCGATGCCTTTAGGTCATTAATCTGTTTCGTTATATTTATTTTCTTGTGAATTTGGATTGCTTATATTTTGATGTCTATTTTATTTTGCTCGCTCGATTTAATCCAAGAGAAAAAATGATTAAATTTGTTGACTTCATGTCCTCAAATCCAATCGCGCGAATACCTTCATTTCATTGAAAACTTAGGATAATTTTCCCAAATATTCAATTTTTTCAAAACTCATACCTTTTAAGTCAAAACTTCGACATTAGGTCGTCGTATCTTCAAAAAACCGTTTGTACCCCTTTTTGGCCAAAACAGTTTATTTTTAATCAAACAATTTTTTTAAACCAAAAACAGATATTTCAAAAGGTTCCTGCGGAGTACCGCAGATGCATTGGGTGCTAATACCTTCCCATTGTATAACCAACCCCCGAACTCTCGATCTCTTTTAAAAAAAACGCATTGTATTTTCATTACTTCTAAATATTACTTTACATTGCATATTTTTAGGGTTTTATTTCACTCTTTTCCCTTTTCCCTTTGAAATAATAAAGCGCGGTGGCGACTCTTGCTATTTGTGAGTCAAGTTAATTAATAGCTTGATCTCCGATTTTCACCGCTACAGAATTGGCGACTCTGCTGGGGAGAGATTGACCTCTTGCTGGTCCATCCCTAAGTGGGTTAAACCTAATTTGTTTTATCTGTTTTATCATTATTTGATTGTTTGATTATATGTATATATTATGATTATTTGGGTGTTGATAATATTTACAAAGGACAAGTCCTATACCCAGACTAAATTACACGTAGGAATAGGACGGGCGGTATAGTCATGTTAACTTTGAGGGAGTAATCCCGAAGAAGGAGGCATGAGATCCCCCACTCAATGGAAGGCCCTTTTGAACGTAATATTTGTTTACCGAGTAATCGGGAAGACATTATTATTTTCGACCTGGGAGCCAGAGAAGCTGGGAACCGTAGAACCCTAACCCATCTTGGCCTTTTAGGTGTAGCGCGAAGATTATAACGGAGTAATCCGGAAGTAATTGTTACGCGATGCTACGCTCGGATGAGTTTCTCTTGAGAATATTGTTGATTATTGAGTAATCAAGACGTTGGTAATATCTGAAGGAGGAATGTAGACTCCGGGAACTCTTAGAACCTTGTTCTACAGGTGTGATTAAACCGTTAGTACATACCTTGGGGGTGTTCCTTACCTTGACTTCATGCTCGTGACGTTGAACCTTTCGACTTTATTTGTGACCTTGCTTGTGGTTGTTGCATAGCCATGCATTCATGCATCCATAAAACCCTTTTCACTTGACTTTGAAGGAATTTGGAGGTCTTACTTTGTAAACATCACAAGTTTCGTCAAGCTCAATGGATCTTGGGTGTTGATAGGGCGAAAACCCTAATCCACCAAAATGGATGATTGATCTTGATGATAACTTGATCAATGTTTGGAGCCAATTTAAAATTCATCTTCTATATTCATACTTTGATGTTTACAACTTAATATCTTGAGTTCCTTGAAAATCAAATAAAAACTCTCTTTTGCATATCATACATCATTCTACATTTTTTGTTTCACTTTCAAAGGTCTTTTTCCGAGTCTCATTTTTCCTTTGGTCTCACCAGTACGACACTCGTGCTAAGAGGACAATGGAGAATATCAAGCAAGAGGTTTCTGAACTCCGTAGAGAGATGACTATTTTGAAAGCTAGTTTGGAGCACTTAACTGGTTTGGTTGAAATTCTGGTTGCCGCCCAAGTCAATCCTTCTAGGAAGGAGGAAGCGATGATAAAAGTCTTCACTGAAACTCTAAAATCATTCTCTCATGAAAAGGTGATGGTTAATGCACCTAATGACTTTCCTGACAAGGTGAATCTGGGAGTGCGTCTAGAAGAAGATGTTGGGAAGGGATGTTCATATGAAGATGGTAGCTCAGCTAATGGTGTGAAGAAGTTTGATAATAACTTTTCCAAGAAGAGAACCAGAGGAAGAAATAATCATCGTCAGAATCATCACGTTTCTCCTATTCATCAACAGAATCAGCAAGTTCCTAATCAGAGGAAAACCCAGTTTGATCCAATTCCAATTACCTATACAGAGTTGTTCCCTATCCTGATGCAGAGGAATTTGGTTCAGACCCGACCTCCACCGAAGGTTCCTGAGAAGATACATTGGTACTACAAAGCTGATTTGGCTTGTACCTTTCATCAAGGTGCTCTTGGGCATGACTTGGAGGATTGCTTTGCTTTGAAGATTGAGGTTCAGAAGTTGGTCAGAAGTGGTATCTTGTCATTCAAGGACGTTGGTTTTGAAGTTCAAATCAAGCATGCGCCGAAGAGTAAACACGATTGATGGTGACTTTGATTTTTGAAGGATGTTTTCGGTAATTCAAGTCCAGATGGAAAGCCTTCCCAGATTATTAACTTATTTATGCTTTTTGTAATTTTTCTTGTTTATCAAAATATTGTTTGCATGTAAGAACTTGTTTGCATCTGAATGATTATCTTAATACAATGAGTATGTTTGTCTTGAAGAAATTCATTAGTTTCACTCATATTTGTTTTCAAATTTTAAATTGCTTTTGCACTATGATACCAAATTGTTGCTCATTCTCTTGCCTAGGCAGAGATTGAAGGGAGGATGATGATCTAAAAAACACAAAATCTCTGGTTGTATGCTTTTGGATAAAATCTTGTTGACGATGTACATGCATTGTTTCAAATCCCTAAACACTGGAGATATAAGGAAGATAATCCCTTGCTAACCCCTTTTGAGCCTTTGAAGTAGAAGTTTCATTTCTATACGAAAAAACCCTCGAATTTTAACCTGGGCAGGGTAGTTTTCAGTTAGTCCGATTGAGTGTTCAAAATTCATAAGGAAGATATTTCTGAAGAGAAACTACGAGGGCTATCCTTCATGTATAATGAAGCCATAAGATGTGGAATCACAATGTTATCCCTCATTCATCAAGAAATGAGGCAGTCACAATCCTCTCAACAAGTAAATACAAGCTAATGTCACACGTTTTGTTCAAAATTCAAAAATCAAGGAAAAAGAAAAAGTAAAAGCCTGCTAAGTCGAAAACTTGAAAATGTGCGGCTTAAGCAAAAATTAGGCAATCCCGCTGGACTATCAATTCAAAAGAATTAGTTCAGGCAAAAGTTAGGGAAAATAAAAATTTCAAGGAAAGGAATACAAAGAAATTTCCTCAGCAAAGAACAAATTGGTGACTACAAACACGAAGACATAAGGGTGGTTGCTACTCCGAAAACCTCGTCGTTTCCTTAACCGTCACAAAATCCTTTTGAGAGATGAACACTCATGTTGAATTAACTGAACATAGGGTTGGAGAACATCACGAAGAATGGTTGGGCACCTATAATTTTTGAGCCTTAAAAATCTTTTTTCTAAAAACCATGAACCAGGCCACGATTCAACCTTCAAAAGTCCTAATTGAAGCAAGGTTATTTTGAAAGCATACTTCAATGAGATAGTGTTCCTGACTCCCATGAATGTTCTAAATAGTTATGTTGGTATCATATGTCTTTCCTATACAAAAATAAATGGTGCTCTAACTCGCAAAATTTGTGCGATATCTTTTCAAAATCTTCAAGACTTACATAACTGTTGCATTAGAATTTTCATTCTCATAATAAACTTTTCTAACTGCAAAACATTTGTTTGATATCAAGGAAGATCACATATAAGCAGCAGTGATGAGTTTATTCTTTTAAGGCTTAAAACTATGTTGAGTAATTGGAGAATCATTTCAAGAAAAAAATCATATCCAGGGGCATGTCAGCTGAAGACCTTAAGCACGGACATGTTGCTTCTCCCAGTTAATGCTTTTCCCAACTTGTTTGCTCGTTTGGGGCAAAATTTGAAGACTTTGTTGTGCCAACTACAGTTAATCCGGGGCAATCACGTCGAGATTTGATGAATCTCTCTAAGAGTTTGAAGACACCAGAGCACGATGGATGCCAAGTCTTTTGTAAAATCCTCTTGAGACGATTTCTCCTTATCAACCATATAGCTTGGGGCATTTTAGAAGTGAAGTTATTCGCAAGAATTGTCGTGCATCACCCAGCTTATCAACAGTAAACTTGGGGCATCCAAAATTAGTCCCAGGGGAAATCCAGATTTGTCAAGATATGTGATATGTATTGCACACATTATCGGAGGGTGGTGTTCCCAGTATCTCCAGCTAAGCAAGACTTCTTTCCAGCTGAAACTTTGTTCGTGTTGTTATCCTTTCAATGGATTGTTTGCAATAGAAGACTGGACTTTGGGTTTTCTACCTGAAAATATCTTTCCCTCCATAGATATTTAAGCCTTGTAAAAGGACTTTGCTCCAAGGATGGCTTTTGTTTCTATCTCCAGTAATGTTACCATCCTGTTGAGATTAGCCGAGTGTCGAGTTGTACTGTGATGTCTTATCATTTTCTGTCCATCTCCCCTGTCTGTTTTGTCAGCATATACATGAAATTTATTTATTCATTCACACTTGCATCATGCACGCACAGTTGTATTTGTTGATGTCATTGAGTTCATATACCTTGGTTATGTCTATTCAAATAACATATTTGATCTTTCCAAATAGAGTGCCAACTTAAGCAGAAAGTGCGCCTCTTTTCTAATTCCCCACTGAGTTAAATCTCGTGGAAGAATCTTGCTTTAGCTTTCCTTTTCCATCTCTGGATAGGATAAATCCCTATTTGAGTTGTTTCCTCATTGGATGGAGTCTTGTTTGACTGTTTTCTCTCCAGTTTATTCCTGGATTGAGCTTTGTCTCTTGTGAATGATACCCTGTGGATATCTCTAGGCTATGAAACCTAGATGGAGAGTGAATTTATTTTGCAACGTAAAGACTTGGTCTCCTCAAGAAGGATTTATTCATGGTTCCCCATTGAAGATGAACTTTATTCCCCAGTAGTGTTATCACAACCTTCTTCTGGAATATCGACATGACAACAAGCGACTGACTCTTTATTTTAGCAGTTTGATTATTTCTGATTTCTCTACGACAAATGGCGGTCTCTTCATGAGCAGTTTGTCCATCCCCGATGAAATTATTGATTCTCACCTCCAGCAATATCTTCATGATATTTTATGGGTATCTTTGAGAAAACAGCAAGCGGCTGTCTCTTCATGGACAACTTGTATGTTATCAACACTTTTTAAAAATAGCAAGCGGCGGTCTCTTCTTGAGCAACTTGTATGTTATTGATACCTTGGAAAAAACATCAAGCGGCGGTCTCTTCATGAGCAACTTGTATGTTATTGATACCTTGGAAAAAACATCAAGCGGCGGTCTCTTCATGAGAAACTTGTATGTTATTGATACCTTAGAGAAAAAAACAAGCGGCAGCCTCTTCATGAGCAACTTGTATGTTATTGTCACCTTTGAAAACAACAAGCGGTGGTCTCTTCATGAGCAACTTGTGTGTTACTGTCACCTTTCAAAACAGCAAGCGACGGTCTCTTCATGAGCAACTTGTGTGTTATTGTTCTCTTGAAAAACATCAAGCGGCGGTCTCTTCATGAGCAACTTGTATGTTATTGACACCTTTGAAAACATCAAGCGGCGGTCTCTTCATGAGCAACTTGTATGTTATTGATACCTTGGAAAAAACATCAAGCGGCGGTCTCTTCATGAGCAACTTGTATGTTATTGATACCTTAGAGAAAACAACAAGCGGAAGCCTCTTCATGAGCAACTTGCATGTTATTGTCACCTTTGAAAACAGCAAGCGGCGGTCTCTTCATGAGCAACTTGTGTGTTACTATCACCTTTCAAAATAGCAAGCGGCGGTCTCTTCATGAGCAACTTGTGTGTTATTTTTCTCTTGAAAAACATCAAGCGGCGGTCTCTTCATGAGCAACTTGTATGTTATTGACACCTTTGAAAACATCAAGCGGCGGTCTCTTCATGAGCAACTTGTATGTTATTGATACCTTGGAAAAAACATCAAGCGGCGGTCTCTTCATGAGCAACTTGTATGTTATTGATACCTTAGAGAAAACAACAAGCGACAGCCTCTTCATGAGCAACTTGTATGTTATTGTCACCGTTGAAAACAGCAAGCGGCGTTCTCTTCATGAGCAACTTGTATGTTATTGTTATCTTTGAAAAACAGCAAGCGGCGGTCTCTTCATGAGCAACTTGTGTGTTATTGTTCTCTTGAAGATAGAAAGTGGCAGTCTCTTCATGAGCAGCTTGTATGTTATTGGCACCTTTGAAAGGAAGCAAGTGGCGGCCTCTTTATTTGAGCAGCTTGTGTATCCCCAACAATATTGTCTACTCAGCAAATGGCACCCCTTCGGAAAAGTCCCATGGGGAAGTTCGTTATTTTATCCTTTTCAAGCGATATCTTGGTTAAAGAAGAAATGTGTTACCGTTCTTGGTAAAATTCAGAAATCAGAGATGTTTATTTCCAGCCACAGTGCTGATGTTAATCATTTTGTTTTCCAGCCACAGTGTTGATGTCAATCATTTTGTTTTCCAGCCACAGTGCTGATGTCAATCATTTTGTTTTCCAGCCACAATGCTGATGTCGATCATTTTGTTTTCCAGCCACAGTGCTGATGTCAATCATTTTCCAGTCTCAGTACTGATGTCCATCATTTCCTTTTCCAGTCACAGTACTGATGTCAATCATATGCTTTTCCAGTCACAGTACTGTTGTAAATCATTACCTTTTCCAGTCCCAATACTGATGTAAATCATTCAAGAGTCTCTCATTTGAAGTCTATGACTTTGTTTCCCCAGTGGAGTTACAACCTCTTCCTCTGTGAGATTATTGTATAATGTGCTTGGTTTCTCCAGCATAGTCTGTCTCATATGGCGTCATTCCCCATAAAATTCAGAGCATTACATTCATATCATATCATGAACATAATCACGGTATCTTAAGGCCAAAAATTGTGTATTCTATATTTAAGTCCCTTCAATCTCGTCGAAATGAAGATCCCAATCTTCATATCTCCAGATAGAAGAAACTTAAATAGGGGCAGCTGTTGTACCCCAATTTTTTACCTAAGATCCCATTTTTATTTTTGCATTTTTTTAAGATAAGTCAAGGTCACGAAATACGGTCGGTTTTAACGTCTCACCTTCGAGCTTTGACTATGCGAAGATTGTCAAGTGTTTTGAACATTTTTAGCATATGTATCACTAATTTCTAATCGCATACAAAGGTGTATGTTCATGTTTTCTTTTGTGTCATGTGCAGAGACAGGTCTGAATCAAGAGCATCAGGTGTCGCGCCTCAATTAAGGTTTTGAGTCTCCCAAGCCAAAAGTATGGTTGATTATGGATTCTCGAAGACTGATTCATCAAGGCACAACTGTCGCACCCCATTTTTCGCCCCTTCACTTTTTTCGACTGGTGCATATTTTGTCGTTAATTTGAAAAATCGATCATTTCACATACTTTCTTGTTTTTATACATCATTTTAATTTCTATTTAAAAAAAAGAATTAAAATAGTTTATCATTTTCATTTTCTATCATATTCCCAATGAATTTGTTTTAGTTCAAAAATCTGTCTTATTTTTTTTTTCTTATTTTAATCTATTTCTATTTCTTTTAGATATTACTAACTATTTTCCCTTTTTCTCATTATTATTATTATTATTAGTATCTTTATTGCATTTTATTATTTCATCTTTTATTGTTACTAATTATTTTTATTTTTGTTCTCATTATTGTTATTATCATTGTTGCATTTTATTATTTTATTTTATTTATTGTTACTAATACTTTTTTCTTCTTCTTATATTATTGTTACTATTATGTTATTATTTGTTTGTTTTTGTCAAAAATAGAGAAAGAAAATTGCAGAGTGGGACCACATCAATATCATCACACGATTATTCATAGGACAAGTTCATGATTTTTGCAGCAATAACAAAACCGGATATCAAACAAATCATTTTCTAACTATTCATCATCCATTATTCAAACTCATTCAATTCTCAAGACATCTCAAAAATATAATTTCAAAGTTCCAAATAACCTTTGTCTCATCCATTTGCAAGTTGCACAAGTTTAAATTCCCAAATGACATTCAATCAAGCTCTAAGTCAAAATTACAAGTTACCACAACAATTTTACACAAGTGTTTGTACAAGAAAACAAAAATCTAAACCTAAAGCTAAGGCTTGTTCTTGATCCGAAATTCTGCCTAAATAATGCCAAAAAAATTGATGTTGTATGCTGCTCCAAACCTTGCACATCAGTCTAAAAAATAGCCTGCCACTTGTTGTTATCATGCTGAAAATTTGTCATCATGCTGAAAATTTGTCCAAAAAAAAACCTGTTGCACAATAGCTCCAAAACCTGCTATTAAACAGTCAAAACTAGACAAAAATAGTCATGCTGTCCATTGCATACTATCCAAAAATTGCATGAAAA
Organism: Vicia faba; assembly: GCA_948472305.1. Lineage (NCBI taxonomy): Eukaryota > Viridiplantae > Streptophyta > Magnoliopsida > Fabales > Fabaceae > Vicia > Vicia faba. Next base: position 875,568,775 of record OX451738.1, read on the forward strand.
GGGCACCACAAAAACTGCCACAAAAAGTGTTAGAAGAATGCACCATAATTGTTCAAAACAGCTCATGTTTTCCCTCCATTTCCTCATTGATTCACCTATATAAATAACCTCTCAAGAACATAGAAAAAGGAGAGAAAAGTATTGATAAAAAGGAAGGTATTAGGAGATGACTTTTCACATGGAAAACCAACAACATACAATAAAAATCCCAAATTTCTCATAGATAAAAAACTCAACTGTTTGCTAACTTTTCATGTGCACCTCAACACAGCTATCACCATCCTATAACCCAGCTTCATTCATCCCTTTCATAACATCCTGTCCAAACATAATAAACATAATAAAACAGAAATAGCCTTCATCCACTTAAACCCCAACAGCCACACCGAGAATTAAGGAAGAAAATTTTACCTGCGGTTCTTTATTCTCTCTCGCCGGCATCGGAGCTCTAACCAGGTTAGTCTACCCTTCCTTCAATTACTTTGAAGAGTTGTATAGATGTTTGTATGAATAGAATAGGGTCATTATATTGTTGTGTTGTTGTGCAGAACAGAAGTGAAAAAAATAGAGAAGTGAAAAAAATAGAAAGAGCAGTAAAAAGAATTTGTACATGTAGGAGCGACTCTTAAAAAAATTCACAGAACCTTTCCCTCTATCAATGTTCATTCTTTCTCTCTTTTCGTTTTCATAAGAAATACCGCCGCACCGGCACGCTCATGACGGCGGCTACGGCGGCCAAAAGCTCAGAATCCTAAAATTCTTTACATCAAAGGCTTCAACTTGACCTCACCTGTCCATCTCCAAAACTCGTTTTCACCGATTCTTTCTATTTTATCCTAGACCTGAGTGAAACTAAAACCCTAGAAAATCTATAATGAAATTAAACGACGATGGTGTGAGTTATTAATTCAAGACCGTAGGGGAAGTTCTCGGGGGTCTCATTCTACATGGTGGTATCGAGAATCGTGAAGAAGGAGGAAGAGATTGTTTACCTCGATGGTGTAAATTCCAGATATCGTTGAATATAGCAGTTTCTCATCCTCGAACAAGTTCAATTCTTGACGGTAAACGATGATTCTCTTCTTCAATGGGAACTTGTCGATATGGTTGACACCGAAGAAGAAGAAGGAATGGTCGATGATGTTGAAAGGGAATCTTTCGTTTCTTGGGCGGTTGCTTCTCCAATCGGTGATCCAATTGAAGGATTCAACCACGGTCTTCTTCATCTCGATGATAGGTTCAGTGAAGAATAGGTTAGGGTTGACCATGATGTTGTTGATGAAGAGGATGATGAATAAGAGTTGCTCTAAGTTTCGATTAGGCAGAGAGATAAGGGATTTGGGGGAAGAGAATTTTCATTTATATTGTTCTGTTTTCACAATAAACATTGAGTTTTCTTTGGAAATGATTTAGATAGTAAACTTCCCTTTCCAACGCTATTCAAACCCGGCGCCCTCCCTTGTTTCTTTAGGGTTTCTAGAAACTTTTCTTTCCCTCTTCTAGACTGGGCTTGTTTTAGGCCCATTTCAAATTCCTCTAGTTTATTTATTTTACTTCAGCAATTTATGCAAATGTTTGGGCTTTAGTTTGTTTGACTAGAAGAGTTGAAACACAAGATTTTGTTCATTGCATTAGGTTTTGTCGGTTTTGTATTTCAATTTTGACAATGTGATTTATTGGATTAAAATGCTTGATATAATTTGATTTTTTTGACCATTTGGTTTTAACTTGTGCGTTATATTGTTTCTAGTACTCTATCCCAGTTAGAAGGAATTGTCCTCTAAAAAATAAAAAAAATAAAATAGAATATTAGTAAATCTTATAATTAATTTAGTTTAATATTAATTTAGAATTCTTTAATTAGTTTAGATTTATTTTATAACTTTAGGATTTTATTTCATTTAGATTTGACTTAGTAAATTTTAGAATTTTATTTGTTTTAGTTTTGACTTAGTAAATTTTAGAATTTTATTTGTTTTAGTTTTGACTTAGTAAATTTTAGAATTTTATTTGTTTTAGCTTTGACTTAGTAAACTTTAGAATTTTATTTTGTTTTAGTTTTGACTTAGTAAACTTTAGAATTTTATTTTGTTTAGTTTTATTTTAGTAACTTTAGGATTTTATTTCATTTAGATTTGACTTAGTAAATTTTAGAATTTTATTTGTTTTAGTTTTAGTTTAGTAAACTTTAGAATTTTATTTGATTTTATTTAAGTTAACTTTAGAATTTTAGTTGTTAGTTTTAGTTTAGGTACTTTAGAACTTTATTTGATTTAGAATTAGTTTAATGAGTTTATAATTTTTATTTGATTTAGAATTATTAGAATTTTAGTTGTTTAGAATTAGTTTAATATTCTTTTAGAATTTTATTTGATTTAGATTTAGTTTAGTAACTTTGGAACCTTTTTGTTTTAGATTAGCAACCTTGGAATTTTTATTTAGTTTAGATTTAATTTACTAATCTTAAAATTTTTAATTTAGCTTAGATCTAATTTAGTAATTTTAGAACTATTTTTGCAACCTTAGAATTTGTAGTTAGTTTAGAATTTTTTTTTTAGTAAGTAATCTTAAATTTTTAATTTAGTTTAAATAACTTCTTTAGATAATTAGTTACATTCTCTTTTATTTTATTTAAATATCTTTGTCATTTTAATTTCTCGATGCCTTTAGGTCATTAATCTGTTTCGTTATATTTATTTTCTTGTGAATTTTGATTGCTTATATTTTGATGTCTATTTTATTTTGCTCGCTCGATTTAATCCAAGAGAAAAAATGATTAAATTTGTTGACTTCATGTCCTCAAATCCAATCGCGCGAATACCTTCATTTCATTGAAAACTTAAGATAATTTTCCCAAATATTCAATTTTTTCAAAACTCATATCTTTTAAGTTAAAACTTCGACATTAGGTCGTCGTATCTTCAAAAAACCGTCCGTACTCCTTTTTGGCCAAAACAATTTATTTTTAATCAAACAAACAATTTTAACCAAAAACAGATATTTCAAAAGGTTCCTGCGGAGTACCGCAGATGCATTGGGTGCTAATACCTTCCCATTGTATAACCAACCCCCGAACTCTTGATCTCTTTTAAAAAAAAACGCATTGTATTTTCATTACTTCTAAATATTACTTTACATTGCATATTTTTAGGGTTTTATATCGCTCTTTTCCCTTTTCCCTTGGAAATAATAAAGCGTGGTGGCGACTCTTGCTATTTGTGAGTCAAGTTAATTAATAGCTTGATCTCCGATTTTCACCGCTACAGCTTGCAATGCATATTTTCCTTTGCATACTTCTTATCTCCTTTTTCCAGATTTTTTGCATCTTTGTGTACTTCTTTGACAGCCTTTAATAGCCTTTTGATAGCTCTTTGGCAGCTTGTGGACAGTTTGAAATTGGAACTTTCAGTTTGCCTTTTTGATTTGGTTAGGCCTAGTTCAGTTTGGACTTCATAGTTGTACATGCTGTTTGGAAACTTTTGGAATTATGCAGCTTTTGACAAACCTTGAATTTGTGCAATATTATAAATTTGTGCATTTCATTCTTTAATTGCAAGACATTCCATCCCTCTTTGTGAACCAAGAGAAATCTTGTGATTTGCAGAGAGGGCAAACTGATTTCGGCCAGTTGCTTTTAATGATGATCTTTTTAACGGTCTCTGCTCTTTTATTTTATCTGCTTTTGATTTCTTTTCTTTTCTTTGCAGGTAAAAATAATTGAGCAAAGGAGCATTGGATAGAAGATGAAGACTTCAAGATTTTTAGGACATAGCTTTGTTTCCATTTTAATTATTTGTAATAGTATTAATGTAAATAACTGTAAATAAATTTACAGTATTTAAATAATATCTGTAACAAACAATTCAAAATAAATAAACATCCCCTTTTTTTATCAGTTAATTCTTCTTTCAATTCATTGTTCATTTAATTATTTGAATTCCTTAAATTAAAATAACTGGAAGTAAATCCAATTGTTCTGACTTAGAAAAATAATAATTAATAAACACTGTGGTCTTGCCATTTAGCATGAATCAATAACAAACCTGGCGTTTCAGATAGCCATAAACATTGCACAGTCGAATCAAACAAACATCCCTATTCTTTTGCCTTCACTGATCATACCAAGCACTGCAAGTCCTCAATTCAAATGCCTCAAACCAAATCTCAGAGTAAACTGAAAAGAACTGTAGAATTAATTCTTTCTGAGAATGCGCGCACAAAAACCCTAATTTTGTTTTAATTGTCAGAGAAGCGCCTGTCTGATCAAAACCTGAGCCAAACTCAACCAAGTCTTAGCAATCTGCTTGAACTGCTTTTAAAATCAATGAAAACCCTAAATTTTGTCTGACTGACAAGAAAAGTCTGTTTGACCGATTCTTGAGCCAGTCTGAAAAATCAGGAAAAGCCCGAAGCTGTGATTTCTTGTGGAAAAAATAGGAGGGCAAATTTTGGGGTACAACATCCATCATTTGATAAAGGGTTGATCATGATTCCTCAAGGAATACCCCAAATTCATCAAAACCCAAAAGTTGCTAAATTAGGGTTTCTCAGGAAAAGTCAACCAAACTTTGACCAAGCATAACTTCTTCATACTTTATCAAAAATTTCCCATCCAAGGCTCATTTTGAAGAGGATAAAATTCCCCACAATTCATCTTCAGCCCACAATTTCAAAATATGCACTCATCAAAAGATATGAATTTCTACATTATAGGTCCTTTTGAAAAGTCAACAAAAACACCTTTTGGGTCAAAGCTTCTTACATGAACATGGAAGACCCAATTGAGATAAGGCCAAAAGGGCTGTTTAGGGGACATCCTAAGCTTTCTAAAAAGTCCAGGAACACCTCTCTAGGGTTAAAATTGGAGGAGATATGCCATGTCAAAGTTGACCATTTTTGCAAAATTGCCAAAAGTCAAATATGCTCAAAAATACATTTTTTGCCAAATGGGCCTAGTTCTTCATGATTGAATCTTGCTTGTGACATTGACCACGACCCAAATCAGCATCTACACTTTTTTCTCTTCATTATTTATTTTATTTTGATTTTTTATTATTTAAAATTCAAATTAAATCAAATAAATTGCAAAAAATACAAAAGATTGATTTTTGATCTGATTTTTTGTAGGAATCAAATCCAATCAAGCTAGCATATCATATCCAAATCGTGCAAGGGTTGATTGAAGCAAAAATAGCATGATTTTGGTTGTTTTGGAAAGATATCATACAAAAACAAAATCAAATCCAATCTTCATAATATTCAAAGATACAATGCATTTTTGTTAACCTAATCAGTTCTAATACATATATAGGACACAACCAATGCATAAAAACAAGGATAGAGGTCGTGAAAGCTAAAAACAAAAACTGCAAAATTGTCAAAGAAGTGGTGGATCATTTTCCAATTTAGAGGCCAATTCAAAGCATTCTAAGACTACCAATAGACTCCTGGACATCTCCAGAACATGTTTCAATCTATTGCAAGCATCCTCACGCTCAGAATCACGAGCTACAGACCCACAGTTTGCTCATATAAACTTGAATTTGATTTTACAATTTACGCATGATTAATTACTTTTAAGCATAGCATTGTGTTTGTATCATCATTTGGAACGTTTTGGTTCAATCAATTTTGCATTTGGACGTCTGTATGCGTATTTGCCATTATTAGGGTTTGTTCTTTCATTTTAGGGCTTTATTCTACAGGTTAAATTGGGCCAAGAAAAGAGCACCATGATACTCGTGAGATCAAAACGAGTTGATCTATGTATTCACCAGTAATTTATCTTGTTTGTTTAAGATTTTTGAAGCTTACAGGGTTTTAGCTATGGAGTCCTGGCCGTAGGTAAAAGTCTGGGATCTAAGACGATGGACAAGGAAGAAGAAGATAACATGGCTGATGACCATTGGTCCATTTGAATCTGGCGCGCGTTTTTTCCTTAGCCACTTTGTTTTATATATTATTCATTGGTTTTATTATTATAACAAACAAGAACAGGTGCCCTAGTGGTGAAGCATGCGTTTGGAAATGTAGAGGACCCGGGTTTGATCCCAGGTCCCAGTGTTTTCTTATTTTCTAACTTTGTTTCAACATATCATGTGCATCACACCCCCTGGAGCCTACCATGCGCTTCCATCATCCAGCCAATGGATTCCTCATCAATCCAATCCAACGCCCATGCAAGAGAGGATCAGGGTGCACCATCAGAAAGAATACAACACTGAATCTCACGTGGGACTAGGCTCAGCTCTTTGGGCCTAAAGACAAATTCCACAAGACACCCCCCCCCCCCAATTGCTTAAACAGGTCCAGTTTCTATCTTTTCTATTTTAATTTCTTTTAATCATTTTCTAATCATTTTCTTTTTTAAAATAACACCAAAAATTATTTTTATTATCATTTAATCAAAAGTCACAAAAACATCAAAAAAATATTTTTTTTTAAAAATATTTTGTTTCTTTCATTAATTAATTAGTTTAATTATTTAGGGCAATTTAATTGTTTTTCTATATAATTTAAATTAATTAGAAATTAGGGTTTTTAATTTGCACATAACCTAATTAATTTTTCTCAAAAAAACAATAATAACCTAAATATTTTTCAGTCAAATTTTTAGGGTTCTTTAATTCTCGCATTTAATTCGCTACACGTATTTTAATTCTTCTTACTATTATTGTATCTGTTTCAAGGTTGTAATAAATTTAATTAGGGTTTTAAACTTCCACATTTTTATTTACAGTCAAGATAATTATATATCTGCGAAAGCCCTGTAATAGCTAGGATCTTTAAAACTTTCCCGCACTTTAATTTTCGCAAACTATAAACTGCTTAGATGTATGTTAATAGGGTTGTATGGAAAGACTAACTGAAAATTAAAACAGTAGATCACCTTACTTGTGCAAAGATTAAATAACTAAAATCAAACACATGCACATGCTCACTCCTAGGGTTTACTCCACTCCGGTTGCCTTCGGTAAACGGTCATGAAGCATAGGGTTTGTTAGTGGTAGTCCTCTAGCCCCGAAAGATCTAAAATGACCCATTCGGATGTTGCCTCGGAAAAAGATCTTTAAGGCTTTAGGATGATTACTAACGTTTCCTAACATTGCTTTTGTTATCATACATGTCCCTTCGAATGTCCCTAAAAACCCCAACGACAATGCTACCTATTTCTCAATAATGGGATAGCATTGTCTAAAAGGAAAACGAACAGACTTTTTTCGAGTAGGTAGATTAGTTCCTAGGTACTTGCTCAAACAAACAAACTTTTTCACACCAAACACTTTTCAAACAGTTTTCAAAAACAACTTTGTAACGCTCTTGAGGACAGAAACAAGGGTTAAAACGAAGTAAAACCAAAATTTTCAAAACAAACACACACAAGAAATTTCAAAATGAGCAAGTACCTAAGAGCCCGTGGAAAACCACAGATAGAAAGGGTGCTAACACCTTCCCTTTCTATAATCAACCCCCCATACTCAAAAACATCTCGAAAAAGGTTTTTTCCGTTGTTTTCCTTTTCCTGATTGGATAAAATAAAAGTCGGTGGCGACTCTTGCTTACCGCGACATTTTGCGAACAAAAAACGCAAACCAGTATTAACAGTCGGTTCTGCCACCATATCACACTCTCCATGGCTACAGTACTGGAACTCTAACTTCAACTGGGGCAACCCCATTTTCCTTAGTCTATGGCATAAAAGTTGTTTTGCCAGTGGAAGTTCACATTCCTTCTTTAAGGATCATGAAAAAACAGATTTAGGCGAAGACGAATAGATTCAAAATAGATTGGACCAGTTGAACTTAATTGATGAGAAGAGACTGGATGATGTTTGTCATGGTCAAATGTATCAAAAGCGTATGATCAAGACATTCAACAAAAAGGTCAAACATCGAGTGTATCAGACTAGAGATTTAGTAATAAAGCACATCATTCTTCCACAAGGCGATCTCAGGGGCAAATGGACTCCCACTTATAAAGGGACATTTGTTGTTAAGAAACTATTCTCTGGCGGTACCATGATGCTAACTACTATGGACGGTGAAGAATTCCCTCATCCTGTAAACGCGGACATAGTTAAAAAATACTACGCATAAAGAATGACCCGCTAGGTCGATATACCTAGGAAAAAATAAGGGCATCCCGGTGAGCCAAAATGTTCGGGAAAAAGTTAGGGATATATACAAAAGATTGTACACCCGGCAAGTCGAAAACCCGAAAGGGCGACTTGGGCAAAAAAGGGTATCCTGGTGGGCTGAAAACCCAGAAGGGCGGTCCAGGAAAAAGTTAAGGATTAAAGCGTATGACTATGTCATGTGAATCACCACAGCCAAGCTTTATAACCAAGGTCCAAGTTCAATGGTATAAGATCAATTCAATTAACTTCTTTCAACGGCAAGGGATGATGTTCGAAGACATAGGGGCAATAGCGGAGTTGGAACACAATGAGATCACTTCCACATGGCTATTATTTTGTTTTCACTTTTTATTCTTTCGACGATTTCCTCTTACTAGGATCTCTGTATCCTTGTACAAAAAGCCTATTTATAGGCAAAACATGAATACAAATATACTTTGAAGTGCGAAATTTTTGTTTTTCTGTTTTGAGTACATAAATGTCCAATGACTAAAATTAAATGAACATATGCATATGAACATGATTAATTGTTAACAAATGTATGTTTAAAAATAGTAATAAAATTTTTATTAAGTATTCAGGATATCCCCATCGATTTACTTCAACAAGAATATCCCCACAAAGTATAATCTCCTGAAAACCCTCTCCCCAACTGAGTGTGGCCTTAACTGAAAAAATGAACCTTGCATGAAAGAGTTCATGTCCCCAGTAAGGTCTCAAAAATATCCTTCTCAACAGGGTTTATTTCCCCAACAAACTACAAATTCCCCAGCTTGAGTTCTTTTCTCAGACCATTACAAATCAACGAAAAAACCCCTTGTCACCCACGGAGTTGATACTATCCCCAGCAAGTTGTTGCGAAGCCTGAAAACCAACCAAATAACAGTTAACTTCAGTAAGTTGTTGTGAAGCATGGAAACTGACCAGATAACAATTAACTTCATTCATCCTAGAAATTTTTTGCGAAGCCTGGAATCCGACCAGATAACAGTTAATTTCATCCAAGTTGCTTCGAAGCCTGGAATCCGACCAAATAACAGTTTAACTTTAATTTTCTGTGAAGCCTGGAATCCGACCAGATAATAGTTAATTTCATCTAAGTTACTGCGAAGCCTGGAATCTGACCAAATAATAGTTTAACTTCAATTTTCTACGAAACTTGGAATCCGACCAGATGACAGTTTAACTTCAATTTTCTACGAAGCCTGGTGTAACACGATGACAGAACCGAATATTGTACTGGTTTTGTGTTTTTGTTTGCAAATGTTGCGGTAAGCAAGAGTCGCCACCTACTTTTATTTTATCCAACAAAGGAAAGGGTGAAAAGAACAGAAAAAGACCTTTCGAGAGTTTTCTGAGTAAGGGGGGTAGATTATGGAAAGGGAAGGTGTTAGCATCCTTTCCATCCGTAGTTATCTACGGGCTCTTAGATGCTTAGCTCATTTCTAAATACCTTGTGCTTTGTGTGTTTTGAAAAGTATTTTTGAAAGCGCCTTAGTGCGGTGAACTTTGTAATGTTTCTCGGAATAGTAGAGAACGTATACAAAGTGTTTGAAAATGATTTTGAAAGAGGTTTTGTGTAAGTGTAAAAATGGTTTGAGCATAGCATCTAGAAACTATCTACTTTTACTCGAAAGGTTATTATTTTCCTCTTTTCCTTTAGATAGTGCTATCCTACTATTAGTGAGTAGGTAGCCCTAATCGTTGGATGTTTGAGGGACATTTGAAGGGACGTTTATACAGTCACAAAGGCAATTGGGCTAGAAACTTTAGTAACTACCCTAGGGCTTTAAGATAATTCCGAGGCAACATCGAAAGGGTCATCGAGAGACTAATGATCTTTAAACCGGAGGATAGCCACTAAAATCTCTCACGTTTCAAGAGATTTGACTGTTTTCTGAAGGGAACCAAAGTGGAGTACCCTAGAGGTGCGCATGTGCAATTGTGTTGTTTTCAGTTATTTTTGTCTTTGCATTAGGTTTGCTAGCGTTTTGTTTATTATTCTTGCCATGCAATCCTAATTATGCATACATCTAACAATTAATAGTTTACAGTAATAAAATTTGCGGAGAGATAAATCCTAAACTATTACAAGGCTTCGGGGAGGGAGATTAATTACATGTCCAAAATGAGAAAAATAAAGCAATAAAGTAAAAGTACTAGTTATAAAACTATTACATCCCATAAGCAGATACATTAATATGAAAAGGAAATAATAATACAAAAGTATTTAAATGTGTGCAAATTGAAAATAACGTCTAAATCCTAAGTGAAAGGGAATCTTTTTTTGTCATTTTTTTTGTTTGGAAAATTCTAAATGTTCAATTAAGTCAAATCTAATTAATTAAAGAGAGAAAAGAAAACTAAATTATTGATTAAAATTAACTCTAAAACAGACCTAATATTTTTGCATTTTTCAGTTTATGAAAAGAATTGAATTCAAATAAATCCTAAGTCTACTGATTTTAAAAATTGAGGAAAATAAGTTTAAATGATTAACTAAATTAAATTATTAAAAAGTAAAATAAAACCTAATTCTAAGTTACTTATATTTTATTTTTATTTTTATGTTGATTAAAAAACAAACTAAAAGAAATAAACAAAAACAAAGTAAACAAGTATAAATGGGCCAAGCAGCAAAAGTAAACAAGGGGGTAAGTTTAAAAAACGTAGGCCCAAAGTGAGAGGAGGCCAAGTCTTCAGTTGCATCCATTGAGAGAATCCTTTGAGGGTGCATGGTGAGCTGCGCATTTGGGGGCACTGAATCTGATCAGATGGGATCTCCTGGTTATGATCTGAAGGTGCATGGTAAGCATCTGGATGTGAAACACACAAGATCTGCAGAATAATAGTTATAAGAAAAATTGTGAGGCCTGGGTATCGAACCCCGAGCCTTCCTCTTTTGCACGATTCCTCCTTACCATCTGAGTTGCTCGTTCATTTGTTAATTATAACACAATAATAAATGTGTAAAAGAAAACCAAACAGAAATATATTTGAAAATTAAATACGCGTGCTGGACTCCTTGAACCAATAAGAGAGAGACACTTGGGGCACCGAAGTCACCTCATCAAAGTCAACTCTCCGGTTGTCTTCTCTGATGGGCTCCAACCTTGAACCTGCAAAATAGCCAAAAGCAAAGATTGAAAAGTACCCTATCCCCCTAGTTCGAACCCCCTAATTCTAAATCCGAAGTCTGTTTGGCCTGAAACGTCCTAGATTTTGAGTTTTTTAGGAAATTTCAGATCGTTCCCTAGCAATGGCACGATCTTATCCTTATGCCTACACCTACATGTAGCTTGTTAAACCTGCACTAATGATAGTCCTGAACATGAATTAAATAATTAAAAGCATCAATATGTGATAAAAATGTAGTTTTGATTTTACAAACCCTTACCAATCGGAGATTTGTGGATCTGTGGCTTTGGGCGTTGAAATGCTTGTTTAAGGGCTGGTATGGGCTCATGGATGTCTCAGGAACACGAATATGGTATTAGTTTGGACGGAGGTTGCTTACAAAATCAGTTTTGAGTTTGATAACTTTGGAAAAAAAATCTGTAACTTTCTAGGGCTTCTTGGAGGCAGGCTGCGCGTGTCCCTTACATATGATATTATTAGGTTTATATAGACAAAGGGTTTAGGTCAAAAATTGTGCATCATATCTTTGCACATTATGATGGAGATATTTGATCTGATTTTTGCATGAAACTTGTTATATTTGATCCAATCATGTGCAAATCTATTTTATGCATTTTTCCAGCTTGCTATGAGTTGTTTGGGCCTCCAACTTGATGGAAACCAAAAGCTTACATACCCTTATAGATCCATTTCATATAAATTGGTTTCTTATTGGTTCTTTCGACAAGCTCCTAAGTTTTGTTCTTTTTGATGGCTCTAAGTTCTTATTTCATGGCTTCACACCAATTCGAATTGCTCAAGGCTTCACCCTCATGGCTCCTTCGATTAAGTCACCATCTGTATCAATTGCTTGATCTAGAAACATCTCATATCTAATAAGCCTAGTCGAACTCAGTTCTTGTTCATCTCCATCGAACACAGTTGCACAGGTGGTTCTTCGATTCGACCAATCGAAGTATCAACTTGTTCATTTTGACTTGTCAAAGCTTCATTTTGTTCATCTTCTTCGAACATAGTTGCACAGGTGGTTCTTCGATTTTGACCAGTCAAAGTATCAACTTGTTCATTTTGACTTGTCGAAGCTTCGTTCTGTTCATCTCCTTCGAACACAGTTGCACATGTGGTTCTTCGATTTCAACCAGTCGAAGTATTAACTTATTCATTTTGACTTGTCGAAGCTTCATTTTGTTCATCTCCTTCAAACACAGTTGTGACAGTGTCTGATTCTTATCGAGCTGAACTTCGACTCCAATCCCACCTTTTTCTTTTGTCTACAAGACCATCTTTACTGATCACTAGTTTATCTTCGATTGGTGAATACAACTTGTATGCACCAATTGAATGATAACCTATGAGCACCAAGAATTCACTTCAATCATCCAACTTCTTCCCCGTCTGTTCATCTACATCCCTAAAACACATTGATCAAACACTCTAAGATGACTTATATTTGGCTGATTTGACCCTAATGGTCCTTCTATAAAATCAAACCACGTTTGAAGGTTGCATGTCCTTCGAGCCATTATACTTCCATGTGTTTCTTTGGATAAGATCAAAGCTTTTGAATTAAAAATCTTCTTCTTTTTGAAGCGCCAATTCAATCAATATGACAGTCAAAATGTCTTTCCTTGTAATGCTTCGAATAACTTATATTTCAATAGTTCAAAAATGAACCCTTCGATAACGGTTCAACATAGTGAAGCTCTTTACTAGCTCTTCATCAATCGAAGACTTCATAAAAGCCTTCTCACACTTTTTTACGAACTATTCTTTCTTCGATCATAGTGTCAATTATTCAAAACTTGTGTAATCGAAATTCCCAGCTAACACTACTTCGTTGAGCATCTAATTAGAATGCATACTGCTGTCAAAACTGCTTCAGCCTAAAATCTCTTAGACATATTCTTAGCTTTCGACATACACCTCGTCATGTTCCGTACAATTCTTTTCTTTCTTTCAGCTATGGCATTATGCTAAGGCGTATATGGTGCCATGGAAATCATTTGAAGCTTTTGCAAACCAAAATTCTTTGTGAGAAATTAAACCCTAAATGGAAATCTATTACTTAGGAGGAGAATTTTTCAGGTCAATTCTTGGTGAACCTTGAGCAATTAGGGACCTCAATGAGCATGCCTTGAATAGAATGGGAGGGAGAATTTTGGGGTACAACAGCTGCCCCTGTTCAATCTTCTTAAACCTGAAGATTTAGATTGGCTTGTCTGCCTTTCGTGGTCTAAAGGTTGAAGATGATTGAACACTAGAATTCCCAGAAATTTGCACTCGAAGGAAGTAACATCGTTGGTAATGATATCAAGAATGGGCTTACAGATGCCATTTGGAGAAGATGACTGAGAATTGTCGAAGATGGGCTTAAAGATGCCATCCAAAGTAGATGCTGACTTCATAAGAGGTTTCTTTATGGGGATTCATGTTCCTGTTGTTTGAGAAGGACTCTGCTGGGGAATGTTGATCTCTGTTCTTTTTCTTGAGGGAAACTCTGTGGGGAATAAAGTCTAGGAGCTTTAATTGTCCATGGCTCTACTGGGGAGTTATCTCTGGACTAGAGAGATGAAATTTAGCTTTTATCCGGTTGAAATCCAGGTTTCACAGTAACTTACTGAATATAATAACGTTGACTGTTATCTGGTTGTATTTTGGGCTTCATAGTAACTTGCTGGGGAATATGAAATTAACTATTATCTGGTCGATCTTCAGGCTTTGCAGTAATTGAAGAGGCTGAACTATTATATGGTCGGGTCCAGGCTTCAGAAATTAAGCTGTTATCTGGTCAGGTCTAGGCTTCAACTTGAACTTGAGGTATGTTGTCATCTGGTCAGGTCCAGGCTTTGTAGTGTTGTAAACTTCTATCTGGAGATATATGAGAATGAGACTGTGTAGGGCTACTTCATGATGAACCCGTGTAGAGCTGCATCTGGAAATTATAAGGAACCCGTGTAAGATTGATTCAGGATGAACCCGTGTTAAACTTCATATGAAAATATATGAGAAGGAGCCTGTGTAGGGCTGCTTTAGGATGAGTCCGTGTGAAACTGCATCTGGAGATATATGAGAAGGAACCTGTGTAGGGCTACTTCAGGATGAGTCTGTGTGAAACTGCATCTGGAGATATATGAGAAGGAACCTGTGTAGGGCTGCTTCAGGATGAGCCCGTGTGAAGCTACATCAGAAAATATATTAGAAGGATCCTAGGTAGGGCTGCTTCACGATGAGCCCGTGTAAAGCTGCATTTGGAAATTAGAAGGAACCCGTGTAAGATTGCTTCAGGATGAACCCGTGTTAAACTACATCTGGAGATATATGAGAAGGAACCTATGTAGGGCTGCTTCAGGATGAGTCCTTGTGAAACTGCATCTGGAGATATATGAGAAGGAACCTGTGTAGGGCTGCTTCAGGATGAGCCTGTGTGAAGCTGCATCAGAAAATATATTAGAAGGAGCCTGGGTAGGGCTGTTTCATGATGATCCCGTGTAAAGCTGCATCTGGAAATTGGAAGGAACCCGTGTAAGACTGCTTCAGGATGAGTCCGTGTGAAACTGCATCTGGAGATATATGAGAAGGAACCTGTGTAGGGCTGCTTCAGGATGAGTCAATGTAAAACTGCATCTGGAGATACATGAGAAGGAACCTGTGTAGGGCTGCTTCAGGATGAGCCCATGTGAAGCTGCATCAGAAAATATATTAGAAGAAGCCTGGGTAGGGCTGCTTCATCTGGTTGTGTAGATAGTTTCCCCGTCTTGCTTCGGGAATTAATCCATAATAAGTTATTCGCAGATAGTTGTCCTATTTGGTTTCAGAAATTAATCTGGAACTTTCTTTTATTATTCGTCGAGATAGTTTCCCTATCTGGTTTCAGGAATTACTCTCTAACTTGATCTTGTAGATAGTCACCCCGTCTTGTTTCGGGAATTGATCTACAATCAGTTGTTCATAGATAGTTTCCCTGTCTGGTTTCAGGAATTAATCTGGAACTTGATTTTGTTGGTCGTCGAGATAGTTGCCCTATCTGGTTTCAAGAATTACTCTCTAACCTAGTCTTGTAGATAGTCGCCCCATCTTGTTTCGAGAATTGATCTACAATCAAGTGTTCATAGATAGTTGCCCTATCTGGTTTCAGGAATTAATCTGGAACTTTTGAAAATTGTTGATGATATTCGTGTGTTGACCTTTCCTGAAAAGGTAAAGAATTAGTTGTATGCAATATCATCATGCATGAAGTGCATTGGGTAATGATGTTCTCAAAATAAATGAGATTTTGATATATGCATTTGTGCTGCATATGCTATGACGCTTGTAAAATGATGTATGAATGCAATGTATGAACGTATCAACTGTTCTATTGTAGTGTTATTCAACTGGGGAAAATAAATCCCTGATTGTTGTTGGGGATGAAGAATGTAAGTCTTCAAATTTTTTTGAAGTTGAAATTCTTGGGAGATGGATTTCCGTGATTAGAGAAATAAACTCTACTAGGGAAAGAAAACTCCATAAAATGCTTGGAGATTTTTATGAGACCCTGTCGGGGAACCCAAGAAGTTTATGAACCAAGTCGAAGAAATCTCCAAGATGTTGGGGAGATGATTGAAGCTTTTGATCTATTAAGAAGATGTCAGAATGTCTGAAATTGTTAGGTTATATACTGAAGACATGACAATGACTTTGTGGGAGGACGTCTCTGTCTCCATACCTACTGGGGAATGTATCCTTACTGATGACGAACTCTATGAAGATAGTCCCCTAGGGGTGGTTACTCTATGGCGCTTTTGTGGATAGCTTGAATGTTATACCAACTCCTGGAGTCTTGAGTATATGTTGATCAGGGTGATAAGCCTTCTAATGATAGACAAGTGACGAGATAATGAGACATAGTCGTACGCTTTAATCCCTAACTTTTTCCTGGACTGTCCTTTTAGATTTTCAGTCCACCGGGATACCTTTTTTTTGCCCAAGCCGCCTTTTCAGGTTTTCGACTTTCCGGGTGTACATTTTTATTTATATATCCCTAATTTTTCCCGAAATCCTTTGGTTCGTAGGGGTGCCCTTATTTTTTCCTAGGCCAGTCAACCTAGCGGGTCTTTTTTTCATGTGTAGTATTTTCCGACTATGTCTGTGTTCACAGGGTGTGGAGAATTGTCACTGTCCATAGTAGTAAGTGTTACAACACTTCCAGAAAAAAAATTTTTGATCGCACGTGGCCCTTCCCGTTCAATGCCCCAAGTGATTCAGATGGAGGTATGCCCCTGGCTATTCGGCACTTTTGAGGGATTCCTTAAATCTTGACTTAACTTCCCCCATATCAGTTTAGACACCATGTCATGTCTATTGATTATGAAAGTCCTGTTATTGGAAATGTCTTTCCATCTGAGGTGATTTTTTTCATTTAGAGGATTTTCGTTCATTGAATATTCGTCGTGCGAATTTCCCTGTTGTTGAACAATTAGTTATATGTAAACAGTGGTATTAAAAATGCAAAGCTTATGTCTGTCTTGAAGTTTTTGAAAATTTATTTTTAGTAAAACAAAATTTGCAAGAATGTGATATCAACTCAAGATTTATAACAAACCTTACAGGTGTCATGATACCTTTTTGTAACAATATGCTTTCAAACTAACCCATGCTTCAGCTAGGACTCTTAGGGGTTGTAACATGGTCTGGTTCACAGTTTAAGAAACAAAGGATAAGGGCTCGAAATTTATTTGTACCCAACCCGTTCTTTGTGATGTTCTTCAGTCCTATACTCAGTTAATTGTGCGTCTAAATTCCAATTGAATATGGAACCTTGGCCCTGACATTCCGGTGATGGTTCGGATACTGAAAGTTTATTTGAGAAGACAGCCATTTTTGTAACTTTGTCTTTTTGTTGAGGATTTGTAGCGGCCTCTTTTTTTTATTATCCCTACCTTTTGCCTGAACTGTTTCTTTTGTGATTATAGTCAGCGGGATGCCCCCGTTTCTTTTCTTAAGTCTCCTTCACAGGTTTTGACTTAGCGGGCTTTTAATTTGAGAGATGATGATTGCCGGTTTTAATGATTATGCGGAACCATCACCGTCTTTTGTTTTGGAATGATACCCCCGACACTACTCGTCATGTACAAAGGGAAACCTTGCGATTGAATGCACCATTGAATTAACTGAGTAACTACCCTGCCCCAGGTTATGATTAAAGGTTTCAATTTGCGTGAAAAAGAAAACTCCTACTTCTTAGGCTCAAAGGGGTTGACTAGGGATTATCTTCCTTATAACTCCACTATTTAGGATTTGAAACAACGCTTGTACATCATCAACAATGTCTGTTTAAAAGCACACTGTATGATGTTTCGGTATTGTTTTCGTCATCCTTCCTCTAAAGGCTTACAGCTTTCAATCAAGAGTTGAATATCACAAAAAGGAAATAAAAGCATAGTTTCAGTATAGTGACAACGAATGGATTAATTCAAGGCAAACACATGCAATTCATTAATGGAATAACAAAGTTTGACATAAAATATGTGTTTGAACAATCAAAAGAAAATATAATTTGAAAATTATAATGAACAAGAAAGCCTCTCTGTCTGAACTTGTCACTTCTGATGGTGTGCCTTTGAGGGATGGCAGAAGAATTCATTTTGACTATCTTGTGTGAACTTCAGCACTCCTTCGTCGATCAAGTCCTAAATCTTATTTTTCAAAGACCAACAATTGTCGGTGTCGTGCCAATGACTATTAGAATGGTAGGCACATTTTGCATTCTGATTGTACTTAGGAGAGGAGGTATCGGGGTTTTGAGGAGGATCCCTTAGTGTAATCAGTTCCTCTTTTAGAAAATGTTGTAATGCTTGAGACAATGGCATATTAATCTTAGTGTTATGCCTTTATTGAAACTTTATCCTACGCCTATTTCCCTGTTGTTGTTGAAAAGGTGTAGGATTAGAATTTAACATCGCTCTCACTGTTGGACGACGTTCAATCTTACCCTGGTTTCTCTGGTCATAAGCAGCACTGACCTCTTTCTTCCCAGTGAAGGGTTTCTTCATTGTACTTAAAGATGCAGTCCCCTGAATTTCATCGCTCTTGAGTTTATTTTCAACATGCTCCCGCATGAACATGTCACCCAATTCCCTATCTGCCAAGAGAGATTGATTATTGATTAGGACCCCATCTCCAGCAGTTTGCCCCAGACGGTCGTATCTGTCTTGATGAAGCTTGCTGATGAGAACCCTCAACTCTTCTTGTTCCCGAGCTAAACTTTGGATAAGAGCCATCTGACTATTCATCTGGATTCTCATCCCTTCCATATCAGCTTGCAGTTGTTCCAACTGGTCATCCTTGTTGTTGTTAGGATTTTTCTTGGTCAGGTTCCCATCGAGGAGTGTTTTCAATTCTTCTTGCCCCTTAGATAAATTTAGGAACATTTCCTTGAACTGAGCATCTTGAGTTTGGATATCTCTGTCGTTCTGTTTGAGAGCCATTTTCCTTGCTGAAATAAACAGCAAGAAAGTGAGAAACTGTACTAGAAGACCTGTTATGTAATGAGATGCATGCAATATTTTCAAGGATCTCATGGGGTAAACTTAAGAAGCTGTTAGAATCCGACTGCAGCTTTGATTGAAGAACTTCGTATCGTTGAAGTTCCTTCTACGAGAATCAAGCTCACCATGTCGAGTGGGTCATAGCCTCTAACTCAAGTTATCGCTTTGACGGTGTTGGCTAGAGGAAAATAAATCCTCTTGCCCCTTGCTAGACGTCTGATTTATCATAACCTGCACCACAGGCCCTTGAGATCCTTGAAATGGTTAAGTAAATGCTATGGTATGATGCTATGATATGTATGCTATGCATCAAGCAAAAGTGTAAGGTGATGAAGATAAGTGAGTCTTGCAAGAAGTCCAGGTTATTGGATAATGACTATAAACAAGTCCTGCAAGGAACTTACTTCGTTGGATAATGAATACAAACAAAACCCCAAAGGAGTTCAAGTTGTTAGATAATGAAAGCAAATAAGTCACACAAGTAGCCTTAGGTTTAAAGGCTTGCATGGGGTTTGTAGGTAAGTACCCTCTTGAAGTTTTAGTTGGCTCAACCTTTCCTAGAAAAGTAACCGGGTTCTAAGGAGTCTCATATTACTGACCTTTCTTTTAGGCATTGTTCTAGCTCAAGCACCGAAGTATTGCGGCCAGAATATCCCAAAAGTCCAATCTCAATGAGTGTAGCATCAAGTATCAACCAACCTTCAGTCGGAACCAAAGTCGACCATCTCACTACTTTCTAATGGCTTAGGATGAGTCAATTAAAGGTTCTAAAGATCAGTTAGCGCTTAATGACACTATAAGGAAGCGTAATGTTATCCTTGACTGACTCAAGGAACATTAGTACAAGCCAGAGTATCACGCTAACGTAGCAATCACTTTGTCCATATTGGTCTACGCCGTATAACTTCCATGATTTATTGCTACTTACCTAAAAAG
This sequence comes from Vicia faba, assembly GCA_948472305.1. Classification (NCBI taxonomy): domain Eukaryota; kingdom Viridiplantae; phylum Streptophyta; class Magnoliopsida; order Fabales; family Fabaceae; genus Vicia; species Vicia faba. Next base: position 875,588,512 of record OX451738.1, read on the forward strand.
GTGCCCCAGATCCGGGTGTAGAATCTTTTAGTAACAACCCAAACAAAAACCTCAAAAGTAAAGCATACAAAACACACAATGTAAAGCAATTTAAAAATGAACTAAACTCTAAGGTAACCCCACTTTGTACGATATCCCCAACAGAGTCGCCAGTTCTGTAATACGGTGGCAGAACTGACTGATGTACTGGTTTTGCGTTTGTGTTTGCAAATGTTGCGGTAAGCAAGAGTCGCCACTGACTTTTCTTTTATCCAACAAAGGAAAGGGTGAAAAGAACAGAAAAAGACCTTTCGAGAGTTTTCTGAGTAAGGGGGTAGATTATGGAAAGGGAAGGTGTTAACACCCTTTCCATCCGTAATTATCTACGGGCTCTTAGATGCTTATCTCATTTTGAAATACCTTGTGCTTTATATGTTTTGAAAAGTATTTTTGAAAGCGCCTTAGTGCGGTGAACTTTGTAATGTTTTTCGGAATAGTAGAAAACGTATATAAAGTGTTTGAAAATGATTTTGAAAGAGGTTTTGTGTAAGTGTAAAAATTGTTTGAGCATAGCATCTAGGAACTATATAATTTTACTTAAAAGGGTTGTTCTTTTCCTCTTTTCCTTTAGACAGTGCTATCCTACTATTAGTGAGTAGGTAGCCCTAGTCGTTGGATGTTTGAGGGACATTCGAAGGGACGTTTATACAATTACATAGGCATATGGGTAAGAAACTTTAGTAACTACCCTAGGGCTTTAAGATCATACAGAGGCAACTTCGAGAGGGTCATCGAGGGACTAATGATCTTTAAACCGGGGGATAGCCACTAAAATCTCTCACGTTTCGAGAGATGCATCTGTTTTTCGAAGGCAACCAAAGTGGGGTACCCTAGAGGTGTGCATGTGCAATTGTGTTGTTTTCAGTTATTTTTGTCCTTGCATTATGTTTGCTAGCGTTTTGTTTATTATTCTTGTCATACAATCCTAATTATGCATACATCTAATAGTTAATTGTTTACAGTAATAAAAAGTGCGGAAAGATAAATCTTAAACTATTACAAGGCTTCACGGAGGGGGATTAATTACATGTCCAAAATGGGAAAAATAAATCAATAAAGTAAAAGTCCTAGTTATAAAACTATTACATCCCATAAGCAGATACATTAATATGAAAAAGGCAATAATAATACAAAAGTATTTAAACGCGCGCGAATTGAAAATAACGTCTAAATCATAAGTGAAAGGGAATCTTTTTTAGTCATTTTGTTTTGTTTAGAAAATGCTAAATGTTCAATTAATTCAAATCTAATTAATTGAAGAGAGAAAAGAAAAATAAATTATTGATTAAAATTAACTCTAAAACGGACCTAATATTTTTGCATTTTTCAGTTTATGAAAAGAATTGAATTCAAATAAATCCTATGTCTACTGATTTTAAAAATTAAGGAAATAAGTTAAAATAATTAACTAAATTAAATTATTAAAAAGTAAAATAAAACCTAATTCTAAGTTACTTATATTTTTTATGATTTTTATGTGTTTAAAAAACAAACTAAAAGAAATAAACAAAAACAAAGTAAACAAGTATAAATGGGCCAGGCAGCAAAAGTAAACAGGGGGGGTAAGTTTAAAAAATGTAGGCCCAAAGTGAGAGGAGCCCAAGTCTGCAGTTGGATCTAGTGAGAGAATCCTTTGAGGGTGCATGGTGAGCTGCGCGTCTGGGGGTGCTGGATCTGATCAGATGGGATCTCCTGGTTATGATCTAAGGTGCATGGTGAGCACCTGGATGTGAAATACACAAGATCTGCAAAATAATAGTTAGAAAACAAAATTGTGAGGCCTGGGTATCGAACCCTGGGCCTTCCCCTTTTGCACGCTTCCTCCTTACCATCTGAGCTTCTTGTTCATTTGTTAATTATAACACAATAATAAATGTGTAAATGAAAACCAAACAGAAATATATTTGAAAATCAAACACGCATGCTAGACTGCTTAAACCAATAAGAGAGTGATGCTTGGGGCACCAGAGTCAGCCCACCGGAGTCAATTCTCCTGTTGTCTTCTCCGGTGGGCTCCAACCTTGAACTTGTAAAATTTCCAAAAGAAAATATTGAAAACTACCCTATCCCCCTAATTCGACCCCCCCTGATTCCAAACCAGAGGTCTGTTTGGCATGAAACATCCTAGATTTTGTGTATCGAAGGAAATCTCAGATCGTGCCCTAGCAATGGCATGATCTCATCCTTACGCCTACACCTACATGTAGCTCGTTAAACCTGCACTAATGATAGTCCTGAACACGAATGAAATGATTAAAATCATCAATATGTGATAAAAATGTAGTTTTGATTTTACAAACCCTTACCAATCGGAGATTCGTGGATCTGTGACTTTGGGCATGGAAATGATTGTTTAAGGGCTGGTATGGGCTCCTGGATGTCTCAGGAACACAAATCTGGTATTAGTTTGGACGGAGGCTGCTAGCAAAATCAGTTTTGAGTTTGATAACTTTGGAAATTTTTTTCTGCAACTTTCTAGGGCTTCTGGGAGGCAGGTTGCGCGTGTCCCTTGCATCTGAGATTATTAGGTTTATATAGACAAAGGGTTTAGGTCAATAATTGTGCATCATATATTTGCACATTATGATAGAGAGATTTGATTTGATTTTTGCATGAAACTTGCTATATTTGATCCAATCATGTGCCAATCTATTTTATGCATTTTTACCAGCTTGTTATGATTTGTTTGGGCCTCCAACTTTTCTGGAAACCAAAAGCTTACATGCCCTTGTAGATCCTTTTCACATCAATTGGTTTCTTTTTGGTTCTTTCGACAAGCTCCCAAGTTTTGTTCTTTTTGATGGCTCTAAGTTCTTCTTTCATGGCTTCATACCAATTCTAATTGCTCAAGGCTTCACCCCCACGGCTTCTTCGATTAACTCACCATCTGTATCGATTTCTTGATCTGGAAACCTCTCATATCCAATTAGCCTAGTCGAACTCAGTTCTTGTTCATCTCCTTCAAACACACTTGCACATGTGGTTCTTCGATTCGACCAGTCGAAGTATCAACTTGTTCATTTTGACTTGTCGACGCTTCATTCAGTTCATCACTGTGATACAGTGGGAGAACTGACTTGAGGTTTTGCGTTTATGTTTGTAAATGTTTCGGTTTAGCAAGAGTCGCCACTGACGTTTTATTTGTATCCTATAGAAAGTTCAAAAAGCACAGGAAAGACCTTTGAGATGTTTTCTTGGGTTCTGGGAGTATATTATGAAAAGGGAAGGTGCAAGCACCCTTTTCATCGATGGTTATCCATGGGCTCTTAGTTACTTGTTTAGATCACTTGCTTTGCTTTTCCAATTGTTTGAAATGGTGCTTTGTGTGTGGTTTTGAAAGATGTTTTGAAAAGAGGCCATCGTTATGGCAACCTTTGTAATGATTCTTGTTTGAATGTATACAAAGGTATTTTTGTCTTTTGAAAAGATTTCAATGTTTGAAAGTTTGATTTGGATAATGTTTTGAAATTGTGTTGTGGAGTGTGTTTGAAAATAGAAATGATGTTTTTGCAAGCTTTTTGATCAAGTAACTAAGAGCTATCTACCTTATTTTACTCAAAGATCCTTCCTAATGTTTTTAACCCTTTTGACAATGTTGTTTCACCATTGCATTTGGTGAACAACCTTGTGTTAGGATGTTAAATGGGACAGGCGCGGGTCATCGTATAGACCATGATAGCAATTGTGTCAAGTATCTTTGGCAAATTTTTGAGGGACTTGATCATTTTTGTTTAGGCAACCAAGATAGCGTCATCGAGGGACTATGATCTTTTGTTTTGTTTTTGTTTTGCCAAAGTACCCAACATGCATAACATGACCCATTTTTGAAGACAACAAGTGGATTGTAACCCTAGGGGTGCAAGTGTGCATTGTGTTTGATTTTCATGCATTTTTTGTCTTTGATTATGTCAAACTATTTTTTGATTTGGATTTTTGCATGCAAACCCTAATTCTCTAATCATGGCATAATTGAAAGCGTAAAGTGCGAGAATTAAAATTCTAAGCTATGACAACATGATTATGGGGATGGGGGTACAATTTTGAATAGGGGGTGTGATACGGTGGGAGAACTGACTATGGTTTTGCGTTTGTATTCACACTTGTCCGGTTGAGCAAGAGTCGCCACCGACTTTTTATTTTATCCTAAAGGAAAGGTTAAAAAAGCACAGCAAAAACCTTTTGAGATATTTCGTGGGTTCGGGGGGTAGATTATGAAAAGGGAAGGTATTAGCACCCTTTTCATCCATGGTTATCCATGGGCTCTTAGTTACTTAGTTTTTTAGATCACTTGCCTTGATTTTCAATTGTTTGAAATGGTGCTTTGTGTGTGGTTTTGAAAATGTTTTGAAAAAGATGCCTTGTCTAGGCTACCCTTGTAACAATTCTTTACTCGAATGTTTTACAAAAGGTGTTTGTCTTTTTGAAAAGATGTTTCATGGTTTTTTGAAAGTTTGTTTTGAAAGTGTTTGTGAAGTGTGGTTTGAAAAATAGGCAAGTGTTTTTGTTTTGCAAGTTGACAAGTACTTAAGAGCTATCTACCCTAAAGTTCTCAAAGATTTTTGTTATGTTTTAACCCTTTTAACAATTTTGTTCCACCATTGTATTTGGTGGACAATCTTGTGTTAGGATGTTTAACGGGACGGGCGCGGGTCATCGTATGGACCATGAATGCAATGGTGCCAAGTATCTTTTGCAATTTGCTTTGAAGGGACTATGATCATTCCATTTAGGCAACTTTCGAAAGCGTCATCAAGGGACTTATGATCATTTGAATTTGTTTTGCCAAAGAAACTCGACGTGCAAGCATGGCCCATTTTGGAAGGCAACATGTGGGATTACCCTAGAGGGTGCAAGTGTGATTGTGTATTGATTTCATGTATTTGTCTTGTATTAGGTTATCTAGCGTTTGGTTTTATGTACATGCAAACCCTAGGTCTAACCATGGTATAATTGAAAACGGTAAATTGTGGAAATGTAAAGTCTACGCTATTACAAAATAAGTATCCGGGAGTGGGGGTACAAATTTACAAATGGGGATGATACTTAGGAATATAGTGTCCAATAGATTACAACCAAATCGAATCGATCAAATATAAATGTAACGAATATACAAAAATAAGCAAATGTATAATGTATCAAATATAAGTACATTGTGTAAGTGTACGTGTATACGTGTATGTATATTTGTATATGTAATTATTTACAGGTTAGGAAAATGAATTTAAGAGAGTATTATTAAGTATTGTTTTAACTTAAATGAAAAGAATTAAATATTTATTTATTTAATCTTGTAATCTTGTATATTGTTAATATGTACAAAAAGAATGTTTTAATCTTAATTAAATTATGTATATATAAAAAAAAAATGTATTTTGTCTTGATTATGTATAAAAATTTCTAAGAAAGGAAAATGTATTTATTTTAAAAAGAATTTATGTACAAATCATTTTAATTAAAAGAAATTGTATTTATTTTGAAGAGAATTTATATATATATCAAAATGAGTTTAATAAATAAAAGGATTTTAAATAATTCGATTTCTTATGTATTTTTAGTATTTTATGTATTAAGGTAATAAAACAATAAAAAATATATTTTAAGTTAGAGGAAAAATGTTGTGATTAAAATTGTAATCTTGTTAAAGAAAGTCAATATTTGATGTAAATAAATAAAAAAGGGTTATGTTAATTTATGTATATAAAAAAAAGAATATGATGATAAAAAAAAAATAGTTTGAAATAAGTTAAAAATGGGCTCAAAAAGGGGGGGGGGGGTGTGAATTGGAATATGCTTTGGGGCTTATGCGTGGTTGAAACGGGTTAGGCCCAGAGTTTGAAACGGATAGTTTAGGGTTCACTGTTTTTTGTTCAGTTGGGACATTGGCTTAGGGTTTGTGAGCGACAGAAGCATCGTTTGCTTGCTCCACTTCATCTTCTCCGTTTGCCTTCGCCCTTTGGCCATGACTGTTTGAACATCCTTCCCTTTGCTTAAGCCATCAGCGCCTCCGCCTCCTTCGCCCTTCCTTCTTCCTTGGTTCAGTGAAGCGCGATTTAAAAGGTAATCCTCTTGCTTTGTCTTTTGTCTAGCGCGTTTAGGGTTTGAATCCCTTTTACATGTTATGAATTACTGCCTCTTTTGATTAAGGCGTTTTGATTTTGTTTGCTTTAACGAGGTTGAAAAGGGAAGAGAAGAGAATTTACTACCTTTTGTTTGAGGAAGGAGGCGAGCGCGGAGGTGCTTGGAGGCTTAGTGGTGAAGGGGGTGAAGACGCTTGATGCTGGACTTATGAGCTTCCTGGTACTCTTTATCTTTTAGGGTTCAATGATGTATTCTGAGAACTTAACTTGATGTCATTTCTTTTCTTCTTCTCTTTGTTGCCTCGTTGCTTCTGTTTGGTTGCCTTGAATGTTTGAGTGTGCTTGAGTATTGTATGATGCCTGTGTTGCCTGTGTTGCCTTTGAATGCCTATTAGGTATGATTCTTTTGTGTGATTACCTTGATGCCTCGAAACTCTTCTTTATCTCCTTGTTGCCTTTTGGAATGTTTTCTTCTTCTCTTCTTTGGCTTGCTGAGATTGATGCCTTTGTGCTTGTTTGAAAATGCCCTATGATGAGTGCTCTGGGGGCCTTGAGGGTTTGGTCTTTTTAGTGTTGATGATGCTGGGATGATGTTGGAAGGTTATGTTGAATGGTAAGGCCCCTTTTTTACTGGTTTATCGTTTGGGTTGGTCGGTTTGATGTTTTTCTTGAATGGTAGGCACAGGCTGGTATTACAGGTTCAATGCTTCAGTAGGTTAATGGCTTTTTGCAGGTTTGCACTTGACAGGCTCAGGTTTTTAAGGTTTCATAGGTTATTTGCTTGTGAAGTTTCACAGGTTTTCAGGCTTGTGTGTTATCTTTGTTTGATTGCAGGTTTTGGGCATATGTTAGTTATGTTTGTGTGCTTGAAGGCTTTAGGCAGATTGGGTGTTTTTGAACTGGTTTAAGGCTTTAGGTTTGTGCTGCTTCTGTAGATGTTTGTGTTTTTACAGGTTGTGAGGCTTTGAGGCTCAGGCTTCAGGTTAGGCCTTTGACAGGTTATGCTTGTTGGTTTAAGGCTGGAAGGCTTTGGTTATGAACTTGGGTGAGTGTTCTGATTTGGTGATTGTTTTTTTTAGAGTTTACAAGCTTGTGTTGGCTTTATATCTCCTTTTACTGTTTTATTGACCAAGAAACTTTATATTTTCTTTCCTCCTCTTTATCCACTTTGCTATTGCAGTTTGTTGTATATACCTTTCTTGTCTAAAGCCTCAAAGCCAGTAAGCCTAAACATTTCTTCTCTCTTCTCTCTCTCCAGTACACTTAAAAATATTGAAATATGTTTTATGTGTGTACTTTTCTGAAAGGGCCATTTTTTGGGAAATGATGACAAGAATATGTTGCTTGCATATCATGCTTTTCTCTGCATTTTTTATCTCTTCTTGACAGCTTCTTGTACTTTGTATCTTTTGATATCCTTCCAAATCTTCTTTTTGACAGCTTTGGTAGCTTTGTACAGTTTGACAGAAAGTTTGAATTTGGACTTTTTAGTTTGAACTTCTAGTTTGGTTTGAACTTGTGCAGTGCTGTTTGAGATTTGATTTATGCATTTTGGCAATTTTTGAATTGTGCAATTTTGACTTTTGTGCATTCATTTTTAGCAAATAAATATTCGTCCCTCTTTGTGAACCGGGAGAAATCCCGTGATTTGCAGAGAGGGTTAACTGATCCCAATCGGTGGCCCTTAATGATGAACTGTAATTTTATCTGTCTCTTTATTTACTTATCTGCTATTTGACTTTTCTTCCTTTCTTTTGCAGATAAAAAATTGAGTGGATAGGGGTATTAAATGAAGAATGAAGAATTGGAGACTTAGAAAAAATAGGATAGTTTTATTTTTATTTAAATTTAAATTAATGTAAAATAATTGTTGTAAAGAACAAAACAATTGTACAATTAATTTAAAAATTAATAAAAGTTTCTTCATCCAATTAATTCTTTTTCCTCCTTTTTCAATTATTTACTTATTATTTATAGTTCTTTAAATTAAAATAACTGAAAATTAAATTCCAGCTATTTAATCTTTAGAATAATAAATAATCAACTAAACATTGATTCCACGTTGATCAAAATAATGAACTTGGCGCTTCCATCATCCAAAGCAAAGCACAATCAAACACAATAACTGATCAGACGCATTCCCCTTTTTACTGATTTTATCACACAGACGTGAATTCAATCCAAATGCATTCTTTTACTGATTAAATCAAACAATGCGAATTCAAGCCAAATCTCGGAATAATTTGCAAAGTGCTGTAGAATTTAAATCCTTCTGAGAACGTGCCCACAAAACCCTAATTCCTGATTAAATGTCAAAGAACGTTCGCCTGATAGAAACTGAGCCAAAGTCAACCAAAACCCTAAGCCAACTGTGTGAAACATTCCAGAGCCCTGAAAATTAATAAAACCCTAATTGTGTCCTGACTGACGAGAAAAGTCTGTTTGACCGATTCTTGAGCCAGTTCAAAAAATCAGGAAACGCCTGAAGCTGTGATTTCTTGAGGAAAAATGCGAGGGTAAATTTTGGGGTACAACAGTTGCCCCTGTTCAATCTTCTTGAACCTGAAGAGTTAGATTGGCAAGTTTGCCTTTCGCGACTTGAAGGTAAAAGAAGATTAGACACTAAAGTACCCAGAAAATTTGCACTCGGCGATGCGATGGTAGAGGTGAATGGGCTTAAAGATGCCATTTGGTGATGGGCTTAAAGATGCCATCTGATGCGATAGAATCTTATCGGGGGATGGGCTTAGAGATGCCATCTGGAAATGGGCTTAAAGATGCCATCTGATGTGATAGAATCTTGTCGGGGGATGGGCTTAGAGATGCCATCTGGGAATGGGCTTAAGGATGCCATTTGGAAACTGCTGGTAGGAGGATGGGCTTATAGATGCCATCTAGAAATGGGCTTAAAGATGCCATTTGGAAATGTTGAACTGTATGTCAATGGTGAGTGGACGAGTATCAGAAAGGCACCCATGTTTTGGAACATTTCTAAATTGGGGGTCCGAATAAGCAATAGATTGACATCCACGTCTGGAGAATCCGTGAACTGTTTTCAGGAGTTGAGATTGAATAAGCAATAGAGCAGCATCCGTTGTTGGGAAGCGTCCGTAAACTGTTTTCAAAAGTTGAGAAGAGTCTGAACAAGTGATAGGTTAACTTCCGTTACTGGAGAACCCGTGAACTGTTTTCAGAAGTTTGAGAAGAGTCTGAACAAGTGATAGGTTAACATCCGTTACTGGAGAACCCGTGAACTGTTTTCAGAAGTCTTGAAGTTGAATAAGCAATAGAGCAGCATCCGTTGTTGGGAAGCATCCGTAAACTGTTTTCAAAAATTGCATTTGAACAAGTTGGTAGATTAACATCCGTTGTTGGGAAGAATCCGTAAACTGTTTTCAGAAGTCTTGAGAAGAATCTGAACAAGTGATAGGTTAACATTCGTTACTGGAGAACCCGCGAACTGTTTTCAGAAGTCTTGAGGTTGAATAAGCAATAGAGCAGCATCCGTTGTTGGGAAGCGTCCGTAAACTGTTTTCAAAAATTGCATCTGAACAAGTTGGTAGATTAACATCCGTTGTTGGGAAGAATCTGTAAACTGTTTTCAGAAGTCTTGAGAAGAATCTGAACAAGTGATAGGTTAACATCCGTTACTGGAGAACCCGTGAACTGTTTTCAGAAGTCTTGAAGAGGAACTGGTGTAGGGCTTCCTGATGATGAGCTCGTGTAAAACTGCATCTGGACGAATCTGGAATAAGTATCAGAATGTCGTTGTGTCCGAGTCACATCTGAATTATTTCTGGATGAATCTCGGAAGATGATCTGTGTCTGTCGACTGATCTTACCTGAAAAGGTAAAGGGTTAGTTGTATGCAATGTTATGATGCATGATGCAATGTATGTGACATCAATGTTTATGACATGAATGTGATGAATGCGCATGTAAGCTGATGAGCTATCTTGCTGAGGATAAATGAATCCTGGATGGCTGAAGACAAAAGAATCTTGACTGCTGCCGGGGAAAATAATTCCTTGACTGCTGCTGTGGAGGGCAAGAATCTTCAATTGTTAAAAAATGAGAAGTCTTGGGACCACTGTTGGGAAACTCAGAAGCTTGGGTTGCATGCCAAACTACTGGGGACTTCCCGTTTTGAGGAGATCTACGTAGGATTTCCTGATGATGAGTCCGTGTAAAACTGCATCGGGTTTTGAACACTTTTGACATTCGAATGCCCCAAGTGGTGACGTAGATAATTTCCTGGCTTGTTACAAGTGTTGGTCTACAATCGATCGTTCACAGATATTTTCCTGGCTTGTTACAGGTGTTGATCTGGAACTAGTCGTCAATAGATATGCCCTGGCTAGATACAGGTATCAAATCTGGAAATAGTCGTCAACAGATATGCCCTGGCTGGATACAGGAATCGAATCCTCAAACTCTTCAGACGTGCCCTGGCTAGATACAGGAATCGAGTCTGGAAATATGATAGTTGATTTGTTGAACACTTTTGACATTCGAATTCCCCAAGTGGTGATGAAGGAGTCTTGAATTAGATTACTCTGCATATTGAGAGATTTCTTGAAATCTTGACTGGACTGCCCCAGATTAACTGGATTTTGAAAGATCTGTTGGACCTTGACTGGAATGCCCCAGGTTAATTGGATGGTGCCATGTCATGCCCCTTGCTGATAGGAGATTTGTAATGGAAGTGTCATCCTCTTGAAGTGATTTAAACTTCTTGAGAGAGTTTTCGTTCCTCCGAACATTCGTTGTATGAAATTCTTCGCTGTCAAACAAAAAGCCAAATGCAGACAGTGATATTCAAACAATGCAAAGTTTATGTTTGTCTCGAAGTTTTGAAAAATGCGTTTTTAGCAGAAAACTTTTCATAAGACAAGTCAACACAAGATTTAGAGTAAAGCCCTACAGGAGTCAGGATACCTTTTGTAATAGTATGCTTTCGAACTAACCCATGCTTCAATTAGGACTTTTTAAGGGTTGTAACGTGGCTTGGTTCACAATTTAAGAAACAAAGGATAAAGGCTCAAAGTATATTTGTACCCACCCGTTATTCGTGATGTTCTTCACACCTAAGCTCAGTTAATTGTGCGTCGCATTCTGTTTTGAGTTTGGGACGACCTTTTGGGCGATGGTTCACCAGTTGAATTTGGGAGACAGTCATCATCTCGTTTTTTCTTTTTCAACATTTTTCATGTTGTTGAGGATTTTGTAATGACCTCACTATTTTGATTTTGATTTGTTATCCCTAACTTTTGCCTGACTGTTCCCGTTTTTCGAGATTACAGTCAGCGGGATGCCCCAGCTTTCTTAAGCCTCCTTTATAGGTTTTGGCTCAGTGGGCTTTTTCTCTTTTGAGAGATTGACTGTCTACGTGATGGGGAACCACCCTTGTCTTTTGATTCCAAAGGAATGCTTTTTTTTTTGACGTCGTTCGTTGTATTACAAATTGAGAGTTTGCGACTTCAATGCGCGTTTTCTTTTGAGTTAACTGAGATACTACCCTGCCCCAGGTTTATATCAAAGGTTTTGATTGTTTAGAGCAGAAAACTCCTACTTCTTTGGCTCGAAGGGGTTGACTAGGGATTATCTTCCTTATAACTCCAGTGTTTGGGAATTGAAAGAAATGCCTGTACATCATCAGCAAGGTCTGTTCAAAAGTATATTGTATGAGATTATGGTATTGTTTCGTCATCCTCCCTCTAAAGGCTTACAACTTTTTATCAAGAGTCAAATATCATAAAGAAAAGCATAAGAGTAGTGAAACGAATGGATGAATTCAAGACAAACATATACAATGCATTAATGAAAACAGAGTTTAACATCAACAGATAATTGTTTGACAGCAAAAGAAATTACAACTTTGAAAATTCAAAAAGAAGCAAAAGTCTTTCAGCTTGAGCTTCGTCACTTCAGGTGGAGAACCCTTTAACGGAAGATTTTCATCTCGCCGTCTGGCATGAATTCCAGCACTCCAATGTCGATCAGATCTTGAATCTTGTTCTTCAAGGCCCAACAGTCGTTGGTGTCGTGTCCCGGGCTGTAGGAGTGGTAAACACAAAATGCGTCGGGACGATAGTTAGGAGAGGAGGTATTGAGCTTCTGAGGAGGGTCCTTTAGGGTAAGCAGGTTGACCTCCAACAGGCGCTTCAGTATGAAGAATGATGGTATTTCAGTCTCCGTGAATTGTCTTCCCGACGTTTCTTACTTACGCCGATTACCCCATTGACGCTGGCGAGGTTGTTGATGGGCTTGTGACCCTGAAGCAAGCGAAGGAGCCTTCCCCTTGTCTTCTTGAGTGGATGGAGGCTGAGCGGTGACTTGCTCTTCAACCTCAGCTATTTGCCCCAATTGGTTATTTGGAAGCAGTTGGCGGACGAGAACTCTGAGTTCCTCTTGTCTTTGAGATAGGTCTTGGATGAGAGCCATCTGGCCCACCAACTATCCCATCATTTGGGTCCTCAATGTTTTCAGATCAAACTGCAACTCCACAAGCTGGTCACTCCTGGCATTGTTTGAATTCTCCAAGCCCTTTGTGAGGAGAGCTTTCATCTCTTCTTGCCCCAGAGACAAGTTCAAGAACATCTCCTGCAGCTGAGCAGTCTGGTCTTGGATGTCTTTGACAGACCTTTCTAGAGCCATCTCTTACTGAAATAAACAGCAGGAGAGTAAGGAAACCTAAAAAAGGAAAGACTGTCAAAATGCAATGCATGATATGTGGATGCATGCTTTCAAGGATCTCTTGGGGTAAACACAAGAAAATGTTAGAGGTTGAACTCAGATCTTTGATTGGAGATCTTTGCACCGGTGGATGCCTTTCCACTAGAATCAAGATCACCATGTCGAGTGGGTCATAGCCACTGATTCAAGTTGTTGTACTTGATCTTTGTTTGGGGAACTTTGTATCGGTGGATGTCTTTCCACGAGAATCAAGCTCACCATGTCAAGTGGGTCATAGCCACTGATTCAAGTTGTTATACTTGATCTTTGATTGGCATTGGTTAGAGGAGAAACCTCTTGCCCCTTGGTAAATGTCTGGTTCAACTTAAACCTGCATCAAAAGAACCCTCGAGATCCTTGAAATGGTTATTGAAAATGCTATGGTATGATGTTATGATGTTATGTACATGTATGCGACAAGCAAGTAAGTGTATATACAGGCAAACATATTCACACAAAGCAAACAAGTCCTTAGGTTTAGGCTTTCATGAGGTTTAGGTACTACCCTCTTTCAGTTTCGTTGGTTAAAACCTGTCCTATCAAAAGTAACCGGGTTCTAGAGGATCTCAAATCATTGGCTACCCTCAATCGGTCATAACTCCAACATCGCTATCTTTTCTTGCGGCCGAAACCATCGCGAGAGTTTAGCCTCAATGAGTGTAGCATACTGCTACTGTTCTAATGGCCAAGTTGGGTCAATTTAGGGTTCTAAGGTCGGTTGGTGCTTAACGACTCCTTGGAAGACCCATATTCTCCCCGTTTCAACACGAGGGATATCGGTACAGACCAAGGCGCCACACCAACGTAGCCACTGCTTCACCCATGTCGGTATACCCCGGACAGGTCCCTCGCAGATTATGCTACCTAAAAAGGTTTCCCCTAGATCCGGGTTAGGATCTATGAAACTCCGATACAAAGCCCACAAATGTAAAAGCAAACAAAGCAATCAATTGAAAACAAAGGTGATCTAAACCCTAAGGTAACCCCACTTTGAGTAGTAGTCCCCAGCAGAGTCGCCAGTTCTGTGATACGGTGGGAGAACTGACTATGGTTTTGCGTTTGTATTCGCACTTGTTCGGTTGAGCAAGAGTCGCCACCGACTTTTTATTTTATCCTAAAGGAAAGGTTAAAAAAGCACAGCAAAAACCTTTTGAGATATTTCGTGGGGTCGGGGGGTAGATTATGAAAAGGGAAGGTATTAGCACCCTTTTCATCCATGGTTATCCATGGGCTCTTAGTTACTTCGTTTTTTAGATCACTTGCCTTGATTTTCAATTTTTTGAAATGGTGCTTTGTGTGTGGTTTTGAAAATGTTTTGAAAAAGATGCCTTGTCTAGGCTACCCTTGTAACAATTCTTTACTCGAATGTTTTACAAAAGGTGTTTGTCTTTTTGAAAAGATGTTTCAAGGTTTTTTGAAAGTTTGTTTTGAAAGTGTTTGTGAAGTGTGGTTTGAAAAATAGGCAAGTGTTTTTGTTTTGCAAGTTGACAAGTACTTAAGAGCTATCTACCCTAAAGTTCTCAAAGATTTTTGTTATGTTTTAACCCTTTTAACAATTTTGTTCCACCATTGTATTTGGTGGACAATCTTGTGTTAGGATGTTTAACGGGACGGGCGCGGGTCATCGTATGGACCATGAATGCAATGGTGCCAAGTATCTTTGGCAATTTGCTTTGAAGGGACTATGATCATTCCATTTAGGCAACTTTCGAAAGCGTCATCGAGGGACTTATGATCATTTGAATTTGTTTTGCCAAAGAAACTCGACGTGCAAGCATGGCCCATTTTGGAAGGCAACATGTGGGATTACCCTAGAGGGTGCAAGTGTGATTGTGTATTGATTTCATGTATTTGTCTTGTATTAGGTTATCTAGCGTTTGGTTTTATGTACATGCAAACCCTAGGTCTAACCATGGTATAATTGAAAACGGTAAATTGCGGAAATGTAAAGTCTATGCTATTACAAAATAAGTATCCGGGAGTGGGGGTACAAATTTACAAATGGGGATGAGACTTAGGAATGTAGTGTCCAATAGATTACAACCAAATCGAATCGATCAAATGTAAATGTAACGAATATACAAAAATAAGCAAATGTATAATGTATCAAATATAAGTACATTGTGTAAGTGTACGTGTATACGTGTATGTATATTTGTATATGTAATTATTTACAGGTTAGGAAAATGAATTTAAGAGAGTATTATTAAGTATTGTTTTAACTTAAATGAAAAGAATTAAATAGTTATTTATTTAATCTTGTAATCTTGTATATTGTTAATATGTACAAAAAGAATGTTTTAATCTTAATTTAATTATGTATATATAAAAAAATGTATTTTGTCTTGATTATGTATAAAAATTTCTAATAAAGGAAAATGTATTTATTTAAAAAAGAATTTATGTACAAATTATTTTAATTAAAAGAAATTGTATTTATTTTGAAGAGAATTTATATATAAATCAAAATGAGTTTAATAAATAAAAGGATTTTAAATAATTCGATTTCTTATGTATTTTTAGTATTTTATGTATTAAGGTAATAAAACAATAAAAAATATATTTTAAGTTAGAGGAAAAATGTTGTGATTAAAATTGTAATCTTGTTAAAGAAAGTCAATATTTGATGTAAATAAATAAAAAAGGGTTATGTTAATTTATGTATATAAAAAAAAGAATATGATGATAAAAAAAAAAGTTTGAAATAAGTTAAAAATGGGCTCAAAAAGGGGGGGGTGTGAATTGGAATATGCTTTGGGGCTTATGTGTGGTTGAAACGGGTTAGGCCCAGAGTTTGAAACGGATAGTTTAGGGTTCACTGTTTTTTGTTCAGTTGGGACATTGGCTTAGGGTTTGTGAGCGACAGAAGCGCCGTTTGCTTGCTCCACTTCATCTTCTCCGTTTGCCTTCGCCCTTTGGCCA
This sequence comes from Vicia faba, assembly GCA_948472305.1. Lineage (NCBI taxonomy): Eukaryota > Viridiplantae > Streptophyta > Magnoliopsida > Fabales > Fabaceae > Vicia > Vicia faba. The sequence continues at coordinate 875,604,285 of OX451738.1, forward strand.
TGGCTGTTTGAACATCCTTCCCTTTGCTTAAGCCGCCAGCGCCTCCGCCTCCTTCGCCCTTCCTTCTTCCTTGGTTCAGTGAAGCGCGATTTAAAAGGTAATCCTCTTGCTTTGTCTTTTGTCTAGCGCGTTTAGGGTTTGAATCCCTTTTACATGTTATGAATTACTGCCTCTTTTGATTAAGGCGTTTTGATTTTGTTTGTTTTAACGAGGTTGAAAAGGGAAGAGAAGAGAATTTACTACCTTTTGTTTGAGGAAGGAGGCGAGCGCGGAGGTGCTTGGAGGCTTAGTGGTGAAGGGGGTGAAGACGCTTGATGCTGGACTTATGAGCTTCCTGGTACTCTTTATCTTTTAGGGTTCAATGATGTATTCTGAGAACTTAACTTGATGTCATTTCTTTTCTTCTTCTCTTTGTTGCCTCGTTGCTTCTGTTTGGTTGCCTTGAATGTTTGAGTGTGCTTGAGTATTGTATGATGCCTGTGTTGCCTTTGAATGCCTATTAGGTATGATTCTTTTGTGTGATTACCTTGATGCCTCGAAACGCTTCTTTATCTCCTTGTTGCCTTTTGGAATGTTTTCTTCTTCTCTTCTTTGGCTTGCTGAGATTGATGCCTTTGTGCTTGTTTGAAAATGCCCTATGATGAGTGCTCTGAGGGCCTTGAGGGTTTGGTCTTTTTAGTGTTGATGATGTTGGGATGATGTTGGAAGGTTATGTTGAATGGTAAGGCCCCTTTTTTACTGGTTTATCGTTTGGGTTGGTCGGTTTGATGTTTTTCTTGAATGGTAGACACAGGCTGGTATTACAGGTTCAATGCTTCAGTAGGTTAATGGCTTTTTGCAGGTTTGCACTTGACAGGCTCAGGTTTTTGAGGTTTCACAGGTTATTTGCTTGTGAAGTTTCACAGGTTTTCAGGCTTGTGTGTTATCTTTGTTTGATAGCAGGTCTTGGGCATATGTTAGTTATGTTTGTGTGCTTGAAGGCTTTAGGCAGATTGGGTGTTTTTGAACTGGTTTAAGGCTTTAGGTTTGTGCTGCTTCTGTAGATGTTTGTGTTTTTACAGGTTGTGAGGCTTTGAGGCTCAGGCTTCAGGTTAGACCTTTGACAGGTTATGCTTGTTGGTTTAAGGCTGGAAGGCTTTGGTTATGAACTTGGGTGAGTGTTCTGGTTTGGTGATCGTTTTTTTTAGAGTTTACAAGCTTGTGTTGGCTTTATATCTCCTTTTACTGTTTTATTGACCAAGAAACTTTATATTTTCTTTCCTCCTCTTTATCCACTGTGCTATTGCAGTTTGTTGTATATACCTTTCTTGCCTAAAGCCTCAAAGCCAGTAAGCCTAAACATTTCTTCTCTCTTCTCTCTCTCCAGTACACTTAAAAATATTGAAATATGTTTTATGTGTGTACTTTTCTGAAAGGGCCATTTTTTGGGAAATGATGACAAGAATATGTTGCTTGCATATCATGCTTTTTTCTGCATTTTTTATCTCTTCTTGACAGCTTCTTGTACTTTGTATCTTTTGATATCCTTCCAAATCTTCTTTTTGACAGCTTTGGTAGCTTTGTACAGTTTGACAGAAAGTTTGAATTTGGACTTTTTAGTTTGAACTTCTAGTTTGGTTTGAACTTGTGCAGTGCTGTTTGAGATTTGAACTATGCATTTTGGCAATTTTTGAATTGTGCAATTTTGACTTTTGTGCATTCATTTTTAGCAAATAAATATTCGTCCCTCTTTGTGAACCGGGAGAAATCCCGTGATTTGCAGAGAGGGTTAACTGATCCCAATCGGTGGCCCTTAATGATGAACTGTAATTTTATCTGTCTCTTTATTTACTTATCTGCTATTTGACTTTTCTTCCTTTCTTTTGCAGATAAAAAATTGAGTGGAGAGGGGTATTAAATGAAGAATGAAGAATTGGAGACTTAGAAAAAATAGGATAGTTTTATTTTTATTTAAATTTAAATTAATGTAAAATCATTGTTGTAAAGAACGAAACAATTGTACAATTAATTTAAAAATTAATAAAAGTTTCTTCATCCAATTAATTCGTTTTCCTCCTTTTTCAATTATTTACTTATTATTTATAGTTCTTTAAATTAAAATAACTGAAAATTAAATTCCAGCTATTTAATCTTTAGAATAATAAATAATCAACTAAACATTGATTCCACGTTGATCAAAATAATGAACTTGGCGCTTCCATCATCCAAAGCAAAGCACAATCAAACGCAATAACTGATCAGACGCATTCCCCTTTTTACTGATTTTATCACACATACGTGAATTCAATCCAAATGCATTCTTTTACTGATTAAATCAAACAATGCGAATTCAACCCAAATCTCAGAATAATTTTCAAAGTGCTGTAGAATTTAAATCCTTCTGAGAACGTGCCCACAAAACCCTAATTCCTGATTAAATGCCAAAGAACGTTCGCCTGATCGAAACTGAGCCAAAGTCAACCAAAACCCTAAGCCAACTGTGTGAAACATTCGAGAGCCCTGAAAATTATTAAAACCCTAATTGTGTCCTGACTGACGAGAAAAGTCTGTTTGACCGATTCTTGAGCCAGTTCAAAAAATCAGGAAACGCCAAAAGCTGTGATTTCTTGAGGAAAAATGCGAGGGCAAATTTTGGGGTACAACAGTTGCCCCTGTTCAATCTTCTTGAACCTGAAGAGTTAGATTGGCAAGTTTGCCTTTCGTGACTCGAAGGTAAAAGAGGATTGGACACTAGAGTGCCCGTAAATTTGCACTCGTCAAAATGTAGCTGAGGAAATGGGCTTAAAGATGCCATTTGTAAATGGTAGAGTCTTGCTGGAGATGGTCTTAGAGATGCCATCCAAAACTTGTTTGTTGAAAATTAGTAGAATGAACATCAGAATGGTATCCGTATTTGGAACGTATCTGAGTTGTATCTGGAGACTGGGTTCGTATGAGCAAGGGAATGGCGTCCGTGTCTAGAGCGTATCTGAGCTGTAACTATATTTGATTCTTGAATGAATATCAGAATGACTGTCGTGTCTGGAGTGTATCTATATTCTGAATGGGTGACAGAGAAACATCTGTGTATGGAGCATCTATGTGCTAGGGATAAATTCCGAATGAGTGACAGAATGGCAACCATGTCTGGAGCGTATCTAGACTGTATCTGAAGTTGAGATCTGTATGAGTAGTAGAATGACTTTCGTGTTTTGACTGTATCCGTACTATAACTGGGATCTGGACAAGTGACTGAATGACTTCCGTGTCTGGAGTGTATCTGAACTTGAAGTTGATAGTTGAATATGAATGAGAAATAGAATGGCCACCGTGTCTGGAGCGTATCTAGTCTGTATCTGATTGCTGAAGTCTGAATGAGTAAAAGAATGATCGTCACGTCTGGGGTGTATCCATACTGTATTTTGACTTGAAATTCTGAATGAGTAATAGAATGACCGTCGTGTCTGGGGGTGTATCCATATTGTATCTGAAATCTCTGAATAGTTGTTAACGATAGCTTTTTAATCTTATCCTGAAAAGAGTAGAATGTTAGCTAAAGCACAAAGTTATGTTGCATGATATGTATGATGCAATACAATGTGTTCCATAAACGTTCATGATATATGAATGTAATGTATGCGCATGCAAGCTGATTAGCTGTCTTACTGAGGAAAATAAATCCTTGATAGCTGGTGTGATACGGTGGGAGAGAACTGACTGTTTTTGGAATGCTGGTTCGCGTTTTGCATTTATTTTCGCAAAATGTCGCGGTAAGCAAGAGTCACCACCTTCTTTTATTTTATCCAACAAGGAAAGGAAAAAAGCATAGAAAAATTCCTTTTTCGAGATGTTTCTCGGGTCCGGGGGGTAGATTATAGAAAGGGAAGGTGTTAGCACCCTTTCTATCTGTGGTTATCCACGGGCTCTTAGGTACTTGCTCAAAGTGTTTTCAAAATATTGCTTTTCTTTGTGTTTGTGGGTTTGAAAAGAGTTTTTGTTTGAAATGTGTAAGTGCGAAAGGTTTTATTTTGTTTTGAAAGGAGCAAGTACTTAAGAACCATCTACCTACTCGAAAAAGGAATCAATTTGTACTAATGTCCTTTAGACAATGCTATCCCACTATTGATGAGTAGGTAGAACCGCCGTTGGAGTTTAAGGGTCAATTCGATTAAGGGACGTGTGGTCACTAAAGCAATGTTAGGATGCCTTAGCGGTAACCCTAATGTCTTAGATCATTTTTCCGAGGCAACCGTTTCGAGGCAACTATGATCTTTGGACAAGAGGGCGGCCTCTAAAACTTCCTATACTCAATGACCACGTTCGAAGGCAACCAAGTGAGGTGTACCCTAAGAGTGCGCATGTGCGAGTGTGTTATTTCGGTTAATTTTATCTTTGTACATGTTAATGGTTATCTATGTTGATTTTAGGTTCAAACATTCGATCTTGTCATGCATTCCCTATTATCAAACATCTAACAGTTTATAAGTTGCGGAAATTAAATTGCGGAAATTAAATCTAACTATTACAAGGCGTCGGGTATTTACATCGCCAAAAATAACCCTTGAAATTAAAATGCGGAAAATATAATAAAGCGATAAAATAAAGTCTTATTTAAGCTATTACATTCCGGGAAACAATTACATTAATATGGTAAAATAGATCGCGTGCGGAAAATTAAATCGAAGGCGAGTTTTTTTTAGGGTTTTGACCCTTTTTTGAAAGAAAGCATTTTTTTGTTATTTTTGAATGAAAAGGAATTAAATCTAAGTTAATAATTAAATTAATTAATTAATTAATTAAAAAAAGATAGTTTTGGATTTTTTTTAGTAATTAAAGAAATAAAAATAAATTAATCAAAGTTAATGAAACCTAATCATCTAAATTAATTTTAATTATTTACAAAAAGATATTGAAATTATACCTAATTAAAACTAAGTTAATTAATATTTATTTACAAAAATAAAGTGTTGAATTTAATTTTAATAAATTAAATATTTTTTTGTGTTTTTGATTTTATGAGGAAAAAATTTAATTGGTTAATTGAATAAATAAATAATAATAATAATAATAAACTATAAATAAAAGAAAGAAAGAAAAATAAATAACCAAGGGGGTGTTGGGCCTGATAAGGGGTGAGAATTGTAATTTTTTGGCCCAACAGGCGTAAGCCTGTATTGACTTTCCATGATTCCCTATGGCATGTTGACTTGAGAGCATGATGGACCTTCAACCTGAGTCACCAGATCTGGCCTTGGGCCATCTGGCAGGCATCTGGGTGGTGGTGTATGGTAGTCCACATGCTTGAGTTTGTACTGGAATCCCTGCAAGAAAATAATAACAAAGATGTTGGGGACCTGGGATTCGAACCTAGGTCCTGCAGGCCAATGCAAACGCTCCACTACCACTCAGCCAACGTGTTTTATTTGTTAGTGGAATAGACAAAGAATATTATATGTGAATAAACAATAATATGCCAGCAATACAAAAAAACACGCGCGAAGTTTAAATCAACCAATAGGAGGGAGACACGCCTTCGTCTTCCTCGTTGAAACCTGGTTTTTTTTACCTGCGGATTTGCATCCGCAGCTAAATCCATAGCTCCATCCTAAAATTAATTCTAGGCTATAAAAATACACACCAAGACCATGGACATGTTCGTATGGACATCCTGAGCACGCCTATATCCATTAATGGCGCTGATTTTACCTGTAGAGAAAACGCCCAAAAACAAACTTCCCAAACCCTAGGTTCGGTTACAGGGCTATGGCTCATGAAAACGCAATCAAATGATGCAGAAATCTTCTAAATGGAATGATAAGCATGAATATGTAAAGATTTTTCCAAAAAAGTGCAAGAATATAAGGATACGATTTCAACTGAAAAGTGATTTTCAGAGAGACTTACAGCTCTTTGGAACGTGTATGGGGATTGGTTTTGAGTTGGCTTCGCTTTAGTGATGGCCCAACAATAGATTCACGTTGAGTTTTGGCCTTGAAAACACCTTTATGCTTGATTTCAGTTTCAAGCTTTTCCACCTTTCTTCAAGTTTTGGTTTTTGTGATTCTTCAGCTTCTCACCTCTTATTCTCGTGCCTTTAGCTTGTATATGTAATGAGCATTGGATTAGGTTAACATTTGTGGACTCAATCTTTGTGCATTGATGTTTTAGGATTTGATTTGATCCTCCATTAAAAAGCTTCCAATTTTGTCCAAAATCCAATATTTTGTTCATGATATGGCTTGATACGGATTTGATCATGTCCATGATGACAATTAAGACCTATATCAATCAAAAAGATCCTAGATGATCAATATTTGGATTTTATTTGGATTTAAATTGATTTAAAATGAATTAATTCTATAAAAATCAAATAAAATAGAAAAACTAATAAATGGACACAAGGATGAAGCTAGGACACGTGTGTAGTGTGACAAGACCAAATCAAGTGGAAAAGAATGGGCCCATTTGACAAAATTTGAAGTTTTGGGGATAGTTGACTTTTGGCAATTTCGCAAAAATGCCCAACTTCAACAATGCATAACTTATTCAATTTTGAAATTTTGGAGGTGTTCTTGGACTTTTTAGAAACCTTGAGATGTCATATAACCAACCCTTTTGGTCTCATATCATTTTGATATTCCATGCTCAAGTTATAAGCTTTGGAAAAAAAAGGTGTTTTTGTTGACTTTCAAAAATGACCTATAATGTCCAAATTTGTAACTTTTTGTGAGTGCATTTCTTGATCTTGGGGTATGAAGATGGATTGTAGGAAATTGAATCCTCTTAAAAATTAGATTTGGATGGGTCATTTCTCATAAAGTATGAGAATGTTATTCTTGGTCAAAGCTGAGTTGACTTTTCCTGCAAAACCCTAATTTAGCAACTTTTGAGTCTTGATGAATTTTGAGCAATCCTTGATGAATCATAATCAAACCTTGATCAAATGATGAAATATACTTCAAGATGAGAATGTTGACAAAAAATCTTGAAGTTTGACTATTTATAGGTCACAGATGACTTTTACCCTAGCACAGTCGATTTTTGGACCTCTTGAGCAAATGACTGACCAAACTTCCTCTGCAAGGCTTAAAATTTGACATGGATGAACTTGAGAACATATTAGGACATTGGGGAGAACTTGAGGTCATTTGTATGTAAGGACCTTGATGCAACACAAAACCCTAATTTGAGATTGATTGCCTTAGGAGATGACTTGACTGTCCAACTTTTGAGCAATCTTGAGCCACTTGGGGATTCTTCTTGACATGTCTTGAGAAATATGAGAGGGAAAATTTTGGGGTACAACAGCTGGAGATAATGAAATCTTTGACTGCTGCCGGGGAAAGTAAATCCTTAACCGATGTTGGGGATTCCAAAAGTCTCTGATTGTTGAAGATGAGAAAACCTTGATGATTATTGTTGGGGATAGAAAATCCTTGGCAACCTGCGGGGATTATCAAAACTTTGACAAATTCTGTGGGGATGTGAGAATCCTTCATGACTTCCCTGGGGAAATAAGAAAAAATCCGACGACCTCTATTGGGGAATTAAAACCTGGGAGGCTTCAAACAGAGAAACGGGAACTAGAATCTTCATTCTGTCGGGAAATAACTCTGTGGGGAGAGTGCTTATTCTGCCGGGGAAATCAGGAGATTGGGTTGTATGTCAATCTTACTGTGGATTCCTTGTTTTGTGGAGAACTCTGCTGGTGAATCGGAGGAAGTTGGATAGTATTCCACCGGGGTTTAAGATTTGGAGTTTGGACTCTGTTGGGGAAGAAAGTTTCATCTTCACTGGGGATCTGTAGTTCAAAGTTTTCGGGCTCCACTGGGGATTGGGAGTTTTTTAGAAACTTAACTCTGATGGGAATTTTGAAATTTAACTTCGCTGGGGATATGTACTTCAAGGTTTTAGCTCTGTTGAGGATCTGAATGACATACTGTAGGGGATTTCTTCTGGAATAGCCTAAAGAAGTTTTCCTATACTTTCTACCTATCAGTAATTATCCTTTCTTATTTCATTTTATTTGTAAGCAGTGATTATATTCAAATGAATATGCCTATTTAACAAACCATTGGACATTTTCAAATAAAACATAAGTGTAAAAAGAAAGGAAAGGCAAGCAAATTTCTTCACTTTGAAGTATTTTTGTATTAACTTTTGTAAGTATCTTTGTACAAAGGAGACAGACATCCTAGTAAGAGAATGTTGTCGAAAAATTGAGAAAAAATTTATACAAAAAGAAAGATGGTTATGTGTAAAAATTCCATGGGGTTCCCATTCTGCTATAGCCTTCACAACTCTGAGTATCTTTATCCATTCGTTACTTCGTTCGTGGATGATTGGATTGATCAAAAGCTTGGAGTTTGGTCATGAAGAGATTGTCCTTAAAGTGATCCGACGAGACATAGTCATACGCTTTAATTCCCTAACTTTTTCCTGAATCGCCCTTTCGGGTTTACGATCCACCGGGAAACCCTTTTTTGCCCAAGTCGCCATTTCGGGTTTTCAACTTGCCGGGTGTACATATTTTTTTGTTTATCCCTAATTTTTCCCTGAACCGCCTTTTCGGGTTTTCGATTCACCGGGATGCCCATTTTTTCCCAAGTCGCCCTTTTGGGTTTTCAACTTGTCGGGTCATTTTATGCGTAGTATCTTTTGACTATGTTTGCGTTCGCAGGGTGCAACATGTCATCGCCGTCCATGCTGGTCAGAATCATTGCCCCACCAGAAAAGATATTCTTGATCACAAATGGTCCTTCGTAAGTAGGAGTCCATTTGCCCCTGGGATCACTTTGCGGCAAGATGATCCGCTTGATTACAAGATCTCCGACTTGATATACCTGACGCCTGACTTTCTTGTTGAACGCCTTGATCATCCGTTTTTGATACGTCTGACCATGACAAACAGTAGTAAGTCGTTTCTCGTCAATCAAATTAAGTTGATCAAGCCGGGTCTGAATCCAATCGTCTTCACTTAAACCCACATCCTTCATAATCCTCAAGGAAGGAATCTGTACTTCCATAGGTAAAACAGCCTCCATGCCATATACCAAAGAAAATGGGGTTGCCCCGGTTAAAGTACGCGCCATGGTACGATATCCGTGCAGAGCAAACAGTAACATCTCATGCCAGTCCTTGTAGGTGACTGTCATCTTTTGAATGATCTTCTTGATATTTTTGTTCGCGGCTTCAACAGCACCGTTCATCTTTGGCCGATAGGGAGATGAATTGTGATGTTGAATCTTGAACTGCTCGCACAGAGCAGTGATCACAGTGTTGTTCAAATTTGTACCGTTGTTCGTGATGATCCTGTCGGGGATACCATACCGGCATATGAGGTTCTACTTGATGAAGCGGGCAACCACATTCTTTGTAACAGAGGCAAAGGAAGCTGCTTCGACCCACTTGGTAAAATAATCAATAGCGACCAAGGTGAAGCGATGTCCATTGGATGTTGTAGGCTTGATCTCTCCAATCATGTCTATTCCCCACATTGCGAATGGCCAAGGAGCTGTTAGAACGTTGAGAGGAACTGGAGGAATATGTACCTTGTCAGCATAGACTTGGCATTTGTGACAAGTACGGGAATGTTGATGGCAGTCAGCTTCCATGGTAGACCAATAGTAGCCTGCCCTTAGAATCTTCTTAGCCATCATATGTCCGCTTAAGTGGGTGCCAAATGTGCCGCTATGCATTTCAGTCATGATCAACTCAGCTTCAACCTTGTCCACACAATGAAGTAGAACACAATCATGGCTACGCTTATATAAGATACCATTGCTCAGGAAGAACTTGGCAGCAAATCTCCTTAAGAACTTTTTGTCATTGACGGAAGCTCCTTCAGGGTATTCTCGAGTCTGGAGATACCTTTTGATTTCATGAAACCAGGGTTGTTCCACTACTTTTTCGGTATTAATCTCATGACAGTGCGCAGGTTCGTCCATTCGCTCGATGGTGATTTGGGGAGCCTCATTATCCCAGTTGAGTTTAAACATGGAAGACATTGTAGCCAGAGCATCTGCTAGCTGATTTTCTTCTCGCGGGAAGTGCTCAAAGGTAATCTGCTCGAAATGAGGCAACAATGTCAGGACATGTTCTTTGTATGGGATAAGATTAGGATGTTTAGTGTACCACTCTCCTTTGATTTGACTGATAACCAAAGCTGAGTCCCCAAATACGACCAAAGATTCAATTCCTAGGTCAATTGCAGCCTTGAGACCAAAGATACAAGCTTCATACTCGGCCATGTTGTTGGTGCAGCTGAAGCAGAGTCTAGCAGTGAAAGGCGTATGGCAACCTTCTGGAGAAATAAGTACCGCACCAATACCGTTGCCAAGTGCATTTGAAGCACCACCAAAGTACAGGGTCCATTGGGATCCTTGTTCAGGTCCGTCATACGGTATGTTACCTTCAATGTTGTCCAATGTCATAATGTCCTCGTCAGGGAAGTCGAACCTCATAGGTTGGTAATCTTCGACGACTTGATGAGCTAGATGGTCAGCTAGTACACTCTCATTTATAGCTTTTTGGTTTGTGTACTGGATATCATACTCTGTCAGGATCATCTGCCATCTAGCGATTCTTCCAGATAAAGCAGGCTTCTCGAAGATGTACTTGATCGGATCCATTTTAGAAATCAGCAAAGTGGTATGTGTCAACATATACTGTCTTAGTCGGCGAGCATCCCATACCAAAGCACAACAAGTTTTCTCGAGCAGTGAGTAACGAGTCTCACAGTCGGTAAACTTTTTGCTAAGGTAATAAATGGCATGCTCTTTTCGGCCAGACTCGTCATGTTGGCCCAGTACGCACCCCATTGAATTATCCAAAACAGTCAGATACATGATTAAAGGTCTTCCCTCGATGGGTGGCATCAAGATAGGAGGTTCTAGCAAATACTCCTTGATTTTATCAAAAGCAACTTGACAATCATCGTTCTATTCAACCACATGATCTTTCTTCAACAGCTTGAAGATTGGCTCACAGGTAGATGTTAGGTGAGAGATGAACCTCGCAATATAGTTTAAGCGTCCCAAGAAACCTCTAACCTCCTTTTCAGTGCGGGGGGCAGGCATTTCTTGTATAGCTTTGACTTTAGCAGGATCAACCTTGATGCCTTTGTTACTGACGATGAATCCCAAAAGTTTACCGGACCTGACTCCGAAAGCGCACTTGCTAGGGTTCAGTCTGAGCTTATATTCCTTCAATTTGACAAACAGCTTTTGCAGATGGCCGAGGTGTTCTTCTTCTGTCTGTGAACGGGCTATCATGTCGTCTACGTAGACTTCGATCTCAGGATGTATCATGTCATGAAACAAAGCTACCATGGCTCGTCGATAGGTTTCCCCGACATTCTTCAGTCCAAATGGCATCACTTTATAGCAGAAGGTACCCCACTGCGTAATAAAAGTAGTCTTCTCCATGTCTTCGGGGGCCATTTTGATCTGGTTGTATCCCGAGAATCCATCCATGAAGGAAAATACCTTGTGTTGAGTTGTGTTGTCAACCAAGATGTCAATGTGTGGTAGTGGAAAATCATCTTTAGGGCTAGCCCTGTTTAGGTATCTGTAGTCCACACACATTCTGACTTTGCCGTCCTTCTTAGGCACGGGCACAATGTTAGCAACCCATTGTGGATAGGAAGTAACAGCCAGAAAGCCGGCATTGAATTGCTTCATCACCTCAACTTTGATCTTTTCAGACATGTCGGGCCTCATTCGGCAAACCTTTTGTTTGATTGGTGGACAGTCTTCTCTTGTAGGGAGACGGTGAACCACAATATCTGTATCCAGTCCCGGCATGTCTTCATAGGACCAGGCGAAGATCTCAACATATTCATTCAATAGCTGAACTAGACGCTTTTTGACACTTGGCTCCAGGTTGGCACCCACCTTAACCTCTTTCTTGTCTTCCTCTGTTCCCAAATTGATAGTCTCTAGCAACTCTTCATGGGGCAGAATAGCCCTTTCCTCTTGTTGCAAAAGTCTAGCTAACTCTCCAGGCACTTCACAGTCTTCATCAGCTTCGTACTCGGCATGATTGACCAAATCTTCAGAGTCAATGAAGGCCAAAGCAGAATAGTCACCCATGGAATCCGGAGTGGATGGGTACCTGCATTTTGTGAGTGTGGGTGTGTGTAAGGGATAGCCATCCTTTAAACAAAACAAAATGTGAAAGGAAAGAAAATGAACACAACAGTTTATAGATGAAAACGTCCAATGATTCATTAAAAATGGCATATGATAATGAAGAAATCAAAACCCTTACAAATGGACCTATATGCCCCGGGTAAGGCATAAGGTGAAAAGAGCGTACGAATTGTTTAATTATTACAGACCAAAATAGGTAATTGTTCAAAGATAAATTACTGATTGATGAAAGTGATGGGAACGAAGTCTTTCGCCTCCCAGTTGCTTAATCCTCCTTCAACGGTTGGAAAGATCCAATATTCAAAGTTGTCTTCTTCATCATCATCTTCTAAGGCATGAATTCCATGGTGAGTGATTTTTAAGGGTGGTCCTCCAGCCCGGGAGCGACGCACAGCTTTCTGGCCAGCAGCAGTAAAACCTAGTCCGAACTTGTCCGTTTTGTGAGGAAAATCTAGCAGTTGCCCCCACACTGTACTCCTTCCTTCTTTGATTACAGCCTCCGCATCTTTGAGGGATGCCATTCGAGACACAGGCTTGGAAATGATAGGCACATCAGTTATTGTCTTTGCTACTGCGACTTCAGGAGAAACCTCTTCAAAGTGCTGGAAAGGTGTTTCTATGAATTCTCCATCTAACTCCACATAACAGAATGAGTTAAGGTGACTTATCATATACTCCTCCTCACCGTGAACCTTTATGATCTTACCCTGGACCTGATACTTTAGCATTTGGTGTAGAGAGGAAGTGACTGCCCCAGCGTTGTGGATCCATGGCCTTCCCAACAAACATGAATATGAAGGACGGATGTCTATCACATAAAAATTAGAGTTGAAAATTTATGTACCCACTTTGATTGGAATGTCCACTTCTCCGTGAACCATCCTCTTAGAACCGTCGAAGGCTCTAACAATGATGTTACTGGGCTTTAGGGTCAAACCTTCACAGTCCAATATGTCCAACGCCTTCTTTGGTAGAACATTTAAATATGAACCGGTATCCACCAGGACATGCGCAAGCGTGGTCCCTCTGCACTCTACCGAGACATGCAGCGCATTGTTATGCTTTCTTCCCTTAGGGGTCAAATCAGCATCAGAAAAACCAAGACCATTATCGGATGTAAGGCTAGCCACACACTCTTGAAACTGGTCTGCAGAAGTTTCTTGAGGCACGTGTGCCGTCTTTAAAAATTTGATCAAGGCTTTAGCATGAGCCTCGGAGCAGAGTAAGAGAGCCAGCATGGAGATTTTTGAAGGGGTTTGCCCTAGCTGCTCCACGACATTGTAGTCGCTCTTCTTGATTATCTTTAAGATTTCTTCCATCTCTTTTTGGGTGGTTTCGGGGATAATCACAGTCTAAGCCTTCATCCTGACAGGCGCTTCTTGGGTCCCCTTACCTTTATTGGTAGTGACATCAGAGGGTCTAGCTTCGGGAGCATCAAATTCTTCAACTACCGAGCTTTGCACATATGGCTTGACAGGTACAGAAACTCTCGAGGGTCCGAAGACTTCCCGTGGAGGAGCAATCTACGGAGAGAAGATCCTTCCGCTGTGAGTTATCTTGCTCGTTCCCATAATATTCCCTATATCAGGGGTTTCATCATCGGAATTCGCTTGAACTGATTCGATCTGCTTGATACCATGGTAGAAGATTTCTCCTCCGTAATTCCATGGTATCGTCTTGTTAGATTTATACGGGAGAGGCCCCGGCATGGTAATTTTCAACGGTACAAACTTAGGATCAGGCGTAATCTTAACAGGCCTTTTGCAGGTCTTGGAAAGATCGTCGGAGATGGTTATTATAGCAATGTCATTGATTAGAGTATCAACGGTAACAGGAGTAACATGAATGATAGTATCAACAAGAGTCTTTTGAAATAGGATCTCTTGGGTATTCATCAGGCGTTGGATGCCTGATTTCAACAGTGGGCAGTCAGTTTGCAAGTTTGAACAAAAGTAACAGTCTTTTCCACAGCCTGGGAATATCCCGGCTTTCATCAAATTCACTTTAATCATTAGTAACGGAGTCAATAGGTCATCAACAATGGTAACATGAAGATCTTCCATAACGGCATGGACATTATGACCGTGCTTGGGCATTGGGGCAGAAATCACATTCGGCTTTTCGGGCGCATCGAATTCTACCTCCTTGGCGTATATCAAGTCTTAGATCTTGTTTTTAAGAGCCCAACAGTTGTTGGTATCATGCCCTACACTGTCCGAGTGGTATGCACATTTTTCATTGGAATGATAATAAGGAGAAGAGGTATTAAGGTTTTTCGGCGCTTCTTTCAAGTTGGTAAGGTTCAGCTTTAACAGATGAGGGAGGACTTGAGCCGGTGTCATATTGATTCGGGTGAATTGCCGTTGTGGCCTTTCTACCCTTTACTGATTAGCTCTTGGTTGATTGCTTTGAGGTTGATCGGCTGAGGAGTTTTGGATCATCACAACCCCCACTGTTGGTCGGTGCTCTGTTCTCCCTTGGTTTCTCTGGGTGTGAACAGCAGCAACTTCCTTCTTGGCTGGGAAGGTCTTCTTAATAGCAGTGGAAGCGGAGGCATCCTTCTGAATTTTACCACTTTTAATGCCAACTTCAACCCTTTCACCGGTCAGAATTAATTCGGTGAACCCTGCAGATGAGCTCCCGATCAATTGATTAAAGAATGGACCTGACAGGGTCCCTAAAAACATGTCAACCAGCTCTCTATCCGACAATGGTGGCTGCACCCTTCCAGCTAGATCCCGCCACTTCTGGGCATACTCCTTAAATCCCTCATTAGAGGCCATACCCATACTCTGTAGTTGAGTACGAGTAGACGCTAAATCTGTGTTATATTGGTATTGTCGGTAGAAAGCAGCAACTAAGTCCTCCCAGTTATGAACATCAGATCTCTCAAGTTGATAGAACCAGTCCAATTGCGTACCCGACAAGCTATCTTGAAAAAAGTGGACCCATAGATCCTTATCAGAAGAGTAGGGTTGGATCTTTCTGACGTAGGACCTCAGATGCATCTTCGGACAGGACAAACCGTCATACTTAGCAAATGTAGGTACTTTGAACTTGGGAGAAATGACGATCTCAGCAACCAACCCTAGTTCTTCGAAATCTAGCTCAGGTACCCTTTGCAACTCCATGGCTGCCAACCGATCCTCGATATTTTTATACTTATCATCCGCCGGCGGGTATTGCTGTTCAGAGTAATCTTCATCCTCTTCCTCTTCTTCTTCTTCAGCTTCAGATTCAGAAGGCATTGCAACTCCTTTACCTTTACCAACCCCTTCATCAGACGTCGAGGGGAAGTCGAGGACCTTTCTAGCCTGGCTCTCAAACCTTCTTCCCATAGTGGCCATACCGGTCCTTTTCTTCTTCTTCTCTTTACTTTTCTCTTTTTCCAACAGTGCTTTAAGGTCCTCTTGACCCTTTTCTAAGGTCATGAGGAATTGTTGGAATTGCGAATTCTATGCTTGTAGATCTTTAATCATCTGCTCTAAATCCATCTTGCTGAAATAAACAGCAGAAAGATAAGGAAACCTAGTGTAAAGACCTGATTATGCATATGATGAATGATATGTTATTCATGTAATGCATTCAAGGATTCAGAAATTCAAATTTGTTGCAAACAAAAAGAACACACGTCATATTAAGAAGAAATTTGTTAGTACATAAATACCCCATGGGCAAAATATTACAAAATTCTTAATGTAAAAAGACATTGTGCATCCTCTTTGGCGCAATGTAAGTGTTAAGAGTTTCCTCCTCATGAAGTCGGCGGGTAAGTTCCAAAACCTTCTTCTCACTGGCATAGAAGCTGGCTTCAAAAGTATTTCATTCTTTCTTGAGCTGTATCCAACTCTTTTGTAATTCTTCCAATGATGTTGGCATGTCTGGATGTAGGAGGGTGTATGGAACCTCTCCTTCCATAACAGGCTCTTTGATCATGGGGAGAATGTGAGGGTATGGCATCATAAGACTCTGGGCGCGGGTTCGTACCCACTTGAGATAAGGCTCAAGGGGGATGGAATTCTTGTGCCCCGGTGTCTTACTATCCACTTTATTGGGCATCCTCCAAGCTCGGATAAACCTTTGTCGAAGTCCTTGCGCATCATTGTCGAAGTCAAAAACCAAGTCAGGAATCAGCATGTCGTGAGGGCCATCCCTTCGAGCATATCCAAACTGTCTTAGGGCTAAACAGGGGTTGTAGGTAATGCCTCCTCTAATGCCAAGTAGTGGGACATTAGGGAATTCCCCACAACGATCAATGATGATGCTATTTTCTCTGGACCGAGAACACCAATGAACATCAGAATGTGTTAGGGTCATCAATCGTTGTGACCACCTCAAACCCTGCTCATTCTTCAAAACTGTTTGGGGAAGGTGAGAAATAAACCACCTTGCTAAAAGAGGAGTACAACACATGAGAACACCCCTTTTCCTCATTGTTCGTGTGTAAAATGAGTGTAGGATATCCCCAAGCAATGTAGGCACAGGATTCCGAGATATGAAAATCTTGACAGCATTCACATCTATAAGTTAATCAGGGTTTGGGAACAAGACCAACCCATAGATGAGAAGTGCCACAATCTCCTCAAAAGCTTGTAGATCTAGAGAATTCCAGCAGTCTTGTGCCTTCTCAAACAGAAACTTTGCCAAGAAACCCTTGACACCACTTATGGTTTCCCAATGACCTTTGATATCAGATGGTTGCAAGTGTAAGGCTTGAGCAACATCTTCAGGCTTTGGTTCTTTTTCCATACCGTTGTAGGGTAGTTGATGAAGAATAGGAATCCTCAGGAGTTGAGAAAATTCCTCCAAAGTAGGTACTAGTTGGTAATCAGGGAATGTGAAACAGTGGTGTAGAGGGTCAAAGAACTGGAAGAGAACTTTCACCATGTCTTCTTCAATGTTGGAGTTGACCAAGTTGAGGAGTCTACCATGTCTTTCACTGAAGGGAGAGTTCTCTGGAATCTTGGAAGTAAGCTCCTTGAGTTGAGGAGGGATTCTCACAAGGTTGACTTGGATTGTTTTCCTGCGAAGAGATTCCATGACCTACAAAACAAGAACAAAGATGAAGATCCAAACCCTTGAAATGGTTAGTGGATGCATATGATGATTTATGATGTTCATGATGTATGCACAAACATATGTACAAGCAAATCACACAAGATCCTAGTTTCAGGCTTGCATGAGGTTTCATAGGTAAGTACCCTCTTGAAGTTAGTTAGCTCAACTTGTCCTATAAATAGTAATCGGGGTCTAAGGAGCTCAATATCACTGGATTATTTTTTGTTTTCATTTTTTTGGTTTAGCCACTTAACTGGCGACCAAAATATTTCAAGAAAACAACCCTCAATGAGTATAGTATCGAGTATCTACCAACTTCGGATTGTACCAAATTCGGTCATCTCACTACCCCTAAAAAAGGCCAAGATGGTTAAGTAAGGTTCTAAGAGTTCATTAGTGCTTCATGACATCACTCAGCGGCCCCGTATTCTCTTTGATTGACTCAAAGGCTACCGGTACTCACAAATATGTCGCACTAATATAGTTATTGCTTCAACCATGTCGGTATACCCCACACAGTTTCCACAACGTATTGCTATTTACCTATGAATGTTTCCCAAAAATCCGGGTGGAGGATTCAAAACCCAAACAAGAGAACCAAATGTAAAACAATCAAAGCAATCAAGATAAGCATGCAAAGGTGATCTAAACCCTAAGGTTACTCCACTTTTAAAGATTTCCCCAGCAGAGTCGCCAGTTCTATAATACAGTGGGAGAACTGACTTGAGGTTTTGCGTTTGTGTTCGCAAATGTTTCGGTTTAGCAAGAGTCGCCACCGACTTTTTATTTTTATCCTAAGGAAAGGTCAAAAAGCACAGGAAAGACCTTTGAGATGTTTTCTTGGGTTCGGGGAGTAGATTATGAAAAGGGAAGGTGCAAGCACCCTTTTCATCCATGGATATCCATGGGCTCTTAGTTACTTGTTTAGATCACTTGCTTTGCTTTTCCAATTGTTTGAAATGGTGCTTTGTGTGTGGTTTTGAAATATGTTTTGAAAAGAGGCCATTGTTGTGGCAACCTTTGTAATGATTCTTGTTTGAATGTATACAAAGGTATTTTTGTCTTTTGAAAATATTTCAATCTTTAAAAGTTTGATTTGGATAATGTTTTGAAATTGTGTTGTGGAGTGTGTTTGAAAATAGCAAGGATGTTTTTGCAAGCTTTTTGATCAAGTAACTAAGAGCTATCTACCCTATTTTACTCAAAGATCCTTCCTATGTTTTTAACCCTTTTGACAGTGTTGTTTCACCATTGCATTTGGTGAACAACTTTGTGTTAGGATGTTAAACGGGACAGGCGCGGGTCATCGTATAGACCATGATAGCAATTGTGTCAAGTATCTTTGGCAAATTTTTGAGGGACTTGATCATTTTTGTTTAGGCAACCAAGATAGCGTCATCGAGGGACTATGATCTTTTGTTTTGTTTTTGTTTTGCCAAAGTACCCAACATGCATAACATGGCCAATTTTTGAAGGCAACAAGTGGATTGTAACCCTAGGGGTGCAAGTGTGCATTGTGTTTGATTTTCATGCATTTTTTGTCTTTGATTAGGTCAAACTATTTGTTGATTTGGATTTTTGCATACAAACCATAATTCTCTAATCATGGCATAATTGAAAGCGTAAAGCGCGAGAATTAAAATTCTAAGCTATTACAACATGATTATGGGGATGGGGGTACAATTTTGAATGGGAGGTATTTGGCAAAAAATATAAACCCTAATTTACTATTACATCCAAATTGAATCACAATGCGTAAATATTTAAATGGACAATATTTAAATAAACAAAATAAATAAATATCAAATAATATGTATTATGCAAAAAGGTTTTTGTTTACCTATGTATGTAAAAGTATAAAAAAAAGTATAAAGAAGCAAATAAAAAGGATTAATTTTATTTGTTTTAAGGGTAAAACCCTAATTTCTTTAAGAAAATAAACATATTATATTATTTATATACAATAAAATATATTAATATCTACAAAAATAAAATATACTTAAAAAAGGTATTTTTTAGTATGAATAATAATAAAAGTGAAAATGTAATATTTTTATATTTTTTATTCTAAAGTATTTAATAAAATAAAAGTATATATGTATATATATGTATATTAATCAAATTAAATATGTACAATATAAAATAAAATATGTACAAAAATAAAATATATTTAGGAAAATATTTTTAGTATGAATAGAAATAAATAACAAAAATAAAAGTATAAATTATATATATTTTTCAAGTCTTAATAAATAATATAAAATTATTTAAATACTTTTTCATGTTATAAAAATTAAAATAAAATGCCAAATAAATGTAAAAAATTTATGAAAATATTTTTGAGTATTTTTTATATTTGGAAATAAATAAACAAAATCAAAAATGAAAACAAAAATGCAAAAATATAAAAATACAAGAAATTGGGCCAGGGGGTGCAAAAAGGAAAAGAGGGGGTGTCAAGAGTGAGCCAGGCCAAGCCCAGCCCACCACTTCATCTTCTTCCTCCAGCATTTGAAAAATACGCGCGCGCCTGTACAAACTTGGACATCCTGCATATGAGCTCTATTGCAAAAACTCACAACATCAAACTTGTAGAGAATTTAAAGACGATTCCAACCATATAAACAACTTGTCTTAACTCTCAAAGACCAGAGAGAATTTCTCTGGCCCTAAAATCTGACCTAGTTTTTTCAGCATGTTCATGGATGAAATTCTCCTAGCACACTTAATATAAATGAAAATTGAGCATATGTGCAGCTTCATGGCAATGAACACTACATTTTTTATTCACAAACCTAAGGCTAAATGTTCCTAAATAGAGAGATAGAAAGTGGAGAAAAACCTATTTCAGTTGGATTCGTGTAGGGAAATGCAGTGCTTCTCAACAAGGTTTGAGATGTCTGGTAGCTTGCTTGAACTTCACTTGACCTTTTCCAATAGCTAGCTTGCCTTGAATGTCCTTGAATCAGCCTATAGAACTCAACCTGCACAAGCTCAAAATGAAAATGGTGAACACTGTAAATGGAGTTACAGTTGGTGTTTGAGGTTTGGGATAGCTTGGGTGAGTTGAATGGAAGGTGTTTGAAGCAACTTGGGGCAAAACGCACGAGCCAAATGAGATATGGAACTCAAGTTGCAGCACCTGCCCTGTTTTGCCAAAGGAATGTGATTTCTGGCTGTGGGGTGTTTTGAGGCTCAAACAATCGTGTTTCTAACTCAAAGGGGTGTGAGAAAAATGTTCAAACTGTTTGTGTAAGTTAACATTGGCTGGTTTTCAAGTTCTCAAGTTTTTGACAAGTTTCTGGTTTTTGAAGTAAGAATGTGGAAGTGAAGTTACAGGCCTGTACAGGCTATCAAATATGCTTGCATACTTTGCTCTTGGCCCCTTCAACTTGTGGATTTGATTTTCCCTCTGAGATATGGACCAATGCTCAAGGATTTGTGGTTTGACATAAAGCATACTTAAGCAAAAATGGAAATTTGCCTTTTTCTACTTAGGGCTTAGTTTGGTGTACAATGTCCAAATGACCAAAACAAAAGCTTTGACTGATGGATTTGCATTAAATTATGGAGTGTGAAGTGGTTTAGAGGCCTGCAAACTAGTGTAAGGCATGCTGGTTTGAAAATGCAACTTGTATGAACATGAATATGCCATGGATGAAAAGTGAGTTTTTGCCAACTTCAAGCCTTCGATTCTCCCTAACCACAAATGTGTTTGAGGAGTTCTTGGACAATTTGGAAATCTTGCAACATGATCTATAATATATATTTGATATGCAACTTGAGATTCCAAGTAGAACTATGTGAAAAATGGCCAAGAAGATGGGTCAAAATCCTGCCTAAACTAAGGCAAAATTTCACTAAGTTAAAAGTTTTAGGGACCCTTGTTCCAAAAATCATAACTTTAGATCCAAGCTTCTTTTGAGAAAACTTTGTGAATCAAAGTTGTATACTTTGTGATGGACTACAACTTTCATGTTGTAGGTTTTGTTTTAATCCATTTGCATCATGGTGAAAATGTTGGGCAAAGTTAGGAAAAAATAAGAAAATTTCATAACTTAGAAAAATTCTAAGTTATGAAATTTTTCATTTTCAAACCCTAATTTGCAATTTTGGGTTTCTTGATGAACAAGTTTCATATTTTGACACATCTTGATGAAAAATGACCCTTGGCACTTGATTTTGACCAAAAAGTCAAAGTTTGACTTTTCAGTGTACAGTCAAATTTTGATCAGTTGACTGAAAAATTCATCTGTCAATCCCATGCATTTGAGATCTTTTGAACTTGTTGAATAAGTAAAGATGATGTCATTGATTCCTTGAGTCCATGGTTGAACCTAATTTTCCATTGGCTAGGTCAAAAAGTCAGAAATTGCCTTTGTACAGTCAAAACCCTAAAAATGACCATTTTGCCCTTTTGGTGATCTGATCAAATTTCTTGTGGAGTTGTGGTCCAAACTTGATCAAATGGTTCACATGAGTTAATAATGTTGATGTGGGTCAAAATTCATGAGGTTTGACTGTAAATTGGCCACAGTTGACTTTTTCCCTAATACAGTTGATTTCTAGGTCAACTGTCCAATTGAATTTGATTCAAGGCTTGAAATTTGGTATGGAAAACTTATGAGTCCAATATAAAGTATGAAAGTCAATTTGAGCATTGAAGGTCCAAAAATCCTCGTGCAAATTCAAACCCTAATTTAGGTCATCAATGCAAGGAGATGTCTTGAGCAGAGAAAACCTTAGCTTGATCTTGAGTTCCAAGAGCCTTGTGATGAGAAATGTTGATAGAATGAGAGGGAAAATTTTGGGGTACAACAATCACCTTCGAACACAGTTGCACATGTGGTTGTTCAATTTCGACTAGTCGAAGTATCAACTTGTTCATTTTAACTTGTCGAAGCTTCATTCTACTCATCTCCTCCGAACACAGTTGTACAGGTGGTTCTTCGATTTCGACAAGTGAAAGTATCAACTTTTTCATTTTGACTTGTCGAAGCTTCGTTCTGTTCATCTCCTTCGAACATAGTTGTAACTGTGTTTGATTCTTATCGAACTGAACTTCGACTCTAATCCCACCTTTTTCTTTCATCTGCAAGACCATATTTACTAATCACTAGTTTATCTTTGATTGGTGAATACAACTTGTATGCACCAATCAAATGATAACCTATGAGCACAAAGACTTCACTTCAATCATCCAACTTCTTCCTCGCCTGTTCATGTACATGCCTGAAACACATTGATCAAAAACTCTAAGATGACTTATGTTGTACCCCAAAATTTGCCCTCCCATTTCCTCAACATTTTCTCATCACAAGACCCTTGAAGATCAAGATCCAGTTAGGGTTTCCTCTGCTCAAGACTTCTCCTTGCACTGTGGACTCAAATTAGGGTTTGTGTTTGCCCAAGGATGATTTGACCTAAAATTCCTAAGATGACTTTCATGTCTCATGTTTGACTCCCAAAATTACCCATACCAAGTTTCAAGTCCTAATTCTAAGTTTTGCCCAGTCAATTAGACAGATGACCTAGAAATCAGCTGTATCGGGGAAAAAGTCAACTGTGGCCAATTGACAGTCAAACCTCATGAAATTTGACCCACATCAACATATTGAACTCATATGGACCATTTGATCAAGTTTGGATCACAATTCCACAAGAAATTTGATCAGATCACCAAAAGGGCAAAATGGTCATTTTTAGGGTTTTGACTGCACAAAGGCAATTTTTGACTGTTTGACCTAGCCAATGGCAAATCAAGTTCACATATGGACTCAAGGACTCAATGAAATGGTCTTGACACATTCATCAAGCTCAAAAGATCCCAAGTACACAAGATTGACAGTTGAATTTCCCAGTCAATTGATCAATTTTGACTGTATACTGAAAAGTCAAACTTTGACTTTTTGGTCAAAATCAAGAGTCAAGATTCATTTTTCATCAAAACATGCCAAGTCATGAAACTTGTTCACCAAGAAATCACAAAATGCAAATTAGGGTTTGAAAATGGAATTTTTCATAACTTAGAATTTTTCTAAGTTATGGAAAACCCTAATTTTTTCCCAACTTTGCCCCATCTTTTCACCAAGATCCATTTGGATTCAAACAAAAGTCAAAACATGAAAGTTGTAGCTTGTTGCATAATATACAACTTTGATTCACAAAGTTTTCTCATTTGAAGCTTGTATCTCAAGTTACAATTTTTTGAATAAGGGCACTAAACCATTTTTAACTTAGTGAAACTTTAACCTATTTTGACAAGGTTTTCTACCCCACTTCAAGGCCACTTTTCATACCCTTCCACTTGGAATTTTAATTTGCATTTCAAAGATGGATTGTAGTACACATTCCAAGCTTTCCAAAATGTCCAAGAACTCATCAAACAACCTCATAACTTGAGAGATTCGAATTTCACAAGTTGGCAAAAATTCACTTTTGTTCTTCATCAAAACATGTCCATAACTTTGCAAATTTGAACTCAGCATGCTTTAGGCTTGATTATAGGTCCTTGCACCATTCCATACTCAATAATTTAATGCATATTCAATGTGTTAAAGTGTTGTTCTTTGAGTGCAAGCATTGTATGCAAGATTAATCCTAAACTAGATAAAGTGCTTTATCCATTTTTGTAAAAAGCTAGCTTTATGTCAAATTGAAATCCAAGCAGGTACAGGAAAAATCCTTTTGGCACAAGATTATGGACAAATTGCTCTGATCAAGAGAGGCTTTGCTGCAGGATTAGAGGTCCCCTACTGACCTAAAACATCAAGTGGCATTTTGTTGCTTAACATAGAAGAAAAGTGCATAACTTATCACAACTCTCATCTCAGCTCAAAAACACAAGAAAGAAGTTATCAAACACATCAGAAAGAACATATCCAAGCTAACACACGAGCCCTTGCCCTCTCAAACACTCCCATTGCCATAATCACCTTGAAACTGCTCAAACAGAGCAACCTCTGCAGATTGAGTGCTATCTCTCAATCCCTTCGAGCATTTTGGTCCAAACCTGTTCCTCTACCTTCCTTATAACCTATGCAAGCTAACCATGACCTAAAACCTGATCTGTAATCCCTCTAACAGTTTCCACCATTTTCATTTTTTCCTTTTGCAGTTGAAGTTCTATAGCTTGATTCGGAAGCTCTCAAGACAAAGTAAGCATTGAAACAGCATCCCTGGACCTCAAGGAAGCTTTTCCAATCATCACCTTGCACTGAAGGTTCCTACATTTCCAGTTTGAACTTCAACTGAACAGGTAAGTTTTTGAATTCGTATCTCTCTTATAAGGCATTGTTAGCTTTAGGTTTGTGAAGAGAACATGTCATAATCATGGCCCTGAACATGCTCATATAAGTAGATTTTATTTATATTATGTGTGTTGCAAGAATTTGATGCATGGACTTTGAACAAAAATTAGGTTAAAATTTGGGAGAGAAGAAATTCTCTCTCATTTCTGAGAGTTAGATCATGTTCTTTATATGTATAAAATCGTGAGATTATGCTTTACATATTTTGTGTTGGAAGTTTGTTCAAAGGATCAAAGAATCAGGACCTTGATGTTGAAGCAAGAGGCGCGCGTTTTTGAACTCAGTCTTGGCCAAAGGTTGAAGACAGTGTCTTCTTGGGCTGGGCTT
This sequence comes from Vicia faba, assembly GCA_948472305.1. Classification (NCBI taxonomy): domain Eukaryota; kingdom Viridiplantae; phylum Streptophyta; class Magnoliopsida; order Fabales; family Fabaceae; genus Vicia; species Vicia faba. Next base: position 875,629,111 of record OX451738.1, read on the forward strand.
TTGTGTTATTTCTCTTCACACCATTTTTTTGGATTCACACCCCCTAAGCCCATTTGTTTCATTTTTTAACATTTTTGACTTTTTCCTTTTTTGTTTGACTTGTTTATTTTTTCCCAGCACATTAAAATTTTGAAAATATTTTTTCCATCATTTTTTGTATTTATTGCATATTTATTTGTTTATTTCCTTTGTTTATACATAAATATACATGCTATTATTTAGAATAAATATTAAAAAATAGTGTAAATACATTTTTTTATTTTTATTTACCTTCTGAAAATATCTCACATAAAAAATACTCTTTTATTATTTTATTTATTTTATTAAAATATTAAATGTATATTATTTTGTATATAATGCATATCTAAGAACTTGATATATATATATATATATATATATATATATATATATATATATATATATATATATATATATATATATATATATATATATATATATATATATATATATATATATATATATATATATATATATGTTTATTAATATATTTAAGTATAAATATAAAAAATACTTGAATTTTTTCATCTTTACTAATATTTGATACAAAAAATACTTTTTTCATAATATACTCCATTTTATTTTTATTTTTGTACATAATAAATAAATATTTGTATTAAATTAAATAATAATACATTTTCTTTAAAATTAGGGTTTTTGCCCTGAAAATTGAAAATACTCAAAAATAATACCTTTTTATTTTCTTTTCTCTTTTACATAAATAATGTTTTTTTTCATACATACACAAAACATTTCTTTTGCATCTTGCATTCTTATTTAATTTTTGTATATTGATTAAATGGAAAATATTCAAAATTGATGTAATAATTTTAGGTTTAAATTACTTGTCAACATCCCCATTTGAATATTTGTACCCCCCTTCCCATATTTGGTTTTGTAATAGCTTAGTAAATTTATTTTCGCACTTTATACGCTTTCTAATGATAACATGTTAGAATTAGGGTTTGTATGCGAAAAAACGATAAAAAATAGTTATGACCTAATCTCAAGATAAACAAGCATGAAAATGGACACACAAATCACACTTGCACCCCTAGGGTACTCCACTTTGTTGCCTTCAAATAAATGGACCATATTGTATGTTGAACTTCTTTGGGCAAAGCAAACCATTTGAATGATCATAGTCCCTCGATAAAACTTTTCAAAACAAACAAAAACAAATGATCAAGTCCCTTAAAGAAAATTGCCCAAAGACATTTAACGCCGTTGCAATTATGGTCTAAACGATGACCCGCGCCTGTCCCTTTCACATCCTAACATAAGGTTGTCCACCAAATTCAATGGTGGAACAAACTTGTTAAAAGGGTTAAAACATAGCAATAATCTTTTGAGAAATTTAGGAGTAGATAACCTCTTAGTTACTCGAATCAAACTTGCAAAACAAAACACTTGCCTAATTTCAAAACCACACAACACTACACTTCCAAAACAACTTTCAAAAACAAATGAAAACCTTTTCAAAAGACATACATCTTTGTATACATTCCCACATGGATCATTACAAAGGTTGCCACCACATTGGCATCTTTTCAAAACATTTTCAAAACCCACACACTCAAGCACCATTTAAAACAATTGAAAACAAAAGGCAAGTGATCTAAGCAAGTAACTAAGAGCCCATGGATAACCATGGATAGAAAGGGTGCTAATACCTTCCCTTTCTATAATCTACTCCCCGAACCCAAGAAAACATCTCAAAAGGTTTTTTGTTGTGCTTTTTAACCTTTCCTTAGGATAAAATAAAAAGTCGGTGGCGACTCTTGCTCAACCGAAACATTTGCGAAAACAAACGCAAAACCTCAAGTCAGTTCTCCCACCGTATCACAGAACTGGCGACTCTGCTGGGGAGGTATTTTTAAAAGTGGAGTAACCTTAGGGATTAGATCACCTTTGTTTTCAATTGATTGTCTTGTTTGCTTTTACATTTGTGGGCTTTGTATCGGAGTTTTATAGATCCTAACCCGGATCTGGGGATACCTTCTTAGAAAGTAGCAACAAGGCTGTGAGGGAACTGTGCGGGGTATACCGACATGGTTGAAGCAGTCTGCTACGTTGATGTGGCACTTTGGTGTGTACCGGTAACCCTTGAGTTCAGTCAAGGAGAGTACGGGGCCACCGCGTGGTGTCGTGAAACATCAACTGACCTTAGGAACCTTAATTGAACCATCTTGGCCTTTTTAGGGTAGTGAGATAACTGACTTTGGTGCAGTCCGAGGTTGGTTGATACTCGATACTACACTCAATTGAGGGTTGCTTTCCTGGGATATTTCGGTCGCCAGTTCAGTGGCTAAATCGAAACGATGAACAATGAAAGCAATCCAGTGATATTGGGACCCTTAGAACCCGGTTACTTCTAATAGGACAGGTTGAGCCCACCAAACTTCAAGAGGGTAATACCCAGCCCCCATGCAGGCCTAAACTCTAAGGGTTTGTCTGGTGTGCCTTGTGTGCCTTACCATGTTTGCCTTTGTGAATATTTGTGGTGTATTTAATCATAACATCATGACATCATACAACATCATGTGCATTGACTGACCATTTCAAGGGTTTCGAATCTTCATCTTTGTTCTTGTTTTATAGGACATGGAAACTGCTCGCAGAAAGACAATTCAGATTAGCCTTGTAAAGATCCCTCCTCAGCTTAAGGAGCTTATGTCCAGGATTCCCGAGGGTTCTTCATTCAGTGAGAGACATGGAAGACTCATCAGCTTGGTTAACACCAACATTGAGGAAGATCTGATAAAGGTCCTGTTCCAGTTCTTTGATCCTCTGCATCACTGCTTCACCTTCCCGGATTATCAATTGGTGCCTACATTGGAAGAGTTCTCCCGACTTCTGAGGGTCCCTATCCTTGATCAACTACCCTACAACGGTACGGAAGAGGAGCCCAAGCTTGAAGAGATTGCTAAAGCCTTGCACCTACAACCGTCTGACCTCAAGGGACATTGGGAAGTTAGAAGTGGTATCAAGGGGTTCTTAGCCAGGTTTCTGTTCGAGAAAGCCCAAGAATGTTGGAACTCCCTTGACCTACGAGCTTTTGAAGAAGTTATGGCCCTCCTTGTCTATGGTTTGGTGTTATTCCCTAACCCAGATCAGCTTATTGATATCAGTGTTGTCCAGATCTTCATGACCAGGAATCCTATACCTACGTTGCTGGGGGACATCCTTCACTCATGTTACACTCGAACCATGAGAAGAAGGGGTGTCCTTATGTGTTGCACTCCCCTCCTGGGAAGGTGGTTTATTTCGCACCTTCCACAATCAGTTTTGAAGAACGAGCGGGGTTTTAGATGGTCACAACGGTTAATGACTCTCACGCATGCAGATATACATTGGTGCCCTAGGTCCAGGGAAGACGTCACTATCATTGATCGTTGCGGGGAGTACCCTAATGTTCCTTTATTTGGAATCAAAGGAGGTATTACTTACAACCCATGCCTGGCTTGGAGACACTTTGGTTATGCTCGAAGGGATGGCCCTCATGACATGTTAATTCCTAACATAGTTTTTGAGTTCGACAACGATACTCAAGGACTTCGTCAGAGATTTATCAGAGCTTGGAGGATGCCAAATAGGATAGACAGCAAGACACTGGGGCACAGGAACTCCATCCCGTTGGAACCTTATCTCAAGTGGGTACGAGCCCGCTCCCAGAAGTTAGTAATGCCTTATCCTCATATGCTCCCTGTGATCAAAGAACCAGTCTTGGAAGGAGAGGTGTCCTACACCATTCAACATCCTGACATGCCCACGTCCTGGGAAGAGATGCAGAAGAGCTGGATCCAGCTTAAGGAAGAACGGAATTCTCTCGAGACCAGTCTACATGCTAGTGAAAAGAAGGTCCTGGAACTCACCCGCCTACTGCACGAGGAGAGGAATCTTAACACCTACATCGCACCAAAGAGGATGCGCAATGTTTTTTTGCCTTGAGGAGTCATTTTGTAATATTTGGCCCATGGGGCATTTATGTACTAACGAATTTCTCCTTATTAATATGATGTGCGTTCTTTTTTGTCTACAACAAATTTTGAATATTCTAAATCCTTGAATGCATTGCATACATACGCATTCCATTGCACCATATGCATAGCAGGTACCCTATTTCACAGGTTGCTTAATCTTCTTCGCTGTTTGTGTGAACAGTCATCATGAATCCGGACTCCTCCAGTGAGCAAGCAATCAAGGCCCTTCAGGCCCAAAATGCACAGTTTCAAGAGATGGTCCTGAGCCTGGCCCAAGGACAGCAAGAGTTGAAGACTCTACTCCTGAAGAAGAAGAAGAAAAAGAGGATTGCGTTGTTCAACACCGGACGCAGATTTGGGAACACACTCCATAATGAAGCTGATCCAACTACTTCTTCTATTGAGAAAAACAGTCCCCAAGGGGGAGGAGCTCCTAGTCCCGCAGTCTCCGACAACGAGACGGACTATAACGACGAACAATACCCACCTGCCGCTGACAGATACAAGCAATTGGAGGATCGCTTGAGCGCCATGGAAATTCAGAATGTGCCGGGGCTGGATTTCGGAGATTTGGGGTTATCTTCTGGGGTAGTAATTCCACACAAGTTTAAGGCGCCTGCCTTCGCCAAGTATGATGGGGTCTCCTGCCTAAAGCTGCATCTGAGGTCGTACGTAAGGAAGATCCAACCTTACACGGCGGATAAGAACCTCTGGATTCACTTCTTCCAAGATAGCCTCTCAGGGTCACAGCTTGAGTGGTTCTACCAATTGGATGGAACCAGCATCCGACATTGGGAAGATTTGGCAACCGCGTTCTACAGATAATACCAATACAATTCTGATCTCGCTCCTACGCGTACCCAACTTCAGGGTATGTCTCTAGGAACGGGTGAAGGGTTCAAAGAGTACGCTCAAAAATGGAGAGATTTGGCTGGCAGGGTGCAGCCTCCATTGACTGATCGAGAGCTGGTTGATATGTTCCTAGGGACGTTGTCTGGTCCATTTTTCAATCATTTGGTTGGTAACTCCTCTGCTGGGTTTACAGATTTGATATTGACGGGAGAGAGAATTGAAGCTGGCATCAGGTCAGGCAAGATACAAAAGGCTGCCTCCACAAGTGCTGAGAAGAGGCCGTTTAAGAAAGAAGCAAGTGTCGTCTATGGTACTAGAAGACAAGTCAAGCCCGAAAGTCGCCAAGCCGTCAATGCTTTGGTCATCTCAAAACCTGTTGCTGCTCCTCAGCAGTACAATCAACAAAGAAGCGAAAGGCCCAAGAGACAGTATACTCGACTGAGTATGACCTTATCTCAAATTTTACCCCAACTGTTATCCACCAACCTGGTGACCCTCAAAGAAGCTCCTAAGGTCGTCAACACTGCGTCTCCTAAGTATAACCCAAATGCCCGGTGTGCTTATCATTCTGATAGTCCCGGGCACACTACTGATGATTGCTGGGCCTTGAGAAACAAAGTGCAAGATCTGATCGACGCAAAGGAAATTCAGTTTGAAGCGCCTGAGAGACCAAATGTTGTAACTGCTCCTATGCCCCAGCATATAGTGAATGCCATTGAAGAGGAATTGTATGTTGTTTCGGTAAATGAAGTTGTCACCCCTTTGAAGACTGTCAAGAAGAACCTACTACGGGCCGGTTTATTTCCGGGTTGCAGTGAAGGTTGCCTGTTTTGTGCTGTTTCCCTATCTGGTTGTCCCTTGCTGAGGTTAGGCGTCCAAAGCCTAATGGATAGCAAGGAGATTCTATTTAAGAAGTCTGATGTTCAGTTGGTTCCAGTAAAAGAAGTTTCTGTGGTTACCATCTTCAATAATCCAATCAAGGCTCCCCCGAAGAAGCCTATTCAAATCATGACTGTTGCACCTGTGGTTATTACTGTCCCGGGGCCTCTCCCCTACATATCTGATAAAGCTGTCCCCTGGCATTATGGGGCAGACGTATATGTAAATGGAATCAAACAAGAATTCGACACTGGCGCCAGTATCTGCGATATCACTGGTCCAGCCAAGGTCACCCGCAGTGGCAGGCTCTTCTCGCCTGACATTGCACCGCCCGCTACTCGAAAACCCCTCCTTATAACACCTACAAGTGTACCTGTTATTGGTGCTGATCAAATTGTTTCCCCTGCCGCCGAGTCATCTAATGCTCGTGGCAAAGGGATTGAAGAAGAGCCTGCCCGGATGGAGGCACCAATACCTATAAATACTGAGGCCTCCCAACAAGAAATGGAGGAGATCCTGAAAATAATAAAGAAAAGTGATTGCAATGTTGTCGAGCAGCTGGGGCATACGCCCTCCAAGATCTCCATGCTCTCCTTATTGCTATGCTCCGAGGCCCATGCTAAGGCCTTGATCTCATTTCTCAAGACGGCCCATGTGCCACAGGAGACGTCTACAGTCCAGTTCACTGATTGCGTAGCAAATCTGACAGCAGACAATGGCCTGGGTTTTTTAGATGCTGACCTGACTGCGAAGGGAAGAGACCACAATGATGCCCTGCATGTCTCTATCGAATGCAGGGGCACTACTCTGGCGCATGTATTGGTGGATACTGGTTCTTCCTTGAATGTCCTACCAAAAAAGGCTTTAGACCGTCTGGATTATGAAGGCCTGGAATTGAAGCCCAGCAATATCATCGTCAAGGCCTTTGATGGTTCAAAAATGATGGTTCATGGAGAGGTTGATATCCCTATTCGTGTGGGCTCTCAGGTGTTCGACTCTACGTTTTATGTGATGGATATACGTCCATCGTACTCTTGTCTACTGGGTCGACCTTGGATCCATAAAGCTGGGGCAGTGACCTCTACCTTGCACCAGAAGCTGAAGTACCCTGTCAAAGGGAAGATCGTCACTGTGCAAGGAGAAGAGGAGTATATGGTGAGCCATTTGAATTCCTTCAGATACATTGAGATGGACGGGGAGTTTATTGAAACCCCCTTTCAGCATTTCGAGGAGGTACATCCAATTTCAGCAGCAGCAGAAACAACAGTCGAAGAGAATGTTTCCTTGAAGATGGCTTCCCTAAGGGATGCCCGGGCTGTGGTTCAGAAAGGCGATTGTGCAAACTGGGGTCAGCTTCCTGACTTCACTCAGAAGAACGACAAGTTTGGGCTGGGCTTTACTGCAGAGGCTCAGAGGGCTGTGCGCAAAGAGAAGATCAGAAAGGCTCCGGTGTTTATTTCCAGCTCAAGGGTGAATGCTATCGAGGAGGATGTGGAGGAAGCAGAGTTTGACAGTTGGATCTACCCGACTACCAGCGACGGACCAAGCAACTGGACAGCAAAGGATTTTACCCCTATCACATTTGTCACGCAGTAATTAATTTCTTTTGATTTCCAATTTGTAACAAACAATATGTTAAAACTTTGTTGGCTCGGTGTCCTACCCGGGGCATCGTAGCTCCATTTGTGAGGGCTTTTTGTATGACATTTTCATATATCATCAATCAAAACATTGGACGTTTGTTGCATTTCAAATCTTGTGCTCTTTTCCTTTCTGTGTTATATATTGCAAAACAGCTATATTTACACACACTCACTTATACAGGTTTCAATCCACTCTGGATCTCACTGGTAACAGCTCTGCTACCGCCAGTTATGACTTCGAAAATCCGATCAACTTGGCCGAAGACGAAGGTGAAGATGATTGCGAAGTGCCTGGTGAACTCGCAAGACTGCTACTCCAGGAGGAGAGAGCTATTCAGCCACATGAAGAGCCGGTGGAGACAATTAACCTGGGTACTGAGTCAGATAGGAAAGAGGTCAAGATTGGTGCCAATCTAGAGCTCAGCGTGAAGCAACGATTGATCCAGATGCTACAGGATTACATGGAAATTTTTGCTTGGTCCTATGAAGATATGCCTGGTTTGGATGCCGACATTGTAGTTCATCACCTACCAACCAAGGAAGACTGCCCTCCGGTAAAGCAAAAAGTCCGACGGATGCGTCCAGAGATGTCTGAAAAGATCAAGGCCGAGGTTATGAAACAGTTTGATGCCGGGTTCCTTGCAGTGACTTCTTACCCTCAGTGGGTTGCCAATGTGGTGCCAGTGCCGAAGAAGGACGGTAAAGTCAGAATGTGTGTTGACTACAGGGATCTGAACAGGGTCAGCCCCAAGGATGACTTCCCCTACCTCACATTGATGTCCTTGTTGACAATACAGCTCAACACAAGGTGTTCTCCTTCATGGATGGTTTTTCGGGGTATAATCAGATCAAGATGGCTCCAGAGGATATGGAGAAGACTACCTTTGTGACTCAGTGGGGCACCTTCTGTTATAAGGTCATGCCATTCGGATTGAAAAATGCTGGGGCAACCTATCAACGTGCCATGGTTGCCTTATTTCATGATATGATCCATCATGAGATTGAGGTATATGTTGATGACATGATTGCAAGGTCTCAAACTGAGGAGGAGCACCTTGACCATCTGAGGAAGTTGTTTGACCGACTCAAGTTATACAAGCTGAGGTTGAATCCCAACAAATGCACCTTTGGGGTAAGATCCGGAAAATTGCTAGGTTTCATTGTAAGTGATAAAGGTATTCAGGTGGACCCTGCCAAGGTAAAAGCCATACAAGAAATGCCGACTCCAAGAACAGAGAAAGAAGTCAGAGGTTTCCTAGGACGACTGAATTACATTGCCCGATTCATCTCACATCTGACTGCTACTTGTGAGCCAATCTTCAAATTACTGAAGAAAGATCAAGTAGTACGCTGGAATGATGAATGTCAGGCCGCCTTTGAAAAGATAAAGGAATATCTCCAAGAGCCACCCATTCTTATGCCACCGGTGGAAGGAAGACCTCTGATACTATACTTGACAGTGCTTGATAATTCAATGGGGTGTGTGCTGGGACAGCATGACGAGTCTGGCCGAAAAGAGCATGCTATTTATTACTTGAGCAAAAAGTTTACCGACTGTGAGTCTCGTTATTCACTGCTTGAGAAAACTTGCTGCGCTCTTGTATGGGCTGCTCGCCGGCTGAGACAGTATATGCTGACTCACACTACTTTATTGATTTCAAAGATGGATCCCATCAAGTACATATTTGAAAAGCCCGCTCTGTCTGGAAGAATAGCGAGATGGCAAATGATCTTAACAGAATATGATATCCAGTATACAACTCAGAAAGCAATTAAGGGAAGTGTACTGGCAGATCATTTGGCACACCAACCTGTGGACGATTACCAATCATTGAACTTTGATTTTCCGGACGAAGACATCATGGTGGTAACTGACTGTGAAGTACCTGGACCGGATGAAGGACCTGAGGAAGGATCCCGATGGTCTATGCATTTTGACGGAGCCTCCAATGCTTTGGGTAACAGCGTCGGCGCTGTAATCATATCTCCCAAAGGAACTCATACTCCCCTTACCGCCCGATTATGTTTCAGCTGCACCAACAATATGGCAGAATATGAGGCATGTATCATGGGTTTACAAGCTGCAATCGACTTAAGGATCAAATTTCTAAGTGTCTTCGGAGATTCCGCTCTCGTGATCAATCAGATCAAAGGCGAGTGGGATACGAAACACCCGAATCTTATTCCTTACAAGGAGTATGTGTCGACCTTGCTCCCCCACTTTGAAGAGATAACTTTCGAACACTTCCCTAGAGAGGAGAATCAGCTAGCGGACGCACTAGCCACGATGTCTTCAATGTTCAAAGTTAAATGGGACAATGAGGCTCCCCGAATCATTATCTGGAAGTTGGATGAACCGGCATACTGCTGCGAACTCGAGGCTGAGAAGGTGATCGAAAAACCCTGGTATCATAAGGTGAAGAGGTACTTGGAAGCTCAGGAATACCCTGAAGGTGCGTCTGTCAATGATAAGAAGTTCATGAGGAGGTTTGCTGCAAAATTCTTCCTCAGCAACGGCATTCTCTACAAACGGAATCATGATTCGACTCTGCTACGTTGTGTGGATAAGGCAGAAGCAGAGAAAATCATGATAGAACTGCATGAAGGTACATTTGGAACACATTCCAGTGGACACACCATGGCTAAGAAAATCCTTCGGGCAGGATATTTCTGGTCCACAAAGGAAGCCGATTGTTACCAACACTCCCGAACTTGTCATAAATGCCAGATCTATGCTGACAAGGTGCATATCCCTCCGGTTCCTTTGAATGTCCTGACGGCACCTTGGCCTTTCGCAATGTGGGGCATCGATATGATCGGCGAGATCCGACCGACGGCGTCCAATGGGCATCGCTTCATCTTGGTGGCGATCGATTACTTCACAAAATGGGTTGAGGCAGCTTCTTATGCCACAGTAACCAAGAGCGTCGTGGCACGTTTCATCCGGCATAATCTGATCTGTCGGTACGGAGTCCCTGAAAGAATCATTACGGACAATGGCACCAATCTCAATAACAAAATGATCACTGAGCTCTGTGAACAATTCAAGATACAACACCACAATTCTTCTCCCTACCGGCCGAAGATGAATGGGGCTGTAGAGGCAGCCAATAAAAATATCAAGAAAATTGTGCAGAAGATGACAGTGACCTATAAAGATTGGCACGAGATGTTACCGTTCGCTCTTCATGGGTACCGTACCTCAGCCAGAACATCAACCGGGGCAACTCCCTTCTCCTTGGTCTATGGCATGGAGGCAGTCTTGCCAATTGAAGTCCATATACCCTCTCTCCGGATAATGAAGGATGCAGACTTGAATGAAGATGATTGGATCCAGACTCGACTTGATCAATTAAATCTGATTGACAAAAAGAGGCTCACTGCTATCTGTCATGGTCAAACATATCAGAAACGGATGATCAGGGCATTTAACAAGAAAGTCAGACCGCAAGAGTATCAAGTTGGGGACCTGGTAATCAAACGCATCATCCTTCCTCAAAGTGATCCCCGGGGCAAATGGACCCCTACTTATGAAGGGCCATTTGTGGTTAAACGTGTGTTCTCAGGAGGAGCCATGATCCTAACCACCATGGATGGTGACGACCTTCCTCACCCCGCCAATGCAGACATAGTGAAAAAATACTACGCCTAAATAAAAGACCCGCTAGGTTGACATACCTAGGCAAAAATAAGGGCTTCTCGGCGAACCCAAAAGGGGTTCGGGCAAAAATAAGGGATGAAATGAATAAAAACCTGTACACCCGGCAAGTCGAAAACCTGAAAGGGCGGCTTGGGCAAAAATGGGTATCCCGGTGGACTGAAAACCCGAAAGGGCGGTCCAGGCAAAAGTTAGGGATAAAAGCGTAACACTATGTCTCATTGGATCACTTCGCATCCAGAATTCGGCATCAACTATCTGGCTCCAGATTTCGGCATTGACCAGTCAGCTTCATCTTCAAATTAGGCAACAAAGCAATGAGACGTTCGAAGACATAAAGGCGATAGCAGAATTGGAACCCAGTGGGATTATTCACATAGCTGTTTTGTTTCCTTTTTTTCAAATTGTAAACTCTATGTTATTTGGCGGCGTCCTCTTACTAGGATGTAAGCCTCTTGTACAAAAACGCCTATTCACAGGCAAAGTTTAAATCAATACAAATTCACTTGTCCATACAAATTACCATTGTTTTCCTTTTTCTGTTTTGTCTTGCGAAGAACGTCCAATGTTCATTTTCGATATATGCATTTGACATTAAATTGCTGATTCATAAATATTTGCATATGAAACAAGAGATTGATTACAGGTGACATCAGAGACAGAGGCAATTGAAGTTGTCTAATACAGTCTGGTTGTTTTGTCCGCCAAGGTACCAAGGCAGGTTCAATTGAAGAATGTGGCCAAATCATCTCAACTCCCCGCAGAGTAAAACCAGGTTCAGCAATACTTTCCCAAGCAGAGTTGACTCCCTATCAATCCTGAAAAAGCACAACATTCCCCGGCAGGTCTTAAAGCTCATCCCCAGTAGATTCTGGAAGCTTATCCCCTGCAAAGTACGGACGTCTCTCCCGAGTTTTATTTAGAGTTATTTCCTCACGAGGACTTATAACTGGGTTATCCTCAGCTAAAAACCACGGAAGATCGCCCTCGGCAAATCCCTTCAATCCCCAGCGGAGTTTATCATCATTATCCCCAGTGGAATCCATCTTTAAAGTCCTCAACAGGCCTCTCATCAAACTTCGGCCAAGTATCTCTTCCACAGAGCAACTCCCCAGCCGTTCATCAAGGATTTATTCTCCTAAGACGAAATTACATTCATAAACATTTCACATTTTCATACATCTTTCTTACATATATGATAAAGTGCATACAACACCATCTCATGTTGAACATCGTGACATCATGCATATCATACATCATGACATCGCATACAACTTATGTTTTTGCCTTTTCAAGAAAAAGACAATCCCAAAAACAACTACCTTCAACTATCACATTTCCAGACTCGATTCCTGTATCTAGCCAGGGCACGTCTGAAGAGTTCGAAGATTCGATTCCTGTATCCAGCCAGGGCACATCTTTCAACTACAACGTTTCCAGATTCGACTCCTGTATCTAGCCAGGGCACGTCTGAAGAGTTCGAAGATTCGATTCCTGTATCCAGCCAGGGCACATCTTTCAACTACAACGTTTCCAGATTCGACTCCTGTATCTAGCCAGGGCACGTCTGAAGAGTTCGAAGATTTGATTCCTGTATCCAGCCAGGGCACATCTGTCAACTACGACGTTTCCAGACTCGATTCCTGTATCTAGCCAGGGCACGTCTGAAGAGTCCGAAGATTCGATTCCTGTATCCAGCCAGGCCACATCTATTAACGACTATTTCCAGATTCGACTCCTGTATCCAGCCAGGGCACATCTGTGAGCAACCAATTGTAGATTCGATACCTGTATCTAACCAGGGCATATCTGCATAAGGAGATTGAAGATCAAACACCTGTAACAAGCCAGGAAAACATCCGTCTTTCTCAAATATACAAGTTCTCGCAAAGGAATCTCTTATGCGACCGACACTTCCAAATGGCATCTATAAGCCCATTCCCGACAAGGTTCCGTCACATCTCCAGATGGCATCTATAAGCCCATCTCCCTATCCACCATCTCTCCAAATGGCATCTATAAGCCCATTCCCGACACCACATTATTGAGACTCCAGCATGCGAGTGCAAATTTCCGGGCACTCTAGTGTCCAATCTCCTTTTACCCTCGAGTCACGAAAGGCAAACTTGCCAATCTAACTCTTCAGGTCCAAGAAGATTGAACAGGGGCAACTGTTGTACCCCAAAATTTGCCCTCCCATTTCCTCAACATTTTCTCATCACAAGACCCTTGAAGATCAAGATCCAGTTAGGGTTTCCTCTGCTCAAGACTTCTCCTTGCACTGTGGACTCAAATTAGGGTTTGTGTTTGCCCAAGGATGTTTTGACCTAAAATGCCTAAGATGACTTTCATGTCTCATGTTTGACTCCCAAAATTACCCATACCAAGTTTCAAGTCCTAATTCTAAGTTTTGCCCAGTCAATTAGACAGATGACCTAGAAATCAGCTGTATCGGGGAAAAAGTCAACTGTGGCCAATTGACAGTCAAACCTCATGAAATTTGACCCACATCAACATATTGAACTCATATGGACCATTTGATCAAGTTTGGATCACAATTCCACAAGAAATTTGATCAGATCACCAAAAGGGCAAAATGGTCATTTTTAGGGTTTTGACTGCACAAAGGCAATTTTTGACTGTTTGACCTAGCCAATGGCAAATCAAGTTCACATATGGACTCAAGGACTCAATGAAATGGTCTTGACACATTCATCAAGCTCAAAAGATCCCAAGTACACAAGATTGACAGTTGAATTTCCCAATCAATTGATCAATTTTGACTGTATACTGAAAAGTCAAACTTTGACTTTTTGGTCAAAATCAAGAGTCAAGATTCATTTTTCATCAAAACATGCCAAGTCATGAAACTTGTTCACCAAGAAATCACAAAATGCAAATTAGGGTTTGAAAATGGAATTTTTCATAACTTAGAATTTTTCTAAGTTATGGAAAACCCTAATTTTTTCCCAAATTTGCCCCATCTTTTCACCAAGATCCATTTGGATTCAAACTAAAGTCAAAACATGAAAGTTGTAGCTTGTTTCATAATCTACAACTTTGATTCACAAAGTTTTCTCATTTGAAGCTTGTATCTCAAGTTACAATTTTTTGAATAAGGGCACTAAACCATTTTTAACTTAGTGAAACTTTAACCTATTTTGACAAGGTTTTCTACCCCACTTCAAGGCCACTTTTCATACCCTTCCACTTGGAATTTTAATTTACATTTCAAAGATGTATTGTAGTACACATTCCAAGCTTTCCAAAATGTCTAAGAACTCATCAAACAACCTCATAACTTGAGAGATTCGAATTTCACAAGTTGGCAAAAATTCACTTTTGTTCTTCATCAAAACATGTCCATAACTTTGCAAATTTGAACTCAGCATGCTTTAGGCTTGATTACAGGTCCTTGAACTATTCCATACTCAATAATTTAATGCATATTCAATGTGTTAAAGTGTTGTTCTTTGAGTGCAAGCATTGTATGCAAGATTAATCCTAAACTAGATAAAGTGCTTTATCCATTTTTGTAAAAAGCTAGCTTTATGTCAAATTGAAATCCAAGCAGGTACAAGCAAAATCCTTTTGGCACAAGATTATGGACAAATTGCTCTGATCAAGAGAGGCTTTTCTGCAGGATTAGAGGTCCCCTACTGACCTAAAACATCAAGTGGCATTTTGTTGCTTAACATAGAAGAAAAGTGCATAACTTATCACAACTCTCATCTCAGCTCAAAAACACAAGAAAGAAGTTATCAAACACATCAGAAAGAACATATCCAAGCTAACACACGAGCCCTTGCCCTCTCAAACACTCCCATTGCCATAATCACCTTGAAACTGCTCAAACAGAGCAACCCCTGCAGATTGAGTGCTATCTCTCAATCCCTTCGAGCATTTTGGTCCAAACATGTTCCTCTACCTTCCTTATAACCTATGCAAGCTAACCATGACCTAAAACCTGATCTGTAATCCCTCTAACAGTTTCCACCATTTTCATTTTTTCCTTTTGCAGTTGAAGTTCTATAGCTTGATTCGGAAGCTCTCAAGACAAAGTAAGCATTGAAACAGCATCCCTGGACCTCAAGGAAGCTTTTCCAATCATCACCTTGCACTGAAGGTTCCTACATTTCCAGTTTGAACTTCAACTGAACAGGTAAGTTTTTGAATTCGTATCTCTCTTATAAGGCATTGTTAGCTTTAGGTTTGTGAAGAGAACATGTCATAATCATGGCCCTGAACATGCCCATATAAGTAGATTTTATTTATATTATGTGTGTTGCAAGAATTTGATGCCTGAACTTTGAACAAAAATTAGGTTAAAATTTGGGAGAGAAGAAATTCTCTCTCATTTCTGAGAGTTAGATCATGTTCTTTATATGTATAAAATCGTGAGATTATGCTTTACATATTTTGTGTTGGAAGTTTGTTCAAAGGATCAAAGAATCAGGACCTTGATGTTGAAGCAAGAGGCGCGCGTTTTTGAACTCAGTCTTGGCCAAAGGTTGAAGACAGTGTCTTCTTGGGCTGGGCTTTTGTGTTATTTCTCTTCACACCATTTTTTTTGATTCACACCCCCTGAGCCCATTTGTTTCATTTTTTAACATTTTTGACTTTTTCCTTTTTTGTTTGACTTGTTTATTTTTTCCCAGCACATTAAAATTTTGAAAATATTTTTTCCATCATTTTTTGTATTTATTGCATATTTATTTGTTTATTTCCTTTGTTTATACATAAATATACATGCTATTATTTAGAATAAATATTAAAAAATAGTGTAAATACATTTTTTTATTTTTATTTACCTTCTGAAAATATCTCACATAAAAAATACTCTTTTATTATTTTATTTATTTTATTAAAATATTAAATGTATATTATTTTGTATATAATGCATATCTAAGAACTTGATATATATATATATATATATATATATATATATATATATATATATATATATATATATATATATATATATATATATATATATATATATATATATATATATATATATATATATATATATATATATATATATATATATATATATATATATATATATATATGTTTATTAATATATTTAAGTATAAATATAAAAAATACTTGAATTTTTTCATCTTTACTAATATTTGATACAAAAAATACTTTTTTCATAATATACTCCATTTTATTTTTATTTTTGTACATAATAAATAAATATTTGTATTAAATTAAATAATAATACATTTTCTTTAAAATTAGGGTTTTTGCCCTGAAAATTGAAAATACTCAAAAATAATACCTTTTTATTTTCTTTTCTCTTTTACATAAATAATGTTTTTTTTCATACATACACAAAACATTTCTTTTGCATCTTGCATTCTTATTTAATTTTTGTATATTGATTAAATGGAAAATATTCAAAATTGATGTAATAATTTTAGGTTTAAATTACTTGTCAACATCCCCATTTGAATATTTGTACCCCCCTTCCCATATTTGGTTTTGTAATAGCTTAGTAAATTTATTTTCGCACTTTATACGCTTTCTAATGATAACATGTTAGAATTAGGGTTTGTATGCGAAAAAACGATAAAAAATAGTTATGACCTAATCTCAAGATAAACAAGCATGAAAATGGACACACAAATCACACTTGCACCCCTAGGGTACTCCACTTTGTTGCCTTCAAATAAATGGACCATATTGTATGTTGAACTTCTTTGGGCAAAGCAAACCATTTGAATGATCATAGTCCCTCGATAAAACTTTTCAAAACAAACAAAAACAAATGATCAAGTCCCTTAAAGAAAATTGCCCAAAGACATTTAACGCCGTTGCAATTATGGTCTAAACGATGACCCGCGCCTGTCCCTTTCACATCCTAACATAAGGTTGTCCACCAAATTCAATGGTGGAACAAACTTGTTAAAAGGGTTAAAACATAGCAATAATCTTTTGAGAAATTTAGGAGTAGATAACCTCTTAGTTACTCGAATCAAACTTGCAAAACAAAACACTTGCCTAATTTCAAAACCACACAACACTACACTTCCAAAACAACTTTCAAAAACAAATGAAAACCTTTTCAAAAGACATACATCTTTGTATACATTCCCACATGGATCATTACAAAGGTTGCCACCACATTGGCATCTTTTCAAAACATTTTCAAAACCCACACACTCAAGCACCATTTAAAACAATTGAAAACAAAAGGCAAGTGATCTAAGCAAGTAACTAAGAGCCCATGGATAACCATGGATAGAAAGGGTGCTAATACCTTCCCTTTCTATAATCTACTCCCCGAACCCAAGAAAACATCTCAAAAGGTTTTTTGTTGTGCTTTTTAACCTTTCCTTAGGATAAAATAAAAAGTCGGTGGCGACTCTTGCTCAACCGAAACATTTGCGAAAACAAACGCAAAACCTCAAGTCAGTTCTCCCACCGTATCACAACTTATATTTGGATGATTCGACCCTAACGGTCCTTCTATGAAATCACACCACATTCGAAGGTTGCATGTCCTTCGAGCCATTAGACTTCCACGTGTTTCTTTGGATAAGATCATAGCTCTTGAATTCAAAATCTTCTTCTTTTTGAAGCGCCAATTCAATCAACATCACGGTCGAAATGTCTTTCCTTGTAATATTTCGAATAACTTATATTTCAATAGTTCGAAAACGAACCCTTTGATAACGGTTCAACGTAGTGAAGCTCTTTACTAGATCTTCATCAATCGAAGACTTCATAAAAGCCTCCTCACACTTTCTTTTGAACTATTATTTCTTCGATCATAGTGTCAATTATACAAAACTTGTGTAATCGAAATTCCCAACTAACACTGCTTCGTTGGGCATCTAATTAGAATGCATACTGATATCGAAGCTGCTTTAGCCCAAAACCTCTTAGACATGTTCTTAGCTTTCGACATACACCTCGTCATGTTCTGTACACTTCTTTTCTTTCATTCAGCTATGCCATTATGCTGAGGCGTATAGGGTGCCATGGAAATCATTTGAAGCTTTTGCAAACCAAAATTCTTTGTGAGAAATGAAACCATAGATGGAAATCCATTTCTTAGGAGAAGAATTTGTCTGGTTAATTCTTGGTCAACCTTGAGCAATTGGGGACCTCAATGAGCATGCCTTGAATAAAATGGGAGGCCAAATTTTGGGGTACAACACCTGGAATCCGACCAGATAACAATTAATTTCATCTAAGTTGCTGCGAAGCCTGGAATCCGACCAGATAACAATTTAACTTCAATTTTCTACGAAGCCTGGAATCCAACCAAATAACAGTTAATTCCTTCTAAGTTGCTGCAAATCCGGGAATCTAACCAGATATTAGTCAGACTCAATTTTATGCGAAGCCTGCAATCTGATCAGATAATAGTTAATTTCATCTTCCCCAGCAAGTTATTGGGAAGCCTGGATTTCAACCAGATAACAACTAACTTTTATTCTCCCCAGTCAATAAGTAACTCCCCAGTAGAGCAATGGACAACTAAAACTCCTGAAATCTATTCCCCAAATAGAAATCAACATTCCCCGCAGAGTTTTCTCAAGCAAAGAGCCAAAGTCAATTTTCCCCAACAGGTTTCTCCTCAAAGAACAAAACAGGAATCCCAGGGGAAACACTCTAAACAAAGTTTCTAGATAAACATGCTCTTCATCTCCAACAGCAATTTGGGATTTAACTTCCCAAAGCTCCACATCATTTGTCAAAGATACATTTCAATAAATGTATCACATTCATACATCATATCACATACATGACAAATACATATAACACAATCTCGTTTATTTTGAGAACATCATGCATACATCTGCACGCAACTAACTCTCTTCCTTGCAGGAAAAGTCAATCAACAAAACAAAAGACCTCTTCTGATTAGATTCATTTCTTCTAGATTAAAGATAGGCAAATGAAGACCTCTTCTGGTTAGATTTATCTCTACAAGTTAATGACAAGCAATCAACCGACCTCTTCTGGTTAATATTATTTCCCAAGTGAAACAGCAAACCTCTTCTGGTTGGATTTATCTCTTCCATTTAAAAATATGCAAAAGACATTTACTGTTTTAGTATAAATCGACCAAAGTTTTATTCTGATACTTCTTCCAATTTCTACCAACAGTCACTCTGGATGGCATATGTAAGCCCATCTCCGACAAATTCTTTATCACTTCTCCAAATGGCGTCTTTAAGCCCATTCCCGACACAATCAACCAACACATCATCAAGTGCAAATTTATGGGAACTCTAGTGTTCAATCATCTTCCACCTTCAAGTCATGAATGGCAGACCCACCAATCTAACTCCTCAGGTTTAAGAAGATTGAACAGGGGCAGTTGTTGTACCCCAAAATTTGCCCTCTCTTTTCTCAAGACATTCCCTACAAAGATCTTCAAAAGCTCAAGCTTGCACAAGTATTGACTAGGTCCAGCCATCTCCTCAACAATGATACCTAAAATTAGGGTTTGATTTTGCACAAGGACAACTCGACTTCTAATACTCCAAATGACTTTTGTGGATCATTATGGACCTTCAAAGTTGCCCAATCAATTGACAAGATGACCTAAACTCAGCTGTATTGGGTAAAAAGTCAACTGTGGTCAACTTACAGCCAAAAATTCAATATTTTTGACCAATATCAACATTTTGAAGTCATATGCATCAATTGATCAAGTTTCAATCATAATTCCTCAAGAAAAATGTTCAAATCATCAAAAGGGGAAAATAGTCAAAATTAGGGTTTTACTGAGAATGACTGATTCTTGACTTTTGACTTAATACATGACTTATTAGTTTGAAACATGATATCAAGGATTAAAATGCAATATGTTTACCTAATTTCATGGTTCAAAACATTCTTCAAGATCAATAGATTGATAGTTGAAATTTGATCAACTGATGAAAAAGTCAATTGTATGCCAAAAAGTCAAACTTTAACTTTCTGATCAAATTTTAATTTCAAAGGTCATATTTCATCAAGAAATTAAAAAATATGAAGCTTGATCATCAAGAAATCAAGAAAGTTAAAAGCCAATTTGAAAAGTCAAACTTTTCAAGACATAGAAAAATTTTCTAAGTAATTTATACATGTTTATTTCATAACTCCATACCAATTTTTCACCATGATGAAAAATGATTCAAAGGAAACTTTCAACATGAAAGTTGTAGATATTTATGAATTTTACAACTTTGTATTAGAGGGTTGATGTCCAAAAAATGCTTAGATTTTAAGATATAAGCTCGTGAAGTCATGACACTTTCATCTAACACTTGGAGAAATTTTCAACAAATTTTGGTCAGGATTTTACCCCAACTTCTTGGCATTTTTTCACATAGTTCCAAGATGATTTTGTCAAAATGGCCAACATGAAAGTTTTAGAGGATGTTTCAAGCTTTCCAAAACATCCAAGAGCATGAATTTTTCATACTTGAGCTAGGAGATTCAAGGGCATGAAGTTGGGCATCCATCCTTGAATTACAAGTCTTTTTGTTGAAGAACACATGATCCAATCTATATATTATGCTGCATAATATTATGTTACAGGCCCTTTTACTTGTAAATCTCACCATAATTTAATGTTTACACAAAAGCTTGAACCATTACCGAAGAGATACAAGCCCTTATCCAAATAACTTGCCATTTAAGGTAAAAAGTTACCATTGTTATTCTTAAAAAGAAAGCTTGTTGGTATAAAACTTGTCTTGAGCCCATACCTTGTTTACTTCTGATTTTACTCCACCATAAATCATGGAAAGTATCCCCTATATACCAGCAACTTTAGTACTTCATTTTGGGACTATGGAGAATTGACATAGTTTGATATTTGCATCCCAACCAAACCATAACATTCTGTCTTGCAAACCTAATCAACTCTTATTCCCAAACCTCTTCCCAAACCTCATGCCATATTTTTTGGTCAAGTGCAAATTTCAAGTGGAAGGCCATGTT
This sequence comes from Vicia faba, assembly GCA_948472305.1. NCBI lineage: Eukaryota > Viridiplantae > Streptophyta > Magnoliopsida > Fabales > Fabaceae > Vicia > Vicia faba. The sequence continues at coordinate 875,650,098 of OX451738.1, forward strand.
TGGATACAACAGATTATAAGTCATTTTTTTAGAAAAACTTAGAAAATTTTCAAAGTATAGAAAGTCAACCTGTTTTTCTCAACTTTGACTCATCACAACTCTCAGCTCAAGTATCCATTTGATCCTATTATTTGCACATTATAAAGCTTATAACCTAATATTTCTAAAGCTTCAAGAATCGTGTCTTAAGACCTCTTGAGTTGAGAATGCCATTGATTTGAATTTGGTAACTTGAAACTGAAGTTTCTCTAAAAGTCAGAATTTAAAATCCTTGTTTTGGTTTCTAAACACAAAATTGTTGCGCGTTTTTGCTTATAATCACGTTTAGTGAACCTCCAGAAGTGATTAGTATGATAAAACGCAAGAATTGGATGCGTTTTGAGAAAATTACAGGTCACACTTTTCTTGCTTGTAACTTCACACGATTTCCCTCCAAACTTAATCATTTCACACGCTTGATCATTCCATTCACTTCCCTATAAATAAAGGATCATCCCTCATTCATTTTATCAAGCTTGAAGATCCAAAATCACTTTGTCAAACACTCTCCATAACACCCTTTTCTAAGATTTTGAATTCTTATTTCTACCACTTTTCAATTCAATTTCTTCCTTAATCCTTCATCGTTGAACTTCCCTGAAGCTAACAGAAAAAGAATCAAGTCTTGAGGTGCCCAGAATCGTGCTAGCCAAGTCCATTTGCAGAGCAACTTCATCTGACTTCGTTCAGGTAGTTTAAGAAACCAAATCTTATAACTCAAATTACTGGAATAGTCTATGATGTTCTTTGATGCTTGCTATTAACTCAACTTTTGATAAACAATACATTTGATACTTCTGATTTTCGATTTTGACATTTTTAAACATCCCTGGTTTTTTCCAAATCGACTATGTTGTGTTTTATATAAATTTGGCGCGAGGATATGGTTGTGATCGTCTTGAAGAGATGCATCTATTGGTACCACTATGAGCGCCTAAATTTACAGATTCTATGACTTGAGGTTTGCCCTATTTGCAGGGTGTCTGGAGGTTGAAGACGATGACATGTCTTGTCTCAATCAATGATAACACTCCAATTGTTTTATTCTTATTGGTTGGTCTTTTATTGATCCAGTGAGCTTTTAAATAAGGTCCATATCAAGCACAGCGCGTCTGGTCCACTTGATCAGCTTACTAACGCATTTTGACTATGATCTGATGGTCCACATCTTTTTAGTTTTATTTTTATTTTCTGGTTTTATATTTTAATTGTTTTAAATTTTAAAAATTCATAACTCTTTTATTATTTATCCAAAAATTATTTAAAAAATATAAAAAAACACCTTGAATTATTTCTGACTTTGTGAATATTTTTTCATATTTTTATTTTGACGTTTGATATTTTTCATAATTTTTACTTTGTTTGCTTTATTTTAATTGTTTTAAAAAATACTTCCTCATATTTTTAAATTTTGAAATTTTTTATAAAAATCATTTTTATTATTTCCGACCTCTTGAATTTTTTTGTGGAATTTCATCTTCTTTTTTTTACTATTTTTGATCTTTTTTTCTTTTATTTGAACAATTTAAATTAGTTTAAAAATAATTCATGACTTTAAAAAATTACCAAAAATTTCACAAAAATATTTGAGTTCATTTCTGATTTTTCTATGGTCTCACTTAATTTTTCTCGAGTCTTTTGAATATAATTGCTATTTTTCCCTTATTTCCAAATTTAAAAATCATTTAAAACCTTTTTCTTTTATTTTAAATATTATTTTATGTTTTGTACATATTTTGGCTGATCTTGGACTATGAAATTTTGATCATGAACTTTATTAGCATCATTAGATCCATGGTGTTGAGTCTAACTCCATAAAAATGGATGAATGATTTTAATAATAGTTTGATTAAATTTTTTGTTCAAATGTGGTTTACTTTTTACCCTATTTCTTCTTCATCTCATCTCTCTCTCAATTGTACTAAATGTTATTGGCGCATGATTTTCATATCATATCTCAAAACATATGGTACATAGATTGCTATTGAACGACCTCAAAATAGGTGCAACTTCTATATAAGTCCACTTACGATTGCTTAACATAGCGCTAAATTTTGTCCGGATTTGAGAAAATGATCATTCGTGGCCCAAACTCATGTTTGCAAGCCCAATTACGTTAATTTGAACCCTTTGATCTAATAACATTGAGATTCATTGTTAGGAGGCTTTGGTCCTACCAATCCTCTAATGAATCTTCATCAATTTTGGTCAAAGTGGATCACTTAAACATCATTGATCATTTAATGACGCCTTGAGAATTCTTAAATGGATGATATACTTGACAAAAAGCAAATATAACTTGTTGTTGAGAGGCTTTGGTTCTACCAATCCTCTAATGAGTTCTAAATGCAAGTTTCAAGATGGTCATTCAAGTAATCACGAATTCCTAACAATTGACTTTATTTTATGATTTTACTTTATGCCTTTACTTTAAGCACATTTATTGTTTAGTATTTACATTTTATGCTATTTTCATCTTTGCTCACTTGAGCAATTACTTTTATGTCATTTTTATTTTGCTCATTTGAGCTCTTTATTTTTTTTTTTAAGATACATAATAATCAACTTGAACCATAAAAAACTTTAATGTTACTTGGACTACTTGATTATTATCCTTTGCATTTTGGAGACATCGACTTCTTGGACTTAGGATTAGAGGCCTTAACCTATCTTGGAGACCTTGTGACCTCAACTGTTATTTTTTCTAGAGTTCTTAGGGTTTATCCCCAAGACATTGGGTTGTTTGCTTGTTTTGTGTGTAGGTTATTGTGATTACATGCTTTGTCTGTGATCTAGAATTCATCTATATACAAATGTTACTCTGTCCAATTTTTGTGAAGACTTAATGCAATTGAAGTTTGGTTCTCTTAAGAGATTTATTATCTTTATTTGTTTGGCTTCAAATCTAAAGTATGAGAACTCTAGATTGACTCATTGTGTCAAGTGTTGGCTTCTTGTTGGTTATACAGTTCTTTTCCTTAGCTTTTACCTTATGCTTTAGGATAGTCCCTTCATCTCCTCCCATATTCTTTAATTTCAAAATCTTCTCCCTCCTTTTGAAAATTCTTCTTGTTTTAAAATTTGAACCACTTTCATAATAAACTTGGACTTATGTCCATGCATTTTCAAAAAATCTTTTCTTAATCAAACTTTAATAAATTTAATAATACTTGGACATTTTTGTGAGAAGACTAAAAGTCAATCAATCTCATTCAAACTATTTTGCCATTTTGGCATTTATCTTTAAAAAAATTTCCCAAAATATTAGACTCTTGTCAATCCTTGTAGTGATGCAAACAACTATACTTCTATGATATGTAGTGAAGTGAGATATTTTCCACTTGGGTGTTGAGTGAGGCTTTTGTTGATTTCAAAATACAAGCCATATCCTTCACTTTGAGATGATGCAAATTCTTCTTTCTAATAATTGTGGGTAGTAAATATGTTTTCCACTCGGACAATTATAATGACATCTCGTCTCTTAAAATTAATCAACATACTAGTGTTCTAAATTTTAAAAATATGAACTATGAGTACCCTGATCCCCTATTGCACTGAAGGTGGTATGTAGACACTAAAGGTTCGCAACCGTGGCGGATGCAAAAATCATTAAAAAAATACTTCTTTCATCATCCCCACAATCCATTTTTGTATACAACATTTATAGCCAAAATACACAGATTTTCAAAGAGGTTACTGTGAAGTACCGTAGATGTTTAGGGTGATAATACATTCCCTTTTCATAACCAACTCCCTTACCTAGATCCTTTCCCCCCTCTTTTGGGTTATTCGCTCTTTTCCCATTCCATTGGAAACAATAAAGCGCGGTGGAGATTTTTATTTTGATTTGTGCGAGTTAAGTCAATCCAATGGCTTAGTCTCAACATTTCTACCGCTACACATATCAACCACAAAACCCCTAACCATAAAATCAAAACCCTAACTTTAAACAGAAATCCAAAAAAAATGTGATAGTTGTATCGATATCATTTTGGGAAGCATAATCAATTTTAATTTGCTTTAAAGAAAAAACATAGACTTCAAAACGTGTAAGCGAAGGATGAGGACCGATTCTCCAAAAATATATCCATTTGAGATCTGCCCCAAGCGGAGTATATGGCTGATGTTCTCGCGAGATTTCTGGCATAACCCCGACCTTCATCAAATCATCAGTACAAATTTTAAAGAAGACGGAGAGAGGGAAGAAAGGGAAGAAAGAAGAGTAATAGAAGGAAGACAGAAGAAAGAGAGAGATTAGGATGGTGATGAGAGAGAGAGAGAGAGGGGAGAGAGAGAGAGGATGGTGACAAGAAAGAGTCGGGAGAGAGAAAGATACACAAAAAATGATGAGAGAGGGAAAAGTTACATACATTGTACGATGAAAATTGAGAAAAGTATAATTTGAATTTTGAATTAAAGGTGTGATTGGATTGAAACTATTTGATGTTATCAACTCATTCAAAGAGGGGAAGCAAATGTATAAAACAATAATTATATCATTAGAATAGAAGTATATGACATCACTGGTTGGAAAAAGTATTTTTTGGACATAAAATGCTCTCAGTTTGGTGAGGTGTTGCAAGAAGAACAAAGGTTACAAAAGTGTTTTTCAAAACCTAAAATTTTCTTATATGGTAGATAACCTTAAAAACACAAATGATTCTTCATCATAACTTTCTGATGAATGCTAAAAATGGATAAAATTCCACCTTAATAATTGGCACATTTAAGCTCTATTTTGAGTTTTTGATCATTTAGTTCTTCGAGTTTTAATAAAATACCATATTTTGTGTATTTAGTTGTGGTATCATTGATGTATTTCTTTTTGTAGCAATTTGTGATACGGTGGGAGAACTGACTTGAAGATTTTGCATTTTATCGCAAATGTTGCGGTTAGCAAGAGTTGCCACCGACTTTTCTTTTATCCAAAAGGAAAGGTAAAAAAGCACAGGAAAGACCTTTGAGATTGTTTCTTGAGTTCGGGGGGTAGATTATGAAAAGAAAAGATATTAGCACCCTTTTCATCCATGGTTTTCCATGGGCTCTTAGTTACTTGCTAGATCACTTGCTTTTGTTTGAAATTGTGCTTTGTGTGGTTTTGAAAATATTTTGTAAAAGAGGCCATTGTTTAGGCAATCTTTGTAATGATTCTCGTTCGTAAGAATGTATCCAAAGATGTTTGTCTTTTTGAAAATGTTTTCAATGTTTGTAAGATGTTTGGAAATGTGTGTGTTTGTTTTGAAAATTGCAAGGATATTTGTTTTGAAATGGAGCAAGTAACTAGAAGTAATCTACCTACTCAAATGTCTTTCTTGTTCATTTTCTTTTCCTTTGACATTGTTGTCTTACCATTAATTTGGTAAGCAACCCTATCTTTGGATGTAAACGGGACGGGCGTGGGTCATCGTATAGCCATGATTAGCAATGTTGCAAAGTATCTTAGCATTTTTGAGGGACTAAGATCATTTTTGTAAGGCAACTTTGAATAACGTCATCGAGGGACTATGATCTTGTATTTGTTTATTTTTGCTAAGACACCTTACATGCGTAATATGGCCATTTTGTATAAGGCAACCAAGTGGAGTAATCCTAGGGGTGTTTGTGTGCAAGTGTGTCATTTTCATGCTTGATATCGTCTTGAATTAGTGTTTTCTATTTGATTGATTTTATCTTTCCATACAAACCCTAATTACTAGCATATTATATAAAAGCGATAAATTGCGAAATTTAAAGATTACTACGCTATTACAACACTTTGTGGGAGGGGGGGAATACAATTTATGAATGGGGATTTGCAATAATATAAACCTAGTTAATCTATTACAACCAAATTGAATATGTACAAATATTGGAATAAATAATATACAAGATAAATTAAATATGCAAAGATATGTAAATGCAAAAGAAGATTTTGTTTGGGCTTTTTATGTGAAAAAAGTTTTAACCTAAACCTAATAAATAAATCAAGATTATCTCAAATTAATTAGGAAAAGAAATTATTTTTAGAAAAGATTTCTTATAAATCCTAATTCTATTAGATTAAAAGGGAATAAATTTCTTTGAAAAAAATGGTAAGCATTTTTGCATTTTTGCCTTGAAAAATAATATATGGTATTTATGAGGTATTTTGGTCTTTTGTATTAAAAATAATATGCTTAATGAGTGTGAAGAAAAAATAAATATTAAATTTAATTTATAATTTTATTATAAAAAATATATGATATGTAACTAAAAATAAAATATTTTCTATGAGAAAAATAAAATAAAATGAACCAAAATATAAATCTAGCATTTTTATATTTTTTATGATTTTTTATATTAAGGAAAATATATTTAATAAAATAGAAATGAAAATAAAATAAATAATAAAAATATATGGGCCAAGGGTGCTTCAAGCAAACAGGGGTAGGAGGTTAGAAAAAAAACAAAGCCCATAAATTCAGAAACCCACGCTGCCAAACAGACAAAAAAACTGGAAAATGTGAAAAAAATTGCAAAAGGCAGCGCCAAGGCTCGAACCCATGACCTATGGCTTTTACGCGCGCTGCCTTACAACTAGGGTGGTTGTACATCCGTTAGTTTAAATGAAAACACAAATACATAATACAAAACATTGCCTTGCCCTGTACTTCATCTTCAACCTCTAGCCAGTTGGACCCCCTGTAACTTTTTCATTTCTCAACAAAAATGGAAAGTGATAACATGAACATTATAGCATTTTACCTCACGATTCTAACCATGTGCATAACTAAAACTATAAGTCCAAGATCATAGAGAATTTTGTTGGCCCTAATTCTTAACCTAATTTTTTTCAGAATCTTTAAACTTAAAATTCTCTAAACTCAAGCCAAATAAATGCAACCTATGGATATGTACAGCTTCGTAGCAATGATGTCTACATTCTATATTCACAAATGGAAATCTAACTATGCATGTATTAAGAGTTAGAAAAACAGAAAACTCACCTTGCTCTAGGATGATGTGATGATCAGGTTAGCTTCCTTGAACCTCTAGGAAGCTAATGCAATGCTTAGCTTGTCTTGAGGGTGGCTGGAATGGTCTGGAGAAGTCCACCTGCGTTGCTCTATTTTTGAACTTCAACAATGGGGAAGATGGAGTTACAGTGATGTTTCAGGGTGTGTGATGGTTTACTTGTAAGGTAAGGAAGCTTGGGAAAGCAAAAGGCCTGAAAATGCACGAGTGAAATGGAAGATTCAGTTCACAAGTCAGGAATGGCAAGTTTGGAGGCTTGGTATGCAACTTCTGATTCTAGGGTGTTTCAAAGCTTGGGCATCCGTGGTTTTAGTTGCAAAATAATGGCTTTATATAGAGCAAAAGGTTGGAGGACTTGTGCTTGCTTAGAAGCACAAGATCACATGTCTTACTACATTTCTTGTTTTTGAAGGAAGTGTGAGAAGTGACTTCTTAAAGCATGATTCTGATCTTGTAGGGTGGCTTGAAGCTTTAAACATGTTTTGTTCAGGTTTATAGGCTTGGTTTGTGCAGAAAGAATAAGTCCAAGGCTCAAGAAATGAAAAAAAATGCAAAAAGCATGCTTTTCCAAAATAACAATGTTGCCTTTCTTTCAAAAATGGCTATTTTCTTGTACAATGCATTGAATGCTTGGCTTTAGGGCATGAAACCTTGTGCAATCCATTAATGGTGTAGTGACAAACGAGTTTGAGGCATAAAAAGTGAAGATTGTACAACCAATGCTTGAATTTGAATTTTGGTTCATCATGAAATGGCTTGAAATCAAAGTGAGAAATTGCTAACTTCATCTCTTCGATTCTCCCTACTCAAAAATGATCTCAAGGAGTTCTTGGACATTTTGGAAATCTTGCAATGTGATATATAACTTATCTTTGAAATGCTTTCAAATATTCCCCTTGGAACTATGTGAAAACTTGGCATGAAGTTGGATAAAAAATCTGCTTCATGAGCATGTATTCACAAAATTATATCTTGAGATCCAAGCATCTTTAGGAGGAATGGTGTGAATAAAAGTTGTAGATTTCCTGTAGATCTACAACTTTCATGTTGGAAGTTTCCTTTTAATCATCTTGCATCATGGTGATAATTTGGCCTAAAGTTGAGAAAAAATAAGAAATTTTCTATACTTAGAAAAATTTCTAAGTTAAGAAATTTCAAAATTCAAAATAAGATCTTAAATCCTTGATTTATTGATGAACAAGTTTCACATTTTGACATGTTTTGATGAATTGTGATCCTTGACACTTGAATTTGACCAAAAAGTCAAAGTTTGACTTTTTAGTATACAATTGACTTTTGATCAGTTGACTAAAAAATTCATCTATAAATCCAATGAATTTGTAATGTTTTGAATCATGTTATTAGGTCAAGATGATGCAACTGAACTCTTTAAATCATGATTCAAACCTATTGACCATTTTCTAGGTCAAAAATCAGAAATTGCCCTTTCTCAGTCAAAACCCTTATTTTAACCATTTTGCCCCTTTTGATGATTAGATCAAATTTCTTTAGGAATTGTGGTCCAAACTTGATCAAATGATACATATGAGTCTAAGATGTTGATGTGGATCAAAAATTATGGAGTTTGACTTTAAATTGGCCATGGTTGACTTTTTTCCCCAATACAATTGATTTTTAGGTCAACTGTTCCATTGACTGATCAAAAATGTGATTCAAAGCTTGAAACTTGGCATGAGTATTCTTGGGGGTCCACAATAATCCTTGAAAGTCATATGAAACATTGATAGTCCAAAAATCCTTGTGCAAACTCAAAGCCTAATTTTGGTCATCAGTGCATGAGGAGGTGACTTGAGCTGGTCAAACCCTAATCCAGTCTTGAGTCAAAGACATCTTGTGAGGAAATTCTTGATAAGTGAGAGGGAAAATTGTGGGGTACAACAGCTTCCCCTGTTTAATCTTCTTAAACCTGAAGAGTTAGACTGGCGAGCTTTGCCATTCGTGACTCGAAGGTGGAAGATGATTGGACACTAGAGTACCCATAAATTTGCACTCGATGATGTGATGATAGAAGGAATGGGCTTACAGATGCCATTTGGAGAGGTGATAGAAAGCTGTAGGAGATGGGCTTAAATATGCCATCCGAGAGTGATTGTTGAATTATGATTTGTAAGTTGGAAGAATGAGTATCAGAATGGCGTCCGTGTCTGGAGCGTATCCGAACTGTATCCAAAAACCTTGTTTGTATGAATACCAGAATGGAATCCGTGTTTGGAGCGCATTTGCACTGTATTTGAAAGTCGAATCTGAATGAGTATCAGAATGGCATCCGTGTCTGGAGCGTATCTGTACTATATCTGGAAGAGGCTTTGATTAAATATTAGAATGGCATCCGTGTCTGGAGCGTATCTGAATTGTATCTGAAAGTTGAATATTGAATGAGTATTAGGATGGCATCCGCGTTTGGAGCGTATCTGAATTGTATATGTAGATGAGTCTGAATGAGTATCAGGATGGCGTCCGTGTCTGGAGCGTATCTGAACTGTATCTGAAAACTCTGAACATTGTTAATGATAGATGTTAATCTTATCCTGAAAAGGAAAAATGTTAGCTAAAGTGCCAAGTCATGATACATGAAATGTATGCATAATGGGATTATGTTGTATGCATTCGTGCTTATCAATGTTTATGATATATGAATGCGATGTATGTGTATGTGAGCTAAAATGTTATACTGCTTGTTGGATTTGGGGAAGATAAATCCCTGTCTGCTGCTGAGGATATGGAGTGTAAGTCTTCATGTTGTGAAGTTGAAGTGTTTATAAATTTCTGTTTAGAGAAATAAATTTTGTTGTAAAGGCCATGCCATGTACTGTTTTTAGAATCTGTTGGGGAGCCCTGTGAATTTTGACAACTTCTATTGGGGATCAACAATTTGAAACTTTATTCCGCTGGGGATTTAAACGACGTACTGTAGAGGATTGCTTATGGAATAGCCTAGGGACATTTCTATATCCTTTCAACCTATCAGTAATAGTCTCTTTTCATTTTGTTTATTTGTAAATAGTAATTATGTTCAAATGCATATGCTCAACAATGGATCATTGGACGTTTTTGTAAACAAAACACAAGTGTAAAGAAAAAGACAAATAGTTTTTTGCACTTTCAAAGGGATATTTTTGTATTGACTTTGAGTAAGTATTTTAGTACAAGGAGACAAACATTCTAGTAAGAGAATGTTGTCGTAAAAAATGAAAATTTTGATACAAAGAAAAAGATAGCTATGTGTACAAAAATCCCATGGGGTTTCCATTCTGCTATAGCCATCGTATCTCCGAGCGTCTTGTCTATTTGTTGCCTTGTCCAAAGCTGATTTAATCGATCAGAACCTCTGAGTTTGTTAGTTGAAGCCAAAGGTTATCCTTAAAGTGATAAAACGGAACATAGTCATACGCTTTAATTCCCTAACTTTTTCCTGGACCGCCCTTTCGGGTTTTCAGTCCACCGGGAAACCCTTTTTTGCCCAAGTTGCCCTTTCGGGTTTTCAACTTTCCAGGTGTACATAATTTTTTTATTTTATCCCTAATTTTTTCCCGAACCTTTTGGTTCGCCGGGATGCCCTTGTTTTGCCTAGGTATGTCAACCTAGCGGATCTCTTATGTGTAGTATCTTTCGACTATGTTCACGTTCGCAAGGTGTGGCAGGTCGTTGCCATCCATGGTAGTCAAGATCATTTCCCCACCAGAGAAAATGTTTTTGATTACAAATGGTCCTTCATAGGTAGGAGTCCGTTTGCCCCTGGGATCACCTTGTGGTAAGATGAAACGTTTGATCACTAGATCTCTGACTTGATACACTTGGCGCCTGACTTTCTTGTTGAAATCCTTGATCATCCGTTTTTGACACATTTGACCATGGCAAACAGCAGTAAGTCTCTTTTCATCAATCAAGTTTAGTTGATCAAGTCGAGTCTGGCTCCAATTGTCTTCGTTCAACCCTGCATCCTTCATAATTCTCAGAGAGGGGATCTGAACCTCAATAGGCAAGACAGCCTCCATGTCGTAACCAAGGAATAGGGTGTTGCCCCGGTTGATGTACGAGTCGTGGTACGGTATCCATGGAGAGAGAATGGTAACATCTCATGCCAGTCTTTGTATGTGACTGTCATTTTCTGTATGATCTTTTTAATGTTTTTATTTGCAGCTTCTACAACACCATTCATCTTCGGCCGATAGGGAGAAGAATTGTGATGTTGAATCTTGAATTACTCGCACAATGCGGTGATCATAGTGTTGTTGAGATTTGTACCATTTTTAGTGATGATCCTTTCTGGGATACCGTACCGGCAAATTAGATTTTGCTTGATGAAACGGGAAATAACATTCTTGGTAACGGAAGCGAAGGAAGTTGCCTCCACCCATTTTGTAAAATAGTCAATGGCCACCAGGATGAAGCGGTGTCCATTGGAGGCTTTCGGTTTGATTTCCCCAATCATATCTATTCCCCACATAGCAAAGGGCCAAGGAGCCGTCAAGACATTCATAGGAACCGGAGGTACATGCACCTTGTCAGCATAAATTTGACACTTATGGCAGGTTTGAGAGTGTTGATAACAATCTACTTCCATGGTGGACCAGTAATAGCCTGCCCGTAGGATTTTCTTTGCCATCGTATGCCCACTAGAATGGGTGCCAAAAGTGCCTTCATGCAATTCAGCCATGATCCTTTCAGCTTCAACCTTATCCACGCACCGAAGTAACACAAAGTCATGATTGCATTTGTACAGGATGCCATTACTAAGGAAGAACTTAGCAGAAAATCTCCTTAAGAAATTCTTATCATTGATTGAAGCTCCTTCTGGATATTCTTGAGCCTCGAGATACCTCTTAACTTCGTGAAACCAAGGCTGGTCCACTACTTCTTCAGTATTAATCTCATGACAGTGTGCTGGTTCATCCATTTGTTCAATGGTGATTTGGGGAGCTTCGTTATCCTAATTAAGTTTAAACATAGATGACATTGTGGCTAGAGCGTCTGCTAGCTTATTTTCTTCTCGCGGGAAATGCTCGAAGGTAATCTTCTCAAAGTGTGGTAGCAATGTCATAACATGTTCTTTGTAAGGGATAAGGTTAGGGTGTTTGGTGTCCCATTCCCCTTTGATCTGACTGATGACCAAAGCTGAATCTCCAAATACATCCAAGGATTTGATCCCGAAGTCTATGGCAGCTCTGAGACCAAAGATGCACGCTTCGTATTCCGCCATGTTATTTGTACAATTGAAGCAAAGTCTGGCAGTAAAGGGAGTATGACACCCTTCCGGAGATATGAGTACAACACCAATACCATTTCCGAGTGTGTTAGATGCCCCGTCAAATAACAGGGTCCATCGGGATCCTTGTTCAGGTCCGTCATATGGCCTGAATTCTTCACAGTCGTCTAATGTCATGATGTCTTCATCCAGAAAATCGAACTTCATGGATTGGTAGTATTCCACAGCTTGGTGAGTAAGGTGATCGGCTAGTACACTACCCTTGATAGCTTTCTGGGTAGTATATTGTATGTCATATTCTGTCAGGATCATCTGCCATCTCGCTATTCTCCCAGAAAGAGCAGGCTTCTCGAAGATGTATTTTATCGGATCCATCTTAGATATCAACAAGGTAGTATGAGTCAGCATATACTGTCTTAGCCGGTGAGCAGCCCATGCCAGAGCGCGGCAAGTTTTCTTGAGCAGTGAATATCTGTTTTCGTAGTCGGTAAACTTTTTACTCAGGTGTAAATAGCGTGCTCTTTTCGGCCAGACTCGTCATGCTGCCCCAATACACACCCCCATTGAGTTTTCTAAAACATTCAGATACATAATCAACGGTCTTCCCTCGACTGGTGGCATCAACACAGGAGGATCTTGTAAGTATTCTTTGATTTTGTCAAAAGAAACTTGGCATTCATCATTCCATTTGGCTACTTGATCTTTCTTCAATAGTTTGAAGATTGGCTCACAAGTAGCCGTTAGGTGAGAAATGAATCTGGCGATATAGTTCAAATGTCCCAAGAATCCTCTGACTTCCTTCTCAGTATAAGGAACAGGCATCTCTTGTATTACTTTAACTTTGGCAGGATCGACCTCAATACCTTTGTTGCTGACGATAAAGCCTAGGAGTTTACCAGACCGTACCCCAAATGTACACTTGTTTGGATTCAATCTCAGCTTGTACTTCTTCAGTCTCTCAAACAGTCTTTGTAAGTGGTCAAGATGCTCTTCTTCCGTTTGCGATCTGGCTATCATATCGTCTACGTAGACCTCTATTTCATGATGTATCATGTAATGAAATAAAGCTACCATGGCGCGCTGATAGGTTTCCCCAGCATTCTTCAGTCCGAATGGCATCACCTTGTAGCAGAATATACCCCACTGTGTGACAAATGTTGTTTTCTCCATGTCCTCAGGTGCCATTTTGATTTGGTTGTAACCTGAGAATCCGTCCATAAAGGAAAACACTTTGTGTTGTGCCGTATTGTCAACTAGGATATCAATGTGGGAGAGTGGAAAGTCATCTTTAGGGCTTGCCCTATTCAAATCTCGGTAGTCCACACACATTCGCACTTTGTCGTCCTTCTTGGGCACGAGAACAACATTGGCAACCCATTGGGGGTAAGAGGTGACAGCCAAGAATCCAGCGTTAAATTGCTTCATGACCTCTGCTTTAATATTTTCTGACATATCAGGCCTCATGCGACAAACCTTTTATTTTACTGGCGGACAATCCTCTTTTGTAGGCAGACGATGTACGACAATATCTTTATCAAGTCCTGGCATGTCTTCATATGACCAGGCAAAGACTTCGACATAATCATGCAACAGTTGAATCATACGCTTCTTGATACTGGGTTCCAGATTGGCACCTATTTTGACCTCTTTTTTATCTTCTTTGGTGCCTAGGTTGATCGTGTCCATGGGTTCCTCATGAGGTTGAATGGTTCTCTCTTCTTGTTGTAGCAGTTTGGCAAGTTCCCCTGGTACTTCACAATCTTCCTCACCTTCGTCTTCGACTTGGTAGATTAGATTCTCAGAGTCATAAAAGGCCATAGCAGTATCGTTACCCATGGAATCTCGAACGAATGTATACCTGCATTATGAGTGTGGGTGTGTGTAAGGGTATAGCTATCTTTGAAAGAAAATAAAATGTAAAAGAAAAACAATGAGCACAAAAGTTTGTATGCGAAAACGTCCATGATTCATTGATGTCATATAAATATGAAATAATAACCCTTACAAATGGACCATTGTGCCTCGGGTAAGACACAAGGTTTTAAGAGTGCGAATTGTTTTTGAATATTACAGATCCAATAAAATGTAAAGGTAAATTACTGTGGGATAAAAGTGATTAGGACAAAGTCTCTAGCCTCTGATGTGTCTGCGATCGACCTAATGTGTCTAACGGTATCTTAACTGCAAGTGCATAGTCTATCGCGATAGTAATAAAAGGATGTCGAACCCACAGGGACTTCGTAATCACTCTAGTGTTATAAAACAGGTTAGTTTAGCTAAGGCGGAAATTGTCACGTTGGTTTTTTAGAAGTTTAAAACTAAAGGGAAACTAAATTCAATTAAGGGAATTAATATTAAAGTGGTCGGAGCGTAATGATTTGAACCTATGCGAATTAAGTTGTACCTAAGCATATAAAAATATTTAACTTAATTGTTCTGTAGTACTTATCAGTTTAAAAACCCTCGATTCACACTCTCGTGGTCTTACCTCGGATGATACTCCTAAAGCCAAATGTCTGCTCTCGCTAGTCCATAAGTGTTTAGAAAGCATCTTTTTGAAAACTAAATAAGTCTAATTCGTTTTAAAGCGCTCTCGCTGTATTTAAATCGAATGCCTAACTTTAGCTATCCGGTTAAAACCTCACACTCTCGTGGTCTTGATTTCTCCCTATTTCACTTTCTTTACTCTCGTAATAAAAAGTTTAATTTTTAATTATAAAAAGTCACGGCCAGAAATTAAGTTGATTAAGGTTTTAGCTTAGAAATACATTAATTTATTCGGTTATTTCATCACACCCCAACTACGGGTATTTAGCTACTCATAATACTAGGAATTAAAAAGCAGGAAATAAATTCAGAAAACAATAGCGCATGCATCATAAATAAAGAATAGAAATATAACATAAATAAATAAAATTGCAATTATGTCAAATACAATAAAAACCTGAAAAGCAATAAAATCTGAGATCCTTCTTCCACAAGCCGGCAAGATTGGAACGTCGGAATGAAAACTTAAATGGACGAAATTCAGAAATAAAATCGAGAATAAAAATCGGCAGAGCTTCCGCAAGGTTTTTGTGAACTAAACTCTCCTCCCTTTTTCTTTCTAAGTCTAAGCTATATATAGAGAGTAAAAGTACGGTTGGAAAAATATTTGAGTTCCTAGATTCTTGGTCTTACTGAGAAAAATGAGGAGAAAGTGGCCTTGGAAGTTGGAGAGAATTTAGGCACGTATGCATGCTTTGCTTGACCACTTCATTTTGCTTTACCACGTTCTGTTGCTTGACCACGTTCAAAATTTAATACATATAAGCTTGTTACGGGCGTGGCTGGGGCGTTACGCGCAATTTGCATGAAATAGCGCGTTACGGTCGTGGCAGGGATGTGACGACCGTAACACTCTTCTGAAGCGCCTTACGGTCGTGGTAGGGATGTGACGACTGTAACATCAGCAGAAAATGGATTTCTTGACAGATTTATCTTTTCTCCTTGGTCTTGGCCGCAATCTCGCGCATTTCACGTTTCTTCTTAGTTTGATCTGAGATATGTTGTACCTACATAAAACCATACAGAACTCGGAATATTTGAGAGTTAATCGGGTAAATACGACATAAAATGGATAAATTTTATGGTAAATATATAATATGATTTCGCGTTATCAAATCCTCCCATACTTAAACCTTTGCTTGTCCTCAAGCAAATAGTCGTAAAAAAATTGGACAAGTGCTCGCTAGGCGCACGTGCACGACATACCTTTTGTTTTCAAGATAAAACACAGGAAACCAATCGTTAGTCGGCCGGTACTTGAGTAAAACGTCAGTGATATGCCAATGACACAATTGAGTCGCGTATTTCCACCTTAACAAACCGCTTAATCGTTTCGTCATATTTAAACCTCGATCCTCGCATGCTTTTTCGTCCGGTTTCGTTCTGGCGCAATCACATTAAGCCCTTTGTCTTTTCACGCGCGTAGTGGAGTAGCCGGTTAGTGACTTTGATCCTATTTTTGTCGCGGGGTCTGGTACACGGATGTGGTTACCCTGGATTTTTCCAAATTGGAGGTTGTGGGGGATCGAGTCGTAGCACGCCCTACCAAGTTCAGAACCAGATACCTCTGAACCAACCTTCAATGGACTTCTTCTCTTATACTTATGTCTCGTATGAGATCTTTGTCTTTTGGCACAAGATTTTCTTTGTTTAGCATCGAGATGAGAAGATTAGGCATCAAACACTTATATTCATCGGCTCCCCACGTGGTTTGTGTCCAGACGGTGCTGACTGCTAGTATAAACTACTAGGGGTTACTTCAGAACTTAAAAATCGAGGTGTACATATAACGTCTCGTTTAGACGGGTTGCATAAGTAGGATGTTCACGGTGTCACAGTCGTATTGATTTTGTTTACTCGTTCTCGTCTACCTAGCTAGGTTTCCATTTTTAAGGCAGGTATGTCGAGCTATGCGAGCGGAGAATTTTTTGGTATGGCTTAAAATACGGGGAAAACTTGAAAAACTTGAAAATATCATAGAATAACCATAAATTTACTGCAACATGAAGGAAATATAACGACTCTCCCACACTATATCAGACATTGTCTCAATGGCATGATATAAGTTAGGAAGGAATACAAATAGAAAACTAACGGAAAGGGAAATAAATGAAATACAAAAACAAAAGAAAACTACTGGTGGCCTCTGCCTCTGCTACGTGTGCGGGAGCGTCGGGTAGGTGTGGCCTCGAGGTCGGTATCATGCGAGCCAAGAGCGGTGACGTCCATGCGTAAGGCGTTTAGCTCGGAGAAAACCTCGTCCAGCTTCTCGTTGACGTTGCGCTGGCCGCTCAGGATTTGGACGTTTTGCGCATGTAGAGTGTCATACTGCTCCTGATGCTTTCTTTCAAGAGCGACAGCCATCTGATTTTGCTGATGGAGGGCTCTGAGGACGTCCTCTATAGTAAAAGGAGGTGGTGCAGAAGAGGACTCTGGAATGTCGGGAGCAGGTGTTTCGCGATCCAATTCCTCCTGGATCTCGTCAGTTGGAGCAGCTGGCTGGGCATCGTGCACGGGAGCATGGCCGTCAGGGGCATCAAATAGCCAATTGGCTCGGTTATGCGGATCGATACGGTCCCTGCAAGGCAAAACAATGTTAGAAAAAACAACGTTACGGATCACTGGATGGAACCGACCGTCGTCCCGTTGGTAAATGAGATGAGCCGATTTGCAATGGTCTAAGGTAAGCAAGATCGATGCTCTGGAGGGCAGATGGGCAAGGGTGCCGCCATGATTCAGGGCCAATGCAATAGAAGTGACAAGCCCTTCGAAATAGAAGGGTTTGCCGCCGCGAGTGCAAATAGAATGAATATGGGCCAAGAGGAATGGTGCGGCATTGATTTTCTGATTAGTAAAGGCACATTGCATGAAGAACAGCTCTTTGGAGTTAAGCTTGTGGTTACTATCCCTTGCGAAAATGGTGTTGGATAAGATGCGATGGAAGTAGCGAATGGCAGGGTTATGGATTTGGGTAGCATTGAGGTGATCGTAGGAGTTAGCCCGATTATTGGTCAGGCTATGCCAAAGGTTGAAGGATTCCTCATGGAAGGTGTCAGGCACACGTAGGTGAGCGTCTTCATCAGTACAGAAGTCGAGTAGGCGACCGAATGCATTCTGAGAGAAGTCGTATTCGGTGCCAAAAATGCGGAACCTTACCACACCGGTAAGTTGATTTCTCGGACCATTCGGAGTGATGTAGCAGAATGAACTGAGGAACTCGAGGGTGGGATTCTCGTACGTTGGTTGGGGCTGGCTACATAGGGTCCAAAGGTTGACATTCTGTAGGAGGTGTTGGACACTTTCAAGTAACCCGAGGTCTCGGAGGCAGTCAATGTCGACGAACCTCGTGGGATGGATGCCTCGGCGTTGGAACTTCAGGAACCTCGTGCGCTGGGTTTCACCTGCTTCACCATCGCGTAGGTAGATGCCTGGGATTTGTTGGTTGATGTTTTCCATTTTAGAATGCTAAAGCGTTAGAGATAGTGGGTTTGGGTTGTGGGGTGGGGTTTGTGAGGTATCGGTTGTGAGATGGAGATAATGATGAGGGAAAATATTGGGAAGGATGAAAATTAATGTGAGTTAAGTGGTGTGAGTGGGGATATATGGAGGGAGTGTGAAGGTTTTGAAATAGTGGGGAAGAGGGAAGGTTGCAGAAGAAGCGCTATTGTCTGCTACAAGGGTCACTGATGTAACCCGTGTTACGGTCGTAACACAGGGATGATGATCGTAACACGCTAAAAGGCGTGTGACGAGTGTAAGAGGGTTGTGACGGTCGTAACAACTGCAAAATGTGCAATTTCTTAACAGACTGTGCTGTATCAAATCTGCAACATTCTATCTCTACACAGAGGCATTTTAATAGCAATATAAATTCAATGGTATACCAAGAAAATGCAAGCATATATGTTCCAAAACATCACACCATCAGTAATTAGAGTAAAAACCCGCAATATATGTAGAGCATTATAATTCGTGCAGAGGAAACTAGCAAACCAGTATTAAACAACTGAAACGATGATTTCGTAAAACTGCATGTTCAACAACATAAATTCAGAAATTACATAAAGATAAATTTGTTCTACATTTAAAACGAAACTGGAAGTGTGCAGAAATTGGAAACTTCCTAGAAACAGAACAAAATGAAATATAAAACTGCAGCTGCCATTCGTGACTTCATCCAAGCATTGCTTTGATTTCTTCGAGTGAATTATGAATATAATAAAATTGCGCCACTGTTATGTCGGTTAATCCCATTATCTCCAGACGCATGCTTTTTATTTCATCTTTTAATCCATTAATGTTAGTCTGGTAGGTGTTAAGGGTGGTAACAATTTTATTAAGGTTATCAGTGTTATCCGTCTTTGTTGTTTCAGGGGCTGCATGGGCTTCCGCCATGTTGACATTTTCGTAATAACCAGGAGGAGTCTCCGGGTCACCCATATCAGACATAATATCATCAAAAATTTGGTAATCTTGCGGTGTCTCAGGTGTAGGAGGTTAGTTGGGCGGGTTTAGCTCATAAAGCCAGTTGTCACGGTTATGGACGCTCACTTTGTCATGGTTCAAAAGGGTAAATAAGTTTACAACTTCATCTCTTATCAGATAATCATAAGGTGGGTAAGCATGGTTTGCTATCATACGGCGGTTAAAGCAAAAAGCAAGATTCATGGGACGAATCGTACCGAAATGCGGGCACCTATTCAGCTGGTGTCTTAAGCCGAGGGCATGTGCAATCATTGTGACCAGGCCACCTATGATGATTGGTTCATCAGGGTTATCTATAATGCGGTAAAAGGTTTGCATCAGGAAGGGTACGGCATTAACGGGGTGGCCTTGGTGCATACAATACAGTAAAAATATCTCATCTTTAGACACTGCAGTCTGATTCTCCTCTTTCCCAAATACAGTATGGGCTAGCATCTTATGGAAATAGCGGATAGCAGGGTTATGAATTTCATCATTATCCATATTATCCAGATCGGGGTGATAATTACCAGTCAAAGTTCCCCAAAAGTAGTCTAGCTCAATATCCATCAGCTCAACCTGGGTAGTGGAAAAGGCAAAAGGGCCGCTAGGAAATCCTAACAGGTCAGCTAGGTCCTTATGATTGTAAACAAAATTAATGCCGAAGAGACGGAAACTTATGAATCCTTTACGGGTTCCTTTCCCGTGTTCTGGTAAATGGACTAGGGAGCTTAAAAATTCAAAGGTGAGCTCACGGTAGGTGGCAAACCTAGTCTTAATAAGGGCTTTTTCCCACCCCAACTGGTTAAACAAGTACATAACACTATCCAATATACCTAGGGCATTCATAGTGGGTTCATCATGATAAAGTGTTATGCCAATGTTTCTTTTAGATAATTCCTCGAATTTTCTTTTCTGGTTTATACCCCTAAAGGTGGTTTCTAAGAAATTATGTTGCTTTGGTTCCATGGATATTGTTAGGGAAACTAGTCAGAAGAGAAGGTACAAGAGAAACAAAAACTTTTCAGAAATCCTGTGGCAAGTAAAATTATTTTTGAAATTAGCAGCAGTTTTCATGAAAATTATAACAGAAAAGAGAAAATGAAAATGAAACTTAAATAGAAATAAATGCAGAAATGAAAAGTAGAATAAATAACAGTTAACAAATAGGTGGGTTGCCTCCCACTCAGCGCTGTTTTTAATGTCAAAAGTCTGACATAGTGCCTAGCAGATTTATTCGGGTGAAATATCGGGTAATTTTAAAAGTCTTAGACTATTCGTATAGTCTCTATTTTCAATGTTGTTGTATATTTTTAACCGCTGCCGTTTACTATAAACGGGTCAGTATTTCTACCCTTAATTTCTATCGCTCCGCTAGGAAACACTCTTGTAACTTCATATGGACCTGACCATCTAGATTTTAATTTACCAGGGAAAAGCCTAAGTCTTGAGTTAAATAATAGCACGACATCTCCCACACTAAATTCTTTCCTAGCTAAAAGCTTAACATGCCATTTTTTAGTTCTTTCTTTGTATATTTTAGCATTCTCGTGAGCATCTAATCTTAACTCTTCTAATTCATTTAGATCCAGGACTCATTTTTCTCCCGCAGCAGTGTAGTTCATGTTGAGCGTTTTAATTGCCCAATACGCTTTGTGTTCTAATTCTACTGGGAGGTGACAGGATTTTCCGTATACGAGCTTGAAGGGTGTAGTTCCTATAGGGGTCTTGTAGGCCGTCCTATAGGCCCATAAAGCTTCGTTGAGCTTTGATGACCAATCCTTCCTGGTTGTGGCTACAGTTTTTTCTAAGATCTGCTTAATTTCTCTGTTCGATACTTCGACTTGTCCACTGGTTTGTGGGTGGTATGGTGTCGCTATACGATGTTTTACTCCATACTTAAAAAGTAATTTGTCGAATATCTTTGAGATGAAATGGGAGCCACCGTCACTGATGACGAGTCTTGGTATGCCGAATCTTGGAAAAATTATGTTTCTAAAGAGTTTGATTACTACTCGGGTGTCATTTGTAGGAGAGGCTATGGCCTCGATCCATTTTGAGACATAATCAACCGCGACGAGTATATATTTGTTTCCAAAAGAAGATGGGAAGGGTCCCATGAAATCGATTCCCCATACGTCGAAGATTTCTTCCTCTAGTATTCCCCTTTGAGGCATTTCATCGCGTCTTGAAATATTGCCGGTGCGTTGACACCGATCGCAATTTTTAACAGCGATGTGGACGTCTTTCCACAGATTAGGCCAGAATAGGCCGGCTTGTAAGATCTTTGCACAAGTTTTGGAAATGCTTGCGTGTCCCCCGTAAGGAGATGAATGATAGTGGGAAATGACATCTTCTATTTCTTCCTCGGGTATGCATCGACGGAAGATTCCGTCTGGTCCTCTTTTAAACAGTAAGGGCTCGTCCCAATAGTAGTGTTTGAGATCGTGGAAGAATTTCTTTTTCTGTTGGTAAGTAAGATCTGGTGGGAGCGCGTTTGCAGCTAGATAGTTAACTATATCGGCATACCATGGCAGTCCCATGGTTGCGTAAATGGCTTCTACGGCTTCCTTGGGTTTTGGTTCGTTTAGGTTTAACTGAGCCAGGTCGTTCCTTATTTGGGTTATTAGATGCTCATATGGAAAATCGTCGTTAATCGGCACTTGTTCGGGTTTTATATCTTCCAATCTTGACAAATGATCCGCTACGACATTTTCGGTCCCCTTTTTATCCTTAATTTCTAAGTCAAATTCTTGCAAAAGAAGGATCCATCTGAGGAGCCTTGGTTTTGCATCTTTCTTATTTAATAGATATCTTATAGCAGCGTGGTCCGTGTAGATGATGATTTTCGCTCCTACTAGATAGGAACGGAATTTGTCAAGCGCGAAGACGACTGCTAATAGTTCTTTCTCAGTCGTGGTGTAGTTCATTTGGGCTTGGTCTAGCGTTCTGCTAGCGTAGTAAATAGCGTGTAGTTTCTTGTCTTTCCTCTGTCCAAGAATTGCGCCTACGGCGTAATCACTCGCGTCGCAGATGATTTCGAAGGGTAAATTCCAATCGGGCGGTTGCATGATTGGTGCGGTGATAAGGGCTGATTTTAGAGTTTCAAACGCTTTATGATAATCATCGTCGAATATGAACTCAGCGTCTTTCATTAACAGATCAGTAAGTGGTTTAGTCATTTTTGAGAAATCTTTAATGAATCGCCGGTAAAAACCGGCGTGTCCTAAAAAGCTTCGTATTTCTCTAATGGTCTTAGGTGGTCGGAGTTCTTTTATGACTTCTATTTTGGCTTTGTCAACTTCAATCCCTTTATTAGATATGACATGTCCTAGCACGATTCCTTCTCGGACCATGAAATGGCATTTTTCCCAATTGAGCACGAGGTTTACTTTTACGCACCTTTCTAAGACTTTCTCTAGGTTTGACAGACATCCTTCAAAACTTCCCCCACACACTGAGAAATCATCCATGAACACCTCCATGATGTTGTCTATAAAATCTGCAAAGATTGACATCATACATCGTTGGAAGGTAGCTGGGGCATTACACAATCCGAAGGGCATTCGTCTATATGCGAACGTTCCATACAGACACGTGAAGGTAGTCTTTTCTTGGTCGTCAGGGTGAATGGGGATTTGAAAGAATCCGGAGTAACCGTCTAAATAGCAGAAATAGGAATGTTTGGCTAACCGTTCTAGCATTTGATCTATGAAGGGTAGAGGAAAATGGTCTTTTCGAGTGGATTTGTTTAGTTTTCTATAATCTATACACACTCTATGCCCATTGACTACTCTTTGAGTTATTGGTTCACCTTTCGTGTTCTTAACAACGGTGATACCTCCTTTCTTGGGCACCACCTGTACTGGGCTCACCCACTTACTATCAGAGATCGGGTATATAATTCCAGCTTCCATAAGCTTTGTAATTTCATCTCTGACTACAGTGCTAAGAATCGGGTTAATCCTTCTTTGAGGTTCTCTAGAGGTTTTACAATCCTCTTCTAGCAAAATACGGTGCATACAAATTGAAGGACATATTCCATTCAAATCAGATATGTTATACCCTAGTGCGGTTGGATACCTTCTTAGGACGCCCAAAAGTTTTTCAGTTTCGAGCTTTCCTAAGTTGGAGTTTACTATTACTGGTCGCGTGTGTTCAGTATCAAGGAATTCGTATCTTAGATTCTTAGGTAAAATTTTCAATTCTACACTGGGGTTCTTCGTGCATGGCATATGATCGGGCGTGAGTGCTAAGCTTTCATTTAGACTGTCATTGTTTTCGAATATTGGAGAGGTTTGGATTTCCATTATCTCAGAATATTTTGTCTGTTCTGCTTCCATTTCCCTTACGCACTCGTCTATGACATCTATAAGATGGCATGTGTCGTTCATGGCTGGTGCTTGTAAGAATTGAGTAAGGATGAATTCCACTTTTTCTTCCCCAACTTCGAACGTTAGTCTGCCCTTCTTTACATCAATTATAGCTTCGGAGGTGGCTAGGAAGGGTCTTCCTAGTATGATAGGGGTAACTGAGTCCTCGGTTATGTCCATGATGATGAAATCGGTCGGGATATAGAATTGACCTATTCTAACTGGAAC
Organism: Vicia faba; assembly: GCA_948472305.1. Lineage (NCBI taxonomy): Eukaryota > Viridiplantae > Streptophyta > Magnoliopsida > Fabales > Fabaceae > Vicia > Vicia faba. Next base: position 875,673,969 of record OX451738.1, read on the forward strand.
GTTTTCCAGTATACCTACAGGGTATTTAACCGATCGGTCGGCTAATTGGACGGACATTTTCGTGGGTCTGAGTTCTCCCATCTCTAGCTTTTTGCAGATAGATAAGGGCATGACACTAATGCTTGCTCCTAAGTCACATAGAGCTTTGTCTATGACAAATTTTCCAATATTACAAGGTATAGAGAAACTACCTGGGTCTTTTAGCTTAGGAGGCATATTGTTTTGAATGATCGCGCTACACTCGGCAGTGAGTGTAACTGTTTCGTTATCCTCTATCTTCTTCTTATTGGATAGGATTTCCTTAAGAAATTTAGCGTACGAGGGCATCTGAGTGATGGCTTCTGTAAAAGGTATTGTTATATTGAGTTGTTTCAGAAGTTCAATGAATTTCTTGAATTGGCCCATCGTTTTGGAATTTGTAAGTCTCTGAGGATACGGGATTGGTGGTTTATAAGGTGGTGGAGGTACATAAGGCTTCTCTTGCTCCACTGCCTCTTGCGTTTCGCTTTCCGTTTCTTTTTCTCTAGGTTCATTGGCTTTTTCATTCGGCTCGCTCTGTTTTTGGTACATGGCTGGATTTTCTAGTCTCGGGTCAACAGGTCCGTCGAGTTCTTTTCCACTTCTCAGTATCACAGCATTAGCATGTCCTTTTGGGTTGGGCTGTGGTTGACCAGGAAAAATTCCAGCCGGTGCTGCAGTAGGTGCTTGTTGTTGAGCTACCTGTGAAATTTGCGTCTCAAGCATCTTGTTATGGGTGGCTAAAGCATCAACTTTGCTAGTTAATTGTTTTATCTGCTCATTAGTATGTAAATTTTGATTCATAACGTCTTTATTAGTCTGAGCTTGGGAAGCAATGAAGTGCTCTATCATGATTTCTAGGTTAGATTTCCTAGGAGCATTAGGTCCATTACCAGGATGATTTGGGGTAGCTTTTGGATAATCGGGTGGTGTGGCAGGAGCTTGTCCAGGCGCGTATAACGCGTTGTTACTTTTGTATGAAAAGTTAGGGTGATTTTTCCAGCCAGGGTTATAGGTATTGCTATAAGGGTTCCCTTGTACGTAATTTTCTTGTTCAGCTGGAACTCCTGTTAGAAGTGGGCATTCTGGAGCAAGATGTGATTGAAGACCACATAGATCGCAAGTTTGGACAACTGCAGCCACGGTAGCTGCAGGAGTAGTGGTAAGGTTTTCTAGCTTTTGGGTAAGAGCTTTCACTTTAGCATTGACTTGGTCCAGGATATTCACTTCAGACATTCCACCTTTGGTTTGGGATTTCTCCACATTAGCTCTTTCGCTTCCCCATTGATAGTGGTTTTGGGCCATACTTTCGATAAGTTAATTTTCTTCGGCATATGGTTTATCCATCAGTGCGCCACCAGCAGCGGCGTCTATAGTCATTCTTGTGTTATACAAGAGACCGTTATAAAACGTATGAATGATTAGCCATTCTTCTAAATCATGATGAGGACAGAGTCTAATCATATCCTTGTAACGTTCCCATGCTTCGAAAAGTGATTCGTTATCTTTTTGTCTAAAACCGTTGATGTTAGCTCTAAGCATAGCAGTTTTTCTTGGTGGGAAATATCTAGCCAAGAAGACTTTTTTCAATTCATCCCATGTGGTGATTGAATTTGAAGGAAGAGATTGGAGCCAGGCTCGGGCTCTATCTCTTAAAGAAAAAGGAAATAGGCGCAATTGTATCGCCTCGGGGTTTACACCATTCGCTTTTACAGTGTCTGCGTACTGCACAAACACTGACAGATGTAGGTTAGGGTCGTCAATAGGGGATCCAGAAAATTGGTTCTACTGAACGGTGGATAGAAGCGAAGGTTTTAGCTCGAAATCGTTTCGAGTGATAGCAGGGGCGGCAATGCTGTTGTGAGGCTCCGCTTGCGAAGGAACTGCGTAGTCCTTAAGAGCGCGAGGCAGATTTGGTACGTCAGCCATTGTCGATTCTTCGGTAGATTCTGATAACGGGATATCAGGAATTTTAGTCGAAGGAAGATTGTTGAGAGATCGGTACTCTTGAATTCGGCGTCTTAATCTTAAGTAACGCTCGATATCGTTAATTTGTAAATGCAAAGGCTCGTTTTGAGAACGAGTGTTTGGCATACAACAGAGGGAAATATAAAAAGTTGCCTTAGTCTAGACAGCGTTGTTTTCAGATTACACTAGTGACAAAACTAAAGTCCCCGACAACGGTGCCAAAAACTTGATGTGTCTGCGATCGACCTAATGTGTCTAACGGTATCTTAACTGCAAGTGCACAGTCTATCGCGGTAGTAATAAAAGGATGTCGAACCCACAGGGACTTCGTAATCACTCTAGTGTTATAAAACAGGTTAGTTTAGCTAAGGCGGAAATTGTCACGTTGGTTTTTTAGAAGTTTAAAACTAAAGGGAAACTAAATTCAATTAAGGGAATTAATATTAAAGTGGTCGGAGCGTAATGATTTGAACCTATGCGAATTAAGTTGTACCTAAGCATATAAAAATATTTAACTTAATTGTTCTGTAGTACTTATCAGTTTAAAAACCCTCGATTCACACTCTCGTGGTCTTACCTCGGATCATACTCCTAAAGCCAAATGTATGCTCTCGCTAGTCCATAAGTGTTTAGAAAGAATCTTTTTGAAAACTAAATAAGTCTAATTCGTTTTAAAGCGCTCTCGCTGTATTTAAATCGAATGCCTAACTTTAGCTATCCGGTTAAAACCTCACACTCTCGTGGTCTTGATTTCTCCCTATTTCACTTTCTTTACTCTCGTAATAAAAAGTTTAATTTTTAATTATAAAAAGTCACGGCCAGAAATTAAGTTGATTAAGGTTTTAGCTTAGAAATACATTAATTTATTCGGTTATTTCATCACACCCCGACTACGGGTATTTAGCTACTCATAATACTAGGAATTAAAAAGCAGGAAATAAATTCAGAAAACAATAGCGCATGCATCATAAATAAAGAATAGAAATATAACATAAATAAATAAAATTGCAATTATGTCAAATACAATAAAAACCTGAAAAGCAATAAAATCTGAGATCCTTCTTCCACAAGCCGGCAAGATTGGAACGTCGGAATGAAAACTTAAATGGACGAAATTCGGAAATAAAATCGAGAATAAAAATCGGCAGAGCTTCCGCAAGGTTTTTGTGAACTAAACTCTCCTCCCTTTTTCTTTCTAAGTCTAAGCTATATATAGAGAGTAAAAGTACGGTTGGAAAAATATTTGAGTTCCTAGATTTTTGGTCTTACTGAGAAAAATGAGGAGAAAGTGGCCTTGGAAGTTGGAGAGAATTTAGGCACGTATGCATGCTTTGCTTGACCACTTCATTTTGCTTTACCACGTTCTGTTGCTTGACCACGTTCAAAATTTAATACATATAAGCTTGTTACGGGCGTGGCTGGGGCATTACGCGCAATTTGCATGAAATAGCGCGTTACGGTCGTGGCAGGGATGTGACGACCGTAACACTCTTCTGAAGCGCCTTACGATCGTGGCAGGGATGTGACGACCCTAACATCAGCAGAAAATGGATTTCTTGACAGATTTATCTTTTCTCCTTGGGCTTGGCCGCAATCTCGCGTATTTCACATTTCTTCTTAGTTTGAGCTGAGATATGTTGTACCTGCATAAAACCATACAGAACTCGGAATATTCGAGAGTTAATCGGGTAAATACGACATAAAATGGATAAATTTTATGGTAAATATATGATATGATTTCGCGTTATCAGCCTCCCAATTGTTGAGCCCTCCACTGACAGTCGGAAAGATCCAACCCTTCAGGTCGCAATCATCTTCACCATCTTCTACCGCGTTGACCTCGCGGTTGCTAATCTTCAAGGGTGGCTCTCCAGCACGGGCACGACATACAACCTTTTGAGCACTTGAAGTGAAACTTAGGCCAAACTTGTCAGACTTATACGGGATATCTGGAAGTTGTCCCTAGATAGTGCACCCCCTTCTTCTACCACTGCTTTAGCATCCTTTAGTGATGACATCCGGAGTGGAGGTCTTGTAAACTTGGGAATCTGGGACACAGTCTTAGTCACTGCCACCTCTTGGGGGACCTCTTCGAAGTGTTAAAATGGAGTTTCAATGAATTCACCGTCCAATTCCACATATCTGAAGGAATTGAGATGACTGATCATGTATTCTTCCTCTTCATGGACAATGATAATCTTCCCTTAGACCAGATACTTCAGCATCTGGTGCAGTGTAGAGGTAACAGCGCCAGCATTATGGATCCATGGTCGGCCTAGCAGGCATGAATAAGAAGGGCGGATGTCCATCACATAAAAAGTTGAATTGAAGGTTTGGGTTCCAACCTTTATGGGAATGTCCACCTCCCCATGTACCATCCTCTTCGAGCTGTCAAAAGCCCTTACCACTATATTGCTTGGCTTCAAAGTCAACCCCTCACAGTGAAGTCTGTCAAGAGCTTTTTTGGGTAATACATTCAGGGATGAGCCAATATCCACCAAAACATGTGCCAGAGTGGTGCCCCTACATTCCACTGAGACATGCAACGCCTCATTATGCTTTCTTCCCCTCGGCGTCAGATCAGCATCTGAAAAACCAAAACCATTGTCCGCAGTTAGGCTAGCCACGCAGTCTTGAAATTGATCAGCAGATGTCTCTTGTGGTACATGGGCTGTTTTTAAGAACTTCACCAAGGCTTTTGCATGTGCCTCGGAACACAGTAGTAATGCCAGCATGGAGATCTTAGAGGGAGTTTGTCCCAATTGTTCAACTACATCGTAGTCGCTCTTCTTTATAATTTTTAGGATCTCCTCCATTTCTTTCTTGGAAGTCTCGGGGATAGTTAATGATTGGGCCTTCGTTTGGACGGGCTCGACCAAAATACTTTTTCTTTAAGTTTCAGCAGCAGGAGTGTTGGTAGGAATGATAACAGGGGTTGTAATGTCTTCGTCAATAGGAGCACTTGCATAGATGATTATGGGTACAGAAGTAACCTTGGGAGCAGCCACAGGGATGATCACGGGTCCAGAAATTTCTTTAGGGGGAGCAATTTCTGGAGAAAAGATCCTATCGCTTCGGGTAATTTTACTAGTTCCGGCAATATTGTTGATGTTGGAATCTTCTTCTTCGGAGTTTATCTCTTCGACGGGCGGCCAGTCTTGTTTGATGCCATGGTAGTAAATGTCCCCTCCGTGATTCCACGGCATGGTTTTGTCTGATTCATATGAGAATGGTCCAGGCATTGTGATTATTAGAGGAGTTACTTTCAGAACTGATGTAATTCTAACGGGTCTTTTGGTGGAGACCCTGGAAGAATTGGCGGAAATGGTAATGATTGAAACATCTTTAATAGGAATAAGTGAAACATGAGTCTTTTCAAACAAAATCTCTTTGTTATCTATCAGGCACTGAATGCCTGCCTTCAACAAAGGACAACCAAATGGTGAGAATAAGTAGAGATGGAAAACTTCATTACAGCCCGGGAACACACCGGCTTTCAACAAGTTTATCTTAATGGTTGGAAGTGGGGTTATGAGCTTGTCAACTGAGGTAACAAACAAATCTTCTTCAATGGTATTGGCATTGTGGCCATGTCTGGGCATATGAGCAGAAATGACATTTGGCTTCTCGGGCGAATCAAACTCAATTTCTTTTGCTTCAATGAGGTCTTGTATTTTGTTCTTCAAGGCCCAACAGTTATTAGTATCGTGACCAGGACCTTCAGAGTGATAGGCGCAATGGTCATTGGGATGATAGTGAGGGGATGTTGTATTGGGGTTTTTCGGAGCTTCTTTCAAGGTTACCAAGTTGGATCTTAGTAAATGCGGTAATACTTGAGACGGAGTCATGTTGATTCTGGTAAACTGCCTGACTGACCTTTCTACCCTTGGTTGATTACTTCTTTGTTGATCAGATGCAGGCTTTAGGATCATAACAGCCCCCACCATTGGTCGGCGTTCGGCTCTATCTTGGTTTATTTGCGGATATACAACAGTTACCTCTTTCTTCCCAATGAAAGGCTTCCTTATAGCTGTAGAAGAAGATGTGTCTTTCTGGATTTTTCCATTCTTAATACCGGCTTCTATCCTCTCTCCGGTCAATATTAGTTCAGTAAACCCTGTAGATGAGCTTCCGATTAAATGATTGAAGAAAGGACCAGATAAGGTGCCTAAGAACATGTCTACCAATTCTCTCTCAGACAGAGGGGGTTGAACTCTTCCAGCCAAATATCTCCATTTTTGTGCATAGTCCTTGAAACCCTCATTGGACACCATGGCCATACTCTGGAGTTGAGTTCGGGTAGGCGCCAAATCAGTATTGTACTGGTATTTCTTGTAGAAAGCTGCAGCAAGATCTTCCCAATTATGAACATTAGCCCTTTCTAGTTGGTAGAACCAGTCAAGTTGGGTTCCAGACAAACTGTCTTGGAAGAAATTCACCCATAAGTCTTTATCAGCGGTGTGGGGTTAGATTTCTCACATATGACCGGAGATGCATTTTAGGGCATGACACTCCATCATATTTGGCAAATATAGGCACTTTGAATTTGGGAGGAATTACAATCCCCGACACTAGTCCCAATTCCTCAAAGTCCAAGCCTGGAACCTTTTGGATTTCCATCGCGCTCAACCTCTCTTCAAGATGTTTATACTTATCATCAACTGGAGGGTACTGTTCTTCAGAGTAATCTTCCTCTTCTTCCAATTCTGACGGGACAACTGTTTCCTTTCCTTTCCCTTCTCTTTCACCGGATGTTGTTGCAAAGTCCAAAGTCCTTCTTGTCTGCCCATGAAATCTTCTTCCCATGTTTAAGACTCCGGTTACCTTCTTTGTTTTCTTTTTCCTCTCTTCAGCCAGCAAAGTCTTCAATTCTTCTTGCCCCTTGGCTAGGGTCATGAGCAACTATTGAAACTGCGTATTATGAGCTTGGAGATCTTTCACTATTTGCTCGAGATCCATCTTACTGAAATAAACAGTAGAGAGATGAGGAGATTTATTGCAAAAGACCTGTTTATGTTATGATGAATGATATGTGCATATGCAATGTTTTCAAGAATTTCAAAGATTCAAATTTTCTTTAGACAAAAAGGAAACACACGTTATAATAATAAGATAAAGTTTGAGTACATCAATGCCCCTTGGGAAAAATAATACAAAACTCTAAGATAGAAAAGTAGTGCGCATCCTCTTTGGTGCAATGTAGGCATTCAGAGTCTGCTCCTCATGAAGTAGCCTAGTGAGCTCCAAAACCTTCTTCTCGCTTGCGTAGAATTGGGCTTCGAAAGTATATCGCTCTCCTTTGAGTTGTATCCAATCCCTTTGGAGGTCTTCAAGAGATGTGGGCATGTCAGGATGTAGGATAGTGTATGGAACGTCTCATTCCTTAACAGGCTCAATGATTACCGGGAGAATGGAGGGGTAAGGCATCATAAGACTCTAAGCGCAAGTTCGTACCCATTTTAGGTAAGGCTCAAGAGGGATGGAATTATTGTGCCCCAAATTCTTCCTATCCACCTTGTTAAGCATCCTCCAAGCTCGGATAAATCTCTGGCGAAGACCTTGATCGTTGTTGTCGTAGTCGAATACCAAACCTTGAATTAGCATCTCGTGCGGGCCATCCTTTCGGGCATAACCAAACAGTCTTAAGGCTAAACATGGGTTGTAGGTGATTCCGCCCCTAATGCCAAGTAAAGGGACATTAGGAAATTCTCCATAACAGTCGACAATGATAACATTCTCTTTGGAATGGGAGCACCAATTAATGTCTAAATGCTTGAGCGTCATCAACCTTTGTGACCACCTTGAACCTTGCTCATTCTTTAAAACTGATTGGGGAAGATGAGAAATAAACCATCTTGCCAAGAGAGGAGTGAAACACATAAGGACACCTCTTTTCCTTATTGTGCAAGTGTGAAAAGAGTGTAGGATATCCCCTAGCAATGTAGGCACTGGGTTGCGTGACATGAAGATTTTGACGGCGTTCACATCTATGAGTTGGTCAGGATTTGGAAACAAAACCATCCCATAGATGATAAGAGCCACAATTTCCTCAAAGGCTTGCAAGTCTAAGGAATTCCAACAGCTTCGGGCTTTCTCAAATAGGAACTTTGCTAAGAAGCCTTTGACACCACTCCTAGTTTCCCAATGAGTTGTCACATCAGATGAGTGCAAGTGTAAAGCTTGAGCAATCTCTTCTAGCTTTGGATATCTTTCTGTACCGTTGAAAGGTAGTTGATTGAGAATGGGAATCCTCAAGAGTTGGGAGAATTCTTCCAAAGTAGGCGCAAGTTGATAGTCGGGAAATATGAAGCAATGGTGCAAAGGATCAAAGAACTGAAAGAGCACCTTCATCATATCTTCATCTGTGTTGGAGGTGACCAAGTTGAGTAGACGGCCATGTCTCTCGGTGAATGGATAGTCCTCAGAAATTATTGAAGCTAGCTCCTTAAGTGGTGGAGGAATTGTTACAAGGTTGACTTGAATAGTTTTCCTACGAAGTGAATCCATTTCCTACAAAACAAGAACAAAGATGAATCCCAAAATCCTTGAAATGGTTAGTGTATGTATATGATGTTCATGATGTCCATGATGTTATGTACAAGTATGCATATACAAGCAAAGCAAACAAATCCTAGGTTTAGGCTTGCATGGAGTTTTATAGGTAAGTACCCTCTTGAAGTTTAGTTGGCTTAAACTTGTCCTTGTAATAGTAACTGGGTTCTAAGGAGCTCAATATCACTGGATTGTTTCCTTGGTCATTGTTTCAGCTCAAGCCTCTTTAATGGAGACCGAAATATCCCAAGAAACTAAACCTCAATGAGTGTAGTATCGAGTATCCACCAACTTCGGACTGCACCAAAGCCGGTCATCTCACTACATCCTAAAGGCCAAGTTGGTCAATTAAAGGTTCTAGAAGTTCATTAGTGCTTCATGACATCACTCAGCGGCCCCGTATTCTCTTTGATTAAATCAAAGGCTACCGGTACCCACAAATATGTCGCACAAACGTAGCTATTTCTTATACCATGTCGGTATACCCCGCACAGTTTCCACAATGTATTGCTACTTACCTATAATGTATCCCAAATCCAGGTAGAGGATTCAAACTCAAACAAAGAACCATAATGTAAAGCATACAAATCAAACAATGTAAGCAAGTAAATGTGATCTAAACCCTAAGGTAACCCCACTTTTAGAATTATCCCCGGAAGAGTCACCGGTTCTGTGATACGGCAGGAGAATTGACTTGAAGGTTTTGTGTTTTATCGCAAATGTTGCGGTTAACAAGAGTCTCCACCAACTTTTCTTTTATCCAAAAGGAAAGATAAAAAGCATAGGAAAGACCTTTGAGATTTTTTCTTGAGTTCGGGGAGTAGATTATGAAAAGGTAGATATTAGCACCCTTTTCATCCATGGTTTTCCATGGGCTCTTAGTTACTTGCTAGATCACTTGCTTTTGTTTGAAATTGTGCTTTGTGTGGTTTTGAAAATATTTTGTAAAAGAGGCCATTGTTTAGGCAATCTTTGTAATGATTCTCGTTCGTAAGAATGTATACAAAGATGTTTGTCTTTTTGAAAATGTTTTCAATGTTTGGAAATGTGTGTGTTTGTTTAGAAAATTGCAAGGATATTTGTTTTGAAATGGAGCAAGTAACTAGAAGTAATCTACCTACTCAAATGTCTTTCTTGTTCATTTTCTTTTCCTTTGACATTGTTGTATTACCATTGATTTGGTAAGCAACCCTATCTTTGGATGTAAACGGGACTGGTGTGAGTCATCGTATAGCCATGATTAGCAATGTTGCAAAGTATCTTAGCATTTTTGAGGGACTAAGATCATTTTTGTAAGGCAACTTTGAATAGCGTCATCGAGGTACTACGATCTTGTATTTGTTTATTTTTGCTAAGACACCTTACATGCGTAATATGGCCATTTTGTATAAGGCAACCAAATGGATTAACCCTAGGGGTGTTTGTGTGCAAGTGTGTCATTTTCATGCTTGATTTCGTCTTGAATTAGGGTTTTCTATTTAATTGGTTTTATCTTGCCATACAAACCCTAATTACTAGCATATTATATAAAAGCGATAAATTGCGAAATTTAAAGATTACTACGCTATTACAACACTTTGTGGGAGGGGGAATACAATTTATGAATGGGGATTTGCAATAATATAAACCTAGTTAATATATTACAACCAAATTGAATATGTACAAATATTGAAATAAATAATATAAGATAAATTAAATATGCAAAGATATGTAAATGCAAAAGAAGATTTTGTTGGGTTTTTTATGTGAAAAAAGTTTTAACCTAAACCTAATAAATAAATCAAGATTATCTCAAATTAATTAGGAAAAGAAATTATTTTTAGAAAAGATTTATTATAAATCCTAATTCTATTTGATTAAAAGGGAATAAATTTCTTTGAAAAAAAAGGTAAGCATTTTTGCATTTTTGTCTTGAAAAATAATATATGGTATTTATGAGGTATTTTAGTCTTTTGTATTAAAAATAATATGCTTAATAAGTGTGAAGAAAAAATAAATATTAAATTTAATTTATAAGTTTATTATAAAAATATATGATATGTAACTAAAAATAAAATATTTTCTATGAGAAAAATAAAATAAAATGAACCAAAATATAAATCTAGCATTTTTATATTTTTTATGATTTTTTATATTAAGGAAAATATATTTAATAAAATAGAAATGAAAATAAAATAAATAATAAAAATATATGGGCCAGGGGTGCTGCAAGCAAACAGGGGTAGGAAGTTAGAAAAAAAACAAAGCCCATAAGTTCAGAAGCCCACGCTGCCAAACAAACAAAAAAACTGGAAAAATGTGAAAAAAAATTGCAAAAGGTAGCGCCAAAGCTCGAACCCATGACCTATGGCTTTTACGCGCGCTGCCTTACCACTGGGGTGGTTGTACATCTGTTAGTTTAAAGGAAAACACAAATACATAACACAAAATATAGCCTTGCCCTGTACTTCATCTTCAACCTCTAGCCAGCCGGACCCCCTGTAACTTTTTCATTTCTCAACAAAAATGGTAAGTGATAACATGAACATTATAGCATTTTACCTCACGATTCTAACCATGTGCATAACTAAAACTATAAGTCTAAGATCAGAGAGAATTTTGTTGGCCCTAATTCTTAACCTAATTTTTTTCAGAAACTTCAAACTTAAAATTTTCTAAACTCAAGCCAAATAAATGCAAGCTATGGATATGTACAGCTTCGTAGCAATGGTGTATACATTCTATATTCACAAATGGAAAGCTAACTATACCTGTATTAAGAGTTATAAAAACAGAAAACTCACCTTGAAAATAGAAATCGTGTTTTGAAAATGAGCTTGCTTTAGGATGTTGTGATGATCAGGTTAGCTTCCTTGAACCTCTAGGAAGCTAATGCAATGCTTAGCTTGTCTTGAGGGTGGTTGGAGTGGTCTGGAGAAGTCCACCTGTGTTTCTCTGTTTTTGAACTTCAACAATGGGGAAGATGGAGTTACAGTGATGTTTCAGGGTGTGGGATGGTTTACTTGTAAGGTAAGGAAGCTTGGGAAAGCAAAAGGCCTGAAAACGCACGAGTGAAATGGAAGATTCAGTTCACAAGTCAGGAATGGAAAGTTTGGAGGCTTGGTATGAAACTTCTGATTCTAGGGTGTCTCAAAGCTTGGGCATCTGTGGTTTTAGTTGCAAAATGATGGTTTTATATAGAGCAAAAGGTTGGAGGATTTGTGCTTGCTCAGAAGTACAAGATCACATGTCTTGCTACATTTCTTGTTTTTGAAGCAAGTGTGAGAAGCGACTTCTTAAGGCATAATTATGATCTTGTAGGGTGGCTTGAAGCTTTAAACATGTTTTGTTCAGGTTTAAAGGCTTGGTTTGTGCAGAAAGAACAAGTCCAAGGCTCAAGAAATGAAAAAAAAATGCAAAAAGCATGCTTTTCAAAAATGCCAATGTTGCCTTTCTTCCAAAAAAGGCTAGTTTCTTGTACAATGCATTGAATGCTTGGATTTAGGGCATGAAACCTTGTGCAATCCATTAATGGTGGAGTGGCAAAAGAGTTTGAGGCCTGAAAAGTGAAGATTGTACAGCCAATGCTTGAATTTGAATTTTGGTTCATCATGAAATGGGTTGAAATCAAAGTGAGAAATTGCCAACTTCATCTCTTCGATTCTCCCTACTCAAAAATGATCTCAAGGAGTTCTCTGACATTTTGGAAATCTTGCAATTTTATCTATAACTCATCTTTGAAATGCTTTCAAATATTCCCCTTTTAACTATGTGAAAACTTGGCATGAAGTTGGATCAAAAATCTGCCTAATTAGGGCAAAATTTCCCTAAGTTATTTTGGTTCATGAGCATGTATTCACAAAATTATATCTTGAGATCCAAGCATCTTTAGGAGGAATGGTGTGAATAAAAGTTGTAGATTTCATGGAGATATACAACTTTCATGTTGGAAGTTTCCTTTGAATCATCTTGCATCATGGTGATAATTTGGCCTAAAGTTGAGAAAAAATAAGAAATTTTCTATACCTAGAAAAATTTCTAAGTTAAGAAATTTCAAATTTCAAAATAAGATCTTCAATCCTTGATTTCTTGATGAACAAGTTTCACATTTTGACATTTTTTGATGAATTGTGATCCTTGGCACTTGAATTTGACCAAAAAGTCAAAGTTTGACTTTTCAGTATACAGTTGACTTTTGATCAGTTGGCTGAAAAATTCATCTGTCAATCCAATGAATTTGTAATGTTTTGAATCATGTCATTAGGTCAAGATGATGCAATTGAACTCTTGAAATCATTCTTCAAACCTATTAACCATTTGCTAGGTCAAAAATCAGAAATTGCCCTTTCTCAGTCAAAACCCTAATTTTGACCATTTTGCCCCTTTTGATGATTTGATCAAATTTCTTGAGGAATTATGGTCCAAACTCGATCAAATGATACATATGAGTCTAAGATGTTGATGTGGATAAAAAATTATGGAGTTTGACTGTAAATTGGCCATGGTTGACTTTTTCCCTAATACAATTGATTTTTAGGTCAACTGTTCCATTGACTGATCAAAAATGTGATTCAAAGCTTGAAACTTGGCATGAGTATTATTGGGGGTCCATAATGATCCTTTAAAGTCATATGAAGCATTGATATTCCAAAAATCCTTGTGAAAACTCAAACCCTAATTTTGGTCATCAGTGCATGAGAAGGAGTCTTGAGCTGGTCAAACCCTAATCCAGTCTTGAGTCAAAGAGATCTTGTGAGGAAATTCTTGATAAGTGAGAGGGAAAATTTTGGGGTACAACAGTTGCCCCTGTTCAATCTTCTTAAACCTGAAGAGTTAGACTGGTGAGCTTTTCCATTCGTGACTCAAAGGTGGAAGATGATTGGACACTAGAGTGCCCATAAATTTGCACTCGATGATGTGATGATAGAAGGAATGGGCTTACAGATGCCATTTGGAGAGGTGATAGAAAGTTGTAGGAGACAGGCTTAAAGATGCCATCCGAGAGTGATTGTTGAATTGTGATTTATAAGTTAGAAGAATGTGTATCAGAATAGCGTCCGTGTCTGGAGCGTATCTGAACTGTATCCAAAAACCTTGTTTGTACGAATACCAGAATGGCATCCATGTTTGGAGCGCATCTGCACTGTATTTGAAAGTTGAATCTGAATGAGTATCAGAATAGCATCCGTGTCTGAAGCATATCTGTACTATATCTGGAAGAGGCTTTGATTAAATATTAGAATGGAATTCGTGTCTGGAGCGTATCTGAATTGTATCTGAAAGTTGAATATTGAATGAGTATCAGGATGGCATCCGCGTTTGGAGCGTATTTGAATTGTATCTGTAGATGAGTCTGAATGAGTATCAGGATGGCGTCCGTGTCTGAAGCGTATCTGAACTGTATCTGAAAACTCTGAACATTGTTAATGATAGTTGTTAATCTTATCCTGAAAAGGAAAAATGTTAGCTAAAGTGCCAAGTCATGATACATGAAATGTATGCATAATGGGATTATATTGTATGCATTTGTGCTTATCAACGTTTATGATATATGAATGCGATGTATGTGTATGTGAGCTAAATTGTTGTACTGCTTGTTGGATTTGGGGAAGATAAATCCCTGACTGCTGTTGTAGATATTTTATGCCACATTTGTGTTTTGCGCATGCTGACTTGTGCGTAAAAGGATAATTAGTCGGATGAATTATTTGAGCATCGGGCAAATTCGTCTGAAACAAAACTTATATATTTAGAACTAGAACATATTTTTTAGGAATGATTTTGGGGATTTTTGCTCCCAACTTCATCAACAACATTTTTTGGTAGAGAGGCTTAGAAAACAACATTGAATGCTATAACTTGATGATTCAGAGTCATAGTTTTTATCAATCGTCCTAACACTGCGAGAGATGTTTGATTCTACTTCCTTCCTCTATTTGTATTTTTCATTGTTAGGGTTTGTATGTAAATTTACTCTAATTGTATGTATATATTGATCATGATATTGTATAAAATCTATTTCCTAAATCTATATCAATGTTTATCCTTGATTTTGCTTTGTGCTGGGATTTGAGTTGCTATAGATATATACGGTTTGAATCTTGTTCTTGGATGAGTATCTATTAGGTTCTAAACTCTAGAGATAGATTTAGGTCCAATATTCACAGTGAATATCTATTCTTAATGCTTATGTGTTGTTGAGTTGCGTGAGACATCGCTGATGAGACAATACACTCGTTCTCTCAATTCTGCATTAGACATAACCTAGGTTGTGATGATATTGACGAGTGTTTTAGGTTGCGTATAATTGATCAGTACGTTTAAGTATTTGACAAATAGATGAAATTCAATCCCGACGAGTTATCTCCTCTCCGAAGAATGTATTTATTTTCTTGTTCATATAATTTACTTTTTACACTTTACACTTTTAAACCATTTAAAACCAAACTCAGAGACGCAGAGACTATTGAATGACATTCTTTCTCTCGCACTAATATCTGTAGAGACGATAAAAACAAAACTAAAAATATTTATTTTTACTTATTACTTTACCACAACAATACTTTCATAATTAAATATTCTAAATTTTACTTTGTTAGAACAATTTTAACAGAAATTTATTCTTTCCATGAATCTTTAAAATATTTATTAAAAACTTACAAAATGAAAATGATTAATAGCAAAAACTCCTTAAAAACAACACTTAAATACTAAAACATAATACGACATACTATCATTTTTTGCCAACTACAATTTAAACAACTAAAAACTTGTTAAGTAAATATTCATTTCGAAACTATTTTTGTCTTTTTAAAAAATTATACTCTCCTGTTACAAAATAAGTGTCATACTTAACATTTTCATATAATAAAAAAATATAATAAATAAGAAAGAGCATAATAATTTTATTAAATTATTTTTATTTACAATTAATGTATATTTTAATTATCATAAATGAAAAGTGATAGAAATAATAAATTAAAAATTATATTTAAAGAATAAAATTGAAACATAAAAGCTGAATTAGAAACTTAAAGCGACACATCAAACCTTAAATTGCATTGGAAACCATTATCACAAAAAAAAGAAATTCTATTTTGCTTTTATTTTTTTATCTTTCTTTTGTATCAAACCATACATCAAGTCTATTATTTTTTCATCTATTTCTCACATTTCTCACATTTTTATCACATTTTTCTCTTTTTTAAAGTTCTTCTTTACACAACCAGATATAGTGTTAATGATTGAACATATAAATCAATTTTAACATAATATTTCGAAAATAAACAGGCTTTAATCAAACTGTATAGAATTTAATATAATTCAAAAAAGAAAATATCTAAAGTATGAAATTTAAAATTTAAACCGCATAATTTTGACAGAACAATTTACTAGTAAATGTGGTTGACTATGGACAGTAGCAGACTTGTGATGCTAATATCATACATGACCTAGATTCATATAGCCATATAGGACAAAAACGACAGTGTCAAATTTTAGTTTTACTTTGTCTTTTTGTACTTTTTAACCGTGTGATTACTGTTTATAGAGTGCAATTAAGAAAGGTTAGAGAGATTTGGTTACCGAGGAAGAGTAAGTGGGTTTGTTTTGGGAGTGGAGCAAAATAAATTTATATAGTATTGTCACATGATAAGGGAGAGTTTTGGATTAAATTAGGGCACGAGTAACGATTAGGGTTTTTATTATGATTTTAGGTTTTGAATCTTTTGATTGTTTCTTACAATTCAACTGCACGAGGCTTATCTCTCATAAATGTCACAAAATTTTAGAATTGAGAACCTTTAGGGATGGTACCCTAGTAGTAGTATGATATTCTTATCACTATATTATTTCCAAATATACTTAGTGATTTATCTACTAGTATTTATTATGTAAATATTAAGAATGTATTAAAATAAATGACAAATTATTTTACCAAATTAATCTTATAGTGATGTAGTATTCATCATAAGAAAAATGTACTGGTTTTACTTTATCCATTATTGTAATAAATATAGAGTGAAAGATATCAAAATATGAGTGACACATAAAAATAGTCATTTTCTTTAAAATTTTATTGAGTTAAAAATACTTTTTTTTTCTTTTTTATAAATCAACAAAGTTTACGGATGTGAATCGACGTACGAATTTAATCCAAATTAATTTATTATTTATCTGAATTCATTCAAATACAAGTAAAAAATTGATAAGGTGTATAACCTATGAGTAATTGGTTCAATTTTAAGATTTTAGTTTTAGAACTCTTGAAATCGTTGACTCAATTTGGTACAGGTGATATGAAATTTTATTATTATTATTATTATTATTATTATTATTATTATTATTATTATTATTATTATTATTATTATTATTATTATTATTATTATTATTATTATTATTATTATTATTATTATTATTATTATTATTATTATTATTATTATTATTATTATTATTA